>JABBOT010000007.1:2680426-3880426 GCA_016165875.1 Acanthopleura granulata | reverse complement strand
CTTCACCCTGTATAATCATGACTGACTGGGCACCCTGATTTACTGTTGCCCTGGACTTGTTAGGTCAAATGGTCTAATCTATCTCCCACTGCACATGACAGGGATTTGACAAAGTGCCAAAGATCAGAACTCAGGGTTCTGCATAGTTTCCATGGTTAAACGAATGGCCTACCCACTCTCTGACCCTTTGTAACTTTAATATTCATCTGTGGAAACAAAGCAGCTATAAAATCTCAACATTCAATAAATAAAATAAATAAATATTTGTTGGTGTTACATTTACTAATGTCAAAGGTCAACTTAGTTTTTGGAAAAAGGTATTGAAAGACGTGGAATTTTTTTAAAAAGTGCATGTATTATTTTTTGTCCGATCTGGTTGGTGTGGTGCCTGTTGGGTAAGCTGAAGAGTAAAAATGTTTTTGTTGAATAAAGCATAAACGCACGTACATGGGATTACTGGGATGGATGAGCATGTGCAAGGATGCAGTACAGCGCTTATTTAATTCATAACAGTGCATGAATTCACACAAAGCTGATTACTGAATCATTTGTGCATATACAGAAGAGACAAATCAGTTTTGGTCTTGGCAGTGTGCTAATTAAATGCTAATGATCAGCACAATTTTAAGGTGAGAATGATCTATTCTAGTGGACAGAATATGATACAGTTAGCCAAGGTTTTGTCAACATGTAAATGCGTTACATTTCTGGGCACTGTTATCATACTTGTACATGTAGTTAGTCAGTGTTCGGTACTGGCATGTAGATACAGGAAAGCGCATTGACATATCCACATTATTACTTGCATATATTCCGTCACCCTGACTGGAAATGAAATGGATCCTCACACCTGGCCATAATTTATTGAAAACCCTAATTAACACGTAATAAATGTTTCTAGGTTTATAATAGCCTTGTTGTGTAACTAGTCTTGTTGTTACAGTATATTCATGTATACATACAGTCTTGTTGTTACAGTATATTCATGTATACATACAGTCAGGGACTAATATAACAGATATGTCATATTAAACCCCACTCGGGATATGTCTGCTTTCAAGCTTTTCCAGTCAGTTACAATGTGGTACGTCTTGTGTATGGTGTAGGATTTGTAATCAATGAAAAATCCTTTCTACTGATTAAAACTTATTTGGCATTTTGCTTCTGGAAAGTGTACTTTGTGATGAAAATCAATATATGTATGTATATGTATATATTAATAATTGTGTGGTATTGTGCAGGCATGGTGCTCCATGACCAGTCCAGAGTCATTCAGAGTGTGATTCAGTGCATCATAATCAAACAGTAACTCAAATTTAATCTGTATTTTATCACGGTGTGGGTGTTTGACATTGAACTTTCATCTTATGTGATTGGATATGTGAGTCTACAGACTAACAGCTGCAGTGAAGAACCTCTGTTCCCATGGAACATTGACTACTAGTAATTATTGATTAGCATGTGGGAGTATGCCTGTAAGCCTCCCAGTCATACAGCTGGCATTTTATGCTTACAGGTACATATTCCCAGGCGTGTTATATGTATATATGGAACTCATCTTGACACTGATAGATTAAGATACATGTACATGTATCTCAACACTGGAAGAATCAAGTCGGTCTGACTATATGTTGTGAGATCAGATATGTAGAAATAAAATTATGAATTTGAGAAATGGCATTGCCATTTAAAGGTTTGAAATAATTACATATGTGAGTCAGAAAAATGGGTAATGTACATACATTTAAAGGCATACTACATTTAGTATTCGCAGTACTTAATTGAAAGTACATGAAAATGTACTTGTATTAGTTTGCATATGTAACCATTTTTGAGTGGCACAAATTCTAATTATGATGAAATCGTGAGGGTTAATGTCCTGCCTGCTCATTGTCCAGGAGCATATATATCTATGGATATTTATTGTAGATAATTAAGCCTACAATCCCATTATGCACAGCCACAGGGGAATCTCTGTCTCTCTCACTGAAAAGATATTTCCATATTAGTCATTACATGATTTATTAGCATTCACTTACAGTGTTACGTGTAGACGACTTTTGTATCATTCACAAAATATCATTCACTGATATTACTTCATGCCACTTGTTTAATACACATTCAAACTACACGCACATATACTTGTACCTGTAAAATTAAAAGACACATTTGGCTTGATTCTGATTGATTCATCCACATTATAGTCATTTAAGAGTGTTTTATGAAATTTGATTAATTTCTTACCAGAAAAAGCTTAAAGGTGAACTATCGCAGTGGATTAATTTTCCCCCAGCATATCCTTGAGGTGGATATAGCCGAAGTGATTTAATGAATAAAAAATCTCCAGATGTTTGAAAAAAAATTTCTTTTCAAGACCAGTAGACTGAGTTTCTGCCCTACATGTCCCTGTAGTGTATGAAATCATTATGGCGATGTGTTGTTTTGTGCAGCAGTGAACAATGCTATCCACTCACCAAATTACGATGGGAATAGCTTTCATACTTTCCCACTGGACTCCTCCATGTGAGGAAAATGGATAATTGTCATGTAACGTGACCATTTCAAACCAAATAAATGTTCTGAATTATGATATAGTTATTTAGATTAGACGTGTTTTGATCAGACTTAAACTGGTGTTTGGAAACCGAAAATGCCACAATTACGTCTCATGTATTTGACACATTAGTGCAATTCAAGGGCTGACAAGCGATGTGCGTTTTTTTCTTGAAATTTTTGTGGTTAGATATATTTCTATTTCCTAAAAATACTCAGCAGATGCATTTTTTTGATTCCATCATTTTTGTTATATCACAGATAAGTAAAATGAAAAATAGAACTGAGACAGTTCATAGAGTGTTTGCATAGAAAGTGTCATTTTTAAGGCCTTTATGTGCATTTTTACATGCTAAACTTTAGGAGAAACACAGTAATCATATTAAAGCCAAATGACTGAATATTGCCTGTTTACCTGCAGAATAATTGTTTTACAAAATACACGGAAAAGAATTTTTGTCATTATAGTCATACTAGGGAATGGGATATATTTCTTTGAGTTTCAGAGGTGGGTGACTCCATGAAGCACATGAAATGCAGGTATAATTTCCTTCTTGGATAAGGAATATGTAAATTAACTCCCTTGTTGACAGTGTTCCTTGGGAGCTGTGGTTACAGTGTTTGGTAGATGGTGCTCATGCGGCTGTTGGTGCCACAGTGAAGACCACTTGTTTGCCATCAATGTTCATGTGGGAGAGTTGGTCAGTAAAGTGCCTAAGTTTGTGGGTTATCGAGGACATTTCTCATCAGTTCCCTCCACCCTGTACTAAGGACTGTTGTTATATAAGTGAAAAAAAGGTCATCATATGCATGTAAATCCTACCTTTTATTAGACAGGAACAAGTATTTAAAGAAATGTATGAACATGAAGGCATTCAGGTATCAGTGGTTTGTCTGCATGCTAATGACCATTTAACTGGTGGCTGTTTTCTTTGCTGACCTTGCCATTCCATGCAGTTCCTTCTGTAAAATATAATGACCTGTTTTGTGATTATAAGATTGTTGCAAAATTACCCAAGCATCCACAGTGACATTTCACTAAGGATAAAATCAATACAAGGTAAATCAGCTAGGGTACTAACATAAGATGGCAGTTCGAGATTCGCCTTGGAATACTGACTCATCATAAGCTTACAGCATGTATCAAAATATTATTTTTCATTCCAATATTAATTGGGGCCTTCCTGACTCACTCAGGTTTAATGACCAATACAGCCAAAACATTGAAAATCCAACTCTGACTGATTTCATAGGGTTTAAGACGTGAGTACATTTGACTTTATTATGTAAAACGGACTTCGACAGTTTGCAGTTGCCCTACATACACTGTATGCACCAGCTTGCATTTCTGTACTGTAATTTGACTTCATACCTGACTTGCATACAGACTGTGTAACATATTGACTGATCATCTCTGGGATATCAGCTTGATCTCTAAATTTTGTAAACTATCTGTTGTTTAGGGCCTCCCTTTGCATTGTTCAAGTGTTGTCATAGACTTTGGATGTGGCTTCGGCATTGGGGTTATAAAACTGTTTTTGAATGTGTTGTATATTTCTTGGACAAAGTGCCAGAGACTGGCATGGCTGTGGAATGGCGAAGCCTGCGTGTGTTTGTTGTGGGAGTTGATCATGTCCAGAAGTGATGTTGTGACGTGACCACAAATGGGCCGATTGTATACCCTGTCCCAATCAGTCAGCCGGGCTGAAGCCTGAGGATCAATATCTCCGCTCCTCCACAGCTAGATATAGGCCTCAAGCTTGGGCAGATTAGTAGTACAGGCGCTATATACCCTTTGCCAACAGCCTGCAGCCTTCAGAAGTCACAGGATGTATGAGGGTAGTTTACCAGAAGACTGCTGAACTACAGACACAAAATTTGAAGGAAGAAATCCAGGTTATATGCATGTTTTTTTTGTAAGCTGTCCATTTTCTGCAGCACTTAATTTACATCCAGCTTTTTGAGCTAAGAAAGAAAGAGTCTTGCTTGTCAAGATCTTGCTGTGACAGCTGCCGCAGACTTGTGGGTCAATGCTGAAATGTTTTTCAGGCAGTTGAAGTCTACACATGTAGATGAACTGTCTAAGATCTACGCCTCCATAATGCCAGGAAGAAGTTTCAGGGAAAGGACTATGTGATGCTGTACGTATTTATTTACTCAACGGGGATAACAGTGGGTCTGAAGATTTGGATCAGTTTAGCTTGGTGCGGATATCAGTATTGAAAGCACTTGTACAGTACTTGAAAAGCTATTGGGTTTGTGTGAATATGACACAGCAATCTTATCCAAGAGAACGCCTTGTAGACATGAAGATTGTAGTCCATTAATGTGAGAGGCCTGGCTGTTTGCTTGCTTGAAGAGGATGCCAAACAACTATAGGCTTTGTATCATGGGCATGAACACTCAGTATTTTCCTCCCACACATGCCGCCTCCAATCTGTATAAAAATACACCATTCTCTGCTGTTAATTCGCAGTGCTTGTGAACTACCTCTTTGTTTTTACCAGCACAACTATAACTATAGACAGTGACGTATTTTGGCAAAGGATAAAAGACCTCACAACAAATGGACTGACAGGTTTTGGATTGGCGGTGTTCGCTGTTGACCAAAGAGGGTTAAAGGTGATAAGCTTTCTTCATCTTTATAGGACTTGACGTGTTCGAGTTTGTCTAGCTGTTGATCAGTCTCTGCCTATTGAGGACAGACTGTCCAACTTAGTTGGAACATCACAGAAAACCTGACAACTGAAATATTTGCAAAGGCTTTTGATGGATGGTAGACCTGTGTAGTAGTGCTCTTCAAGACCAGTGCATGAAACATCCAACAACTTTGGCAACACTGCATTCTTCTACCTTTATGAAGAGAGAGAGAGACAGAGATCAAGAGACAGAGTTTAGTTGGTTCTTGACCCAAGATATCCCGGGACATCTGTTTAGGTGTTGGGTCTGTCTGCTGTCTGCAGCCTAACACATATACCCCAAGGTTGAATGTATTGACTGGAATATAGTAACTTCTAGTAAGTGGAATCATCTGTTCTGTTCACACTATGGATGATACAAGTGTCCCAGTTGGGAGCAAGATTGATGCCAAGCAGCCAGACAACTCCTGGTCTCCCTGTGAGGGAGCGTCTCCAGATCAAAACCACTGTCAGGGTGAGGAAGGTGCACCTCTCTGGGATACAAGTCACACCTATCCTCCGGTCGTCAACAGGTAAATGAGATTAGTGTCATGAGCACTGTAGTGATATGTCTGGGTCATTGGACATTATGATCAAGTGTTTTAATTGTCGTATGGAAGCTTTGCAGAGTTGTGATGTATTTTTTGGGTGGTTGCACTGGAACTCCCTTTTGATGTGTTTTTGAATAGTATTACCTTGAAGGCACATGTACTATTAAGAATTGACATGTTTGAAAGGAAAAAAAAGTTTTGCAAAGAACTAGATAGTGTTAGAAGTCTACAGCTTCATTTTTTTTTTCTTTCTTTTTTTCTCTTTTTTCCACCAATCAGATTCTATGTTCCATTTCATTCTACATATTCACACTCTCTTTCACCCACAAGCAATTCCAGATGCCTTCAAATCTTCACGCTCATATTTCTGAGGATAAAATTTCGAAGTTTTCTCACCGCTTTGAAAATTCATGATGTTTTCCATTCACATCAGATACATATACATAGTAGTGGTTTGCTGTATATTTTATCCGATGCTTTAGATTCATTTTAGTTTTGTTTTATCTTTTATCAAACATGTAATTTTTAACTAAATTCATCAGTAAATTTAAACATGTGTTCTCTTTCTCGTCCCATCCCATAATTATAATTTTAGGAGTTACTTTTATATTAACCTTGCATATTTGTGTCAACCCTTTTTCATTTTTCCAGTTTGTGTCTCTCTGCAGGTTTAAGGATTTTTCTGACTTTTCGTGAATTTTTAGATTAAGCTGCGAATCGGTACTTAATAAGTCATAGAAAATCTTTGTACCTCGTTTCTGCTTCGTCAGTAGTCTAAGAACACAGGGGAAAAAGGGCAATAGGTGTCATATCTTTCGTTGTTTATGAGTTTAATCCATTCAGTTGGAACACTTTTAAATGTCCGTGAGGATTTACTAGGTCCCATAAGAGCCTTACATTATTTGCATACCACTGAGTAATGAAAGAAACACGGTTTCCAAAAGCAGGGATTGTACCATAAATGTTCATCAAGTATATATCTGATGTATTTTCTATCAATTTTTTGTGTTAACACTTCCCATGCCTTTAGTGTATCTACCTGGAAAGGGTATTGATTCTCCTCTTATTTTCATTAGCAGTACTTCTAAAAATAACTGATTACTGATGCAGAGTTGAAGTCATTCTTTGGGAATGTTTTTTTAAATTTTGAAATTAGGAGACAGTGTTTGTCTATATGTTTGGTTAATGGTGTTTTTTATTAAATTGATGTAAGTTTGGTCTTTAAAGAGTGAACAGTTTAATTTTTAGTAACCCTTACCAGGGTCACAGTTTATGAATTTACATTTTAGTGTTACTGCCAAGTGGTCACTCCTGTAACCTGATAATATCCACTTTTGTTGATATATTGAGAATATCCTTCGACACCAGGAAAAAATTGAGCCTAGCTTGTTGTTTAGGATTTTTGTATCACCATATGTATCGTCTGCCTCTATTGTGCATTTACCTCCAAACATCTGTATATTCGTTGTTGTTTATGAGATTCAGTACTTTCTGTCTGGCAATGGGATTATTTACATGTTGATAATTATGTGTGTCTTTTTTAGGATCAATAACTAAATTCCAGTCCTCACAGATGATTACAGAGGAGTTAGATATTTCTTGAATTTTTGTAGTAATTGCATTATAGAAAGATGGTTTATCTGTATTTGGTCCATATATACTACATAAAGTTACTGGGACATTGTGGATATTTAGGTCTATGAAAGTGCAATTGCCATTTGGGTCAATATCTACATTATTTATTTTGTAAACAAAATTGGTATTGATAAGAATTTAACATGCCTCTTGAATCAGAAGTGAAGGGACTTACCCATGCATCGTGTTCCCATTCTCCTTTAAGAATGTTTCTGTAGGTGGAGTCACTATGTGTATCCTGCAAGCGAATAATGGAGAATTTTTCCTTCCTCTTTTTAGGGTTTGTCAGTCCTTGGCAGTTCATGGAGACTATGTTAACTATGTCTCAGCCATTTTTGGAATTGTATAAGGGTCTCTTCAGATATTCAGTTATGCCAGCAACCATCCTTCCATAGCCCACATTACCTTTGTAAATATAACACAAAAGGCAGTTGGCATACATAGGCTCACCATTTTGGTGTTTTGTGGAAGCATTCTGTTTTTTCCATAATACACTAATTAACAACAGCATCGGGGAAAGTGACATTTTGTACCAAATAAAGAGATGTGGAAAACATATATGCAATTCACAGAAACACCATCGATATATACAAAGAAAGGTGTGAATAAAGAAAGGGGTAAAGTTCAACCTCTTGATAGTATAGATATATAAGCATGTACATGTACACATATGTAAGCGCCTGCACACACACACATCCTCGTGCATATGAAAGATACACACAAACATAGAGTGAATATACATACCAACCCCACCCTCATACACAAACACACATATTTACCCATGCACATATTTCAATAAAAGAAAAAATAACGTGTATACACTGACCATCGTTTTGGTCATAAAGGCAAGAAGTCCCTGAACTTGAGTCTATTTGTGACCACAAGTCCCTGAGTGTAGAAAACATGCTAAGGCCATACATGGGTTTCTCCGGGTTGTGGTTCATTCAACAGCCATGGTTTAGTTATGCTGTAGCAGTTACAACAGTTCCTTCCAGCAGTGGCTGTATTAAGGGGCTGGGATTGGGGCTGGTGTGGGGGTGGGGTGCAGCAGAGTGCAGGGATCGGGGGGGGGGGGGTATGCATTCCACCGATAAAAGCGTGCAAATCAGACAAACCATGGATTTGCCTAATTGGTTTATGAACATTTTTGACATGGATTTTCCCATCAGTTGACTATGCCAAGCTGATAACAGGATTAGCTACACACGTTCTCACTCACTGTTGGTTACATTGTGTCAGATCTTCCTTGATCACAATACGGGTGCCTTTCAGTGCTCTTTGCTTGTGTATGCACTCATTCTTAAGCTTTCTAGATACAAATTTAATGATAACATCTCTTGCTGATTTCACAAGGCTTTACATTTATATTTAATTTATTTGTTGACGTGTATGACTTTGTCAGTGCACTCATCAGCAGACTCCATACGACTGTCCCCCTCAATACCATACACTTGAATGCTCTCTAGTCTTCCATGCTGTTCCAAGTCATTAACTTTAGAATCAACCACATCTTATTCAGTATTCAGTCTTTTGATCTCATTGAGGCTTTTTTCGAGTTCATAAGAAAGCTTTTTCACATCTTCCTTCAGGACATCGTTTTCCTGTTCAAGATTAAATATTCTAGACTGTTGTACTTCAATCAGTATTGTTAGCTTAGCAATGATTTTTGTCTCCATATTAGTCAGATGTTCTAACAGTTTCTCACATGTCATGATGTTCTCCAGTTGACACTGCCTTATGGGGTCCATGTCTGTTTTGGTTGTCGGCTCATCAACACCTCTTTGCAATGTTTGTTTTGTCTTTTTCAAAATCAAAAAAACCTTGATCACAGTTGTAAAGACACACATTCAACTCGTGACCAGCTAGCTGGCTTGTGCTGCACTCAGGTCAGGGGCTTATCGAGTAGACCGTGCCAGTCATGCAAATCACATGTGGTTAATCTCCCCCCTCCCCAAAACCTGTTTCTGTAGGCAAACTTTCAACAGTTCAGACTAAAATTACCAAATACTATCACATATTTCTGCCAATAATTATGCACATCCTGTCATACATACAGGGGCTTTCGAGGCTCAGTCGGTTAGCACGCTAGCATTACCCGAAATGGCCTGCAATGAACCGAAGCCTCCCACCAATACGGTCACTATTAGTTCAAGACCAGCTCATGCTGGCTTCCTCTCCGGCTGTACGTGGGAAGATCTTCCAGCAACCTGCGGAAGGTCGTGGGTTTCCACGGTGCACTGCCCGAAATATTCTTGAGTATGATGTAAAACACCAATGAAATAAATAAATAAATAAATATTATACATGCACCATCCTTAAACAGGCTTAGCAGACAAGATGTAAGGGGTAAATCACGGTGTGATGAGAGAGAACCTTTCTGTGTCATGCTCCCCGGCCACCATGTTACCAGAAGCTTCAAAGTTGACTTTTGTTTGATCTCAGTTCAAAGACATTCATTTGTTTTCTTTATAGTCTTATTGATAACAGTGTAACACTTCTGATGTAATGATTATGATGTAGTTTTTATTACTTGTTCAGTGAGATGCAGTGTGGAGCATTTTCAGAGTGGCTCGATGATTTTTGCCCTGCAAGTTAACATATTTTTATGATTGACTTCCCCTGAAATATTAACCCCCTGGGCAAGTGTAAAAAAAGTGTCTGTTTGGTACATATTGGAGATGAACACCCCCTTTAGAAATGCTGGCAGCTGATCGATGAAGTGCCATTCTTTTTACGACCTCACTCCAATGGCAACTTTCCAGGCGCCAGTCTATGGTATCTCTTTTCACCAAGCCCCTGAAACCATAGGATTTCTCCAGACATAGATCACAGGATCCATCAGAATATCAGCAATGTATATGTAATCAGATTTAAGCACCCCACATCAATCAATAACCAATCAATAATGCAAGCATGTTGCTTGTGAAGTGAATTGGAAAGCTGACAAATTTTGAACAGGTTGAGAAGTGGCATGTATTTATGATAAGTGGGTATGCTGTGAACGGTGTACTGTCTTGTGAAACTTTAGACTTTCTCATACATTAGTCTCTCCAGGGGTTAATGTAATTTTGTTATCCCGATCCAGACTATTGTGATTATATATCAGCCCCCTTTGCTCCACTAAGCATTCTTCAGCTCATCTTGTTGAACATTGTTATGTCTCTCTCTCTCACACATACAAGAACAAGAACATACTTAGATGTGATGTCTGAGGGAGAAATACAGTTTTAGAGGATATTTTCAATATCTGTAAATTTAAATTTTGTCCAACCCATCAGTGTGATCTCCAGAGAGTTGTTTTAAAATTCCAGCTTCCCCTATCAAAAAATAAACATTATGTGGGGAGGCTCTAAAGTTTAACCTAAGTCAGAAGTGTCTTTTCTCATTTTGTGACTTAATTCAAATCATGGCCTAATTGACAGCTAGAAATGGGTCTCGTGAAACAGGTTTTTTCATTCAAAACACGATGGAAGTGGAAATCTTGTGAGAAAATTGGAATGCCGTGTTTTTTTATGACATATCACCTAATTATCAGCCAATCGCATTTATGGTTGTGACATCTTGAAATGATAACAGAACAAATTGGCGTTAAGCAGGAAGGCTAGGAAGGGAGCTACAGTTTGCATGTACGTGGCTGTTCATATAGTTTTGTGCATGTGTTGTGGAGCTTGTCTTCTCACTGTGTTCAAATCTTTTATGCTGTAATTATTTGCTCAGAATTACATTTGAACCTGTCAACTGATACTCAGTCAGACTAATATCACATATATCCATATTACATTGAGGTCTGTCTGACCTCAACAGACCAGAGTGAATTAGAATTGTGCATTTCGGTATATTTTACATGATGCTCCAGCACTGTATGATGATGCAGTGTGCTTGCGCTGCCTTGATCCAGCTCTGGCTACACAAGGTCCAGTGGAGGCCATAAGTCAGGAGGTTAGTCTGGTACATGACAAAAAATGGTGGTTTTACTTCGGAATTCTGGTTTTTACAGTAGACAAACCTGATGGTTAGTGCATGCTAGAAAGAAAAAAGTACAATCCAAGATTGGAATCACTGAAATAATTACAAGACTACATGTACAGGACAATGTCAGGATACATTCACCTGAAAACATTATATGTGGAAAAAGATTTCACCTTTTGGAGAGTTTCGTGGCAGTAGATCTACATGTATAGCTCAACAGCTAAGTTTGGTAATTAATTTCCACTTCATCAATTAATTAAACCCGGAAATTAATTCATTTACCCTAATTCTTGTAATTTGGGGGACAGATGTTAGCACCGATGAAAGCAGAATATCGCATTACATTTCTCACCTAGTTTTTTTGAAAACTAAATAAATATATGTGGATACTGTATGTTGCTTTCTTAAGATGGACCAAACATGTGAGAAAAAAGGAACTGTTTATTCATGATATAAGTACAGCTGTTTTGGCCAAAAATGGCAGACAAGATATCCCCCAAATTAGAAGAATTAGGATATATTTAACTCAGTTGGGATCATTGAAGCTTGACCAAAATGAATTACAGGTGTCAAAGCAATTAGCTCAGACCACTTGACCAGTAAATTCACGTATTTTAATCCAGTTTCTGTTGGATTGTTTGTGGCTTTGTGACTGGAATTATTGGTTTAATTGTAAGAAGCCTGGTTAGCTGCTGTGGTTTACTCTGTGCTCCATCAAAAGACACACCTGGTTTCATCCTCTATCATGCTGACAACTGTCACATTCAAGTGCTGTACTGTTGAACTGTAGTTAATCAAACAAGTGACATTTGCCAATAATTGGGAAAGGTACCCCACTCAGTAGAGTACTGTGGCAACTCAAACAAATGACACAAGGCGATGTGATTCAATGTTTCAGTTTTAATTAAACCATTTTCATTAAACGTGGTTTAAATGAGAAAGAAAAATAGAATCATGTATCAGTCACCCTGGGTCATTTGTTGAAGTTGCAACAGGACTCTTTGCGAAGCTTATTAGTGAAAATAGAAAATGTAAGTACCTTCAACAATTTTAATTAGCAAGCCAGAGTGTGAAAAAGTTGTAGCTGTAGTCAGCTTTGTACATGTATACATGAATATATTGTTTTGCTGGAAATTTGTGGAACATATTGTGGTTGGAGGATTTAATGTGGATCACTCTGGGATTGCACATCCAAAAATCCAGCAATCTACCAAATGATTTAATTAGGGAAATTCCCACTAGTTATACATGTATATGTACATGTATATAAGCAGTGGATAGCCGTTACCATTGCACTCCTCACCAGTTAAATCCTCCCCTCTCTCACTCACCCATGTTCACAGACCCAGAGCCCCACAGGCCTTAGAACCTGTTTGTTCACTCTGGGATTTGAACTCAGATGTACAACTTTCACCCACCCCCCCACCCCCCCCAAAAAAAAGCAAGAGTTGAAAGAAGGAAAGGTAGTTGATACAGAATGGGCATGCACAGTAAATTAATGAATTGTAACAAGGAAGTACATTTCAAGTGTCCCTGAATTGTTCACATGCATGAGGTTAACAGCTGTCCAACCAGAGCTTTGAAAACAGATAGGTGGAATGTTGGAAAACAACAGCTCTGTAAATTCTGTAAAATCTATACTTCACTGTCACGTATGGAGATTTATATGGATCATTAAATAACATGTGGTATATGTAAGGTCAACCGTCGTGTGCATTGTGCATGCTCATTATTGTAACATTGTGGCTGCTGTCTTATTAAAGAGCTAGTGTGGTGTGAAAACACCTTTGTCTGAAAAACAAGCTAAAATCATGAAGATTGAGTCTGCAAAGCTTTCCTAAATTGTAAAAACATTGCTCTGTATTAAAACAGATATTGTACATTTTGTCAGAGAATACTTAAACAAAATATTTCTGCCTTTTTCACTTTGCCTGGTGTGACATCACACACATGATGTCACTAATGACAGATGTGTATCCAAAGATGACATTGTCTTTTCAAACGCTCTTGATGTCATCCCTGTATAATTGTCTGACTCGACCTCTCATCTGCCTGATTCGTTGTCCTGTAAAGAATGTTATCCTGTTACATCAGGAAAATTTTCCGGACACAGCCAAAGATTTTGTTTTTTAAGGAATCTGGAGTTAGAGGGTTTAGTGTTATTCATCGAAAATCCTTTTGAACCATGGCCTTAGCTTTGTTCGGTAGGATTTCTTTCATATAACTTCAGCATATCTATGTATTTTATATTCTGACCAGAGTGGAACTTTAAAGAGGCAGCAGATTTTATTAAAGTTCTACATTACCATTAGTGGTTGTCAGTGAGTCACCTTTGAAGCATGTTGAAACAATGGACAGTTGAAAACTTGAATGTTGCCTGTATGCGAAATCTGTGAGAGTGGTCTATAATAAGTGTAGGTGAATCAGTGTTTGCATACAGATATCAGCATAGGAATTTTTTGTATTAGTTTCTAACCAGTTAACATTCAGTGGATGAGTCAACCATTTCCTAAGATTATAATGCACTTAGCCCCTTTGCCAATTTTGTACAGTGCATGAGCTTTACATGAATCTGTGTATCCATTACTGTGTTTGTCTTAATCATGTTACAAAATGGGGAAAAATAAAAAATGCTTTTTCTCTGCTTTGCTTTTGACAGCTGATTTGAATTGATCCTAATGGATACCCTGGAATGCGATCATTGTTGGACTGGCTGCCATGGCTCCACTGTGTGTATGTAAGCTGTTGTCAAATGGCACGCCAGAGCATTAAGAGCGTAATTCATTTCTTTTTACACACATCTTGGAATTAATCTGATGACCTGGCTCTTTGCTGTTCTGTTAATTTTGTTTTATATTGTGTCTCTCATGAACCTCATTTTTTGATGGCATTTATCCAATTTTCAGACATGTTAAAAGCACTAATTGTGCAAATACATGTACATTATCATTGCCACAAATGGATATAGTGTTCAAACCTTGAAAGAGTTGCAGGTTCAAAACAGAGAGGAATTTTTAGTTTCCTCAAACCCTAAAATTAAGAATTATCTTTAAGGGTAATATTCTCAAGCATATGGTCACTATTACAAATACGTGACAATTCATCACACCACGTTGCAGTTGATGCATTGTATATAACCAATAATTCATAGCTAAATGAACATATGTAGGATGTTAATATATGGTAGAGAGTGTAGTGCTCTGAAATTATCATGGAAATAAGTTTGCTACGATTGAACACAATATCCTGTTATTTGCCCCTACTGTCTATATAGCGTTAATAGAATAATGTACAAACTGCCAGATAATAGGAGCTTTATCTAGAACTTATTGCCAGTTTAAATTACTATGACTTTATCCTGGGCTTATTTTGCATTTAAAGTGAAAGACAGTGCATGATCTAAGTTGAGTTTGCCGAAAGGTTGGACAATGTTATTTGACTTTTTTTCCTAACAAGTACTATGACAGCGGAAATTGACATTTGGGCAATTCTGTCTCCGCTGTGATGTATTTGTTCCAAGCGTGGAACACACTTACCACCTGAGACTGTAGTAAGCTACTAAGGTTGTGGTTGAAACTTAAGTTTATATGTAAATTTAAATAACAAATTGATCAAGAAATTTACTTCTGCCACCACACAATGGTCTGGAAAAGCGTTGCAGTGTTGTTCACACATGTACTTGTTACAGTTAAAACATAGAACATTAAAACAGTGTGCTATCCCTATGTTATTACATGTTACATTAACAGACAACTCAGAACATTTACGTCACAGCTGATATCTCCTAGCCCTCTGGTTGGTCAGTTTCTCACAAGCCTGAAAGCATGGGTGCCTTCAGATCCCCAGTCAACAATACAATACTCCACACTTCAGACAGTTATAATTCAGCCATGATTTTACATTTAAGAGAGAATTTTGTAATCTTTTTAATGAACAGTACCTCAGCTCATGAGCTGTCTTTTAGTTTAAATTACAGTGGCATTGTTCAGAGCTCCTTACCAATTTAAAATACAGTGGCATTATCCAGCTCATTGTCAATTTATATAACTCTGGCATTATCCAGAACTCATTGCCAGTTTTAATTACAGTGGCATTATTGAGATCTCATTACCAATTTAAGTTACAGTGGCATGTTCCAGAGCTCATTGCCAATTTGAATTACTATGGCATTATCCAGAGCTCATTGCCAATTTAAATTACAGTAGCATTATCCAAAGCTCCTTGCCAGTTTTAATTACAGTGTCATTATCTAGATCTCATTACCAATGAAAGTTGGGGCTTCCTGCGAGCCATCTGTTAGAATTCATTGATTGATGGACGCTGGTCTAATAGTTTTCACAAATTATTCATACATGTATTCTTGAAAACCCATAAAATGAATAAATAGACCGTGGCACCATATAAATTTGAAAATTTTCCTCATTTTGCATGAGGGGCATTATACATGTCATTCACAGACAATATGCTTGTTGAAATTCAGGATGTTTTACCATTATAATATTGACCATGATTTATTATCACGTCACAGAATAAATATGTACACACAGGCTCGATGCAAGGTGGGGGTAATGGACATGTATCTTAAGCCTGATTTTCATGTGTTATGTTGTATATGTTTCAGGGATTCCAGTATAGACTTGCGGACGGGGATAGAGCAAGCTGGCATTGCTCTGAACCTTTTCCTGAATAACCACTATCAGGAAGCCAAGGACCGTATGGCACCATGGTTAGTATTGTAGTCTGGACAGCACATAGTCTTGCCTCCCTTGTTCTTTCTGATACAGCAAACAGGGGACGCTGTTCATGGGTGAGTAGTTAAGATGCTTGCCACTTTAATATTTAGAATTTACTCACACATACAGGGATGCGGCTCTTGCTGACTCACTATGAAAGCTAAAGCATTGTTCTTGTTGATCAGCCCCAGATCTTTGAAGTGGCAGACTCTAAATTCATCTGTGACTTCAAGTAGTAAGGAAGGCTGCCAGGCACCTGACAAAGGTTGGTGGTTTACTCCAGGCGCTTGAGTTGTGCCTTCTCGACATGCAAAATCTCACTGCCATTATATAAAATGTAGAGTGTAACAAAAAAAAAAGAAAATGAAATAAAATCTATAAATATACATATTTAGGGATTATTGGATTATGTACAGTTAAAGGCTGTAATGCAGGCACAGCATAAATTACAACACTAGCATGTGTGTATGTATATATATATATATATATAGTACGATGTACATGTTCTTAGTTATGGCTTACATTGTTTCAGGGCTGACCAAAGTATGTACCATGCCTTAAGTTATGGCACCATAATGTATATACAGGCTGTCATGACGTTTGACATGGTAAGTTCTCTGTTTTATTGTTCTTTTAAGGAGGCTTGAGCAGACTAAAGGTAGTCATCAGTACAAAGTAGAAAAAATTGTTAATTGTAATTAATATCTGTATATATTTACTGTTTGCAATATCTGCCAGATTACCCTGAGATCTGCTTTTTGTTAATTTTTCATCGCACAAATAGCAAGCCTCAGAGATCTGTCTGTCCAGCTGTCCTGCTTTCTTTTTTGTGCAATAATTTCTGCAAATATTTTCTCATTTTGATAAAATTTTGTGTGGAGCTTCAGTTTATGCAACCTCAGACAAGGAATGTCGAAAACTGTAGACAATACTGCATCAAATACATGCATGTTCGTTTTTGATAAAAATTTGTGTGGGATCAGCTTTGCATATTTAACATTTTTTTTTTATTCAGATTGGCCATTGGCTTTGATGGAATACCTGCTTCAGATATTTCTTTTTTTGATAAGATTTTGTCTTCAGATTCATTCTGTGGCCTTTTAGATTAAGTTCAAAGACTGGGTTACCCCATGCAGAACTTATGCCTGTATATGTATGTAAATTCTCTGAAATTGCTTCTTTGCAGAGCTATACCACTTCCTAATATTACTGGGGGTGTTTCCCAGGTCCCATGGTGTTTTTCCTTGTTTCCCTTCCTCTGTACAGGCCAATATTTTCTTTTCCCTACCCATTCCATTGGTTTCCATACAATAATGTGTTTTTCATGGTCACCTATCCAGACCGACATAGAGGCAGCTATTGAAGTGATCAAGAAGGCAGTGGTGTTGTGTAACAAACATAGGAAGAAAACCTCGATGATTGGCTCCCTCAGCAAAATGGCCACCAAAGTCAACTATAATGATTACACAGAAGGTAGCATATCCCAGTCACTTCAGTTTTCTTGGCAGTGCTTTAGTGCAGAGCTACCTGAGCTGAGCTGTGTGAAAAGTCAGTGTATTTTATGACAGCGAGTTTTATTATCATGAATTTGTACAGGAAACTTTTTGATGATTTTGTGATTTCTTTACCATCTAGAATAAGCCTTTTAAATGCAATGTGATACAGAACAGACCCCTTTTCAGCAAAGTATGCACCATCTAAAAGGTGAAATTATGACCATGTTTGGACTCAACAGGAAATAGCCTTTTAGATGATAGGAACAATGTGTTAAATGTGGTCTGCAGTTGTAAATTGATTACCATTAAACTTTTGAAAAGCTTCTACCTTTGTTTCTTTACAGTGGAAATCCACGCTGAACTGTGTTATGCCGAGTGTCTTCTCATCAGAGCACTGCTAACATTCGTACAGGATGAAAATCTTATCAGTTTTGTGAAGGGAGGACTCAAAATCAGGGAGTGCTACAAGTGCTATAAGTAGGTCTATACTGCATGTGTGTGCTACATGTAAAATGTCACAAATTTGGGAAGAAAGGGTTTAAAGCTAGGGAGTGCTGCAAATGTCATAAGTTAGTCAACATTACATGTGTTTGCTGCAAGAAAGACATCAGCAGGTTTGGGATTCTAAGTATGAGAGTGTTCGAGAAATATTTACACAGTGTTACAAACTCTTGCACTTCATACAGGTTAAAATCTCTGTCATCATGAAGGGAGGACTAAAAATCCGGAAGTGTTAATACTAAAAGTAAGCCTACACTAAATGCTTATTCTACAGGTACAATTGCTCTCATCACACAGTGAAAACCTCATCAGTGGTATGACGTCAGACACTTGTATAAGTAAAAATTTCTTGAGAAATATAAATATCTGTTGATTTGAACCCCTCACCCCATTTGTGTTTTTGGAGATCTATTTGAAGATGTTTGTTCATCGAGTTTGATATTTGCATATGTGAAGTACTGGTGATGTACTTGGGATCTGCAGGATGATATTTCATGACAGGGGGTTTGTTTTGAAATCTCTGGCAACCAAATGTCTTTGTCTTTGGATAGTTATTTCTGTCTGATGTTTTTTCGAAATTTTTTTTCTTACTATGTTTGTTTCATTAAATCCTCGTTGCCAATTTCCAGGGACTGCCATAAAATTTTACAGCATAGAGATTGGTCGGATGAAAAAGACAAGATGCATTTTGAAAGTGGTGTCAGGATGGGAATAGGAGCTTTTAATCTGGTGAGGCCATTCTACCTTTGTATGTAAATATGTTCCTTCATTATCTTTTACAGAACAGATTTCTTTCAGTTGATTTTAATCTAAATATTTTACAAGTAAGTGATGGACAAGCGACAAACATTTCTGGTAGTACTGGAAATTTGAGACAACTCTTTTTACAAGTTCAGATCCAGTGTATATATGTGTTATCATGTACTTTGTAAAACAAGTTTGGAATTCTATTTTTCTACTTTCAGATGATTTCCTTACTACCAGGAAAAATTCTTAAGCTGCTAGAATTTGTTGGGTTTTCAGGAAATAAGGTAGAAACTTATTTATCTTTTTCCTGAAAATGAATTTGGCTCTGCCTTACTTGCATGTTTGTGTTTTTGGTATAATTAAGCCATATTTTTTCATTATTCCAGACAACATAGTTTAATAGGCTCCCACTGGTTTAAATGAACACATTTTGTTTTGACACACTCTTTCAGGGTGCTCACATGTCTGCAGATAACTAATAAAAGTGAAAAAAAAGATAATCTGTTAAAATGGCCTAGTTTCACCTTTTGACTCTCTCATTTCAGAGTCAAAAATGGTTTAGTTGAATGATAATCATTGTATTTTAGTCCTTACAATACAGATTTTGGGGCTTACACTCATCTTTCTTATTTCAGAAACTAGGACTTTCAGAGCTACTAAAGGGGACAGAACTCTGTCATAGTTTACGTGGGCCACTTTGCTCTATCATATTGGTAGCATATCACACAGTTGTTAGTTATGTTTTAGGTAAGTATCATTTGAAGCACGGTATTTTATGGAGAAACATCAGTGAAGTGGAAAACTTACAATCTGGCTATAAAAGTATCTTTATCTGCTTTCTCTCAGCTCTTTGTAGAACTGCTATACCCTCTTGCATAATTGAGATGGTAAAGGACCTGGCTGGCTGCAACCACTGAGGCTTGACCAGTTTTTGCTGCCTCAGCTGCAACTTTGAGTCAAGTGGTGTGTCAGGTGCCTAGCAAAGGGTGGTGGTTTGCTCTGGGCTCTCTGTACTTTCACACCAACCAGACGAATAAATTCTAATGCATAACATGATCTCAGAGTAATGCCCATTTTCTAGACTCCAATTTCTTCATGTTTGTATGTTTTCTGTATGTCCATTACCAGTGTTAAAATGTGAGTTCAGATGGTTGTCACAAAGTGTGTTACAATCTGCTGATTGTTAAAGTGTGAGTTCAGATGGTTGTCACAAAGTGTGTTACAATCTGCTGATTGTTAAAGTGTGAGTTCAGATGGTTGTCACAAAGTGTGTTACAATCTACTGATTGTTTACATCTGTGTATACATCCCCATATGCACAAGGGTATGAATGATCGTACCAGCTTGCAAAATTCAGTCAAAAAATGTGATAATGTCACTATGCCATGTCTTTTCATTTTTTCTCAGGTTTAGCTGATGGGGATATAGACTTAGCATCTCAGTTATTAAAGCCATGTTTGCAGAATTATCCCAAGGTAAGTTATGAATTTATTTGGATTGTGAGTATCTGTGGGACTTACACAAGAAATGTTTTACTTTTTATTTTTTTTCACCTAAAGTTCAGCTTCTTTTTTGTTTAAAATTACATATTTTGTTTGATTCTGAATGATTTAACCACATTATAGTGCCAAGTAATATTTTTCTGAGAAATTTGAATAATTTCTTCTAAAAAAACATAAAGTTGACATAAAGTATCATTTTAAGGCCTTTATGCGCTTCTGAAAGTACACTTTTACAGGCAGAACTTTACATGAAATGCTGTAATCATATACCTCAAATGACTCAAAATTTCGTCCATGGCTAAGTTACTTATTTTCCTGATTCTGAGAATTCTATTGACTTTAGGGAGTTGTTTTGAGGTTTTTGTGGAAGGTTGGCTGACACCCTACTTAATAGTTGTAAGTTTCACCAGAAATAATTTTTATGGCATTTATTTGCCTGTAAATCAGCATTCCATGTGTGTAGTCCCAACTAGAGTGAAATGTTGGAATGGTGGCACTTGGTCAATCCACATGTTGTATTAATAGAACATGTATGTAAAGAAATGTATTCATATATCATTGAGACTTGGTTTATCTCTTCTAGGGAGCTCTCTTTCTCTTCTTCGCTGGCAGAGTTGAGGAAGTCAGGGGAAATATAGATGATGTAAGTTTAAGCTTTATTTTTACATGTTTTGACAGATAATGGCTGTATGACTGGTCTTGTCTTGTTACCCATTCTTTATCCAATGAACATGAATAGCCCTTTGCTAATGTTAACTTGTTGTAGCCAACTGACTTAAAATAAATGTTTGAAGATTTCGAATATTGTTATCAACTGAACAATATGAAATCAGATTCTAGCACTACAGAGAATTGTCACTTTGGACAGAGATGTATTTCATTGATTCCTTGTTTGTGTAAAATAAGAATAAGGTTAAATCATTTGTTTTAAGAAAAGAAATGCCAGATATATGCTTTCCAGTGCTATATAAGGTAGGAGGAAGCATATGATAACAGTTATCAGTGTGTAGGACTTGTGCTGTGTTTCAGGCCATCATGAAGTTTGAAGAGTCTATAGAGTCTCAGCAGGAGTGGAGACAGTTCCACCATCTGTGTTTCTGGGAGCTGATGTGGTGTCATTGGTGAGAGAATGTGCTGATTTCGATTAAACTCATTAAAAATCTGGCTTAGCCATAAAGGAAGAGACCACATTAATTTACACTAAGTGCACATCATCTGAAAGGCCATTTCAGGCTGATTCTAAATATGGTCTTTCTTATTTTTGGACATATATTTTTTACAGTTATTAACATCGTAATAAAGATTGAGGTGCTACAATGGACTGTTTGGACCATATTGGTCTGAAAGACTGAAACACAGTGACATCACAGATTCTTTCTTTGTGGCTAAACATGCTATAACTGTTATTTCTTCACAGATTCAGATATTGTACTACACATATATTCACCTAGAACTTTGTTAAAATGTGGTCTGTTCTTTTAAGTTCAGTTTTCAGATTGAATCTATATGGAGGACATAAACATAAACATCAAAGCTGTGTAAAGATATCATTTTCCTGCTGTTGGTACATGTATGCTGCAACACTTGTGAACTGTTAAACTCCTTGCTTTATGACCTTGGTTTTGCGTAAACTGTTAAGCAGTACAGAGACAGATAACACAATTTAGACATACTTCTTTCAAATGGGTTATGTTTCACATCATACAGTAACAGCCTACTGTTTAGTTGTAGATAAGAAGTCCAAGCTTGAAGATGACAGTGGATCAGCGTGTAACTGGATTGTGAAAAGAACAAATACAGCCCAACTTGTGAATGTTTAAAAAAAAAAAACAGTGTTTATAAAGAAAACTCCGAGCCCGAGTTCCGAGTTCTGGGCCTATATGTGGGCATATACCTTCGACAGTTGATCTGTATATTTGTTTTGTTTTTTCTTTGCAATTCCAGGTGGTGTTATTGAGAGAAAAAATTTAAACCTTTCAATTATGTTGCAGTTTTAAAGGGGACTGGCTGATGGGGATGAAGTATGCTGAGAAGTTGTGTAGAGAGAGTCGATGGAGTAAAGCAACTTACACATATCAGAAGGCCTGCTTCCTGATGATGTGTACAGACCAGACTGAGGAAACTTCTAACCACATCAACTACTTGATGGGGTCAGTATCAGTAAGGGGTTGTCATTGTCACTACAGTCACCACAACTACAGGCATGACAGAGCCCAACCTCATCAACTACTTAATGGGGTCAGTATCAGTAAGGGGTTGTCATTGCACAGATTGGACCATAACAGTCACCTCAGCTACAGACATGATGATAATCCCCAACCACATCAACTGCTTAATGGGGTCAGTATCAGTAAGGGGTTGTCATTGCGCAGATCGGACCATAACAGTCTCCTCAGCTACAGACATGATGATAATCCCCAACCACATCAACTGCTTAATGGGGTCAGTATCAGTAAGGGGTTGTCATTGCGATCGGACCATAACAGTCTCCTCAGCTACAGACATGATGATAATCCCCAACCACATCAACTGCTTAATGGGGTCAGTATCAGTAAGGGGTTGTCATTGCGCAGATCGGACCATAACAGTCAGCTACAGACATGATGATAATCCCCAACCACATCAACTGCTTAATGGGGTCAGTATCAGTAAGGGGTTGTCATTGCGCAGATCGGACCATAACAGTCACCTCAGCTACAGACATGATGATAATCCCCAACCACATCAACTGCTTAATGGGGTCAGTATCTGTAAGGGGTTGTCATTGCACAGATCAGACCATATCAGTCACCACAGCTACAGACCCCCAACCATGTCAGCTCCTTAATGGGGCCAGTATATATGTAGGAGGTTGTCATTGTGTAGATCAGACCATATCAGTCACCACAGCTGATCGTCTGTGTCACTGTCACTACAGCAGCTACAGACACGGCAGACCCCCAACTACATCAACTACTTAATGGTGTCAGTATGAAAGAGGGTTGTCATTGTACAGATTAGATCATACGTATATCAGTCACCACAGCTACACACCCTGAACCACATTAACTACTTAATGGGAGCAGTATCAATAAGGGGTTGTCAGTGTAGAGATCAGACCATACCAGTCACCACAGCTACAGACCCCCAGCCACATGGGGCTTTAATAATGGGGTCATTGCCAGCAGGGAATTATCACTGTTCAGATAAGTCCAGATCACCCAAGTCAGGAACTTCATGTACATAAATAAATCCAACAAACATGTACATGTACAATGTGGCATGGGAACACTACTGTCTCATGGAATTTTGAAGTACATGTTTGGCTTGCCTCACAAGTAATTGAATCGTTAATTTTATTTGACTGTTTATATCAAGCACCTTGCACTAAGTACAGTGTAGGTAAGTAGGTTTTCTGTATTTCAGGGAAGTTCCCAAATTAAAGCAGAGAATAGCTGGGAAGTCCCTACCCATAGAGAAGTTTGCTCTGAAGAAAGTGGCCAGGTATAACGAACAAAATCAGCGATTGACCCTGCCTGCATTAGTAAGTCTAGAAACTGGATTACCTACCCGTCTTTAATACAGAATCTGTAGAATTTTCTCAATTCCATCTGATGAGTTAATGCTTCATGTGTACTTTGACAGGTCATTTTTGATCTTGTCTGTATAAATGAGAAACATAGCAGACCCTGTGTACAACTACTTGAACTTATGTTTAAATGAGTTTTTTTTTTTTTTTGATCAAATGCTTGAATTCCAAGGTGGATGTCTCAGTGACCTCACAAACATAGATGTTTGAATGTAGTAGCTAAAATGTCAAAAATATATCCATATGATCTTGGCCTCAGAAAGTGAACTGTAAAGATTTTTCATTTGTTACTCAAATTAAAAAAAAGGAAAAACTTTTGTGTTGATTGTATTCGATTTTTATGTTGTATTATATTAGAATTTTATTTTGTTTGGGTTTATATATGAAATTTGTAGCCTACATGTGGCCATTGAAGCAGAAGTGACATGGCAAAAGTGGACATCCTCTATTATATTCATTTCCAAATACAAGGGCTTGTCTCTACTTTATTTTTTGGTAAAATTGTATTGATCCAGACTCACTCATGTGGTTCTAAATGACAACACACCAACTGTTTCATCTTATGGGAGAGCCACTTTCAGTACTATTGATTCACCTTTGTAAGTTTTTGATTTGGAAGATAAATTTCCCAAAAAGTATATTTTATCTGTGTACACAGAATAATGCAATGAGAATATGCTTGAATAAAGATCTTTCAAACATGCCAAAAGGTTTTAGAATTACATGTACGTAAGGTAGCAGAAATACAGTTAAACATCTAAAAAAAAAAAACAGAAACAAAAGTGCATCATTTTTAGGCCAAAATGCTTCCACAGCTTTTAACAATAACTGAGGAGACTTTAATGGATATCAGTTGAAAAAAAAATGAACATCTATTAAAACAAACGGGATTTTCTCCACAGGAACTGGTGTACGTGTGGAATGGTTTTTCTATCATTGGCCAAAAGCAGGAACTACTTGCGCCAATGTTGTCTGTACTGGAGTCCACCATCAACGATATCCTAACTAAGCCAGGTAAAGCTCACAAAATGTACAGTTTCACTTCTTTAAAGAAAAGACAAAAAACTCTCAGCTGAACTATACTGGAAATGAAAGCCCATTATGGCCATAATCTATGATTCTTATGGGAAAAACTTTTTTCTATGTTGGCGATTTTTATTTAAGAAACTACAAGGCTCAAAAACAGGAAAACATGTCCTCTTCAAAGGATGTTAGAATAGGCAAACTTAAAATAGCAGCATCAAATGCTTTCCATTGTGATCACAAGCAGTGCAATTTGGAGATCATGTCTTCCATGAATGAATATGGTACACACATTGAGCATGCTGTGTGGGGTCAAATTCTTCACATCACTAGGCCTTTGCTTTCTGCCATACAAGAAGCCCACCGCAGTTGAATATGTGAAAAACTCCAGAAAAGGGTGCTGGACACTGCAGAATTGCTGAATCTCCGTCCTCCTGCAGATGATCTTGGGTTTTCCCAGGTTTTCTCCCACCATCATGTTGACTGCCATTATAGAACTGAAATATTCTTGAAAATGGCGAAAAACACCATTGAAGTTAGTAAATCAGTAAGTAAATCAGATGAATTGCGGGATGCCTTGACACTCCTGTGGTGATCGTACACCACCTCTGTTCACAGATAACTTTCAGTATTATTGGGATGACTACTGTCTCACCCTGTTGATGAAGGGGATTTGTCTGAAGTACAGAAAGCAGCCATTCCAGTCAGAACAGTGCTTCAAAGAAGTCATTGCACAGTGAGTCTCTCCTTTGTACATATGCATCCATCCATGAGCAACTTACAAACTGTTCATATTTGGTAGAGACTTTCTTACCACCTTGGATCATATTTGTCTTATGGTGTCTTATGATGTTCCAGTGGCGCCAGCACTTTGGCGGCATGGGCTCACCCAGCCACCAAGAAGACACAGTATATATACATTCCATGGACTCCTTGTTGTCATATGACTGAAAAATTGTTGATGTATGTGGTAATTAAGGATGATGTAATTAAAACCCAAGCATACATATGTACATATTTGTCTTGCTAGTCTTCAAAAGTACATGTATTGAGCCAAATGCAGTCAAACTTCATATGTACCTGGATTCATTGGTGTTGGTCATCATCCATGCTTGATCAGATTGTAAGCAGTTCAGATGACCTTTGACCTTTGACCTTCTTTACCAGGTCATATGAGCATATTTGACTCTTGGATAGCTTTTGTGAACTAAATATCTCCAAAATGGATCCAATATTTGTGCTAAGAGGACCCTTTTTTGGAGAGCCTAGGGGATTTTGAATAGCACAGCTTCATATTAACCATGTTAACAGTGAGATATTGTTCTATTGTTTCTGCACTGTTTGAATTTACAGTATGTTATAACATGAGTGGAGTTAGCCTTACTCTGATGGCTGTTGTTTTGTGTCTTCTATCCAGTGAGGAGGACAGCAAACATGATGGTTACGTGGTGCCTTATGCCACACTGGAGTTAACCTTACTGTATGATGTGTGTTGTTTTGTGTGTTCTATCCAGTGAGGAGGACAGCAAACATGATGGTTACCTGGTGCCTTATGCCACAGTGGAGTTAACCTTACTGTGTAATGTGTGTTGTTTTGTGTGTTCTATCCAGTGAGGAGGACAGCAAACATTATGGTTACGTGGTGCCTTATGCCACAGTGGAGTTAACCTTACTGTATGATGTGTGTTGTTTTGTGTGTTCTATCCAGTGAGAAGGACATCAAACATGATGGTTACCTGGTGCCTTATGCCACAGTGGAGTTAGCCTTACTCTACATGTCTGAAGGTCGTATCTCAGAGGTCAACAGACTGCTCGAAAAAGCCAAGTAAGTCCACAATATCACAGTTTCTTGATGATCACTACTTAAAAACAATAAGTAAAATCTCCCATGTATGCTGTATCAAAGTATTGGCCTATGTTGTCATTGTTAAAATGTGCATCTAATATTACATTTATGAAGTTTCAAATTAAAGGTCCAAAAGAACATTGTCTGAAAATTTTATTTAGCAGAATACAAATTTGTAAGGGCTTTATTTTGGCCACAAAATTTGTCTTTGCCACTCATGGAGTGAAAGAATGCTATCCTGGTAGGCTTAGACCTGTACAAGGTCAGACTGACAACAAAATGGCTTTCATTCATGTACAGAGACTTGGCTTTGAAGTAATTCGGCATTCTGTTTTAAACTAAAATTACAAATATTTTGAACATTGATCAGTTAATCCAAAAAATGTACTGAAAAGTTCTTTACTAATTAAGCAGGCATAAATCATTTGGATTGAAATGTAGTCTAGTGTGTAAAAAATTAAAATCATAGTGATATTTGAAAAATACCAAATTATTCGGGAGTAAGTTCAAAGTTTCTCTGCATATTGCTTCAGGAAAAATTACAAAGGGTACCAACTAGAGTCTCGACTGCACTTCCGCATCCATGCGGTGCGCACCCAGCTGAACCTGGTGGAAAATGGTGAGACGTTACCCAATACGCCACCTCTGTCTCCAAAAGATAAAGCCAGCTCTATGGACTTCACCACAAATGATGCTTCCACCTCACAGCAGGTAGCATGAAACACAGAGACACTTCTGGACTAAAACACTTGGCTGTATAAGTTTAATAATAATCTTTTGACGTAATGAGAAAAGAGGGTATCTTCAGAGATAATTTATGCAAAGATACTATAGTCAATATACATTGTATTTTGCTCACATGAAATTCAAAGTGTTTTGTAAGTTTTCAAACTTCTTTGAATTGTTCACAGAACTCTTGAACTACATATGTATATAGATTGAATAATTGTCTCGAAATGTGTCAAATGTATGATGTGGCCAGCTGCCAGTGCAGACAGGTTGAGATGCTTGTGGACTTGGATGTTTCTCCTTCATGACTCCTGATCGTAAATGCACATACATTAATATAGGGTGGTATTGTCCCTTTGGTTTACACAAGTATGTTGTGCATTAAAGTGTCAGTCTTGTTCTTTGCAGCACACCTGTTTGATTGTACAGTTTATTCTGTTTGACTGCTTGACCATGAAGCTGAATATGTTTGACTGTACAGCTGAGTTTGTTTGCAACAGAACTCGTTTGATTGTACAGCTCAGTCTGTTTGACTTTGCAGCTCAGACTGCTTGACCATGCAGCTGAGTGTGTTTGACTGTAAGGCTGAGTTTGTTGGCAACAAAACATGTTTGATTGTGCAACTCAGTCTGTTTGTCTGTGCAGCTCAGACTGCCTGACCATGCAGCTGAGTGTGTTTGACTGTAAGGCTGAGTTTGTTGGCAACAAAACATGTTTGATTGTGCAACTCAGTCTGTTTGTCTGTGCAGCTCAGACTGCCTGACCATGCAGCTGAGTGTGTTTGACTGTAAGGCTGAGTTTGTTGACAATAGAACATGTTTGATTGTGCAGCTCAGTCTGTGTGACTCTGCAGCTGAGTGTGTTTGATTGTGCAGCTGAGTTTATTTGCAGTGAAGCCTGTTTGATTGTGCAACTGATCTGTTTGCAGCAGAATATGTTTGATTGTGCAGCTCAGTGTGTTTTACTGTGCAGCTGTGTACGTTTGATTGTGCAGCTGAGTATGTTCGACTGTGCAGCTGAGTATATTTGCAACGAAACATGTTTGACTGTGCAGCTGAGTTTGTTTGATTGTGCAGCTGAGTATATTTGCAACAAAACATGTTTGACTGTGCAGCCGAGTTCGTTTTATTGTGTAGCTGAGTATGTTAGACTGTGCAGCTGTGTTTGTTTGATTGTGCAGCTGAGTATGTTAGACTGTGCAGCGGAGTTTGGTTGGCTGTACAAGGCAGCATTTTAATGTTTGATTAATTATTATAGTACATCCGTATTTGATTATGTAGCAGAGCTGGCTTGACTGTAGGGCAGAATCAGTTTGATTGTGCAACACAGCCTGCTTGTCTGTGTAAGAGGACCTTTAAGCTGTGTATTGGAGCCTGTTTATGCAGCAGAGCCTGTTGCCTGTGGGACACAACCAGTTATGTAATTTTTCATCTGAGCCTGTTAAATTGTTTAAAGGAACCAATTTGATTTTAAAACAGTCTTTTTTTTTTTTTTTATCTTTTTTTTTCTTTGGTGCAACATTGTCAATTACAGTATGTTTTATATGTAAGTCTCAAAGAGCGTCTGATTGTGTGATTGATCAATTGGTCGTATAACCAAGTATCATCAAAATATTCTGGTATAGATATGTTGAAAAATTTTATTAAACTTTGTATCATTTGGTAGGTTAATTTTAAAGTGGCATAATCAAGTATTTAGTCAGTTCATACATGTACTGTATATTTGGGTTGTTATTTTTTCCTTATATAAGCTTATACATAAAGGCTACTGTTTAGTGGCCATTGTTGATTCTTGTTATGAACATATGTACATATATATGAGTGGATGTAAAATTTGCAGTCCAATATCAGCATCATTAAAACCATAAATATTTATATTACTATTGCCAATATTATACACTGCATTAGTTTGATGCAGATGTTAACCATTTGAATATTAAAAGAAATCCAGGAGGACGTGGCCATAAATCACAGCCTGCAAGAAAGTTTTGTGAAGTCTTAAAACTGAAGATGGAAAGCTTTGTATTTTATCTGACATGCGTACATGTAATATACATGTTCTATTGTTTCTTAGTTTGGTCCTTGTATTTTACCTGTGTGGTTACTATGACAGATGCGAATCTCTGCCACAATATGAGAACTGCTGCTGACAACATTATAAGAACACAATTTACTGTTAGTCACTTTTCAAAACCAATTTTTAAGCTCGTTTTTATTTCTTTTTTTTCTTGCAGACATACATGTGTATATATAGTACTCATAGATACTTATACATACATTGTATAAAAACAAGTTGAAATTGAATGTTAGCTTTAATACCAATAAACATTAATTTATGAGATCAGCTTTCACTTCTGGAAACTGTGATGTTGATGGGTTGTATCTGGAATACAATATGTCAGGCTGCATGACCCAGTTAAGGATAACACAGCACCTGGTTAGTGCTTGTTTCTGCTTGAAATATCTCACAGAGGTTTGAAAAATTTGGGGGATAACAAAAGCTCCTTAAAACTTGGATCTTGACACAATACAACATCATGGAGAGCAAGCTCAGTTGGTGTGACGTCATAATTATGCATGCTCTTTCATATCTGTTCTGCATTACCATGTCTTTCGTTTAAATGTAAAACATGGTGGATCTGTGATTCTTGATTCCAAGTTTCAGTGGGTGAATCGGGCTGAAAGAGGGTTTGCCGATACCAGTTTTGATATTTTGTAGACTGAACCTTGGGGATTCAGTGTACATCAAATAATCGAAACAATGTCGACTGGGAAACTCTGTAAAACTGCTTCCCGCCGTTAACAAAGGCTCCAAAGCCGTGTGCTCCTTTTTTCTTTCTTGGATTACGTCACACTTCTAGGTGCATGTGTGCTCAAACACCATTTAGGTATTACACAAAGACTGCAGCATCACAGCAGAAAACAATGTGTTTCTCTGTGATTTGGACTCTTGTGTAGCCGGTTCGAGTCTCCCATTGATGTCATGCATAGTAGTTACATCTGTATGTTATCAGCAGTCACTTTATGAAGAAAATGGGGGAAGACTGCATCAGACCTTAAGTGGTGTGATCTGACAGCAACAAAGAGTTGTAAGACTGTCACCTTGACTCGCAACAACCAGTTGCTTAGAATTGTCATTTTATTTTACATTTTGTTTGGTAATATCACATTGAAAAAAGAAAGTGTGGACTTGACACTTATTAAAATCTTCAACATTCTGCTTTAGATTGCAATAAGTTTTAACCAGGTGACGTCTGTTTCCTTGAAAGGTCCTCTTATCTGAACCTGATTTGAATATTCAAATCCGAGGTATGGATAATTGTGGAGAATCAGCGTAACAACCTGCCATGCATTACCTGTGTTGATGTAGTTGAATAATGTAGTCCAGAATTTTACTTGCCAGTGTAAATAATAGCATTTAATTTTATGTAATATTTTTCAGGGACAATTATGTTGTACTGAAAGTCTATAAAATTTACATACAAATGTAGCTATCAGTGACCATCAGAGAAATGCTTTTATTCTTTATTAAAAGCCAAGAGTTAATATTATTATTATTATTAATTATGCCAATACTCCATTCAGAAATGTACATAGATGTAGAAACCAAGTTCTTAAAGCAATGCAGTATACCAGATTCTTGTTGTACCAATAATATTATTTATTTTCAAGAGCGTTTTTCTTTTAATGTACTAACTATATATTATTGTTTTGATGGGGGGAAAATATCAATATTTATATTTTGTTATATTATTGCAATGTATTTTGTGAGTCAGTGGATGAACAACTTTTGTTGATGATGTAACTTTTGTTTACCTGCTAATGAGCAGCTCTACATGTTGGTCGTTCAAGGCTGTCAGTCGGTGTGGATCGCTAAAAGTATTGATATCCAATCTGGGGTCACTCAACGACCTGAGTACAGTACATGAAACTGCAGGTGTATTACTCATGTGTCTCTTATCAGAAAGCAGTAAATGTCTTGGAAATTACGTGAGGAATTCTCTCTCAAGACTACTGTGTGAGAGTACACTTTATTGTGGTAAAAATGCACATGGGCGTAATTTTTGTGTACCAGTAGTTCATAATTTCTGAAAGTTGTGTCATACATCCACAATGACGTGTGTGTCAGTATTACACAATTTGAGTACCGCTGGAACACATGCATTGTGGATGTGCAAATTTGTACAGAGTTGTTTATACAGGGTAGATACAAGAAAGCCAAGACTTCTGAGTAAGTGAGTTTGATGGGCGAATGGAATGGATCACGTTGACTTCATGCAAAACCTAGTCATTCTTTGTGTTCCATAAAACTGAGAAGAAAAAAAGTACACAAGTTTTTTTTTTCTAACGTTAGTATATTTGGTTTTCTTTGTGGTGGGAGTCATTGTTCAGTGGAAAATAATCTGCCTCTTGAGAGAATTAGACAACCAAAATCATAACCACATTATACGAGGCTGAGTTCTGACTTTGTCTTTCAAATATCACAATACAGTATTTCCCTGTACAAAAGGGACGTAAAGGGACTAGATAAAGGAGAATTTGTATTCCATGTGCATAAATTAGTGCAGAAATTATAGCTTGTGCATGGTAGTTTAGGGACCAACAAAGCAAGTGCATGCATGCATGATTATGGGAAAAAAACTGATTCCTTCTGGCAAAAAGATGTTGTCAGGTATAAAAAATCAGAGCTGTCCCTTTTAATTGCATCAGTACACTTTTCGTTTTCCATTCATGGAATTTATTTGTGTAAATTTGTTTTTAAAATAAAGGGAAGTCTTGCACCAAGTTTTATTCGTGAATATGAATGAAGGTTGACGAATATGACGGTATATGCCTTGTACATTGATAAATAAGTATATATATTTACATTCCTTTTTTTTTTTTAGAATATTACGGTAATGTTTGATGTTTGTTGAGGAAATACAATGCACTTTAAGGAACGCCTGAGTGTGAGTGTGTGTGTGTGTGCATATCGACTTTACATGTATACGGTGGTTAGGCCTACACCTTAGTCAAGAGGTGATCGACACTCAAGGACAGTTAACAATGAGCTCAAGGCTGGTGCAAAGCAGCGTATTATAAATAAAATCCTCTGAAGCAGACTTTCATTGAGTATCAAAGAAACAACCATCGACGTCAGTATTAGGGTTAGATCCAGCCGCAACACTTGACCAAGGACTATAAACATATTGTATAGGTGTTAGTAAATTTTACCTACAGGTTTCAGACTTCATTCACAGAGATGCATGCTTTGTATTATTTTTGCAAACCTTATATGCATCGAATAAATTAATCTCTCGAAACTTAGATTGGATTGGCTGTCCCTGTATATCGGTTTTGTGTGGATTTAATACAGTTTTCACTCGACCGCTCGGTCAGCCCATGAGTTGTAGGCTATATGCTATCTACGATATTATCTTGAATTACTGCGTAAAACACCAGTTACTAAAGCTAAACGAATACGCCAGCCCACCTGTAAATTTGCTGAAGAAACATGGTTCCTGAAGTCTTCAATGGCCTGGGCTAGGTTGCTTGTATTGGTCGCTGTTAATAACCTGACCAATGCTGTCAGGGATAGATCCGCTTCAGCTCTGACCCAGGCAAAATGCACCTTAGGTCAACTATGTCTCACTCCCATCTAGACAACTTCGTACTGCTCTATCTGTTTATTCATTCATTTCTTTGGTTGTTGTTTAACGCCATACATAAATGCATTCACACATATGACTGCGGTCAGTTTCGTGGGCAGACGAAAACCGGTCTCCCGCGTGTAATGTACAGATATCCACACCCTTTTAGGTGTAGAAACGCTAATTCGATTTTGTATCAGGCGCACAGAAAACGGTGTGGACGAGTAGGGATTGGCTGTATCTCTGAAGTGTGTTGAAGTACTGTCAGGCAATTTTGCAGGTAAAAACTATAATCAATAAAGGTTGAAAAAAGTCTATTACTTGTGGCTACAATTAAACAGAGAAAAGTATTATCCAATGGGCAAGTGCCCATACACCCTGTTTCTATGGTGATGGGGCGCTAGTACATGCAATCCAGCTGATTTATTTTGAGAAAATGGTGGTCAATCCCAGATGATATTTGGATATGTTGTAGGCCAGGCATCTAGTTATTTGTCAGTATTTGTCATTTGGGTCAACAAAAATTAGGGAATACAGTTTCAGGTGGGTGTTCTTTGTGAAATTACTACATACAGTATCATATATATGAAGAGAAATATTTCTGATAAAGGACCATCCAAAATTCATTAAATGAAGATTAGAGATTATGGAAAATTTTTATCTCATTGGGAATCGCCTTTATCCGGAATGAGGATATTTTAAAGTATGAAAAGAGGTGCATCACATTTATATGAATTGTTCGTCATTTTACCACGGATTAAGTCGGCACCAGTAGTGAGCTTTGATTTGCATTACTAGTATATTTGTTGCATTCAGTTGGCCCCGATTTAATTACCTTCAGTTTGGATAATATACAGGCACGTTTTTTGTGCGGCAAAGAGTGTACCTCTACCTAAATGCATTACATGTTGTTTCATCTGAGAATTATAGAGAAGCTGCTCGAAAGCAAGGTTTAAGAAGAAGATGCCGGGGTCGCAGGAGTCTTTTGCTACGTGTAAATAGACGGACTAGAGTCTCCTGTGTCCATGTTAAAGGCATGGATGGCCTGAAAAACTGTTCCCTCCTCTCCAGAGGGAGGCAAATGGAACGGTCTCTCCAGAAGTGGCCTCTACCATCAGCATATACGCAAGTCATATTTTTTTATTCAGTTTTTGACTTTTTAAAATTTGAGTTCTGATTGGTTTAAACTTACCAATCTGAAGATGATTGACAAAATTGACAACACAGTATATAGGTATATGAATTAGGTATGCATGTATTTGCCGCATGTTATTATACCCACCTTAAATATTGTGTTATTTTTTCATTTAGTTATTGTTGTTTTTTAAGTATAATTTACTGGCTCTCTGTAAAGAATGTACGCCATGCAGGTCTGCGTGTATGGATGAAGAATGATTGGTCAATGTATGGGTGATTGTCGCGTCATTGGCTGAGCTGCAATAAACTGCATATACAGGTAATATTATAATGGAAGACAGTTTTGGACAATCGTTTTGTTAATTACTATTATTGTTATTATGATATTAATATGATGTATAATGTATGATGTTTCCCAAAAGTACACTTTGGAGGCAAATAAATGTGATAAAATACGACAAAGTAGCGTTGAAACTTACATTTTTCCGGTTCTTTCCCTTCAAACCTCAAAACATCTTTCTAAGATCAACAGAAATCTCAGAATCCGGCAAAATGTGCAGTTTAGTCGTGGGAAAAATTTTAGGTCATTTCCCATGTAAACCCATCAAGATTTTTAAACGTGTCATTTTTTCCAAACCTAACTGTAATCAAATGTAGCAAAGCATGTGAAGAAACAGATAGTGCAAAAATCTTTTCTTTTGCATAAGAAAACACCATGTTGCATAGGTGGGACACACAGGTTGCCTGTGCACATCTGCAGAAATTACTACATTTTACTTAAAAATTTAAGATGGGTTATGTATATTTTGGGTTACTGTGGAAATTATGGCTTCATGGTGTCTTTAGCCATTGAAAATGGATTTATCATGTATATCATTTAAAAAGACGGTATCTGAGGTTGCAATGTTCAAGATACATAGTGATGTACACATTCTCTAATTAAACGAGTTTCTGCTACAATATATATTCATGTGTCTTATTCAAAATAACCGCTGATTTTATCCTCCTCTTTCATTGTATTACATCTTAAGCTATAGCCTCCAACATCTTCCACCAATCAAGTTTTGTCGAAGTCTTTCTGTGTGTTGAAGAATATTTTAATGAATATCTGATTTCTTTCGTGAACACTCTTTGTCGACTCTGGATGCTCTGGACTCTCAAGGCGATTCTGTTTTCATTAATTAGGATATAAGACAAATTGAGTGATACAGCTACGTACTACTTAGTTTCTTCCGTGGCATGTTCCCGTAAAAAAATCTTCCGCTATATCCATTACTTGGTTTATTTATTTGATTCATGTTTTACGCCGTGCTCAAGAATATTTCACTTATACGACGGCGAGCAGCATTATGGTGGGAGGAAAGCGGGCAGAGCCGGGGGGAAACCCACGACCATCTGCAGCTGGCTGGCAGATCTTCCCACGTACGGCCGGAGATGAAGCCAGCATGAGCTGGACTTGAACTGAAATCGGCCGCATTGGTGGGAGGCTTCGGGTCATTGCGTTGCGTTAGCGCGCTAACCGACTGAGCCACGGAGGCCCCTTCCATTACTTTAGGGATGACAGATTGCCTTACCATTAGTGTAACGGATTAATTTGTGCCTGGTAACGAATAATTCCGATCCCGAGAACGAGTAAATTCGTATTCAGAAATGGATTAATCCGTTAATTCAACCGAAAGGCAACCCTTAACGGACTTAACGAAAGATTTTTTCAATGGTTGATGGATTTCTAACGTTTGATAACCAGGGTATCATACAAGGTGACGGGATTTACGACAAAATAAGGAGAAAAAAACAATGAAAATATGATTTGCGAATATTTTGCGAATATGGACAGTGATTTCATAAAGGTATGAATTTTGTCTTCGTGGAGATATCCTACATCTTATAATCTTCTATGACATTCTTACAAAGAAATCACACAGTTTTATATGGATTGATTTTAATGATTGGTTGGTGTTTAATGGTATTCTGAAGAATTTTCCACTTATATGACAGCGGCCAGGTTTATGTTCGCAGTCCTCACTCCTTACACTGAACCACCGACCTTTGGCAGTGATGTTAATTGCAGTTTAGTCGACGTCACTGGTCTAAAATTACCCAGAAAATGCTGTGTTGTCATTACATTCAATTACCAATTACATGAAAACAATGCAACTGTAGGACTCTCTATCCACCAGCAGAATTTTGGTTTATGCAGATAAAAATATGAAATACTGCAGCATAGAGAATGAAAGTGGAGCAGAACTATAAATTTTCCTGACACAATGGATTGCGCAAATTGTGCACAGGCCTGAATATATTTAATCACTAGCATATTTCAGAGCTGGTTCATCAGCATACTGTTGTAAATTTTCAGGCCTTTGTCAAATAATGATAATTGTAATCAAACTATATCCAAGGCCTATTGTTTGTCGGGAATGACTAGGCTTCAGACGATCACCGAGTGCTAACAGTGCTGAACCAGCCAAATCGTAAAATTTCGATATCTCGTCTAGAGTCGCCACATTTGTCTCTCCTTATCTGTATCTCTGTCCGTCTGTCTGCTTCTCTGTCTGTCTGTTTCTCACAGTGTCTGTCTCCCTCTGTTTCTCTGTCTCCCTGTCTGTCTGTTTTGTTTCTGAGTGTGTCTGTTTTCCTGTCTGTTTCTCTGTTTGTCCCTCTGTCTCCCTATCTGTTTCTCAGTATGACTTTTTGTCTCTCTCTGTTTCTCTCTCTGTCCCTCTGTTTGTCTGTTTCTCAGTACGTCTGTTTGTCTGTCTGTTTGTCCCTCTGTCTGCCTATCTCTTTGTTTCTCTGTATATCTGTTTGTCTCTTTTTGCCTGTTTCTCTCCTTGTCTCTCAGTCTGTCTGTTCACCTCGTTGTCTGAGTTTATCTGTTTGAGACTGTTTGTCTTTTTATCCCTCTGTTCCTCTCTATGTCTCTTTCTGTGTATATATGGATTTTATTTCTCTTTCTCTGTCTATCTCTCCCTCTTTCAAAGCCTCTTTCTTATTTTCTCCAAGCTTCATTTCAATCAATAGACTCGTTTATTCTGGGATACAATATGAGATATCATATTGTATTCCAGGTTTATTGTACGCTATACTTATACTTACATGATGGCAGTGGCTGTTTATGAGTTGAGGATATCTGCAGCCGGAGGAGGGGGGATGGGGACAATAACGGAACCTTGCAAGCTGTCTGACAAACCTACCTAACTCAAGTCTGCACCCCAGCGAACTTTGAGAACTGGATTTTCGGCCGAGACCATTAGTAGAGTTGAACATTACGCCTCTCTATAATTTATGAAGTAATTTTTTTTTCCATTTTCTGAAAGGTTACATTGCATGCACATTACCTTATGTCATGTACACCACTTTGGATCTCAAATACAACATTAACGTCATTTATTCATTTGTTGTCTAATACAAACAGATTATTACGTCTAACATAATGTAAAATGGCATCCATGACGTCAGGCATGGCTTCATCAACCATAGCTAGTTGTACTTTTACTGAGAGTTAGTCCATGGCCTAACTTTAAGCTAAGCCAATGACTCCTTTGGGAAACAGACCTGTGAAGATTCCCCTCCAAGACTGCAAATACGCCTTCTAAGAGTTTTGCGGTGAATATTCTGTTGATATTGTTCAAGCAATACGAAAGTTTATTAAAGGCACAATAAACTAATGGATAGAAAGGAAGGACTTTTGGCTCTCAACACCCCTGGTATTATTATTACTGTTATGTCTAACAATGAGTGGCAATTTCCTGCAAAGTGTCAAATATACCTACCGCTTGTCCCGCGGGCTCAGATCATCTAAACGTTCTCTACTCCACTTCAACGATTCATATTCTTTATTGTTAACTAATGCAAAGTATATATATATATATATCGGTGGATATATTTAAAGGATAGACCTACTGTGTTGCGCATAATACGCTATACTGAAATCTGTTGTACTAATTGTATTCATACATATACATATGTCTTTCTACGATCTATCTCCACATTATGCATAGTTGCGACGGATATACATCTTCACTGAAGTTATCATCCTACTTGAGCTCATTTATCATAATATCAGACATAAAAGTCTTTACTCCCACGTCTTCTTGCTGCGGCAACCATTTCTCGCGGAGTCACGGAAGAACAAGAGCGATTACGGAACTCATCGGAATCATCCGAGTCATACGAGTCGTAGAGCGTTTGGCTGGAAGCGGACCGTAGCAGACACGTCCGGATCGGGGAATCATCATCGTCAAAGTCAGGGCTTTCTGTGGAACAGTCCGTGGATGTTTTGTCCGATGAACTGCTGAAGTCCTTGTTTCTCGTCAGGTTTGTTAAAGTCCTTCTGATTTGATGAAACAGGCGTCTCAGCAGCACGTCGTGTTGGCGTATAAATATCTGAAAGTCAAAGTATCAATAACAGTTTACTATGCATTGATATAATCACCACCAAAACAAGAGAATAGTTTGTAGGCCATACTGGGGGTAATGTTAGCATTAGCTCGTACAGAAACGTGTCTTGGTCATACAAGCAGCCATAAGGGTGCCATGCAAAAGAACTATCTATCAATTAATGATTCCAGGAACACCAATACATTTCACCTTCAACAAAGTACAACGTGTGGTGAAATTTCATTCTCGAAGACAAAGCGTAGTGCATTTTATTCATTTGTAAGAATAATATGTTCGTTTCTGCAAAAGTATTTATTTTTTTATTTTATTGGTGTTTTACGCCGCAATCAAGAATACTTCAGTTATACGACGTCGGCAAACATTGTGTTAGGAGGAAACCGCGCAAAGCCTCGCAGAAAAAAACGACCGGCAGGATGCTGGCGGACCTTCCCACGTACGGCAGGAGGGGAAACTATCTCATTTGCCAGAAACGGTATGAAAGGTATGTCTTTTAATCTCATCCTCACTACTGATGGACAAGAAATTTGGTGGGTAGGCCTAACTACAGCGGTTCAACTATCGATCGTTGGGTAAATATAACAAAGAAAAAGTAGGATAAAGTCTTCAATAACGCTATGCCTTGTTCCATCTTTCAAAGTTTAGCTATTCAACACAACTGGCTTAGCCCGCTAATATGTCTGCTCGACGTGAGGTTTAATTCCCCCTCTCCATATGAATACTCCGCCATTTTGTCTCGTATCGGATTTTGTTTGTCTGCCGATAAACCTCCCACCAAATTTTTAACTTTTCTTTACACACTTCCTTCTGTACGTGTATTGTTAGGAGAGGTATAGAACGACAGCTATCTCAATACCAATGACTAACGACAAAAGTTATCAAACTCGGAAACAACGGCAGACATGGTGGATGACCATCAGGAAATGAACCCTAGCTGTTCAAAGGTCAGTAGGTGAGTTTCGAGGTCGAACTCTTTTGTCCGCAGAAGGTAAAAATAGTTCAACGGTGTCATGTGACTTCTCAAAAATGTCTGGCAAGTTGTGTTGATTTAAATTTACCGATCACCTGTCTCGCCGGTTTAGGGAGGTACAAGTGACCTCTCCTTCAATCAGGAGCATCTTAAATTACAACACTTCCAACTTCTTAATTTTCCCTATCGCACGTCTAGTAAAAAATATCTTTTCTGAAACTTCTTAGACGCCCATGTTATGGTAAATGTAACTAGAAATAGTTGCCTAACATTTTTGACAGGTCACATGGTACAGAAAGTGGCATATTTGCCGTGGTTACTGTACTTCATGGACCATGCAATACTGATAGCGGTTTCCCATTCTCATCAAGCTATTACCACAACTGCAAGCTTACTGTGAAAGTGCTGTGTGCATGGTGGGATAAATCTGGTACAACGTTTGCAACTCTAGCAAAACTTTGCCTGTTTGTAACTCACCAGCTGCTGTCCGTGCTTACGACTCCGGCAAAGCTTTCGTTGGCTGTTTGTAACTCACTACCGGCAGTACGTGTTTGCAACTCTGACAAAACTTCCGTTGCGGGTTTGTAACTCACCAATTCCTGCGTTAGCCATTGTATAGCCACGTTGAGGTCACGGACTCTGACATTATCGTCATTGCTGACCGGATTGAGCTGTAAACTGGAGCGTCTCCGTTCCAAATGGCTACCATCTCTACCCCGGGGATCTGCCTGTAAACTGGCTCTCCTTCGGAGAGGCTGTTGTTGATAGAGCTCGAACCTCCGGGGTAAGCGCACCATGAATGGGACGGATGACGAATGACGCAAAGGGACCGTCCCTCTCTCCATATTGTGTGCCAGGGCACTGTCATTCATAGAACTTCAGCTATCAGAAAAAAATTAAAAGTAAAAATAATGAAAAAAAAAAAAATAATAATAAAACCACAGCATTCAGTAAATACAGCAATCATGTCAAACATTTAAGGCGCATAATTAAAATGCAAACGGGAATTGAAATAAAGCTGCTTGAAGAATTGGCCTAGGGACCGCTACAATCTCTGAATTCACTGTGCATAATGTTGGGTGTTCGAATCCAGCCATAGACGATTTGTTCATTTAATATATTACTACTATGAAAACCTGCAGATGGTCGTGGGTTTCCCCCGGGCTCTGCCCGCTTTCCTCCCACCATAATGCAGGTCGCCGTCATATAAGTGATATATTCTTGAGCACGGCGTAAAACACCAATCAAATACATAAATAAATAAAACCTGCATGTTATACCAAAGAGTTCAGCATGTGCATACGGTAAAATCACCACCTATACAGGACTTGCGGTTAAACCTTGCATGTAATTTGTGCTTTGCGGAAGTTAATAAATAATTATGCTGTGGTTATCTGTGATGTTTATAGACATCGTTTTACAGGTCACTTCGGTAATTTAGCGCAGTTTAAGTGCAAATCACAAAATTCCGCTGGAGAAATTAAATCAATACAAATATAAGACTGTTGATTGAACTGTCATACATATGTAGGGGAATTCAATATGTGAACTATATTTCTATAATGACAGGAAATGCTATTTCGCATCACCACCACGCAAGAAGGTAATGGCCAGTGCTTCCACTTGGTGGATGTTATTGAGAAAGGGATTTTTTTAAGTCACTCTTTGAGATTAGTTTTTCAGCACTAGAGTCTGTGCTCTACCCGGCAAAAAGTCCAACTACAATTATAGGGATAATATGCTGTAGAAGCACGTACAGTAATAGCTCTCTGTTGATTATATCACATAACTGCTGTTATAAAGAGTATATGCTACAAGTCTAAGCGTCAAATCTGACACTCGCAGACCATGCGTAAACCTTATAGAGACGGCATTCCAAGCTCATAATCACAAGACCCATTTCCAAAACAACATAAAACGAGTTTCCAAAAGAACATGCAAGAAATAGTAGTACACAGGTAAACAAAGCTGGTAATATTTATTTATTTATTTGATTGGTGTTTTAAATACTCAAGAATATTCCGCTTATATGACGGCGGCCAACATTATGGTGGGTATCAGAGCCTGATGGAAATCCAGGATCATCCGCAGACCTGGCAGACCTTCCCACGTATACAGCCGGAGAGGAAGCCAGCATGAGCTGGACGAACACACAGCCAACACATTGGTGAGAGGCACAGGACAAAGCTGGTAATACGTAAGGAAGATGTTATTATCAATATTGATTGATGCAAGTGTACACTTTCCACATTTTACTTCTGACACACAGATAAAATGTAGATCGAATTTAAATATAGGTACAGGCCTATTCATCGTGCTTTGATTGTAACTGTTGATAAAGCGCCAGAATGGATGCTTAAGCGGTTTTTAAACCTGGGTTGAACAGACCTATAGATAGAGTTATATCACAGACCGCCAAAGATCCTGACGGCTCTGTCGGTATTTATCAACAAGAGTATTACACTCCTGCAGAGTTTACGAAACTCACAGCGAAGGCGCTTGATGGAATGCCCTTGACTAAGTAAATCCGACAGAGCACCGTGGAAATCCACGACCATCCGCAGGTTGCTGACAGACCTTCCCAGGTATAGGAAGGAGAGGAAAACAGCCAGCCTGAGCTGGACTTGAACTCACGTCTATCGCATTCGTCAAAGGCTCTTGCGTCATTGTGCTGCAACAGCAAGCTAAAACTACTCGGCCACAAAGGCCTACCCCCATACTGGGATGTTACTGAACGGGACTAAACTGTTAATGGCGAGTTACTGACGGTGTAATAAGGATGATCCGGAACATATCATATAAGCATACGTACGATTCTGCTAACCCCCTCCTGACGGCGTCTCCCATCAGAGCTGCTATGTAACTGCGGTTCATTTTGCCCAAGCCTATTACTATTGTCTGGGATACGCGCCAGTCCTCAACACGCCTCTTCACAGAGGACTCCCCCCAACGCCTCAGCCTGGGGATACCCTGAACAGAGAGAGCATTCCATCGTTTACCGTTGTAACTCCATGCTAGCCACCAGTTGATGACGTCTTGGTGGAAGGCAATTCCTCACTTCCTTGGCCTCTCGCCTCCTCCTTTCCGTCCCCCAAAACAACGATCGATATCTTTCAATAGCATAAATACAGCATGAAGCCGATTATAACCCGGCGTGCATGAGGCCTTGTGTTGTGTTCAACACATAGCCCTGTCGAAGCAGTTGTGCGCTGACTGCCATGAATGCCCCTGAACGCATAATGTAGCCACGTATGTAGCTATTAGGGAACCTGGGCTTGGCAGACTGGGCATCGTATTAAGTGAGAGCTTCTCCCTATTCCCGTTGTGCAATGTACCAAAAATTCGTTCAATTAACATATATGAGGAGATGGATGCGCTCATGACTGAACACTGCGTTTCTGTCTGTACGTTGTCGAATTTTCTTGACGTGTGTAGACAATTTCCTCCACGCGCTGTCCGGTTTTCCATACATGCACGCTTTCTGTAGTTTCATCGACAAGCTCAGTGTTTGCTTGTTCATACAAACTTTCCTCCTCACACTCTCCCGTTTTCCACACACACATGCTGCCTTCTTTCCTCCACACGCTGTCCGGTTTTCCATAAATGCTCACTGCAAATATTGTTTCATCCAATAGTTTATTCCACACGCAATCGGTTCTCCACAGATTCACGCTGCCAACAGTTTCCTCTACCGGTTTTCCATCTATGTGCGCGGCAAATATAGTTTCATCCAGATTGTCCTGTTTTTCATACATGCACGCTGCCAATAGTTTCTTCCACACGCTATCCGGTTTTCCACAAGTACTCGCTGCCTTCTTTCGTCCACACGCTGTTCGGTTTTCCATACATGCACGCTGCCAATATAGTTTCCTGCACACGCCATCCGGCTTTCCATACATGCACGCTACCAATATAATTTCCTGCACGCGTTATCCGGTTTTCTAGACATGCACGCTACTTTCCTCCACAGGCTCTCCGGTTTTCCACATTTGCATGCTGTCTATGGTTTTCTCGACACGTCCGGTTTTCCACACATACACGTTGCCTATTTTCCTTTCACAACACGATACTTTACTGCTGGCAAATCTTAACTGGGAAGCCTAGATTTAACAGTCGTATCTTGTACAGAGTGTTGTTCGAAACGTTCGTGACCGTGACTGAAAGACATGTGGCGAACAGCTTTGAGGAATAGGCAGTGGAGTTGAAAATTGCAGTTATTGAAGCCTGGTCAGTCAATGAAACCTGCGCTATCCTGAGTTTGCAAGTGAATCCGGACAATGCAACTGTCGAAATTTGGGCCGATAAAAAGTTGGAAATATAGAAAAAAGAAAAGACAATAAAAAAAAAAACATACAAAGTAGGCAAAAAACTAAGTAGCGTGCTTGGTCTAATGTTCTATAATGCCGCTTCCATTCTCTAGCGAAACCGCTTCACAATGTACGCATGTCCAGGCAGTCTGCATACAACGTACACAGAGGCAACTAATTTCACAGTTGTGAAAGCCTTGATTTAATCAATATGACGGATTGGGTGCCTTTCATAATTTGGCAGAATGTTTCCGGTTGAGAGGTCTCATCTAGAAAACACGTAACAAATCCACTGATGCTAGCTTCCGTATCCTTAATTCCATGGTCTTCACCGTCCGTCTTTTGCATCGATTAACTTCCACAGGGTATGACGGCCACTGATGGGCCAGGGTTTCCTGCCAAATGTAGCTCCTCCCAGTGGAGCATCACTGCGCATGTGATGAATGTATCTCATAATAGGGACAAAGAAAACCATATGGCAATTTATGCCTATGCTATAATTGGCCTAACACTGTTTAAAGGCTTTGACGACAGACTGCATGGCATTCAATTCACTAGCTTCTCTTGTGTATATTTTATATAAGTTTTTGACTTGAACCTATATGTGCTCAGAGCACAAAAAGGATATATAATATCCAGATATAAACATTTTGAAAAAGTCTAAGCACATGAGTAAACGTACTCTTGGATATAGTTTTAAGTAGTTCACGTTTGGCGATGCTTGTTTCAATTTTATGTCCTCGTTACCCTTGATTCTTCTTAACATTTAGCATCCCTATAGTATAAAGTGACTGGGTGGGGTGTCTTCGGCATGATGTTCCAGTGGCGGCAGCACTTTTGGCGACGTGGACTCGCCCTGCCACAAGACACACAATATATGCATTCTACGGGCTAACCGTCGTCATACATCTGAAAAAAGTGTTAGGTACCACGTAAGACTCAAGCCCACATACATACAAAATGTCAACGGTTCTCTTTCGCTTCGATTTAGAAGGACCCTTGACTGAAATTGACAATGCATGTAGTTCGCGCCAATTGCAGGTTCGCATTAACTATAAATCAACCAAGGAAATCTGTAAATCTAAACCTTCGTTTAAATATTATCTTCATGCCTCTGGAGAACATTTAAGAAAGATACTCTGACTGGTCACAACCTCTCCTTTGCTCTGGAGCTTCAATGGTCGAAACGTGTTGGATGTACTTCACGTCAACTCGAATCACCCACCAAAGATACCAGTGTCAACCCAGAAGGCATGAAGTGGTGAGTGCTGGTATAGCGAAAACGAGTGTCGTCGGCATGGTTTTTCAGTGAGGCAGCATTAGAAACATGTTGACGCTGAATCACCCTGCTGTACACGTCAGTGTTGTGATAGGCCTTCTAGTAAACTGGCCATTTGTTATAGTTTCCTTTAACATAATTCCATAGAAAGTCAAAGTATACACAGACAAGTCCAAAGAAGTAAATGCAGAAGTAAATGAAAAAAAAGCAACAAAAAACAAGAGACAAGAGACAAGAGACAATTGTAACAATCTCCGATGCATGCGCATTCTAAATTAGTACCACACGATCAAGATTAAGAAAAGCGCTATCCAAATCAAGCAGAAGATTGCCGTCGCAGCTAGAATTTCAAGACGGTATGCTAATGATATTTGAAGTCAACTCTAAAAACAGTCGTGGTCGTGGGTTTTCCCTGGGATCAGCCATAATGCCATATGCTGGACACCGTCGAATGGCGTAAAACATCAATCAAATAAATAAATAAAACCGTCGCCGGTTCTTAGGCCAAGTCCGATCCATTGCCTATATCTGTTTTTCTGTACTCCGCATGCATTTTGCATAAAATGACCGATATATTTTGAAGGATGCTCATGGTTGTTGTAGAAAAACTGTCTTTAAATAAGTTTACTTTGGAACAAAATGCCAATTTGTCCCCGCGAAATAGACTTTCACTTCCTCAGTTGGCCCAACAGCTAATTATACTGCTGTATACAGGCCTACCATATCTCTAGCTGCATATATATACATGTATGTGTATAGACACACCGGTACACACACACTGCATGCCACTCGTCGAATTGCCTTTCCCATAAGCGAATGATTGACAGCTCTCGCTGGTCTTTCTTACTTGTTGTTACCTTACCTGACGTCCGTTTTGACTAAGTGGTTCGTATGATGGTTCGGAAAGTGATTCGTATAGCGATTCACATCGGGGGAGCAGTTCCCACAATGCAGGCTGGAATATTGCTGGCGTCGCGTTCATCAACAATCTTTCGATCAACTCGTGCATACACCCTCTAAAAATCACTGTGTACGAGTGAGGTACCATTGACACACACGGGGTGTGGATGTGCAAATTCGTACACGGTCGATTTTACAGAAAACCGATATGTCTAGTCCATCTCTGACAGCTTGTTCATGCCAGGAAATGTTTTCGTGTAGGTCTCTACGGTTTCACGAGTTGTAAACGCCGCCGTGTGAGTGAATGAGTGGGTTAGTGAAAGAGTCTTGAAAGTGGCGTAGGCCAAAACACGAATAAAACAAATATGAAACCAAAAAAATTGAACACTTCTTACCGTATTGCATGGTCTCACTCCGAAGCCGCTTTTAATATGTGTCTGCGTTTTTTTATGTCGCTTCTTTTGTCGTAATAGACTGATTGCATAAATAAGTGTATATAGGACTGTAAGCGTTACCTGAACACAGCCTCGTCTCCCAGAAGCTTTGGAATGTCCCCCTTAAGGAGGGAAACGCCCAGTACTAACCTATTATCGAAACCGGTTAAGGTCACACAGTTACATGTGCGTAAAGGTTGACATTTAGACCTTTGTTGTGAGGAGGCTAACAGCAGTGAGTAAAATTAAATTTAAAAACTAAAATTAAACAAGCTCTATTTATTTGTACCTATAATATGTGCCGCGGAAAGATTCAATTTTATATAGCCTTTAATATTATCGTAAACTGATACATGCCTTTAATGGACTTTCAGGATCAAATCAGTTAAAAAGACTAATGTAGGAAAGGTGTTAATGTTTGAATAAACTTGAAAAAACAATGCCCAAGGAAGAACATTATATACCTCTTACGTTTGTGAAAGATCATTATCTCTTAATTTTATTATTTATATATTTATTGATTTTATTGGTATTTATGTTAAGCACACACTCTTTGCACCTGTAGAACAGTGGTCACGTTTATGGGTGATTGGAAGCGGGCTGCACGTGCTAAACCTTCAGTCCTGGCCAAGCTAATAGCTGCCAAATCTCCCGACTTAATGCCGCAGCTGAACCAACAAGAGCTGTGTTCGATCCCACGGATTTTATGGCGAACGACTGAGCAGGTGGACTCTGTGTCAGCATCCTCCTCTCACCTCTCTCTATATATATGGCAGCTATATCAAGACATTCAAGTCTACAGTTTTGTGTTTGAACTGAAATTATGTTTGAAATTTGATTATTACAAAACTTCTTGTACTTACAATTACAACGGATGACTGATTCTCTTTTTTACGTGTAAGAATTTCTGATGGCGACTTTTACAGGTAACCAGCTGCATTGCTACTTTTAAGGTATAATCATCTCTGATGACAACTTTTACAGGTAACCAGATCTGGTGACGACTTTTACAGGTAATCAGCTTTGATTGTGGCTTTTACATGTAATCGGCACTAGTGACGACTTTAGCAGGTAACCAGCACTGATGATTTGTACAGCTAACCAGATCTGATGACGATTTTCACAGGTAACCAGATCTTTAAGTATGTATGTGTGACGAGAAAGGAGAAGCCAGCGAGAACACTCGGAGGATCTGGGGTTTTTCCTTATAAATGATACTTGATCGGATCACCCTTACAAAAAAGTGTGTGTGGGGAGAGAAATGGGAGATTTTACGATGAGGAGTTGATCAGCTAGAGGTATGTGGGGTGTTTGTTCGCGGTGCCAGCTGCAAGTCACCGTGCAGGTTGTTGTTTTCCCCGCGCTCTGCCAGGTTTCTTCCGACCATACAGATGGTCGTCGTGGTATAAGTGAAATATTCTTGAGCACGGCGTAAAACACCAATCATATAAATAAATAAATAAATAAATTATAAAAAATTTTAACTCCAGAACTCCAAAAGCATCATCGGGGACGACCGGGTCTCATCGACCCAGTCTCATGAAATCACATAAATAATAAAACAAGCCAAAAAGTGCTGATTGAACACAGAAATACTGTAACTGGCGAGGCCTGTCGTCATCAACCCAGGTCCTGGGATAAATCTACATGCTTGGGAACCCATGTAAATAAAGTACTCTCAGAGAGTCCCAACTCGGACGTGTTGTCCGGGGCTCATATTGGGAAAAGAGGGAGATGGTTAATTCTCGCATAATCGCGCGACATCGACTTGAAATAATAGCAAAAAATTCAAATGGATTGGAATGATAATTTTTTTGCCAAAAATCTCCAGCACTATCTCTTTAACGTCTTTACAGACACAAATTTGTCTTATTGTACCCGTTACACCCTAAAACTGGTACAAGAGTTTTCATGTACGTTACCCTATATTAAAACACGAACGCCATGAAGACAGACTTTTTTCCATCGGTTTATTTTTCCGTACATATTTTGCACAAATGTAATTTTTCATGTCGACTTCCATGATTTCTTAAAACACTCATTTACAAATCACAACATTTGGGGGCTTTTTTTCCAAATTGTTAACCAAAGTGCACTAACTCATGCTTAAAATGTGCAGAGGCATGGCGATTAGACCAAACTTACGGTTACCACTCCTTTGAGAATCGCACGGCGCAAACTTAAACACAGATGGCCGCAAACAAAAATGACACTTGCTTCCAATAATAGTACTGCTGTTGGTATTGGAATGTTGATACTACACAAAGATGGCTGTAAATATCTATCACATGGATAGTTAAATGAAAGATCATTAAGAGATCTTGACAGCAGCTATAAAAAGCGAAATCAAATTCCGCAGAAATTGTAAAAAAAATGCCTAGCCATATATGGTACAATAGACAAATTCATAAAATATCAACAAAGAAAAGCTAAACGCTGCATTCAAAAAAGTACCTAACTGAAAAAAAACCCCAAGAATTAAGGTTGAGGTGCGGGTGAGGGGATTCATTCTCAACACTTGGAGATTCCCACAGATATAACATACGTAACAAATTCAAACCAGTAAAAGATAACTTATAAAAATATCTTATAAAGAAAGAAAACCGAAGTAACATAGTGAAGGAATGTATGTTTCTCAAGAGCCAGGAGTGTATTTTGCTTACCCTGTGCCACTGTGGTCCCTGATGGTAACAAGGCAAATATCTATGTAAAATGGAATGAATTCAGATCACTTCAATGAGATTCATGTTTTGTCTCCATGAGTTCATACTACAAACAAATATGCGCTTTGAATAAATAATACATACATTCATAATTAAATCAGTTTCAACTGTCAAAGACGTTTAAACCCAACCGTTTATCACATGGAACATATCCATATTTCACAATGATATTTACTAAAATCAAGCATATCACTAGTATTACGAGCACCATAACCACCTGACAGTACGACTAGAGAAATGAGGATGTCTTTTTTTTGCAATATGGCTGCCTCGAATCTCTTGAAAGAAAACAACAAAAACAAAATGACTCAATTTTTATCTTGTTTGAAAATATAAAGGGTTGAGATAAAAAAATGATAAGTCTTCGAACTGAGATTCCAGATGTTAAAAGACGAAAAAAGGAAAGTGTTAAATGAATATAAAGCAAGAGAAATGATAACGCCATGAGTGAATCCCGTTTAAAAATCATTCTTCTCTATCCTTGAGTATATCAGTGCACGCATTTGCCTTGGTCTCCATGCAGTGTAAATTTTCTCGAGACCCAACCTTTCTTATCATGACATAAATAATCTTACTATACACTTCATAAAACTATATATATGGCCATCATGTATGACCATCATGTATATAATATGGTCCATATAGCGTTTGTATAGATAACATTGCCGTAACCCTGTGTCAGTATATACCGTATATTCGATAGTGTAAGGGGAGATTACCCATCACAGAATCTATCCCCGCGAATCTAGAGTGGAAATTTCAAGCTTTCAGTCTCACTCTGTAAGGCAATATTACCCATACTTGTCATTGCCTCTATACATACCAATAACAAATAAGACACTGATTTAAAATTCACATTTTAGCTTGAATTCTGGCGGGTGACGAGGGCTCTAAATTCAAGGTTTCAAACATGACACGGCATAAATCCTGAATGTCGTACTTGTGACACCAATCCCAATCCCGGCGTGCACCGCTGTCGTCCAATACTTCCGGCCACGAATCCGCTACAATAAGGAGCACACATGTATATATGCGATGACGTCACATAACTTCGACCTTTTTCCTACAAAATAGTTAGAAAGTTTCCTACCCACATTTTGTCTGACCATGCCCTTCCTTGAAGAACTGAAAAAACAATACTCATAATTTCAAACCGATGGTCCATATATGTATTTTGCAAGATCTACTTTTTCAACCAAACATGTCCAGCCAATGCGCCCAGGTGCCTGGCGTGAACCACCAACCCTGACAAACCCGATGATTTAAAACCTCAGCCGAAACAGCGACAGCTGGAGTCCATCTCGCGCCCGCATTGGCCAAGGCGCAAACGAGCCAGGTGACTGTTACACAAAGCGATTTTTGGCTTTTTCTGAATTATAGAAAACCAAATATTTGATGCTGCATGCACAAAATTGACTGAAATCGCTTTATCGCAGCATAGAACAAGCGGTCAAAATTTGACCGATGTGATGCATGTATTTCACAGTTTAATTAGGATCACAATTTTAGGCTAAAGCCCAAAAAGGATTTGTGAAACTAGCCCCAAGTCTTTAATCATATGGCTGGCTTCTTCAATGGTCCTTGTAGCCATTCTATTCAAGAAATCTAAAAGAAATATAAGCACTGTATCTTTACCTATCTCTTGTCTCGAGTCCACGTTGTAGTTCACTTGTAAATTGGGAGCAAACTTTCGCACCTCTGCCACTAGTTCCTCGGGGGTGAAGCTCATAGCACTCACGTTGTAGGTCCTCTGGGTCAATGCCTCGTTGGGCTGTTCCAGGAATTTGATGGTGGATTCCAGACAGTCATCGATGAACATCATGGGAAGGCGGGTGTCGGGCCTCAGAAAGCAGTTGAACACCCCTCCTTTGACGGCGTCGTGAAATATGTGAACGGCGTAGTCTTGTGGGAAGAAAGCAGAGGATTCAGTCAAAAGTGTTACATGGACCACATTTCCCTTCTTAACAAGCAGACCCCAAGCTCTTTAACAACACACCATGCATTTTCCGCTGTTACGCTGCGGTGCTTGTGAATTGTCTGTTTGCTTTACCTGAACACACACCTATTATACAGAAACTTCGACATCTGACCGAAAAGGAACAATAGAATTTACCGCTGTGACCGATTTGATTTGTTCTTTCCTTTATAGGGGTGTCATACGCAAGTATCAATGAGCATCGTGGTTTCAATACACAAAAGGGTGAAATATCGGACTTCACCTCCTAAAATACCGAAGGACGCTTCCGGTCGGATCAGACTTTGGTCTAAGCGTCCGCGAGCTCAAATCCGAGTCGGATATTGCTTTAGTCGACGCGACCGCGAGCTCCAGGCCAAGTAGGATCATGTTTTGTCTAGGCGTCAGCGAACTCCAGGCCGTGTAGGATCATGCTTTGGTGTAAGCGTCCGAGAGCTCAAGGCCAAGAAGGATCATGCTTTGGTCTAAGCGTCCGTGAGCTCAAGGCCGAGTAGATCATACTTTGGTGTCAGCGTCCGAGAGTTCAAGGCAGAGTAGGATCATGCTTTGATCTACGTGTCCGCGAGCTCAAGGCCGAGTAGGATCATGCTTTGGTGTAAGCGTCCGAGAGCTCAAGGCCAAGAAGGATCATACTTTGGTGTAGGCGTCCGAGAGTTAAAGGTAGAGTAGAATCATGCTTTGGTCTAGATGTACGCGAGCCCAAGGCCGAGTAGGATCATGCTTTGATCTAAGCGTCAGCGAGCTCAAGGACGAGTAGGATCATGCTTTGTTCTAAGCGTCCGCGAGTTCAAGGCAGAGTAGGATCATACTTTGGTGTAAGCGTCCAAGAGCTGAAGGCAGAGTAGGATAATACTTTGGTCTAGGCGTCCGCCAGTTCAAGACCGATTAGAATCATGCTTTGGTCTAGGCGTCCGCGAGCTCAACGCCGATTAGGATAATGCTTTGGTGCAAGCGTCCGAGAGCTCAAGGCCGAGTAGGATCATGCTTTACTTAAGCGTCCTCGAGGTCAAGGTCGAATCCGATTATGCCTAAGTTTGAACTCAAGTCCGAGTTCGACCATGTCTGTGGCGACAATCTTGGTACTTTCCTCGCATGTACGATGCTTAAGATAAAAGACCACCTCAGCTCAGTGTTATATGACTGCAAGGGGGTGAGGGTGTCACATCTGTTGTCTTCGACATGAAATTAGAGAGAGGTAGCACATCAGATATGCTGGCATAGGAACTGAAACAATGTAGGAAGGTCATGGCAAACAAGCGTACACGAACCAAGCAAACAGGCTGAGCAGAAAGCATTTGGTGGATCCATGTTTTAAAGCCTTACCTGTCGTCCCACCCCCGGGATTTGTGTCTGCTGATATTACACCTGGGTATCGTAAACACCTGAAGTCCAGTCCGAATTTGTGATGATAGTACTGCAATACACCAAAAGAAAAAAAAATTATAAAATTTCACCAATGTATATATTCTAACATCATTTAATCAATTAATCTTTCTTGAAGTGGTGTACAAAGAAGCACATTATTTTAAGAAATGTTATTCCTGTGCTGTGTATATTTCTTACTAACATACGTTGAAGCCAGGAATAGTATATGCCGGCTTCCAAATAAACCGAAATGCAAATTATTCAACACTCATTTTCAACACTTTCCCCAAAAATTACCTGAAAAAAAGCTTGGTCTTGAATAGGGCGAAGTTTTAAGAACATCGCAGTCTTGATGGCCATGTAGCGAAGAGCAGAACTTTTTACCAAGAATGAAGAGATGAATTATAGTTTTACGTCACTTTGGAAGTATTACAGCTATATCGTCACGAGACACTCTTTCACCTAGACGGAAACAGCATACAAAATCAGACGTTCCAATACGTGTTATCACTTGGATACATGTAATCACTCGAATGCGTGTTATCTAAATATTATTGCACAGGAGATCTAACATCACAGGGTAACTTGTATATGGTATAGCAACTTCTGGAATTGACTCAGCATGAGCTATACATATATACATTTCTAAGAATGTTCCCTACACTCAGACTTCCAAAAGGAACTGTGCATACCTCCCCCATGAGCTCGGCGTGAACCTTGGAGACCCCGTAGATGGTTCTGGGGCGCTGGACGCAGATATCCGGGGCGGGGTTGCGGGGAGAGTCCGGGCCAAACGCACCTGTCGATCAAACACCATGAGAAACCTCAGCTACCATAGCAAAGCAACTATCTTTCAGATTTTTTGCACTCTTCCAGAGGCGGCTGACGGTGGCAGGGTTAGGTAGGTACTTGTACATTCTCAGCTTATAGCTGCTCTTGTACATGTCTATGTAACCCTATTGCTAACATATTTAAGAGTTTTTGACATTGGCAACAGTGGCTGCATACAGATAGTGCTCAGAGCTACTCTGTTTACAAACACCATTAAATACCTCTATGTAACCCTGTTGCTAACATAACTAGGAGTTGGTAGACATTGGCAACAGTGGTAAAATACAGATAGTGCTTTGTGCTACTCTGCTTACTGTCACTATTGAATACATCTACGTAACCCTATCGCTTACATATTTAGGAGTTGGTTGACAGTGGCAAGGATACACACAGATAATGCTTAGTGCTACGCTGCTTAAAGTTGTCATGTAAAGTTGTTCCTAGACTGTGAGCTCCCATAACCAAGCCACTGTTAGTACTATGGGATGTACACTTTGGTTGGGGTAATGAAGACATCTAAAAACCTGGTTAGTGTGTTGTCTGATTTGATTTGTGTATTCTGTCCTAATTTATGCCGTAAGGATACACTCCTCAAAACTAATCCTTGGCACTCTTACCTATGGTACTTGGAACAAATATTTTCAGACGATACTGCTTGGACAACTCCAGCACATTATGCAGGCCTTCAATATTAACCCTCATGGCCAAAGGGACGTTACTCTCGCCAACAGCACTCAAGAGGGCGCTGTAGTGGACTATCCAATCAATTCGATGGTTGACGACAATCTCTTGGAGATTCTTGAAATCCAGAACATCGGCGTACAAATACGGCCCTAGAAATAGACAAAATAAAGTGTATAAGTAGTATATAAAATAGAGGTTCTGGCACATTTCCCGCCAGCTCCCAGCCAGTGATGCGGCCAGCTCAAGCCATATGGTGTTCGCGTACATAAACTTTTGCCAATTATCTATATACACAAACGGGCGTTCCCGTACACAACTTTTTGTCTATTATCTATGTACACAAACGAGCGTTCACATTAAGAGATAATTGCCCTCCAGCTGCTGGTCCGGCTGATTTATGCTACACATCAAGCCATATGGTGTTCGCGTACACAACTCTTTGCCAAATATCCATGTGGACAAAAAGTTATTCACGTTCAAAGATAATTCGCACAGGCCGACCGACCCGCTGTTAGAGATCGAACAGAAGCATAACATAGCCATTTTACCACAAGATCAAGACTTACCACAACAGCTCCGGGCAGGCCAGCTTGAGCTGGGACTTGGTGAAGTTGCGCTTTGCCCAGATGCGGGAGCGGCTCAAGGCGGCGGGCTGCCTGTTTGACGACAAGCTGTGCAATCCTCCAACGAGACCCCACTTGGCTGCCCTACTTGTAAGACATAAATAGCCCGCGTGGGAGCTACTTGACATACATAGCTGGCGAGACCACTTGATACAGTTAAATTACAGTGGGCCATATACATCCTGTATCGCATAACAGCTTTTCGAGGCAGCATAGCTAACTGCATTCAGCATGGTTATCGCTGTGCAATACACCCCGGCGAGTGATGGAAAAGTTTTCTTAGGCGTGACAAGTTTTGTGTGGCGTGAAAAGTTTTGTGTAGCGGGACAAGTTTTGCGAGGCCCGGTAAAGCACATAAAATTCAAACCCTATAGAACTCCTTCGCCGGAGTCCTGTACAATTTGAATTTTGTTCACTTAAATGAACCAGTTCTTAGTTGAGGTCTGATTTACCAGATTGAATTAGATCATTTATTTCATCTCTGAGTATGGACATTTCGTATGGCTGGTCTTGAATGGTGTTATAAAGTTTGTACATAATATACACAGCTGCACCCCACTTGACCCCAACTGAAGTCACAATGGGTATATTGGATAAGGGCGATGGACACATCTCCGAGTAATACTACAAGTACATCGAACTCCAATATCGCACCTCTCTGTCGAGAAGTTCAATTTTTTGCATAAAAGATGTATCGAGTCATGTGCTGTACCGACTCGAATCTGTAGTTTCATTTCTCAATCAGCGAAACAGAGACGTGGTCGGTAATTGAATTAAGCTTACTTTCAGCCAGTAAGCAAATTTCATTGTGTTTCTTACCTTTGACGGACGGTCGCCGGCTTACCCACCCCACTTAGAAGGCCGCAGGCTAAGGCTCCTTCTTCCATGCTTGTAGCTATAGGCGTCGCAAATATCGTGGGCAACACTCCGGCACCTGCGACGCCCAGATCCATACTCGCCGTGAATAGCGGGGTATCAATACCACCAGCGACGTTGACGTTTTTGTATAGAGCAGCTCTGGCATCTTTATCGTCTTCTAAGTCTTTTTTCCAAGTGCTAATATGTTGTAATCTATACTCGTGCGAATCTTTAGTGGGGGTGGGTGGCAGATGGATCTAATGCTGGATCCAACGCTGGATACAGTTATCGGATTCGAAATCCGATATGAGTTTTAAACTTAATCTTAACCGTTTCAACTGAACGCCATGCTCTAAAATTATGCGATGAAACCGTACCGCTTGCAATGCAGCGGCCACGACATTGTCTAACGCCGTCTTAATCCTATTATTGGCTCTCGAAAGTATTTTTACGATGATAGTTACGCTTTTACTGACATGCTCTTTCAGCCAGTCGATCTTCAAGCCAGGAAGGATGAGGAAGGGCTTATCTGGATTATGACCCAATATAATTTCAAGGATGATTATGGTACACGGGGGAACCTCCACAACAGGAAATGGTGTGTTGATATCGAGGTAAAGTTTTGTATCTGGACCTCCACCGACGGTATGCCCCCCTCCCGGCAGTGTACGAGAGGTAAGCTGTACCACCATTAAAAACCCTTTGAGAAACATCACCCCAAGAACCGCGGTCAGAGCCAGGTCAATGTCCCATTTGGGATCCTCCGATTTACCGAGAATCCATACCCTGTTCTCAGGATTATTAGATAGAACCATAGTGAGTTTTTAGAGTGCATTCGGAGCTTAGATGTCCACATCGGCGAGCTCATTCAATTTCGGTGGTTCCTAGGATTTTCCCACCGGCACTTTCCTTTGTGCATACCCCAACTCCGGGAGATGGAAGGCGTAAATCCGTCCATCCAACCTTGCCGTTCGAAACCCCCGAGATCTGCCAGATCAGATAAGGCTAGGCTAGTGCAACTAGGGCACACTGGGTCCATTACGTCCGCGAATGTGTAAAGTTACGCTTAAGTATGCTGTATCTCCAGGTTGGTCGGAAATGTTTAATAGCTTGATAGAAAGCCCCGGCACAAGACAAGCCGAGAGTCTTTTGTACTGTGGATTGGCAAATGCCACCGTCCTTCCGGAGTTTATGCTTTCGTGGTATACTGCGGCTGCCCTCAGAAGAGTAAAGCCAGCTAAATAACTGGTAGACACTGCGATGATGTTTTTGGACGCGCTCACCTCGCCTAGGTGGACAAATATTTCTTTGTGAGGCGTCATACCGAGTAGGGCGACCTCGTACTGGCCTTTCAGATTGTCCACAAATGTTGGGAGGACACTACTCCCGTGTTGAACATCGCACAGTGTGACAAACATATTCTTCTTCTTTCGTTTGATAAGGCGTTTTCGTTCAATAATAAGTTAATACATTACCATGACGGCGGAGTATATTCGAGGGACTGAAGAGCCGAGTGCAATCGTGCTGATAAATCCCAGCCTGAACAACGCGCGGGTTGTTTTCGACGTGACTTTTCAAGGCACTTGAACGCTAGTCCTAACCGAAAATCAACAGCGACGCATTCGTCGAGAAATGGCACACGCAACCGGTGGCGTGGTGGCAGAATCAACTCAATTTCGCCGTATGGTGCGCCACGACCGGTTGTGGGGTGTCAAAGGAAAATCACCTCATAGCCGAAACACATCTAAGCAACTCTGTATTTCACTGCCACTATCAAGTGCGCCGTTGCTATTTTCCCTGCAAAGTGTAATCACATGGGCTGCATGCAAATATAATAGACCTAAGAGGATAGTGGTACATATCGCGCGTTGCACGCCGTCTGTGACTCAAATTATTCGCCAGGCAAATATAGACGAACTGGACAAACTAATCGACGAAATGATCGACGAGGGCTCTCGGTCGGACCAAAGAAAAAGAGACGGAGCCATTGGAGGAACAGGCAGAAGTGTGTTCTACCAATCTACATCGCCCAAGGCTTGTTGCGCTGGCAGCGGGGGGCCAGGCCAAACAGTATCTTGGGAAGTGGACCAGTGGACCAACTTGACTCGTTGGACGAGGGATTGGTTGAGAAGCTCTAAGACTAGGCGCGGCCATGACGAAAACGATAGGGCAGGCTGCACTACAACTGTACTCAGGAGAGGTCAGCATGTTTCTTCCAATCCCACCCGAGACACGATCGGCTATTGCGGGCGACCTGGAGGCCGACCCCTTTGTTGGACATGCGATTAGTTATGTTTCCTGTGTCCTCTATCAGCGCTACAGCATGTATCTAGAGACGCGAAACACAGCCACGGACTGTAAATTTGGACAACAGTGCCCTCGGAAAATGAGCGATGGCGGAGAATCCGACTCTTCCTTCGAAGCACCAAGTGAACACGCCAGAGAAGACTCCTGTGGCGGAAAGAGTGACAGCTCATGAGAAAAGTAAAAACCCGAAGAAGGTGGTGGCCGGGCGTGTCGGGACAGCAGCCTTAAAGGTCAAAGAGGAACGTCTGCTTCAACAGCTTCGGGCGGCCAAGGAATCACAGCACCATAGTGCTGCTGTTGCTGTAGCAACAACAGGACAGCAGGAGGGCATCAGAACGGAGACAGCCTGTTTCAGAGGGTGTTGCAAAGTAGGCCAACTGGACCCCATATATCACTGGGGTAGCTTGCCTTGCAGCTGTCGCCTCTTTCTGTCGTTCCGCAGCTACAAGCTACCTCTAAGCCCCTCTCTACTCAGCAATTGAAGCTTTCCCAGATCCTCTACATATGGAATAACAACATGACAACTCCAGCTACCGACGGTAAGATGCTCGTAAACGCGATGTATCACAACGCAGTCGTCTCTGGCTTAGCTTTGGGATACTCCAGGTTGGGTAAGATGATCATTGGAGGTACCCCTTCCAAGCTAGACTTCAGCCACCGTGATATCGGGATGGTGGTCTTGGACGTGACCCTCGCGATGGTGACCAAGGACATGCTAATAAAACAGGGGATCATTCCAGCACATATTATGAAATAACATTAGCCTTGATCATTATGATGGTTGGAGGCGCTCTCGTAAATGCACTTACTTTCTCAGGTAGGAACTTTCTCTTCGAAGCTCTTCAAAGCTCCGGGGTCGATGCGGAGCGTACACGCCGAGTAATCCGAAAAGACTGTGCTTTACTCTAAAGAGAGCTCCTCGCCGCAATGCCAGGCACAACATGAATAGTGAGGCTCGAATTAATTTTCCATACCATTTGTATATATTGCTTGGATATTGCGTGATGATATGTTTGCCCGAAGAGCTATACTCCGCGGTGCAAGAGGTTGATTACTATGCCTGCGTTGGAGAGATTCCTGGTTATATGATCCATGTGCTGACTCGTAACGGTCGTTCTGTGGCGGGAGGACGAAAAAGCCGCTTGGTCCCGTACCCGATCAGCTCTGGGTTAGCTGCCTGAGCATGTGGCTTCCGCATGTCGGAGACTCATCAGGCATCTGGAGTACCTTGCTTATAGTCCAGTGCAGTTCAGGATGCGAGGGAAAGCTTTGTATAGAGGCTCACCGATCTCATCCGCCTGTAGAACAGCCTCTTGCTTGTGGCGGAGTACATGATCAGTATATTCCTCACCACCATCACGCCTGTTTTTTCGGAGCTAGATCTTGAGGGCGAGTTGAAACTTTACACCTCTGAGGGCTTCGAGTTCTTTTTCGAGATTTTCTTGGATCTTGGGGCGTACCCATTCAAGGAAAGCTCTAGGGTCTGCATCGTGGGGATGCCTTTCCGGCACAGCCATCTGCCAGCCATGGAGATACCTCCCGATTACAAGCGGTTTTTCCTGGAACGTGAGCCCATCTGCCTTGGTACGTTGAAACAGCTCTAGAACCTCCTTCTGGTAGTCCTTGGTGGTTCGGAAAGTTTTGGGGACGAGGTCATACTCTTCCTCAATGGCCTTCCTTCTCGTATTCGTACTCTTCTTGCCTAGTGGAGGGAAAGGTCGATATTTCCCAGGCTGTAAGGGTTTTAACCGGCGAACCTTGACTGCCTCAGGAATGGGCTCCTCGAGGATGTTGGGGGCTTCTGCATTCATTTCATCTAGCAGCTAGTCTATGTATGCATCCATTTCTCCATTCATTTCATCTAGCAGCTGGTCTATGTATGCATCCGTTGTGGCCGCCATGGCGGTTATAGATGGATATACGGTAGACGCGCGATCCTCTAAATGGAAATTCGGTTAGAGGTGATCAGTCGAAAAGAGGATTGAGTGCATACAGCCCTACAAACGCGGAAACCTTCTTCGCCCAAGCTGACCGCCATTGGAGCTTGCTCATAACAACGGGGTGGATACGCCTTGCCCAGACTTCGGCTCTAACAAGATATTTTTGAGCCCGGTCGGCCCCTCAAGGCCAGCATAGGTGAGCCTCTGGCAGTGCCCCATGTTACTCTTTCGACAGGGCGTCGGGATGGGGGGGGGGAATTCCTGCGCATGCGCGCAAGATAGATCCTGCAGAAATCGCCAAGGCAGCTTTTTCCGCAGTGCTCTCGGGAACTGACGAAGTCATTCACAATTAAGCTGTCCTTTCATTATCATTGGTATACCCACACTTTTCTCTGATTGGAGCGTTGGTTTGTGAGATTGGGCTGGCTACTAGAAGCCATGGTTCGTGGCGACCGCGAGTGTTCCATCCGGTTGCGTCTTCGCGCACAAACCGGATCTGCTATGATCTCGCGTGAGATCACATCGTGACCGTGAATCCTCCTACGAAGCGACCTCTAGCCACCAGGTATAGAGATTATCGTCAGGCCGCAGGGCGGTTTCGGGATAGAAGAGGTGAACCATCGCAGTCGATGTCATCTTTTCTTTCAGCGTCGAGCTATGTTATGTTTCTGTTCGATCTAACAGAGGGTCGGTCGGCCTATGCCAATTATCCCTGAATGTGAATGCCTGTTTGTCCACATGGATATTTGGCAAAAAGTTGTGTACGCGACGTGTAGCACAAATTAGCCGGACAAGGGCGTGCAGGACAATTATCTCTTAATGTGAACGCCCGCTTGTGTACATAGATAATAGACAAAAGTATATACGCGAACACCATATGGTTTGAGCTGGCCGGAACAGGGTCTGGGGGGCCTTCAGGGGGGTGGGGAGGGCCCTAGCGGGAAATGTGCCAGAACCCCTATTCTGTATACTACTATATATTCCAGCTGTCTCACGCGGGATTTGATTTGAAGATTTCACTGATTGCTGTTTTAAGGGCATGAATGCTCAAGAACTTGCCTATTACATAATGGGCAACGGTTTTAAAGGCGGAGTGCCCGGAGTAAACAGGCAGCCTTTGGCAAACTATAAGCAAACTTTCGTAAGTGACATATGTAACACTGGTGGAAAACAAGCAGTGTGAAAGACCAATTCTGGCAATACCAGAAGTTATATCAATTCATCTCCTCTGAACTGACTCTGGCCACGATGACGTGTAATTCGAGTGCAGTTCAAATACATGCAACACGTTTCAACCACTCTAGTGCCAGAGCGAAGGAACCGCTGTTACCCAGTCAGATTATCCGTTTAAGTGTGCACCGCAGACTTAGGCTCACACCGTCGCACAACTTGGATGTCAACGGCAAAAACATGAATTAGAAATTTCATGCACTGTATGACATATTTAAAAGACCAGACTACATTTTTATGATTTGATTTATTTACTTATTCTTTGATTGGTACCGTACTCAAGAACATTTCACTTATACGACGGCGGTCAGCATTATAGAGTTAGAAAACCGGGCAGAGCGCGGGGGAAACCCTCGACCATCAGCAGGTTGCTGGTAGACCTTCCCACGTACGACCGGAAAGAAAGTCAGCAAGAGCTGGACATGAACTCACAGCGACCGCATTGATGGGAGGCTTCTGGGTCATTACGTTGCGCTAGCGCGCTATCCATCTGAGCCACGGAGGCCACCACATTTTTTGGAAATACGCATCATCTGAAAGGCAATCTCGTGCTGATTCCAAATATGGTTTTCATTATTTTTTGGCATTGTTTTTAAATGACTAAAACGGATATAAAGTTTGAGGTGCTACGATGGAATATTTGGACCACATTAAAGCAAAGTGACATCTGAAATCAGCATAAAATTGCTTTTCACATGATGTGCACTTCCTAAAAATACTCAATTTCTTTTAACACTAACTTGTCACAAGGTCATGATGATGTGCACTTTCTAAAAATGTTTAATTTCTTTTAACACTAACTTGTGAAAGGTCAAACCACCTGCACTGTCCAATTCAGAAAAGCAGCAAAGCGAAAGAGAACCGTTAAGATCGTGAAAAATGGTTGTAACACCACACACAAGAGCTCTGTTCACCGTTTTTTACCACGAAGGCTCCAAGAACAAACGAAGCATTGGAATCATAAAAAACGCTGACTCTTTCTCAAGACACTCACCACTTTCAGCGATTTCTCGAGGCGCCTTGACGATATCGGACATTATCACGTTTTCACGGCCATATCGTTCTCTGAAACAATAAAACACCAGATAAAACACCGGACGTTTTCACGTCCATAGATCAGGTCTACTCGAGTTGCAGCTTCTTGAAAACAGAAAAAAAGAAATAGGTGGATGCCTTCTAGAAGATTTTCCGCCTCTTTCAGCTTGGTTTCAAAAGGCTTGGAAGAGCTTCGGGAAGCCAGAAAGCTCGAATCCTGTGGACAGAAGATGTATTCTGGAGAAGAACAGGATACATCGAGAAGACTTCAGGTTCTGAAACAATGATGATCAGATGTTACGATGTACCTTTTCCTGAAGAAATGACGGCCATACTGTGCTCTGAAACAATGAGTATCATACATGATTACATGATGAAATTTGACGGCCATGTCCTGTTCTACAACAATACAGCATCACGCATGATGACAACATCACGGCAATACTTCTAAAACAATACACCATCAGATAAGAAGATATTATAACGGTCATACAGTGTTCTAAAACAATACAGCATCAAACATGAAGACATTATCGTGGCCATACCATGTTCCAAGCATCAGGAATGACATTACGATGGCCATAAGGTGTTCTAAAACAATACAGCATCAAACATGAAGACGTTATGGCGGCAATGTCATGTTCCAAGCATCAGACATGACGACACTGTGATGGCCATACGGTGCTCTAAAACAATACAGCATCGAACATAAAGACATTATCACGCCCACGCCATGTTCCAAGCATCAGACATGTTGACATTACGACGGCCATACGGTGTTCTAAAACAATACAGCATACAATGTTCTGAAACAACATCGGACAACATGATGATATTAAAGCGGCCATCACGCCAATCCTAATCCTATCACTTTCACGCCGCTCTGTAGAGATTTACTGAGGGCTTATGAATGCACAGTATTAGATTATAACAATTTGCAGTTTAACTCTCATCAAATCTTGTCATTAACTAACCTCTGACTTCTGAATGTGTCAATCCAAAAAAATAATTATTTATCCCTTTAGCAGTCAGAACAGGTATAACAGGGTTCCCACAGGTCAAAATCTTAATTTCAGCTTCCCTAAAGCAAGCTTTACTCGACGCCATCGTATGGTATGTCACATGCACCTTCATAATCTAGGAGTTCTCTTTTGGAGCTAATTATGGGTGAGTGAAATAGTGGCCTATACAGGCATGACCGTAAATCACAGCGATGTAATCGTTTGAATGCTTGTTTCTGACTGTTTTTTTACTTTTACGTCTCACGCCTTCAATCATGTACGGAGTTACCTGAGTAGTTTTGCTAGTCCAGTTCCAAGTTGACCCAGGCTTCCTGCAAACATCAACAGACCAAACATGTCTTAGATTTAGCTACTTGTCGTATAGACTTTTAGAGGCAAGCGATAGGGGAAATGGTTGCCCCAGACCCCTGGTTAACTTACGCATAGCAAGTTACCCATGTAACGTGAGGCTATAATCTTCGCCACTTTTTAATTACAGTTTTCCAGGATGTACACAGCATGCCTGCATGAAATGTTGTTAACATGAAAACGAGAGAAATGAAATTTGGTTCGGAAGATTTGAAAAAACAATTGTACCACGGAATGTTAATTATTCGTTTAAAATTGTATCTGTATATATATCATCGGTGAAATTAAGCAAACGTAGGTGAAAAAAGGAGAATGAGCAAGATCATAGTTGGATGTGGGTTACATGCTGGAATAAATTCGGTAATTCATTGTGTGAATATATTACGTTTAAGAAAATGCAGGAAATTTATATTTTTAATACTGTATTAACATTATTTTCTGACATACTGTTCTGTATGCCAGAAAGACATCTGTTTCGTCTGTTAGATGCCAAGCAGCTACAGATCCACCTGCCTCGTGTAAGTGCATCCATGTTTATACATGCATTAACAAGTATGAGAATTTATTAATTTATTTGACTGGAGTTTTACGTAGTACTGAAGAATATTTCATTTACACTACAGTGGTCCGCATTATGGTGGGAGGAAACCGGGCAGAGCTCGGAGGAAACGCACGATCATCAGCAGGTTACTGGCGGGCATTCCCACGTGCCGCTGGAGAGGAAGCCAGCATTAGCTGGACTTGAACTCACAGGGACCGCATTGGACGAGACGAACTTGGGTCATTACGCCGCGCTAACGCTCTACTCTCCTCGGCCACGGAGGCTCCCGGTATGAGAATGAATGGGCTTAATGTGATGTCCATATGTAATCTGAAATATTTTGTCGATACTACCACAACATGCTGGATAGCTATAGGTGGATATATACCTGCATGTCTGCAGGAATTCTGCTGGTGAACTCAAAATCTCAAAGAACTGTCTCTATATTTATTTATTTGATTGTAGTTTAAGGGTGTATGAATGGACGTCTGTACATATGGGATAGAGGCCCACATGTTTGCCTGGTTAAAGGTCCAGATGTTAATATGAGTCATATGTATAGGTTAGTGACCACGATATCTGGACGGTGTAGAAATCAGTCAGAGACTATTTTAATGCATGACTGACAGCTTAAAAGCATGTAATGCTACATGCCACTTGACAGAAACGTATGAAAATGTAAACTTCACCCCAGTTTGTACCATACAAGACCGCTGGAAGTGCGGAGAAATCTTCCTGCAGGTTTCTATTTCGAAATAGGCATTCATCATTTGTTGGCTGAATTACTTACATTTAAACAGACGACAAAAACTTACCAATACTTCAAATCCTTCATCAAATTTCCCAGATAAATAGCTTCTCTAAGTATAGATATTAAATATTATTTGGCCATGGTTCATTTGCGTATAAACTTGTCTCAAAACAATCTCCCGTTAAATCCGTCAGTTCAGGGATGATGGATTGCCTTTCCGTTATTCTAACGGATTAATCCGTTCCTGGTAACGAACTGCCCCGTAATCAGGAACAGATTAATCGGTTCGATTAAACGAAAGGCAATCCGCCATCCATCAACTAACGGATTTAACAGAAGATGTTTTTGAAAGAAATAGTGACCTAAATTTCATACATATAACGGATTACTAAATCACAACAAAAGCCTATTCGCGCATCGAATTCTTCATTAGATGTCTCAGATAAACGGATTATCTAATTGGCTCATTCAAGTAGAATATCCCCAACTTTTTTATTTAATAGAATAAATTATATAGCTATAAGGCATTCAGGGTTATTAAATATCTCTGTATATAAGCTTACTCTCTCGGCGTGTTCATGCAACATTACTACAATAATATTATAAAAACATTATAATAAAAATAACAAATCAAACTATTACAACTGCCTTGCCTGTAATCAATACCCGAGGTGGGTCTCTGAGCAGAGACTCCGGGGGGTTGGAGCTCATCTGTCTAGTTGTGTTGAATGTCCCGCTCATCTCGGCCGATTGATGAAAAACACCCATAGCTCCACTCCCTCTCCACACTTTCGCTCCGTTTGGATGTACCAATGACAGCCGAGCGACTCGTCTGCAGAGTGTACGGATCATGCTGGTATATGGGCCTGCGCCAAAACAAGGTGACCTCAGTGAAATAGCACAGGTGAGCAGGATAAACACAAATCGCTGTCCTATAATATTCTAAATGATGCTCTGGCTATGACTGATCAACTTTTGGTCGTTTTTTGTGCTTCGTCAATGTTCTTGTGGTTTTTTGTCGGAGTATGTAAGATACTGCAAATAACAAGTTGAATGCAGTTAAAGATAACAAGTTGATTGCAGTTAAGAACGACAAGTAGAATGCAGTTGAAGACAGTAAACTGAACGCAATTATTGCTTCTTGAGATGCAGAAAGGAACCGTAATGAAAGCCATGTATTTCAAGACGGTGGGAATTTATTTATTTATTTCATTGATGTTTTACGCCGTACTCAAGAACATTTTATTTATACGACGCCGGCCAGCATTACTGTGGGAGGACACCGAGCAAAGTCCGAGGGAAACCCACGATCATCCGAAGGTTGCTGGCGGACCTTCGCACATACGGTCGGAGAGGAAAAGACGGTAGTAATATAAACAGCACACATTTATTTGTTAGTTTAAGCATGGTTGTTTATATGACAATTTTTCACCCACACGGTGACGCTTTTTCTCAAGAGAGATAGATTTCCGTCGCGATTTGTTCGAAAAGACAGTCACATGACCATTCCCGTCAGGCCGTACGCTGCAGGGTACGTATAAACTATGTAGGGCGCTATGTAAAGCAGGATACAGGGGCCTGTGCTGACAGAGAGACTGAAAGGGTAGATGCAACAACATTAACAGCCGGAGACGTCAAGCAGGAGGCTGGGGGACTTGGGGGTATGGACGTATATGGCTGATCATGTAGTACGACTATGCCAGAAGGCAAGGAGCTGAAATCAGCAACCTCCGACACACAGAGTGTTCAACAATTTAGTTGACAATCGTTTATCATCTCTTAGGATATAGAAAGGCACTCTGGCGATGATTATTGCTAGTGGTCATTCTTATAAAGGCGTAGAGCCTCTTGCCAATACAGCTGAGTCTAGAAAACGAAGCATGATAAGAAAAGAGGAAGCAGGTCGAGTGTATCGAGACAAACGAGTCACAGGTGAGTAATACCTAATTCCAGCTTGAACACAGGCAGAGAAATATTTTGTACCTGATTATATATGTGTTCTGTATTTGCAAACAGGGCTCTCAGACCATGCAGTCGAAAAGACACAAGTGCATAAGGTAGGTAACGGTTTAACCATGTTCCTTTGGTTCAGCTCCAGAGAAATCTTTACTTTCACATGGCCAAGTGAGTGACACTGGGACGGTTGAATTTAAGAAAAATTCTGTGAATAACATAGACCAGCATTTCGAGTCCAATTTGTCCGTGGACACTAACAGATCTTGTGTCGACACATTTGCATAAAAAGTGTCTTTGATTCTGGGCTTCCAAAGAGTTTAGGTCCTAAGCTTGTCGCCGAGTCAAACCTTAATACACGTATACATCATACCATGACAATTAAATCTGTGATTTTTTTAAACTTTGGTTTTTCCTTCAGGTTTGGACTATTCTATGTCGCTTTTAAGCGACTTAGCAATCAAACGTACAGGTGCTAGGAAAATTCTAGGTCAAGTGGACATGTATTTGAATCAGGAACTCGCGTCAAATGCCGTTACAGGAACCGATACAAGTAACAGTTTTGGCTGTCCAAATAAATTATCCCCGTTGAACGTTTTTTCCAAGGTAAACAGCACAGAACGCAAAGTCAGTGTCATTGATGGCATTAATAAGGAAGTTTATTCTGGAAAAGCCGTGAACTTCAAGCATCCAAAGGTGGATGACATGGTCGAAATAATTCAGGACTAAGGGCAAGGGTAGGTGCATATTAACGCCAAATATACCATATACTATATCCGCCATATACTCTTAGTTGCGTTTAAGTGAAAAGCTAGGATCTACTTTGATACTTTCCTGTCCACGTGCTTTCTGCAGCGCAAATTTGCTAAAGAGTGACACCACCAGTAATATGCATGTTTTCCATAACATGGTTTTGATATAATCATTTGTTTAAGTTATATACCTAGTGCTGAAACCTCACAGTTGGCAGAGAGGGCCTTGCAACACCCAGGCTGATGATTATAATAGGGTTACAACAGGCCAAGGATAACGATATCTACTGTCTACGAATTCTTACGAAAGGTTAGAATCCAGATAGCAATAAAAAAAAGGCATAAAATGGTGGCAGATATCCCAGGTGACTTATAATGGTAATTACAGAGGAATGGTCCAATGAATGACGTGAATGACGTGTTTGTCTGAAATACAAGCCTGTATTGGAGTAACGACATGTGCAACATTGCACATTTCCATCCCACATTAGCTCACAGAGGTAAAAAAAAAAAGTCAGCAGTAAGACTAAATGCTTATATGTGTCGATAAAGAATCCACACATAGCTTAAAAATGATCACACTTGTTTTTGTGATGTATGATAATCGAGATGTCGCAGTTCGAAGTAAGCAAAAACGTTCACATGCCACCAATTTCTAACAATGAAGGGGGAGATATTTCTACCAACCAACCAACCAACCATCTGTTTCCGTTGTGAAGTCGCCAATTCCTGGGATACCATTTTGCCATACAGAAGCTTTAATATGCTTTAAAGTCATTTTGAAGGAGAACGTGGAAGCGGAAAGCGTCTGGGCGTATTCCCCGAGGTCACAACCAGGAGGCCACAAAACGTGGCCTTCGATAGTAATAATAAAGGGGACCGTGCTTCGTACACAAAGGAGTATCTAACCTCTAATACTGAAGAGCGTAGGGTACGGATGACGAGACATCGTGTTAGTGGTTTCACTAAAGTGGTGTATCCCCTGGCCCAGTAAAAATTCCAGATTAAAAGGTGATTTATGGAGTTACTAAGTACGTCATAAAGACATGCCTACGCCGGTTTAGAACTGTACAGACCCCTCCTCTGAAATAAGTTTGGTTAATTTGTGCTTTTTGTTGTCTTTTCTTTTAAGCATGTATGTCCTAGTGCTGTCCACAAAACGTATTTGTCTAAAACTGTGCTCTGAAAATTTCACAAGGAAAATATAATACTGCTATCAATTCTGTAACAAGGCTTTCTCAGTAACAGTTTTGAATTCTGGCAGAACAAAGTTTTCACTGGTTGCACTTATCCTGTGGGACGTGGGTTCTAACCTTGGGTTTTCCGAATGTGCCATAGTGTATCTCTCGCTTCTTCGGCTGGTGCTTATGCCCGGCGAGAATTACAATGTGTTTCAATTTTTGAAATGTTGGTCTTCTGATTGAGGATTTTTATCTTTAAATATGTTCAAAATAAGCTAAGCAGCCATGCGAAAGTTGCACAGAAACTCCATGGAGTATATGCGTGCTTACCGATACCAAAAAATCCCAGTGATGAGCTCGTTTTTTTTCCTGTGTCGTCTTTTTTATCTGATTTCACATAATTGACCACAACAACGTCCAAAACGGTCTCGGTGTTAAGTATGGTAAAAAAAGTATGGGGAAAAAACAAGCTCGCGTCTGAATTTTTTGGTATCGGTAACTCTTGCGTGACTTTTTTCTGTTGTTGTTTACCACAATCTGATGCATTCTGGCTTTCTGCATGCTTCTGTATTTTCTTTTGTTTGTCAATCTCTTTCCTCTTTAAGCACATTTAATGGCGTAACTAATTATGGTAAACAACCAGAAACCCGGTTTCGTTATGGTGTACGTTATGTCAAATGTAACTGTCATGAATGAATGAATCAATGATCATGGCTTAACGCCACATCGGCAATACCTCAACCATATCGTGGCGAGAACATGTTAAAACCCCGAGCCTTGAATAGTTTACATATGATGAACATTCAAAATTTCTAGGAAAACAGACGAATATTTTTTAAAAGCAGTTAAGAAAACTAAATATCAGTTAAAAGTCGAAAACCACAATTGTCTTTTATTTTATACACTGAAATATATATATAAACTTTATTCTATTATAAACGTCAGCAGCCTTCAAAAAGTGAATAACAACATCGCCAGCGACGCTGTTGAAAAAGTTAAATATAGAGTTGACTGTGTCTGTGACGAATATGAGCAAAGTCTACACAGTCAAACAGGATATGTTTGATTCCATATTGGGCATCACATCCAATAACTGTCATGACGACACACCTTGTAGAAATGCGTCTCCATGATAGTTACGTTTGATAAAACGTTACACTCTGTTCATAAAACAGACCGCTGAGCGTTTATGTTTATTCTGTACATATTTGTCAGTTGTACATGTGCTTTATGGTATCTTCCTTAAATCAAGAAAAACACTTCCACTGTAGTTTTGCATTTTTAGCTCTACTGGCCGAAGACCAGAATTGGTTGTGCAAGTTGTCCGGCGTCTGTTAACTTTTCAAGGAAAACGCCACTTCTCCTACAGTTTTTGCCCCATTTCAATGAAAATTAGTTCAAGTGTACACTACATCAAGATGCATAATTCGTAGTATCGATTTTCCATTTCGATGACCTGTTGTCCGTCTGCCTGTTGTTTTTTTCCACCAAGTTAACATTTCTTACAAAACGCTAGGCTATTCTTACAGTTTTTGTTCGATTTCAGTTTTTGTTCGAAACTTAGTTCAAGTGTACGCTACATCAAAGCTGTACATAATTTGTAATATCGATTTTTAATTTCGATGACCAGTTGTCCGTCTGTCTTTTCATGCAGTATACGTTAACACATCTTTCAACACACTACTCCTCCTTTTTTTCTGATTTCAATGGTTTAAGTGTAGACTACATCATGCAGGATACATAAATCGTAGTACCGATTATCCATTCATATGATCGGTTGTTCGTCCGTCCGTTTGTCTGTTCATACTTCCCACGTTAACATTTCTTACAAAATGCTACTAATTAGTGTTACAGTTTTTGCCCAACTTCAACAAATCTTGGTACAACTGAATCAAGATATACACATATCATAGTATTGATTTTCATTATAGACTGCCCGTTGTCGGTTATACATATGGCATCGACTTCGTGAAAACTTTGTCCCAACCAGTCGAGCTAGTGTCTCATCATTTTTTAGAAAATGTGAAGCGTAGCCATAAACATTAAGTGTCTACCTTAGAGATAAAGACGATGTTAAGAGGGTGTTAAAAACTTGAATGCTATACCCTGTCCTCTAAAGCGGTACTGTGTTTAGTATTTACTTATTTATTTATTTGATTGGTGTTTTACGCCGTACTCAAGAATATTACACTTACACGACGGCGGCCAGCATTATGGTGGAAGGAAACCGGCAGAACCCGAGGGAAACCGTCGACCATCCGCAGGTTGCCAGCGGACCTTCTCTCGTACGACCAGAGAAGGGGACAGCATGAGCTGGGTTTGAATTTACAGCCTTGTGTTCATCAATTCACCTCTTTCAAGTCAGGACACGTAGGTCTAGGCATGCACTTTCCTTCTACCAACCTACTCGACAGAAAGCTCTGCTAACACACAGACATTTACTCGACTATGAACTACACCTTATACCCAGTGTGAGAAGTTCATTGCTGAATTCTTGAATAGGCCAAATCTGTGGCGAGTTGTCATGATGTTGTTAACATAATCCCTGCATTCCATTTGACCTTGAACCCGAGAGTCAAGGAGACAACATGTCTAAACGTTTTAATAGTTTTCACAACGATATAATTCAGAAATTCATTTTAAAAGACAACCCTTACAGGGTTACACAACGGTCCCTGGGGTACAAGGGAGACTACTCCGCTAATGTCGCAACCAAGATTTCCTTTTGATGGAGGACGGAGCCTTAAGTTTACCAATTTAGTTCTCCGTACCAAGGGCCGTCCCGACTGTTTGTATCAAGGTCTGTGTAGGATTTGTTACGATTTGAGACGAGGCAAAAACACTATGGACTAAGTTAGCTATGAATTAAGCCATGCAATGTCTCCATTTGGTCGTACTGAGAGTATAGAAGTGCTGGGAGTAGATCGTAGTAAAAGAATAGAGTGGATCGAGAGTAGAAGTAGAGAGTCGATCGAGCCACAGAACCGCTCCAGACACTCGCAAAGACCACCATGTACTTTTCATTCCAACTCTAAAAGCATCTTCTCCACCATACTCCTGATTCTCTCCCACCCCTTCCTCATAGAAAAAAAATAAATTGAAACAAAACAAAATAATAATAAAATAAATATATATTTTAAAAAAACACATGCGCATATTTATGTTAAAACAATTAACGTTTTTTTGGCTTTTTATTTGGCCTCTTTTATTCTCTCTCTCTTTTCATTTTTAGTCACAAAATGAAAGCCGTTAATTAAATGCAGTGGAACCCGATACATCCATCCGTACTCTACAGCTGTCACTTTCTAGCTAGCAGGGAGTTCAATTCTTCAATCTCCGAAAAGTATTAAACTAGAGGATCCATATATTTAAACAAATACATGTAGTCTATATATATATATGAGTGAATGCAGGCCTATACGTGCGCACCCGGAAGACTCAAAAACCGAGATATAAATAGGCCTATATACGCACGTAATTCGCGCACAAGTTATACCTTGAATGCTTAAATGTGCCCTTCATTTTGTAGCAGCCTACATGCATGTCAGGCTATATTTTTATCTGTATCCATGCGTGTATGTAATACATATGTAATCCCAGCGTGTGCACAAACACTTGACCTAGCCACCTATACGCCAGCACTTTTCTAAAGCCACTCCATGCAGTTCCTTTTTTTTTTTTAGGACATGCCCTCCGGTCATGTCGATTTAGACTGACTTACTGCACAATTGTGAGCCACGGGACATTGCCAAAGTTTCATAATATGTTACACCAAACTCGTTCATGCCTGACGGAGTTACACAACCTGTTGGTTGCTGCCGTGCTCTGACCCTCTATGTCCTTTTGCTGATTACGTAATTAATACAGAAAGAAGTTTGTGTTTAAAAGCCGAACAAATGCATGTTATTATCTGCAATTTTTTGCAGTATACTCATGCCTGATTTGGCCATATATAGACTTTAATGACATGTACATTTTCTTCAAAGTTCACGGCACAACACACACTAGTCTATATATATATATACATATAAGCCAAAGTAAATGTTGATTTCATCCGTCCACAAGCCTTTACATGTGCGTAGCTCACTGGTGAAAAAGACATTCATAATTCAATTATGTACATATATTTCATATTTTTGTATCACTAGTTGTAAAAAAAACATACACGCACTATATCTGAATATTGCATGCCGATAATTACTGCGGAGATATGATTTCAATTCCAGCTTTATAGGTCAAAAGCAAAAGTTTTTGGCTTCCAAACTTTTCGTTGTAAGTGTACAGTAGTCCAGTAATACGGCTCAGTGGACCAGGGTGCAACAACGACATGTATGTAACTCATACAACACTCACACGCAGTTACACGAGCATTGGTTTCAACCATTTATATAAGATCCATGTCTATTAATAATTTTAAGCACCCAAATCCTTGTCAAAGCAAGTTATTCCGCATATACGCGCGTGTGTATATATATATATATATATGAGGTCAAAGCTTGCCAGTCAAAAAAACGCGTAGGCCTATAGTTAGACCTAAATTAACACAAACCGTCCGAGAGTAGGCCTATACTCCGTTTGAATTACGATACATATATCTTACCCATGCTTTGATGACGTTATTTATTTATTTATTTATTTAGGCTAGTTTATTTATTTATTTATTTGGTGTTTTGCGCCGTACTCAGGAATATTTCACTTACACGCCAGCGGACAGCATCATGGTGGGAGGAAACGGGGCAGAGCTCGGAGGAAATTCACAACCATCCGCAGGTTGATGGCAGAATTTCCCATGTACCGTCAGAGTGCAGCATATAAGTATAGCCTACTGCTAGTATTTCACATGCGATAACCCTCTTCACGCCCGGAAGCACGGTGTATGCTGTACGTACTCGGTCCGATTCGGTATCTGTTTGTCAGTATATATTAACAACAGCTTTGAAGATGTTTCGGTGAAGGATAATGCGTACATGTAACAACGATATATCCTCACAGTATCGCCTAACCACTGAAGAACATTAAATGCGTTGTATATCAGCCGAATGTTATTCCAGACTTAGTTTTCCCGTCAACCTCTGCCCCATGGTACACAACGTGTTTCCGTGGAAAATTATGAAAATCAGACGGATCGTAGATTCACATGAATGAATCGATTCTTACCTGAAGACGAAGACGAGACAATTTACTGGTCTGGTAGGGTCACTACAGAGCCGATCTTTTCCCGTTCGCCGTTTACAGGTCGTCAGTTGTTAGTCAAACACTCTCAGGAAAAAAAACATATAACCAACGTGTTCGGTACACACCCCAGGCAAGCCCCCAGATCTGACCAATCAGGGGCCACGTAGCAAACCGTGACCCCAGTTGATTGACGGCTAGCAATAAGAGCACAGACAGCATTACGTCACCGTGTCCTCATAAATAATTCCCACCATAACCTTAATAATGTCCTTGACTGATTTGTTAAGAATGTGTAATGTATTCTGGTAGTTTTCAATAATATGTATCAGCAAAACACATGTTTAAACTGACCAGAAATAATACACATGTCCGATAATATCAGTATATGGCCTACTTATTACTGTAAGTCTTAATTTGTGAAATGTTTGGCAGACTTTGTTTTATCATTGGAGAATGTCCGTTTTCAGTTAAGTATGTGGTTTTGCTTTTAGTATGGCCTGTTACTGTCGAGGCTGTACACGCGCGATTCCGGCATGGCGGTGTGCAGATGGCACGCGAACAGGAACTTATACAAGTCACAACTTACCGTGAATAATGACAGCTAGCTTACATTATCTGAGCAGTGAAATACATCTCAGTTTGAAATGTGATAATATATGTATATCGCCACTCCAATGTACATCCATATTGTAATGACCAGCTGAAATATGATGCACTGCCACTGGTAATGACATACACCAAAGATATCTAATCAAAACTAATGAATACCGACAGAAAATAGATGGAAATTACTAAATGTTGAAAAATGTACAGGGAATAAATACATATACTATAAAGGTCCATTAAACATAGACTGGACTGTAGGTTTCTATGCATATAGCTCAGTGTATTAATAATGATTATCTCTGTGATTGTCAAGGTGGTTTAGTTTTACAAACAAGGCATAGAACTAGAAGTAAATGTCACTTGGCTAGTGTACCAGTTTTGCAGCAAACACAATAAGGGAGTTCTAGTTCAAACTCGTATCTCGTGTCTGTGTCAGTAAGAGGATATTAAAATGCATGATTACAATGCCTGTAAAACGCAGAGGCTATTGTGTACAGTTGCCAAATTGGAGACTATGGTATGTCACGACATGCTGTGGTATGCTATCACAATTTGTACTTTTTTTGTGCTTTCTTTTTAGGATATTTTCATCTTTTAATCATTTTCTGCACAACATTGTGTGCATTTGTAGAAGATGTCACTGAGGAGACTACAGTTGACATTGGCTATATTTAAACCAGATATCACAGCACAGCCTCACATTGTGAAGGTAATTTACATATTTATTACCTTTGCTCAATATTGTCTCAGTGGTCTAGTAGAGAGTCTGCCTCAGGGTCGGGAGATTTAGGATTCATGTTGAATCCGAGTTGAATCATACCAAACACTTTTAATAATGGTACCTGTGGCTGCCTTGCTTGGCACTCAGCACTCAGGCATGAGAGCAAGAAAACAGGACTTGTCAACCCAGTGTCAGTATTATGTGACTGGGTGGGGTGTCATGTCTGGTGTTTTCAGCTTGGTATTCCAGTGGTGGCAGCACTTTGGCGGCATGGACTTCCCTGCCTCCACAATATACATACATTCTGTGGACTCATTGTCCGCAAATTATGTTTACTTTCTACACATTGTGATTACTTGCTACACATTGTGACTACTTTGCTGCAAATTATGATTACTTCCTACACATTATGATTAGTTTTCCTGTTTTAATCATGTAGGAAGTGAGGTCCTTGCTTCTGGAACACAAATTTTATTTTGTTCGGTCAAAGGAGCTGAGGTTGTCACGACAACGGGCAGAGGAATTTTATCAGGAGCATAGAGGTATGAAAAGTGAAATACCACTACCAAGATTGTCTTCACACATAAATGTCGAAACGGTATTTGTAATTGTTGGAGAAAGTGTAGTGGTTATACCCAGGTTCCAATTGTTGTAGAACGTATGGTGGTTGCACCCAAATTCCAATTTCTGAAGAAGATGTACTGGTTATCCTTAATGAGTTCTACTGAGTTTATCTACTCCCAAACCCCTAAAGCTGACCATTATCATATATGGAAACAAGCTTGACTACATCATAAAGCACCTATGAAATCAGAGGTACAGTGTGTATTAAGTGGGTGGTCCTTGTGATATTGTAATTTATATATGCAGAATTTTTTACACTATGGCTTTGAAATTAGGGCATCCTTCAAAAAATTCTTTGTTGTGGTTGACAAAGTGAACCCGATGACAAAAATAAGGCTGCTCAGTATAGAACATGTATTTGTACATGTATTTCTTTTTATTCTTACCAGTGAAATAGAAAAAGGTTTTAAAGAAGTTAACCTGAAGAGAAGAAAAGAAAAATTCCATCTAGAGCAATATAAAAACATTAGAGTTGAACCCTTTTTGAAGTTTTGGTTGGGTTACCCACAACAAATATATTTTTAATGGTGACCTTAGAGCAAAATATTTTACTGCTGTTTTGATGTTACAGGCAAATTCTTCCTCAACAGGCTGGTATCTTTCATGTCCAGGTAGGAGACCCATTTTCTCCCACAATTATCCTGATTTTGAAAGTGTGCAGACTCATTCCCTTTAAGTAAATACCTGAATATATTTTATTCTGTTTATTTAGTGTCTTAAATCCCAATTAAGTTTTTGGTTTGCAATGGCTGAGAAATTTGAATGAAACAGTTACAACAGCCGTTTTTTCTTGTCCAAATTAAATAAAATTTTTGGGTTCCACATGAATGGTTAAAGGGGAAAGAAAACATTAAAATTAAGTATTAAAAGCATGCATAGGAACACCAGTAAAACTTTATAAAAAAATACCTTCCCTGTACTTATTTATTTTTTTTTTGTTTTCCCTTATTCCTTTTCACTAAAGTAATGGTAGTCTATGGCTGGGCTTTGGAGCTGAGTTGATAATGTGTCACCAGTGACATTGTCATTATGACTTCTCTCTGGTTGTGAAAGATATATTTTATGGTAGATTCACTTCTTCATGTATGCACTGCAGGCACCCATTACAACAGTACTGTCCAGAATGTTTTTATTCAGACCTCTACATAGAAAATGTAGAATCATTGACATTATGTCTTCAATATCAATATTTCAGTGAAAAATGAAACAGTCTGAAACACAAGTAAAGGTAGCTAAATACAGCTCCCGGTTTCCTCTTACCATAGCGCTGGCCGTCGTCCTATAAGTGAAACATCCTTGAGTATGGCATAAAGCACTGATCAAATAAATATATAAGTACAAAGACAGCATTTAATTTCTTTGTAATGTTTTCTTTCCATTTACATTTGACAGTTAAACAGAGAGAACTCAGGTCAGCACAATTAAAATTTGTCAAAACATCTCTCCAGATAGATCGCTTGTCGAGTTTTGCTTTGTTTGAGATTTTCATGTAAAGTTTGTCCTCTCCTGATTTTGACAGTGGCCCTCTGAGTGCACATATTCTAGCTGGAGACAACGCGATCCAGGAGTGGAGGAAACTGATGGGACCAACCAAAGTCTTAAGGTGAAGAGTTCAATTCTAACGCATGGACATGTACTTCTGAAGAATTTTGCCTCTCATTTAATTCGTTGCATATCAAAATCAGTGTTCATCAGCCACCAGGATATAATAAATGGAATCATTTTGGGGGAAAAACTTAACACCTTTTACATGCAAGTCCAGTCGGTCTTATTGCAGCAGAGCTGTCAACTCAAATAGGACCAATAAAGCAACAAACCCTTAAAGTCACCATCCAGGGGTCACAGGCCCCGGTCCGGTCCGATCCTGGGTGAAGTCCTGGTTGGGGTTCTGGTGGGGATGTATTTTAGAAACTTTTGCTGGCAAGTTTACACATATTTCATCTTTATTTGAGATGAAAACATCTTATAACAATGTCACAAAACATTTTTGCAAAAAAATGTGAGATATAATTTATTTATTTATTTATTTATTTGATTGCCGTTTTCCGCTGTACTCAAGAATATTTCACTTATACGACAGCGGCTAGAATTATGGTGTGAGGAAACCGAGCAGAACGGGGGGGAAATCCATGACCATCCGCAGGTTGTGAGATTTAAAACACAGGCCCTGAGAATGTGATATTTGATGAAAACAACGTGACACTCACAATGAGAACATCAGAGTTTACAGGTATGATTGCAGTAGGAGAATTTGTCTTTAGTTTATAAAAAGGTGTCTTGTCTGGTGTCTTTTGTATGAAATTCCTGTGAGGCAGCACATAAAAGCAGAACGAAATATGGTTGAAAGTGATTTTAAGACGTAAACAAACAAAACAGGAGGAAAATTACATCCCCCAAAAAACAGCTCCAATGGGCATATAAAATAGGTGCATAACTTCTTGGTGTTGGAAAAGAGTTGCATAAAATGTTGGGAGTAGTTTAAGATTTATTGATGTATTCATTTGTCGTGGGTTTAGTGCCATTTTGCTGAATGACTGTATTAAGTATGCTGGGGTTTTACATCGTACTTAACAATTTGCCAGTCATAATGACGTCCTTGGAATGTTTATATGCTGTGTCTCCTTGTGGCAGGGCGAGTCTATGCCACCAAAGTGCTGCTGCCTCATGCTAAGACACTAGACATGACACCCCACCCAGTCACATCATACTGACACCAGGCTGACCAGTCCATTAGTCCAAGGTCTGAAAATACAAATCAAATAACTTGTCATATCAAGAAAAAGTCAAACCATTTCTTATATTCCGGGGTATTTGACTTGTAGAAGGATGGTGCAGTTTCATCATGAGTGGGAAAGCTGGATTTGAGAACCTGATTTCATTTGTTGAGGCTAATCAACTGCGACTAGAGCTGAACTAGCCAGTGAGGACTCAAAGAGTTTCTGTGTTCATACAGTCTTTCATGTGTAACGCCTAATTGTAACCTGTGATATTTGTAGGACGATTCATGAGGATCCAGGCAGTGTCCGTGGAATGTATGGATTAACGGATACCAGGAACTGTACACACGGATCAGGTAAAACCAATACTTCGACTTGAGGAAACCACTGGTATGAAACAATAATAATACAGTATGAAATTATATAGTAAATATGTAGTATAATTATTGATTTATTTAAAGTGAGAGAAAAGAAAGTAAGGATCAGTTGAACTGTCACCATTGAATTTGTGAAGACTACACAGATATCCAAAACTAATGGATTTTTTTTTCAGTAAATAAAGTCTAGTGAATGCACGAATTCTTTTGTGGGCATTATGGACAATACGGATTAGTTGTTTGCACAAGATATATAACCAAGTTTTTCAACCCGTTTTCACTTTTTAAAGATATATCTAATGCCTGCCTATGAAAGTTAAATGAGCTGTTCCAACATTAGATACCGCCTTTTAGATGAGGAAAATGGTTAGAATGTCCTTGGCACCTGAAGTGTTCCACAAATCCATAATATGCATTGGTCTTCCTTTATTTTATTGCTTTCTTTCACTGACGTTTTACAGAAATAGAAAACATAAGTCGAAAGACTGTTGAGGTCTATTTTCATAACTTGTACTTATTTTTAAGGATTTTGTTTTGTTGACTCAACATGGTGATGATGTCAAATACTTAAAATTTACAGATAATTTACATTTGTTATACCTACAAATGCAGTTTTTAATTTTGGAACAGCTTGTTTTTGTTTACGAGTAGATATTTGCACTGGTGAAGTTTCTAAGAATTTCTTCCAGAGGTAAAAAAACTCATAACTCTAACTTTGACATAACTGTGGCTTGTTGTAAATATGGCCATAGCCCACCCTAGAATTCAGTCATTAAGCTTCAGTTTACCAGGCTTTAAAACTACGTAAAGGTCATTTTAGATATAGTATCAGCCTTTCTGCTGACAGCAGTTTATATTTTGTTGCAGTTGAGCAGCTCTGTAAGGCAAAGCCCTACCCAGGGGATGTCACAGCGGTTGTGAATTTGCTACTGTATTTTTTCTGTAACTGATTCACTTTGTGAACAGTTGTTTCATTCATTTTTTACGCGAAAAATCCTTTTTTGAAAATCTTTCATTTGTTACAAAAGATTTATCTGATCTTCATATTGTTACAGACTCGCCAGAATCTGTGGCCAAGGAAATCGCCTTCTTCTTCCCAGAGTTCAGCATTGAGCAGTGGTACAGAGAAGATGAGGTGTATTATAGGGAAGGAAAGGCCACTTATGACAATGACCAAGGTGTGCATATCATACAGAGATGACAAGACATCTTGAAGTGTGCTACCCAGTATAGGGAAGGAAAGCCACTTTTGACAATGAGAAAGGTGTGCATGTCATACAGAGATGACATGACATCTTCAAGTGTGTTTTAGCGAAGGAAAGGCTACTTATGGCAGTGAGAAAGGTGTACATATTGTAAGGAAAAGACAAAACATCTTGAAGGATGTTATAGGGAAAGAAAGGTGACAAGACATCGTCAAGTGTGTTGTAGTGAAGGAAAGGCCATTTATGACCATGAGAAAGGTGTGCATGTCATACAGAGATGACAAGATGTCTTGAAGGATGTTATGGGGAAGGAAAGGCCAGTTGCAACAAGATGTGCACATCATACAGAGATGACATGCCATTTTGAAGTGTATTATACAGAAGGAAAGTCCACTTATGACAGTTGAAAATTCACCTTAGCGATTGAGAAACACTGTGTCTGTCTCATTGCTGTGTTTTAAAGCTTTAAGCATTATTGTGGCTGAATGCCATGCATGTCTGTAAGATTGTTTAAATATTAAATGATCTTGCCATTTTCAAACGAAACCTCCTGGGGTTTGAGAGTTGTTTTAATTCAAATTACACCATTTATTTATTTAATTGGTGTTTTACGCCATTGTCAAGAATATTGTACTACAGGACAGCAGCCAGCGTTGTGGTGTAAAGAAACCTGGGGAGAGCCAGAGCCCTGGGGAAATTCACAACCATCAAATTACATCATTTCTCACTTTTTAATTTGAATAGTGTGGTATGTACTGGCAATCTTGCGAATTCCAAACTGATACTGAAATATGGTTATATGGCCAGAGAACACCGAAAGAAAACCACGACCCTTTGGCAGGTACCTGACAAACTTGCTAAATGACACTGTGGCTTCATTCATCAGGTACCTGTAATATTCAGCAACAACTACCATGTAGTTAAGTTTACAATAGTGATGTCCAGCTGTTTTTGTGTGAAATCTGTGAAATCTTTTCATCAGAAGTAGAATTATATTCCAATGACTGACTGATAACACACCTCTGCAGAGCCCTCGCGGTTCTGTAGAGGGCCTATACATGATACCACCCTAACCCAGCAAAAGCCAGTTTTGAAATTAAAGTATAAGACAGCTGATGACTGAGGCACTGTTCACTAATAAAATTCTCTTTCAAATGCAAAAGCCTGTTAGAATTTGTATGAATTCATTGCTGAATTATCTTTGTTTGAAGTGCAGAGTATTTTGCAGCTGACTAACGATCTGAATCCCATGCTGTTAAACTGATGAGATACTAGCTGTGAGGTAAATCTTCTGAGTTGACTGTCAACGTAACAAGTAATAACACAGGGATGGGAAACTGTTTTAATGTTGTGTGCTTTAATTATAACAAATACAGTTGTGAACAACACTGCAGAGTATTTCCAGACAATGGTGTTGCGATGGGGGTAAGTTTCTTGATCATTTCACGTTATGTATTTATATATAGTGTAAGTTATAAACTCGCAGCTTACTACAGTCTCAGGTGACAAGAGTGTTCCACACTTGGAATAATTATGTCACATCCCACATAGAATGGCTGTGTTCGGAGCACAGCCAGATGTCAGTTTCCACTGTTGTAGTAACTGTTAGAAAAAAAACTTAAATAACTGAAAAAAACGTAATAGTGCCCAGCCTTTTGGCAAACTTAACTTCCAACATGGGCTGTCTTACATTTTAAACAGGGTCTGGTATGGCTGCAATAGTACACTATAGCTGCCAAAGAGTCCATACAAGTCCTGCAACATCTCTACAGCTGAGTCTGAAAATATACGACACATGACAGTATCACCTGACCTCTGCCTGACAACATACCTTGGCAGTATCACCAGAGGTACAACATACATGACATGGCACTACAGTATCACCTGACCTCAGTCTGGCAACTTACCTGGGCAGTATCACCAGAGGTACAACGTACATCACATGGCACTACAGTATCACCTGACCTCAGCCTGACAACATACCTTGGCAGTATCATCAGAGGTACAACATACATCACATGGCACTACATTATAACAGGGACACTGTCTGACAAATACCTTGCCAGTATCACCAGGTACACCATACATCACATGGTGCTACAGTATCACCTGGTCTCAGTTTGACAACATACCTTGGCAGCATCACCAGGTACACCATACATACACCTCCACAGTGTTGGCAAAACTATATGGCATTGCTGGACAACATACCTCCAAAATGTCAACATAATTCTATGACCTTGTTGAAGATCTACCTGAACATTATCAGGATTGTATCAGGTAGCCTAATTTAACCATTCCACAGCATTGTAGGGATTCTGTCAGGTTAACTTGAATTCTACGTCACTTTTAGAATCCTATCTCATTACAAGACAGCTAATTTCTACAACAGTCATGGAACTGTAGAAAGACAAACCAAAGCAGATTCATTGTTTGTGTAAAGATTAACATTTTATTGCTTATGACAATTCGATATTTTCACTTCTAAAGTTACAACCGTTTCCAAGTTTCCTAACGAGATCATAAAGCAGTCGGACAATAGACCTAAATGACAGATTCTTCTCTTCTCTAAAGGTCCTCAGTGAAATCCGGTTCAAATGAAATGTTGAAACAAGAACCTTTCATACGTCGCTGATAAAGCTCGTCAAACTCTTCATTTTGGGCAACGGTAAACCAATCCTTCCAGTCTCCAATGACCCCTAATAATAGAAATAACGGGAATTGAGTTAAAACTGTAACCATGGTTTTGGAGCTGGGTAAAAATAACTAAGGTTGATGTAACATACAGAATATAATGGATTTCTTCCTCGTATGTGAACTATTTCTGGTTCCACTCGTAAGGTTTTACATGTAAATGATCAAAGCGGGAATACTTGAGACACATTGTGGAATAGGCCACAGAGGTTCGACTACACAAAGTATCTTTGTCGAATGGGCATGCTGTATGCTAACCCACCTTTGCGAATAAACTCTGGAGGCCCTTTCCATTCGCCGCGAGCAGCTTCGTCGAGCGTGGCATCAACGGAACGTTTGAAAGAATCAAAAGACAACATTTTCTCCATTTCCTCCAGAAACTCCACTGGCTTTGTCAAGTCCAAGAAAGAACACAGTCGAATCATCGCGGGTACAAAGTGCTGCAAAAATGTGTACAAAGTGTTGCAAAAAAGTGTACGAAGTGTATAATCGCCAAACTTGATATGATTTAGGACCCTTTCTCTCTAAAGACTACTGTGTACACAAACTGTAATGAAACGAAGGGTGGTTGGGTTGATCCTGTACAGTAATAGGATGTTTATTAATGCCATACCTGCTTCAGTTCTTCATAGTACAGGATGTGTATTGGACACGGACTGCCTTCTACAACGGCTGATTTCCACTCCTGCATGTATTCAAACCAACCTCCGTATGGCACTACAATGAACATATTTAATAAATTCATGTTGTTTGAAATGAAAGACTGCTCATGACTGAGGCACTGTTCATTAAAAAAAATATAAAACAATCTTCTTTCTTAAACTTAAAATTACAAACCTGCTTGAAATAGTATGAATTCGTTGCTGAATTATCTTCGATTGAAGTGTGGAGTATTGTGCTGCTGACTGGAGATCTGAAGGCGCTAATGGTGTTAGGCTTTTGAGAGATTGACCAATCAGAGGGTAGGAGAAATCAGCTGTTTATTAGCTGTGACGTAAATGTCCTGCGTTGTCTGTCAGTGTAACATGTAATAACATAGGGACAGCTAGTTTTAATGTAATATGTTATTAATTATAACAAGCACGTGTGAACAAAACTGCACAGTTTTTGCAGACCACTGTGTTGTGGCGAAAGTAAGTTTCATGATACTTTCATGTTATAAATGTACATATATACTTAAGTTTCAACCACAACCCTGGTAGCTTACTACAGTCTCAGGTGACAAGAGTGTCGCGCACTTGGAACAACTCCAGACAGAATGGCTGCGTTTCACGCTAGCCTACGGAGGAGGGTCAAATGTCAATTTCAGCTGTCGTAGAAGTTGCTAGAAAGAATGACTTTACCGAAATAAACATAAAACAGTCCACACTTTTCCGCAAACTCAAGTTAGAACCTGCACTGTCTTTCACTTTAATAAATAACAGTTGGTAATTGCCGTATTACTAAGCCATTTTAAAATTGTTAAATCTAAAAATCGTGTGAAAATCTAAATTCTTTTCATCATTTATTATCCGTAATAGTAACCAAATAGTACTAAGCGTCGAAAACGACATACGTATACCAGACGTCAACCAAAATGTGCGTTCAGGGTCAATAATCGCAATACCAGTTTCCCCAAACGACAAATAACACAAACCATCAAAAAACTAAAAAAAGTTTATAAGATAAAAAATTAGAAGGGGTTCATGCAAAGAGAAGCAGTTAAAAGTTTTCATTGATGACGAAACGACGCAATGAATGTTCTAGGCGGATTCATAAAATTAGTATCCGAATCACGGACCATTTTAGAATATATGTATATATGCATCGAAGCAGCGTTTTAACTGCACCTTTTCTTAGATGCAACCTGGGAGAGATACTTAGCACAATAAACTTATCCACGGAAGAATCATAAATAGGCCTAACCTGAAAGACTAGACAGCACAAAGAGTAAAAACGATGCAGCAACGACAATGTGATAGATGACAAATAGTCACGTTACCAGAGTGAAATCCTGCCTCTAGTCAATTTACCGCACTTGTTAATTTAGGATTTTACTCTAACTGTTTAAAGCAAATGTATAAATAGTAGCAACCTACACGACTTAAGCAGAATTAGGCAAACATGTAGTGATGTTAAATACAATGCATTTGTCGTCACTATTCCAGAATTACTCGAAATACTGTGTTGTCTATCACACCTTAAGACACACAATCATTTTTCAATACACTATAAAAAGTGTCGGTGCCGCTAGTCTTTATTGAGACAAATCCACCATTGTGAAACGGCCTACCTTTCCCCTCCAAGAAGAGCTCTAGGAATGCCGCAAACTGTCCGTTATATTCGTAATGCTTTCTGGATTTTATGAAGTGGTAGTACGACACGGCGACATCTTTAGGGTTCCGACAGACGAGGACGATTTTGCACTGTTTCCTGAAAACATCTTGTGGCAGCAGCTGGTAGTTAAGGTGCGTATTGATCACCCGTGGAGACGTCATGTTGTCCAGATGGTCACAGCCCACGTACTCCAACATGGCACTAGCCTTGGTCACCTTCTGTAGGCGTAACTGATTACTCGTCAGAATCACGAGGAGATCAGAAACCCAATGCGTCCCTGTCAGAGATATTTGTTTCTTAACTCGAGGGGCATACACAAAAACTGGTACATCACGACGGTGTCTTCTTATATAGGTATACCGACCCAATACCGACATTTGTATGTAGTGCTACTTCACTGAATAGCCATGTTAAGGGCACAAGACATAATGTCTCACCCAAGCACAGTAAATGGGTGTACAGTTGTTCTAATATCAGACCGAACAGTGTTTGGTCTATATCCTCATGTCATATGAGCATGTTACCTGACCAACCAAAAATGGTCTGGCCAAAAACAACGGTGCAAACGCTGAAAATGGATTTTCATTTTGCAATTATGTAAATGAAGGAGAGATTAAAATTTTTAGGATACATACAACATTACAAAGTCCATTGGGTATTCTAACTACTTCTTAGACCAATTACGTAAAAAGTCAAATACCCCCCCCCCGCAAAATAATAATGAATGCTTGCAAACGTCAACATATAGCTACACACTGGTGTTTTCACACGTTAATAATGTTGAGTGCCACGAAAACGTTAAAATGAGTGCTTTCAGATGTTAAAATGACTAACATGATTGATTTCTAATGTTAAATGAACCATATCGAATAAAAACCATGTCAGCAAAAGCGGCACCGCCTTGGAGTTACCTGATCTCGAATAGGTGCAGAGGAACACATCATCGGGTCTGGCGCGGAATCTACTGACGTCACTTACGTGCTCCATGATCCCTGGCCACAGTCGCCCTGCTTCCATTTTGAGGACAATTTGGTCGCCATTACGGTCGGAGACTTTCAAAGTCTCCATGTCTGACTTATTCTGCAATCAGTTTGAACATTTTTTTGTTCATTCCTTGTGATATTTATCGTGCTTAGACAATATACTACTCAGTGAAAACAAAGGAAAGAAATATAGCGGCAGAGCCATTTCCCAAGGCTTGCCGTTTTTTTTTTTTTACCACCGTGCAAAGCTTGTTGTATTGTATGGAAAATGGAAAATATTTTTCTCAGGGATAATTGTATTTCGGACAGGTAATTTGAATTAACACACCCTCCACTTATTATCTTTGAGCTGAAATCTAATTTTGTTCATGTAAGCAGCATCTCCAATCGCCCTATTTTATGCTGTATAGAAGATCAATATCATGTAGCCAGATATTGAACGAAGGAATAATTATGGCTTAACGCCTCATAGAATGACGTTTAAATTGTTTCGATATCATCATGGAATATGGTCAACACGTTTGTGTCATTTGCGTCAATATTAAAATTTATGACCTGCATGCATGAATCTAAAATAGATAGCTCTTTTCAATTCAAGAAGTCAATGAAGGATGCATCTTAAATCTGGTCGTTGAGCCTAGCCTATGAAGTTAGGTTTTATGGACTAACTCACTGTGGTCATATTCGTAGTCCTGGCTGTAATGATAAGCTGTTGAATATTCAAGATCTCATTATGTAAGATGACATGTGCGCATGTATAATCATCGGGCCAGTACCAGAATATACTTTATGAGTGCAACTTTAATTGACGTGTTCTCTTTGATGCTAAGATAGTCCAGATAATTTTGCATGGTGTCCGAAGTGACTTTTCTTCAAGCATGGGTCACCTTACCCCACCAACACTTTAAATTTGACGGGAAACTTAGCAGTGTCACAGAAATTGGCGACATTTGGTTAAAACACCAGAAACCTTCAACTTACATGAACAACCTGAGGATGTGTGTAAAGGATTGTCTCCCCTTGTTTAGTTTGTAATAACACCTGGCATTGAAAGGGAGATGTAATGGTAAGCTGATGAATATTCATGCAAGATGGTATAACTGGATGTTACCCGAGTCCGCCATATTACAAAATACCATGCGCACGTGGAACCATATCGGAACAGAACCAGAATACACGTCATCAGTGCAACTATAATTGACGTGTTCTTGTTGATGCTCATAATAGTAGCCCAGATAATATTACAATGGCTATTATGCAAGGCCAATAAACTTATGGCTGCTTTTATTTATTCATTTATTTATTTATTTGTTTATTTATTGACTTGATTGGTGTTTTACGCCGTACTCAAGAATATTCACGGCCAACATTATGGTGGGAAGAAACCGGGCAGAGCCCGAGGGAAACCCAGGACTAACCATAGATTGCTCTAGGGCCTTCCCACGTACGGCCGGAGAGGAAGCCAGCATGAGCTAGACTTGAACTCACAGTGACCGCATTAGTGAGAGGCACCTGGGTCATGGAGCCTCCCTAGACCTCTCGGTCACGGAGACTTCCGGCTGGTTTGAGAAATAGTTTCCAAATGAATTATAGTCCACTGTTTCCATTGTTAGGTAGGTTCTTTCTTTCTTTTTTTTCTATCATACTTTCTTTTCAGCAGAAGGCCATACCTGCCTGAAGAGTAACTAACCTGTGTGAGGGACCCGGCTATCAGAGGTTCGCTCTCCACGCCCTGTTCACCGTGGGCCTCCTTGTCCTCTGTCCAGGTCAGATGTGTTCTATCTCTCCCCGGACGTTCAATTTTGTACCAAGAATGTAATGCCATCTAATTATAGCCTTAGACACTTTGAGACAACATATATAGTTTGACGCACGCGTCTGTAAGCTGATGGGTCGACTGGTTGACTTTTCCGTGGTTTAGATAAGTCACGAAATCGCCGTCATGCAGTATATGAGTAGGTCTACTCCTTGGTGTTAGCCGTATTCTTATCGGGGCGTCCTTGGTCCAGTGGATCGCGCGCTAACGCAGTACAATGACCTAGGAGGCTCTCACCTATCAATGCGGTGGCTGTAATTTCAAGTTCAGCTCCGGCTGGCTGGCTGGCTTGCCCTCAAGACGTACCTGGGAAGATCTGCCAGCAACCTGTGTATTGTTATGGGTTTTCCCCGAGCTCTGCTCGTTTTCTTTCCACTACAATGCTGGCCGCTGTATCTGGCCTAAAACACCAATTAAAAACGTAAATACATAGTCAAGTGTATTCAGTCTCATCTTCTGGAAGGGATCACATGTTCTGTGCAGTCTCGTGCTCGTGTTTTGGTCCTGTGTTACGATAATTGTGACCATGTCCATGCAATAATTGTGGTCATGTGTAGGCATTTTGTTCTGGTATGCAGTTGAGTGTAGAGATAAAGTACACGGCAATGACTAATGTGGGTCAAATTAACATTATTTCTTGTATTGTCCAAACTATGATGTTGCTCGCACGCAGATAGGGCTGGTTAATAAACTTTTTGAGTGCAGAGCTCAATTTCTATCTTTATATGTTTATAGGGTAGACATTGTCCCAGGTCACATCTAACTTGTCATTCTTTCAAGAAATACCTTGACGTTGTTTTAATGTACGCGGGTATGCTCACCAGTGCATGCCGTACGGAATAACAAACAGTGATGCGAATACACCCTAAAAAATCTTCCGTCATATCCATTATTTTAAGGATGAAAGGTTACATTTTATAACGGGCTAATCCGTTCTTTATTACGGATTAATTCCTTAGATACTAACTGATTAAACCGCTAACAGGAACAGATTAATATGTTAGCTTGACGGAAACGCAATCCGCTATTCCTCAAATAATGGCTTTAAGGGAAGATTTTATTGAAGGTACACACACACACACACAGATATATATATATATATATATATATATATATATATATATATAGTTTATATTCATATGTAACCCAGACACAAGAAGCTATGGCTAAGGGATTTACTGAGTCTCTATGTGGGTCTTCTTGCCGCTAATGTTTGTGGACGTTCATGAGGAGCGATAAGCTATTGCACATCAGAATGGTGGAGTTACACAAGTTCATGAGTCGTCATATTTATGAATGGGGGAACACTGAATATTCTCCCAATTAGATGAATATTCATGTCAGGCAATTCCAAAGGCAACGGTACTTGGGGTACAGGTAATATGGTTTCAAAACAGTGTTTAATTCTTTTTATGACTGTTGTATTTATGTTGTCTATTTTATTGGTGTTATACGCCGTGCATAAGAATATTTCACTTATGAAGCTGGCCTCTACAGCATTATGGTGGGGGGAAACCGGGCAGAGCCTTGGAGGAATCGGCAAGTGGCTCGCAGACCATCTATATCCTGAGGCTACTCAGACGCTGGAATTTGCATTATAAAGAGGTCTGTGCTATACTCTATCGTGCGATAATGCGATCTGACTTTCAGGCCGCCTTTCTACGTCCAAGAAACATGCCTAACATGAGCCTAACACTGCATTAAAACTACTACCTGGAAACCTTGGTGACTATATAGCATTTTATTTACCCGTCTAAATTATTCCCGTCTCCGTTACCTACCCAAACTAAATCAACGACTCATAAAGTTTCTCACTCATAAAAAACACTGCTACGTCTGGAGAACGGGCAACGACGATGGTCAGGTATCCGTCAGCTATCACTCAAGCTATAAATTCGTGTTGGATTTGCTTTAGATGAGCTAAATGATATGGTATGTAGTCATATGTGTTTCCGGGGATTAGCTTTATTACAGTTTAGGCCAATGTTAGGGTTGTTTCTTGGCCGTAGATTGCCGGCCTGAAAGTCAGACCGCATAGCCGCACAGTTGAGTATATAGCCAAGCCTCAGACGTGGAATTTGAGCGTCGTTGCATGGCGACCATCTCGGGCTAGCAGACCATCCTGTTGTTTTATGCTGTAGTTAGCTAACTGAAGTTAGCACCACTTTCGTTTTTCGTTATTCGAATCTCGAATAATGTGCTGCACGTTATTCATTATTCGAATATCGAATATCGTTGGCACTCGTTTCCTTATTCGGATCTCAACACTTTTGCTTTTTGTTATTCCAACATCGAGCATCCTGTTAGGAAATTTTTCGTTATACGAATGTCGAATAACATGCTAGGACATTTTTCGTTATTCGGGTTCCGAGTAATTGACTGATTTGTTGGTAGTTACAATGGAGCTGGGGCGTATTTCCTTATTCGGACATCAACACTTTTACTTTTTGTTATTCGAATGTGGAATAACGTGCTAGAAAGTTTTTCGTTATTCGACATTCGAATATCGAAACACGTGCTAGCAGGATATTCGATATTCGAATAACGCAGACTAAAAGCATTGAGGTCCGAATAAGGAAATGTGTGCCAGTTCCACTGTAACTATCGATCATTCAATGAATGAATTATTCGGGACCCTAATAACGAAAAACGTACTGGCACGTTATTCGAATAACGTATAACGTGCTCAGAGGATATTCGACGTTCCAATAACAAAAAAATAGAGAGTTGAGATCCGAATAAGGAAATATGTGCCAGCTCCATTGTAACCGCCAAAGAATCAATGAATCTATCAATCAATCAATTATTCGAGACCCAAATAACGAAAAACGTGATAGGACGTTATTCGACATTCGAATAACGAAAAACGTGCTGCGAGCACGTTAGTCGATATACAAATGTAACATGTATACATGGTTGGGAGAATCCGAATATAGCCGATCCAGTGGATAACTTTCCCTGTTACATGTATCAGACAAGCCTAGTAACGCATGCGTGATCACTGCTGATTCCACTACACAGGGTTCGAACACACTATACCGGCAAACTAGTCGGACCTCAGGCTGTCATTCCGCATGGGAAGCTTCTCTCAGTTCTGCGCAATGGGTGTAGCCTTCATGAATTCCTCATTTAACACCTCTAACTATAAGCGAGTAAGTAAGTGCCTTGGGGTTCAACGTCGTATTTAACAATGTTTCAGTCATATGACGACGAAGCCCTTAACTATGGTCTGGTACAACTCATACTGCCTTGGGTTACTTGTCCTGCATCGATCAGTCTTGTACCGGGCTATAATTGAATCTGTTAAGAAGTAACCAACTAGTACACGGATTCTGACAGTGGTCCTAATACTTTCGGATAATAGCTTATATGTGTATTATGTATCTTATAAATAAAGTCACTGCTTGCTGCCTCAGTTGAACACCGCACCGAAGACAAGACGCTCCCCCACCCCCCTCACTTTCTGACCAGTTAACCGACACCTCGTCAACTTTAATGTCTTAATATATGCACGGCCACACTCGGGCTTGAATCCCGGGTGTTCCGCTTATACGGACATGACGCTCTAATCGCTCGGCCACCCCAGTGTAGGTTTGGTGCACTGGCAAACATCAAACATCTCAATACTGATTTACGCTTGGAACTTCGGCTCCAGGGGTGCTCAAGAATATTTCACTTATACGACAGTGACCAGCATTATGGTGGGAGGAAACCGGGCAGAGCCCAGTGGAAACCCGGGACCATCCGCAGGTTGGTGGCAGACCTCCTTATGCACCTATACGGCCGGAGAGGAAGCCGGAGATGGACTTGAACTCACAGCGATCAAATAGTTTATAGCATTTACCTTACATTAATTTATACATCAAATAAAATGAATTCATTCATAATTTACAGGAATAGATCCACTTTCAAGTCAAAAATATTGTTGTGAAAGCCATACGAGTGATAGCACTTATACGCCTTTATTTGTTTGAATGAAGTACAACGTTGTACCCAGTTATGAATAGAAGTGTTAATTTGCAATACAACAGTAAAGACCAATTCCTTTATACAAAGAGTGAGGAAGAATACATCATCTGGCATATGATTTGATATGAATTGGTCTCGTTCATATTTTTTGAATATATTTCTACATATTGTTGCTTAAGGCGATTCTCTATATGGCGTCTAATTTTGGAAGTGAAAGAAACGGGAGTGTCTATAGTAAACCAGAATGCAATTCACCTTCGGAAAGTACAAGAACGCCTGAAAGCACTGTGGATGACTTATTGCCATTCATCATGTCGTTCAGTCTTGAAAATGTCCCCAAAATGGGTGGCCTCCGTGGCGCAGTTGGTTAGCGCGCTAGCGCAGTGTAATAACGCAGAGTGAGTGAGTGAGTGCTTTGGGTTTAACGTCGTACTTAAGTCAAAAGACGACGAGGGGTCCTTCTGGTGTGTGCATATAGTTTTTCTCCTTGTGGCAGAGCGAGTCCACGCCGCCAAAGTGCTGCCGCCAGTGGAACATCATGCCGAAGACACCAGATATGACACCCCACCCAGTCACATCAGTGATACCGAGTCTAACCATTAGACTACTGAGGCCAATAACAAAGGAGCCTCACGCCAATGCGGTTGCTGTGAGTTAAGTTCATGTTCATTTCAGTTCATGCTGGCTTCATATCCGGTTGTAAGTCTGCCAGCGAGCTGCAGATGGTCGTGCATTTCCCCTGGGCTCTGCTCGGTTTCCTCTCACCATAAGGCTGGCCGCCGTCATGTAAGTGAGATATTTTTGAGTAGTGCGTAAAACATCAAATAAATAAATAAAAAAATAAATAAGTTCCTCACGTGGCCTGAAGCGATTAAAACGCAAGCACATCACCAGCCCGCTACGACCCGCCTCCTATATACAAGGTGACTAGTTCTTTGCTGAGAGGAAGTTATCATCTGAAATGCAGTCTCATAAACCGTTTTCATCCATTACATTTAAATACATCACGCGCTGTTTATTTATTTATCTGCAGTACGCCTTTAATGGTGGACGAGCTGAGGAATTTTATATATATTACAAGACCGAAGCAAGCCATCTACAAATGGACTTCATCCACGGGCACCTGAACAGGCAAATGACTCCACGGGCTACATGGCAAACTCTGACCTATCAGCGAGGGTGTTCACCGGAATGATGTACATGGCGTACACCGTTGTGAAGACGAGACTACCTGATACAAGGATATCATGTCAAGTCTCGCTGATAAGTTCCCTCAAGAAATGTTGAGGTGGCAGACTTGTTGATAATGGTAAAACCGCAGTCCATCTTGCACCGGCTAGATTTGAACACATTGGAATTCAGTGAATACCCTGCATGTTTGTTTGTTCATGTTGGCTTTAAGGTTGCTTCAAAGTAAGACTCCACTTAGTCAGCGACGGTATCTCCTTTTGTAGCAGTTCGCAACCCCGAGACCAATCAAACTCGATCAACCACAACTTGGTCACTACTCACACGCAAATATTCAAATTCAGAACAGACGGTTGACTACTTTAAAGGTCCCCTGCAGAGCACTCCTGTTCAACAGTTTTGCCGAAAGCAATGGAAATAAATCAGCCTTAAAAACCTTTGACATATGTGACCAAGGCAAGTTTTATTCTGATGGACATCAAAGCGAAATATGATACAACAAACCAATATATACACAAGCAGTGTAGACTGTCAAGTTAACTTGAGGACACTTCAAGAAAACGCTTTACACACTTTTGTTACGTTTCAATTTTTCCTCCCAATAGTTAAACAAATACAAAAAGAATAGCAATGCAATTTGTAATAAAGAAAAAAAACCCCAAAATACAAGTAATGTTTACACTAGACGTTTCAGCTGCCTCAGTATGTAGTAGTACTAATTGTGTGATCATAACCCTTTAGGCTCAAGGTTAGCTTCTAACAATAAAGCAACAAATGAGGTCTTTCCCTGATGGCAGTTCTGTGTAGATGTCTCGTTAAGATACAGTTAGCATTTTTACCTAGCGTTTCCACATCCCGTGTCTTCAAAACATACATCTAAAATCTGTGTAAAGCAGTTATTAAAGTATGACAGAAGTCTCCAATTAAATGATAGCATATATCGAGGAAATATCTCAAAGCACGTGCTCCTTGCCTTTCTGTGATACGTATATATATATATGTATATATCTTGTCTGACATTGACAGTTTTCCATCAGGACCATGAGATTCAAACTCAGCGTACCCACCCAACACCTTGGAATCAACAGAGTAAAACAATAGGTACCTTTCAACAACAAGAAAGCATTTTTAACAGGTGTCATAGTCCAGGGTCGGTCATGAAAGAGGAACTCTGGGAGGGGGTCTACTTTGCCATTATGTCTGTGTTTATGTCATTGTGTAGAATATTGCTTTCACACATTCTGCTTTTTCAGGAACCTTCACATTTGTGTCTGTTTCAAGGTACACTCTGGGACAATGCCTTAGCATTTATGTCTTTTTCAGAGAATACTCCAGAAAAATTGCCAAAGCATTTATGTCTATTTCAGAGTACACTTTGGGAAACTGCCTTAACATTTATGTCTGCTTAATTGGACAACCTTGGGAAGTTCCCTTAACAGTTTACGCTGGAGACACTCTTGATCATTGCCTTCACAATGATGTCTCTCTTGTAGGACACTGCTGGGAAGTGTAACCCCAGTTATGTTAGAGACACTCTGGGACATCAGGTTCACATTTACGTCTGTTTCACTGTCCAATCTATGGCATTACCTTTGCATTTATGACTGTTTCACTGCTCATCCACCGGCACTTTGTCTGTAGTGTTTTGTGTGCATCAACATTGCAATATCACGCATTCAAGCTTTCAGTGAAGAATATTGCTATCAGTAACCTACTGGGTCTCAGCATCAGTATACATTACAGCTCTCTGAAACTCGCCTTTACAGTTCTGTGTAAGTTACGGTGCTAGCCCTTTGCTCATTGCTTTATACAGTATACGCTGTGCATATCAATATACACCCAGCACTCTCAAAGAACATGCAGCCTTCAAAGTTCTGTGCATGTATTTAACCATGAAGCACATTGCCAAAAGTGTTGGTCTTCCTTAAAGTAGGGTTTACGGTTCTGTAGATGTGGTCTAGTGGTTAGGGTGTCCAGCCCGAGGCAGGGAGATCCAGGCTCAAGCCTGGGTCGAGTCGTACCAAAGACTTTACAAATGGTACTTGTTGCTGCCTCGCTTGGCGCTTGGCATTGGGAGGTTAGAACAAGGAAACAGGGCTGGTCGGTCCGGTGTCAGTATAATGTGACTGGGTCTGGTGTCATGTCTGGTGTCTAAGGCATGATGTTCCTGTGGCGGCAGTACTTTGGCTACATGGACTCACCCTGCCATATGAAGACACACTATCAGTACACACCAGAAAGACTCCTCGTCATAATATGACTGAAACACTGTTAAACCCCAAGCACTTACTCACTCACTCACTGCCAAAAGTAGTGGTCTCTCGGAAAGTAGTCTTTGTGGTTCTGTACGTGTTTAACAGAGAAGCACATATCCAACAATGCTGGTCTCTCTGAAAGTACAAGCAGCCTTTAAAGCTCTCTACATGTGTTTAACAATAAAGCACATTGCCAAAAGTGCTGGTCTCTATAACAGTCTCTAAGGTTATGTGTACCAGTTAAACAGTGAGGGTGCATGCAAACAGCAATTCAGAACATTATTTGAAAACAAACCCCACAAGGCATTCAGTACAATTCTGCCATGCCTAGAATTTGTGCAGTTCTCGTCTAAATGCAACTGTTTATACATGTACACGTTATACACATTTCTGCTTCAAACAACGTTGCTTTCTACTTCACACACCCCTCCTACCTTTTTTTTTTTATTTGATTGGTGTGTCAAGCGGTACTCAAGAATATTTCACTTACACGCTGGCTGGAAGAAACAGAGCAGAGCCTGGGGGAAACCCACAACCATCTGGAGGTTGCTGGCAGACCTTCCCACGTACAGCCAGAGAGAAAGCCAGCATGAGCTGGACCTCTTATGTTTTAAGTGGCACAAGATCCACTTCCCAGTGTAGGTGGGCACATGTGCGAGTCAGGAGCCAATTTTAGAAAATTACAAGACATAAATGTCCCTTGAGAAAGGGTGGGAGTAATATTCAGTTGTCATGAGCTCAGACTTAGTTAGAAACACTGTCAATGTCTTACTGAAAAGCAGGGAAAAACTGAAATGTACATATACTTAGTAAATACAAACATTCATTGGTAACAGCACAAACTTCTCATCCACATAACTGTGAAGATTTACTCCTCCCTTGATGCCTTATATATTTATTTACTTTTTTTTTGACATAAACATGGTCTGCACAATTAGAAAAAAAATGTTCATTTTTTTTTTCTCTTTCTCTTTTTTTGGCTGGAAAACATTAGCATTGCAAAGAGGGAAGTTGGGAAAAATTTTGTGTGGTCGGAAGGGGGAGGTGAGGGGGGAGAAGAAGTGAATAGGAAAATGGAACAGCAGGGCCATGTAAGGGGAGACCTTGGGGAGTGAGGCTGGCGTGGTTCAGAGGAGGCTGGTGTGGTTCAGATGGGACTGGTGTGGTTCAGGTGGAACTGGTGTGGTTTACATAGGACTGTAAAAATCGGCATTATCATATGTGTCATAGGTGAATGGCCCCAGAAGGAAAATACCCCGAGGTCCATGTATACAGTCACAAATACTTCAGTGTATGACAAAGATGTACAAAAGTCGCTGTTTTGACAGAGAAACAGTGTCAAGACTAATTTGGGATTGTCAAAATATAATCAACTGTTTCAGTTTATTAAAGATGGATTAACCAAAGTCTTTTTCATAATTTGTCTGCATTACATAATAAAAGGCAAAGACAAAAGGTACAAATTTGTGTGGACCAAAAACGTAACACAACTGCCCAATGGAGGGTGGGGTGGGGGGTGGGAGTGGGAGCAAGTGACAACATTGCTTCATAACAGACAAGAAAAGAAACAGAAGAAAACAGGAAGGAAAACAATACACATCACAGCCAAAGGTGGTCATCTAAATCAGGAGATATAAAACTGAGCGTATTTAAATCTCAGTGTTTCAATTAACACTGACATATGTATATATATATATATATATATATATATATACACACAACATCTGGATCAGATTCATAGTTTTTCAGTTCACGACAAAATATGCAGTGGAACATGAATATCTACACGCAAAAGTAGTCGACACATTGAGAAGAACAAAGAATTTCTTGGCCACTATGGTGAAACGATGAGCTTGTACTAGAATGTCGCTATGACAAGAGCCCACAGAGATTGCATATTCTGAACTGCAAAGCATGCAGGCAGATTTTCTCTTAGTCTGATCAGCTTTGTGCTTTGATTAAAAAAAAAGGAAAGAAAGCGAAAAAAAAAAAAAATTAGTGACAACTGGTATTAAACAGTGATGTTAACTTACACCTCGTGATACTCCAGAAAGTTAAAATGGATGGTTGAGTGTGAAATATATATATATATATATTCAGATAAGTAGGTAGATGAACATATCTTTGACATAGGTATTCATATATTTATATAGTCCTCAATATGTTGTTGTTGTTACTTCTTATTGTGTATACCATGACGAAACAGATCAGTATAAAACTGTACAATAATTAACGGAACAATTTTCTTCGGCCCAAAGATAAAAGAATTTGGGGGAAGAATGAAGGATTGGTGAGTACAAACTACGTGAAGAGTTCTCCATGCTTGATCTTAACTGGAGCTCCCACTGAGAAACTTTGGTGGGTGTTCTGCCAAGGTCATATCCAGGTCACGATCCGAAACTTGCTGCCAAACACTATCAGAAACCTCCAGGAGTCCACTGTGAGCACAGCCTAAGATTCACACGAGGCTAACACACCCACTGGTCAATCCATGGCCAGTTGTCTGGGTTCTTCAACTTCACAAACCCCACACACTTCAATAACCAGGGGTCAGCAGATAAATCACCTCACTCCAACAAATCTCTATACCAATCCAGTGGACAGAAAACAGAATGAATACAAAAGCAAACAAATGACCTTCCTATGGAATGGTGCAATTCGAGGAATCTTCCATTTCTCTTCTCTCCCATTTTTTTCTTTTTTTTCTTATTTTTCTCATATAAATGTTCTTTTCTTATTTTATTTTAATTTTTACAGTGTTATAATGGAACTCCAATAAAACATGTGAGAGGTTTCGCGAACACAGCTCTTGGGGTTTCAGCTCTGTGAATTAGGATCACACTGAAGTAAACGCACAATGGAGGGGTCACTCTTGGCCCCCTCAATAAACTCGGCTAGAGATAGCTGTCCATCCAGGTTCTTATCCATCTGGCGGAATATTTTATCTGTTCTCTTCTCGGGAGTCGACTCATCCTCTGGCATCTTCATAACAGTGCCCACCATCTTGTAAATAGCCTGCAAGGAACAAAAAGAACAACCTTGTTATGCACAAGGAACTGTACACATCTTCCTGCTAAGGACTGTTCTTTTTACATACATCATCCATTTCAACAAATATTTTGGAGGACATTACAACACTTCAAGGTCGATGGTTATGAAAACTGGACTTGATCCCCGACTGAAGTAGCAGAACATCATAAAATTTGCCCAGCATCCAGCAGAGATGTATCTAAAAAGAACATAATTAAGGTTCTAGTAACAAACAGCTTTAATTCGTTGAACAGCAACACACTGCTCAATGACACATTGTAGAAGAGCCATGTCACCCCCTCCCTCAACAAACCACCATGACTTCAGCCCAAAAAAAGCACTGATACTTTCTGTGACTGGCAATTCCTAAGAAATAGAAAATGGACCATATGTCAGCTATTATACATGTTTTAATACATGTTTAATGTTTATTATTAACTGGAAGCCTAAATGTTTTCCAGTTTTCCAGAATCCAGGATCGCACGCTCCTTTCCAACTTATAGTGTCATTAGTTTAAATCTCAGCACAAAATCATACACAGGTCAGTGTCTTAGCCTTAGTTCCTGGACAACAATGATTAATACAAGGGAAATAACTCTTCAGAGGCATCGCAGAAAAAGGTTTCCTGGATCATAAAAGTATGCACAAAAGCTACGATAAGTAAACTGCACATGATTATTTATAGCTCAAACACACAATAAACGCAGACTACACAGGAACTACAGATTATATATCCCTATTTAGGTCTACATTTTGTCCCACATTATTTTCTATATATTTTGACTCACACTGACAAACTGATCAGATCTACACATACAATATAACACTTTTATGTATTTAAATACTGGACATTCTGGGAAACTTGTCTGAAACAACATAATTTAAGTGCCATTGATATTTTTGTATTTACTTTACCTCACAGTTAAATATTGAACAAACCAAGGAATGGAAGAACAGTTGTTATTTGCAGTTAAATACATCACTTACAGTTCAAGATTACACTCCTGACTTCCACATTACACTCAGACTTCAATAGCACACTTATATATAAAACTTAAACTGGTGCACGTATTTGCTCTGGAACTGAAAATTAGCAGAGAATGATGATGACCGACTGTGTTCTACTATTATTGTGTGAAATTTGCAGCCCAATGTCTATGCCCATATGATATTGGGGAAAGGTATGATGTGATGTTCAATGACCTTCATGTAAGACTGTAAGGATTTTATAAGGTTGTGATGTTAAAACTGGCCCCTGTTCATTTGTCTGCCATGGAGCACACCATGGAGCCTTCAAAAAGCAACTGGTGAACATTCTACAAATTTTAACTTGCTGTGGGAGCCCAATGTGCATGGCAATATGATATTGGGTAAAGGTATGTGATGTTCAATGACTTAAAACCACTTCAATCTCTGTAGACACAAATGCTCTCAACGGCTTTTTTGCCCAGCCTTGAAACCAGTGGATGCAGGAAAAACTCTGGAATTCTCTATCTGAGGCCTACACTGACTCGAATTTTTTGATGGGCAACATTTTTGATAACTCTGGCAAGCAAATTAGTACTAATATCAAGGATGTTTTGTCATACTTTGGTAAAATGAGGATGACTGGAAGAGTGTTTCAAAATAGTTAAAAGTCTTAATTATAAAACAGAAACACTTAAAATCCAAATTTGGAAAATTTTCCTTTCGTCACTTAATTGCTTTCTTTTGTCACACTTGGGCAGGGTGTCCTAGACAATGAAGGACATGCAGAGGTCACCCAATGCCCAATAAATCAAACATAACGATTTCATTAAATATAACAGTATTAAACAATGTAGCCATGTGCATGAAAATAAAACGTCTGTGAACATCACACACACCATAATTGATACAGAAACAATGTCTGAACTGCTGGAGCCATGTAAAGCTGTACACTGTCATTGGTCGCCCAAATCTTAAAAATTTTAGCGTTATTACAGAATGACAAGTATTAAGTGTTTTTCTAAGGACATTAAAGTTTCAGGCTTTTTGTTAATCCCACCCCCAGCATGGTAAGTGAAGTGAATGTTTAGAAATAATGAAACAACTGAAAACGGAAAAGTGTGCCATACTTAAACGAGGGGCTGTCAATTCAGTGGAACTGGAGCATGCAAACAGAGCTCGATAAAAAAAAGACGTGGCTGATGAAACGCGTAAGAGAAGGACTTATGGCTCGTTTGTAACAGGATCGGCCAAAGAGAAGCATGAAAGAGAGCTGAGCAGGTTAAAAAACATGTCTGGAGATGTAATTGGTGGTCAGTTGTCACAAAACTACACTGCTTGATAGGTGTTACATTGAACATGGCTGGCCCTCTGTGTTGAATTCGAATAATGATAGAACTTGTCCAGGCTCATACGATCAACATACTCAATGAATATTTTTTATTTAGATGCGACTAATTTAGTTCATGAAGGATCTTCAAAACTCAGATGTCCAAATCAGAATTTGTTAAAAATCCAACTTTTGGGTGATCATGTTTATTTAATGTATTTATAGATACCTACCTACCTACAGCTTTGACATAAGCTACCTTTCAAATTATTAGATTATTAGAATTAAATAAATCATTAGGGCTGATTGCAACATTAACAATATCTTTCAGGCGATATAATTATTACATTTCTGTCCAATTCTTCCTGTAGCCAAGATATGGCTGACATACTGCCAATGTGGCATTAAGCCATAATCATTCATTCCAAGTCTTACCATATCCACAATCCCAACCAAGACCAGTAACTCTTCTCACCTTAAAACAGGCTGAGTTCCCTCCCCATAAAAATCTATAACTCATCTGTTGCAGGCACAGTGGGCTAATTATGGCCGCTTATCTTCTGACCCTTTTATAATGAGACCGGTTTCACAGATTAGCTGGGTCTGACTTGGTACACTACAGGTCTGCAGGCTGGTACAGCCTACAGTATATGTGGGCGTACAGATCAATGGTGTAGATTGAGACAAGTCTGGGAGATATGCCAAACAAATCCTGCCACAGGCACATTCAGGCCATCATCAGGAGCAGCGTCCATGGAAAGCTCTGTTTTGGACATTTCCTCTCCAATATAATACTAGCACATAAAAACGAAAATACCTACTTCACGATGATTTACTTGTCATGTCGTGTCCACTGGACGGAAAATGTTGAGATCATAGTTTTAAGCAAACCATATAGTCCTGTACATGTATCCCCAAAAGGGCGCAATTATGGGATGATTGCTAATGTAAAGTATCAATACAATTATTCATTTGTTTATTTGATACTTCTTATATAATCCACACATGGGAATTCTTGGTCAGAACGACGTCTGAAAATACCATACCCTACCTTCAAATTACATTAGCGATCACCTGTAATCACAAATTTTTGAAAGAAAGTCTGAACTGAGCCAACTGGAGGAAAATTCCCATGCCCGATAATCTCATAGCACTTAAAAACTTTTCACTAGACACACATCATCAGGTGGATGGATGTCAGAGGAAACCTCAAGAGCCAAAGCTCTGGATCACAAAGCTGTTTTAGGCTCAAGTCATGCTTGTCTTCACTTCTGATACTATTCCTGAACTTAGATTTGAACTAGAACACCAATTTTCTATTCTGTCCTGAAAGCCTAAAACTACTCTCAGGTTTAAAATGGAAATCATTAATGCGAGCAACAATTTCAGACCAGTACACTGCTCCTAAGTGTTGCTTTTTTGATCTTTCTGGATTAGTGCAGGGTGTCCAATTAGTGAATTACAGAGATATTGACTAATAAAGACAGCTCTGTGATCCTGGAGCAAACTACGGTCCTCCACCAGGTATCTAACAAACCTTAATTGTGTCCTAAAGTCGAAGTCAGTGACAGGAACATTAGAATCCATCTACTAGGATTTTGATTGATTTTCAGTTAAAACTGGTATTAAGCCACTATCATTCATTCATAAAGTTAGAGCCCACCTATGACCCAAACTTATTGTTCTAAGGCCACACTTCTTTCAAATGGAAAGAATAGCTATGGTGAGTAATAAGACCAAAAAGAACAGTTTCTGAAAATACATATGAATATGTTTTTTTAACAATTTTTTTCCCATCAAATTAAATGCACTCAAAAGTTTTTATTGTATGGTGGTGTTTATGGATAATAATGATAATGTGTGTCAAGACTGAGGTCACAAAACTCTTTGTACACCTTTATATTCAGCTCTGAATAAAGTTTTTTATGTTATAAGGCGCTGTGGAGGTCGTGAACGGTAGTCCTGTAATGTGTGCCGGTCTTTGAAAAAGCTAATGTCACACTGAAGTTTTGGGCCAAAGAAAAGTTGGTGTGACATCACTGTTGAGACACAATAATGAATATGGATCAAAAAATATTATCAATATGGTCCACAAAACATCATTTGACCAAAATTATCACTCTGACTTGAAAACTCTCTCCCTTCTTACACGTGTCATATATCTGTTCCTATTGGTAATGATGTCACAGAAAAGTAAGTGTCGAACTATTGCTATTAAAACCAAAAATCCATGTTCCAATTCCAGAAAATCTGGGGTTCTCTATTAAGGAAAGTTACAAGCTCCATGTGGGTGTGACCAAATTGGAACAAGGAATTGTGTTCACAGGAAAGTCATACGATCCATTTGGGTGTGACCAAATTGGAACATGGAATTGGATTCTGTGGAAAGTTATAGGCTCCACTTGGGTCTGACCAAAACAGGACATGGACATGGGCTTGTAATCTAAGGATAGCTGTACATTCAATTTGGACCTGATGAACTACATGTAACCACTTGGACTTGTTCACTTGGGATAGTTATACACTCAGTGGGATTTCATTTATTTACCTGAAGAGTGTTTTATGCTGTAATCAGGACTATTTCATGTATATGCCTGCAGGTAGCATTTTGGTGGGAGGAGCCACGGGTAAACTCCAGAGGAAACCCTGGACCATCCGCAGATTGCTGGCTGACATTTCCACATATTATACACTTAGGTCTGATCAAATTACCACATATACATGCAAGTTTTGCCTGAAAATTATTATAAAGGACAGTTCAACAGTCCAGCAGTTCAAACTTACCGTAACAATTTCCAACATTTCCTGTCTAGATATGTATCCATTTCCATCCAGGTCATACATACTAAAGGCCCACTCAAGTTTTTGCTCTAGCTTCCCTCGTGATGTCACACTCAGGGCACAAATAAACTCCCGGAAGTCTATAGTTCCGTCGCCATTCGTATCAAACGTGCGAAACACATGTTCTGCGAACTTGGACGCGTCACCATACGGGAAAAAGTTTCCGTAAATTTTCTTAAATTCCTCCACGGATAGGTGTCCGCTGGGACAGTCTTTGAGGAAGCCTTTGTACCACTCTTGCAGTTCCTCGTCACTGAATTCCGTGTGCTTCCGTAAATCCTCCAGCACCTCTGGCTTCAGTTTGCTGTTCTGCTTTCCCATGGCGACAGATGGTGAAGATTCCTACTCCTCTCTATGGGAGACAACAAAAAACCGAGAGCAGGAGGTTAATTTATTTATTTTATTTGAACACTTTTAACTCTAATTCTTTTTTTGCAAATGGAAGAACAACTTCCAATGATATTTACGCACCATTATAATTTCAAGCATGCGAATTCATGGTCAGAAGAAAGTCTGAAGTTTGCCAAGAAAGTCTGAAAATACCACACTCTAAACCCCAAAACATTAGCAATCACCTGTTCTCACAAAATCAATTGCCTTTTGTTTTTTAAATCTGAAACAAAAAAGCCTGAAATCAGCCTACTGGAGGAAAATTACCCTGCCTGTAATTCTGGAAATTAAACTACATTGGTTGGATTGGCAAGTAGGCCAGGACTTCACAAAAGGTATAATTTTATCAGTTATCACAGAATAATACCCTGAGAACATGCCTGAATAAATGTCTTGCAAACATGTGAAAAGGTTACAGAATTGCAGCATTAATTATACAAAATTTTCCATGGTGCTCAAAGGAATGATTGCCAACAGCAATCATTCTGGGTGGAAGAAAATGATCTATCGGAAAGGGTATTAAGATAGCTGAACTATTAAACATGAGCATGTATGTCAGAAATCAGGTATCAGTGTGGAGGAAACTGGGTAGAGCCAGGAGATAACTACATCACACAGCTCACAAACCTGACATAAAGCCAAAGCCAATTAAGGCAGAAGGAGCTGAAGTCAAACATATGCACTTTGATCTGGTCCAGGGCTATAAATGTAGCTTTTTACCTGTAGAGCTTATTGCACAACTTGGCCACAACTAAAGTACCCTTAAAGTCCGAAACATGGGGTAAGATATATATCAAGATAATCAGGAATGGCTTATGCATGTCAATTATGTCGTTTTGAAGGAACACTAAAACATGCCAGAAAAATTTGCACGGATCAACATTTCAACTGTATGTCACCAGATACATGTGTGTATATATATGTGTGTGTGTATATATGTGTGTGTATACATATGGTAGCGGAGTGTGTTTTGAAGGTTCTGCACACATACATGTTTGGACAAACTGTACACAAAGTCTGACCATGATACATGTCATACATTTAGTGCCACACCTGAACAAATACAGTAAGTCTTATAATTATTAGGACACCTTGTTTGCCCCTTTCAGCCAAAATACCTGTAACTGTAACAGGAATACACAGCTTTTTTTTCTCTCACATGGTTAGTCCATCTAATGAACAGCTTGTCTGTATCTTTACTTTGCTGAAAAACTGGGAGAGTAAGATAGTTTTTTCTGCTTTTAGCGCTAATGACACCTGTCCAAAAAACTGAAAGAATTGGATTGGTAGTTGAAAAAAATGCCATGAGATTTACTAAATTTGATGTATTCCTCTAAAGGCTCATCAGCTTTTGTATCAGGCCATACTGCCACCGATATCAGATAACTGTTAACACACTGCTTAAAAAAACCTGCTTTATATCTATCAATACGTCTGTACATGGGAAAGTCCTCCAGCAACCCGCAGATAGTTGTAGGTTCCCTCCCGGGCTCTGCCCAGTTTCCTTCCACCATAATGCTAAGTGAAATTTTCTTAAGTACAGCGTATAACACCAATCAAATAAATAAATATCTCTGTCTACTCAGATTATACCCAACACTACAAAAACCTTAGCATAACACGATCATCTTACATGTACACGAAACATCACATCTAAAGACTGTCATTTGCACAACGATTTAAATTCTTCAGAAGTCTTACCACTATATATAAGCACACTTCAAACATACAATGCCAAAATCAGGTGGCTTCTGTCAGTCCTGTTCCTGGTGTAAATTAAGTTAACATGGAACAGGATCCAGCACTCACTTTGACCGACACTTAATTATACATGGAAGGACAGGTGGTCTATGGTGTCTTTTCTCCATAACAAAGACAACTGGCAAACATGAAGCAGGTCTAATGGCCTAGAGGTTGACATCTACCTCCTCAATATTTCGTTTCAATCCAATATACAAGCAGTATATACATAATGCGGTTAAAGCATGTTAAGTGGCTAATCCTGGACAATCATACCAGATGACGCCTGTAGGGCTATATCCTGCACTGGACACAAACCTGGGGATCAGGGCTTTATATAATGGACTAGCTCAGAACAATTGCTCACTTAACAACACTACTGACGCTCAATCCATAATGCACATTCGCCACGATATGGCTGAGATATTGCCGATGTGGCATTAAGCCATAATCATTCATTCATTCATTCATAATGCACACATTACTACTGTCTATACGTGTACACGCAACTTATGATACAAAGTGACCTTTACAGCTTTAGTGCCTCAATGCATGCTGGTGATATATACACACCCCAGGTTTGACGCAAAAGAATATAAACTCACGATCTTGATTTAATATTAAGATCGTGGTTGTTATCTACCTGTTTAAATGGTATCCAATGTAAAGTTAAACCCATATCTGGACATGCAGTGAATTGCTACTTTAGCTAGCTAACTACTGGCACACTACTAGTAGGCTTCTTGGATTCCAAAACCAAGCCTTAATTGAACCCACCTCTGAAATTGTTACTTTACAACTAACTCACCACTTGCACATTACAAGCAGGCTTCTTAGATTCCAAAACGAAGGCTTAGCCCAACTCCTTCAGGATGCACAGACACCTTTCCTTCAATATTACATGGTTACAAATGTGTCGCCCAAAATCTTCCTTTATCAAGTATAGTTGGTGCATACATATTGTACATATTTTCAAAACTTTCAGTGAAGAAATCCTTGAGATTTTGTAAATTCTTTGCACTCAGAAGTTTGGTCATCATTTGATTATCCTGCATCAAGGCAAATCATGATATTATGACATCCAGGATCACATGCCCTACACGTGACTATTAATGGTTAATAAACATCTAACTATGCACTTATTTTGTAACAAGGAAGGCAGATCTGTCCCACGACATTGTTGTAATGAGGAAGAGGTGCATCTGTATATTCATGACTGTATAGTCGCAATAAATATGGTATACTTAGTCATGCAACTGGAGAAGTCTCCCCAAGTTCCACAAACGATTCCGACAAGGTTCAACCTGGGCCTTTGGCATGGTATGAATGGATTCAACCAATCTTACTGCTCTCAGAAAGTGCCGTGGTGACGAAAATTAGTGGACAGCCTTCATACAATGCATGTTCACCAATAGCCACTTGTCTTCCACCATCCTTTCTTCTTTCCATCATGCAAGCCTGTATCTCACACGTGTGAAAGATCACCAGTACCTTGCCAGAGGTCGATAGTTTACCACTCCAGTTTCCAGTGTCATCTTTATGAAAGTGAAAAATTCTTTAGCATGTCATTAAACAGCAATCGGCTCATCAATCTGTCAATCAATCAATCGATCCAGCATACATTCCATGACAATACTACAACAACAAAACCACTGGCTGGCTAATGGCTTGCTACTCGTTAAGCTGGAAAGAATTCCATCAGACTATAGACAGCTTATTACCTACTGGTAGATAAAATGTCAGCCACCCTGATGAACTAACTAACTATGCAGTAGCAATCTTCCTATTACCCTTGCTGAACGTACATGAGCACTTTTCCTCACAGACTCATTTTAACAGCCTGTATGAGCTTTAGGCGTAAATTCTTGTTTATACATGCTGTACAGTGTGAGTGTTAATGCACAGGTCATGAATTCAGGCAGCTTCTGCTTCCCTTTTGCCTTTGTGATATCACAGCAGGAAGAATGGAGACCTAGCACTACTATCAGGATACACCCATATTAGCTATTTTTTTCTCTCCTGTCTTCTTGACATGTGCCAAGACATTGGCATACCCAACTCTTCTCATATTTGGGACAGATAATAGCATAGCTGAAAACATGAAATTTAAGCTCCTTTTCCCTTAATTTTCCAGAAAAGTAAAGATATGGATATGTTATTCTTCACATAGACTATAAACCAAGTGAAAAAAAAAAAACTATATCTCCTGTCTGCAATTTCATGCATGTTGGCTAAAAAGAGCAGATCAGATGTCCAAAATAATAGAAGAATTAGGGTAATTAATGAACCATATCAAAACAATCCCGCCATCATAAATAGATCTCCTCAAACCAGTTTTATTGTTCGGATCACAGTTCTTCAGACACAGTAAAATGCACAAACTTTGCTGAACTGTGCGTGACTGCAGCAGGTAACAAATGCTTAAACACAGCCACAACGTGTGCCACAGCAGAGAAATCCCATCGCAGCAGCCACCTGCGTTGTAGCAAGGACACGAGAACAGAGCGCTAAATATTAATTATGTAAGTTAGCTTATTTTTTTTTTTCCTTCAACCCCATACATGTAACAGCCATACATTATTAAAATACAGATCAAAGAATAAGCTGATGCAGCTGAAAATCGGTGCCAATGTACATCACACAGTAAGCTGTCACGCAACTGGCTTAATTAAGCTGGGCTGGGATTGCCAGCCAGCCTGCCTGCCTGCCAGAGAAATCAATCTGATTAATGCTGATACTTCACATACATAGCACTTTGACAGTACAGCCTGCCTACAGGAAGAGAGTCAACAGACCACACATACCTTTGACAGTAGAGCCTGCCTACAGGAAGAGTCAACAGACCACACATACCTTTGACAGTACAGCCTGCCTACAGGAAGAGAGTCAACAGACCACACATACCTTTGACAGTACAGCCTGCCTACAGGAAGAGAGTCAACAGACCACACATACCTTACAGCCTGCCTACAGGAAGAGAGTCAACAGACAACACATACCTCTGACAGTACAGCCTGCCTACAGGAAGAGAGTCAACAGACCACACATACCTTACAGCCTGCCTACAGGAAGAGAGTCAACAGACTACACATACCTTTGATAGTACAGCCTGCCTACAGGAAGAGAGTCAACAGACAACACATACCTATATGTATATATACATACACACACACACGTACGTGCGCGAGCACACACACACACACATACACACTCGCACGTGCGCGCACACACACACATACACACACACATACACATACACACATACAGCGATCAACACTTGCAGTTCTGCAATAAGCATATAGAGGTGCTGTAAGACTCCAAGAGCCTGAGAGTGTGGACCTAAAACTATTTGAGAAATCAATCAAAGCATGAGGGATAATGAAAGAAGTTGTCTAAATGAACATGGTGCAGGTATACACCCTGATAACACTGCAAGCCTGAGACGGCTATATACACTACTGTAACACTGACAGTGTGTAGACCTTGTTGTCAGGGATTTAAAGCAGGCCAAAGGTTCATTTATTGACTTTCATTTATTACTTTGTGTTTTACACCTTTTTCAAGAATATTTCACTCATATGACACTCATATAAGTGTGGCATAAACCGCGCAAAGCCAGCAGGAAAACCCATGACCATCTGCAGGTTACTGGCAGGCTTTCTGTACTTACAACTGGAGAGGCAGTCAGCAAGAGCAGGGCTTGGGGCTAAAGATTGAATCTCAGTGGCATGCTACTGGTCCACCACATGCATGCCACTTGTCTGCCGCACGTATGCCACTAGTCCACCACACGCATGCCACAGATCCACCATAAGCCCACTTTTAACAAAGTAATCTAGTAATTCCACGACCATTTTTTTTGACTGCAGTGTTCGAAGAACATGGAGACCATGTACATGTCTAGAGCTAAATGAAACTTCGCACAGCCTGTATGCTACATACCATTCTGGGGTCCATTTTACAAACAGGATGTAACTTTATGTCGCATGTTACTCCACAGTATGTGTCGTCATGATAGTTACATTTGTCAAAACTTACACCCTGTTTGTAAAACGGATCCAGGGGAAGAATGCAGCATTTTTTCCACATGTAAAAGCTCTTCTTTTTTTTCCCTGCCTGACCAAAAATCAGTTCACCTGTATACACTTGTTAACATGTATCTGTCGGGAAGGCTGATTATTTCCATCAGGTACCTTGCCAACAAATACTGATGTGCTGATAACAATGTCAACTATCTGTAATTGAGATGCTGAATTTTTGATCAAATTATTTCTTACATTTCCACAAACAGTGCATAATGAAAATGTCCATCAGCAATGAATCCGATGTTAATGTTGGATCAAAACAGTGGTCAATCAAAACACAAGTTAATTATTGATTGACATGGGCATTATGGTACTGATCTGCATAAAATTATGGTTTGACTACGTCCAAACTCAGCTACTCCTACGTCCTCCTATTAAAGCCGTGTAATGAGGCCATGAAGTATCTCTAGAGCCAAGTGTACTAACCTGGCATTCAAGATCGACATGTTCCTCCCACACAAGTATCTAAATGGGTCACAGCCATGGCAGATAGATAAATGGCTGTGCAGCTTGCCCACAAAGAGCAAGTGTCCTGCTCCCAGACCTCAATGATGCATGCGATCGAATTTCATATCTATATCAGAATACAAAGAATCAAGGATTGGAGGCAAACTATAAATACAGGTAAGCGGGTACATGCAATCTCCAGCCTCAATACAGAACCTCTTTTTAGCACAATAATGGAATCTAAATTAGTGTAAGTTCATCGAGGACAAAGCTGTAAGCGATCAATGTCTGCACAAACAGTGCCGCTTATTATCATACAAAGGAACCTTAATGCAAACGTGACGTTTAGTGACACCTTGGGTATTACAGCCTGAAATGACAGTGGACTGCAAACATACACAAGTACACGGTGGACTGCAAACATACACAAGTGCACGGTGGACTGCAAACATACACAAGTACACGGTCGACTGCAAACATACACAAGTACAAGTTGGACTGCAAACATACACAAGTACATGGTGGACTGCAAACATACACAAGTACACTGTGGACTGCAAACATACACAAGTACACGGTGGACTGCAAACATACACAAGTACACGGTGGACTGCAAACATACACAAGTGCACAGTGGACTGCAAACATACACAAGTACACGGTGGACTGCAAACATACACAAGTGCACGGTGGACTGCAAACATACACAAGTACATGGTCGACTGCAAACATACACAAGTACAAGTTGGACTGCAAACATACACAAGTACATGGTGGACTGCAAACATACACAAGTACACTGTGGACTGCAAACATACACAAGTACACGGTGGACTGCAAACATACACAAGTACACGGTGGACTGCAAACATACACAAGTGCACAGTGGACTGCAAACATACACAAGTACACGGTGGACTGCAAACATACACAAGTACACGGTGGGCTGCAAACATACACAAGTACACGGTCGACTGCAAACATACACAAGTACAAGTTGGACTGCAAACATACACAAGTACACGGTGGACTGCAAACATACACAAGTACAAGTTGGACTGCAAACATACACAAGTACATGGTGGACTGCAAACATACACAAGTACACGGTGGACTGCAAACATACACAAGTACATGGTGGACTGCAAACATACACAAGTACACGGTGGACTGCAAACATACACAAGTGCAGGGTGGACTGCAAACATACACAAGTACAAGTTGGACTGCAAACATACACAAGTACATGGTGGACTGCAAACATACACAAGTACACGGTGGACTGCAAACATACACAAGTACACGGTCGACTGCAAACATACACAAGTACACTGTGGACTGCAAACATACACAAGTGCAGGGTGGACTGCAAACATACACAAGTACACGGTGGACTGCAAACATACACAAGTACACGGTGGACTGCAAACATACACAAGTACACGGTGGACTGCAGACATACACAAGTACACTGTAGAGCACATATGTTGTATGTGTAAGAACAACATACCCAGCTCTCCAAGTTACAGACTAGGTTATTTTAGACACCACTGGTTTACAAGGAACACCTTTTTAGCAAGCTTTTAGCGTCACAGACAAATTTACTTCTAAAACAGACAAAAACTATGTTCCTGTCTAGTCGGCATGTCAACAAAGATGCGTGTAAGTAAACAGTATCTGGAGGTTTATAGACACGCCAGTAAATACAAGCACAATAAAGGTAGTTGTAAATGGAGTGAAATAAAATGAATCACCAGTTATGTTTCTTAAGTTACTGGTACAGCAAGCTTACGATGCAAAAATAACAAAATAAGGAATGATTTTTATCTGTGCATATCACTAACACTCTTCAGCTTGGCAGGATATATCTATTTTTTGGAGGGGAGGGGGGCTACTTTATTTGCCTTAGTTATCTCTTCCAATGCTTCCCATTTATTTTTCTTCAGAATTCAAAATCTGCACACAGAAGCAAAGTTGTTCCCGTATTCATTAGTGAAAGCAATGCCTTCACCATCCAGCTTTACAGTGAGAACAAATGTGATACAAGTAAAGCACATATATAGACTTACTCAGTTCAGCCTGCACCTCTCAGCATTGAGATAAATTTACCACCTCCGTCAGTTCACCAGGTTACTGTGTGTATTGTTTTTTTGCCTCATCGTGACTCTGTCTTGCCATGAAGGAAACAGACATGGCAGAGGAATCTGTCAGGCAACCAAAATGCCTTGAACACCAGTTCAATAATCAAGCATGTCGTATGCACTATACATCCCACATCCAATCTATATATATATGTGTGTGTGTGTGTGTGTGTGTGTGTGTACCACTCCACCTCATTCAATCCTACTCAAGAATGTAACTTATTAGGTCAAAATATTCCTGCTAAAGCTTTTATGGGTGCCTTTTATGGTGCCTATATTGTCACACATTCCTGCTGAGTTACATCCTCCTCAAAATGAAAATGCTCATTTGGGCAGAGCACATTATGGGACCATTCATAAAGACGCACGCTATGCATGGTCCTGCTATAAATATCCGTGGAATGGTTTTACGCAAATCCTGTGGCTGCCTGTATCGAAAACATACAACATTACGGGGGGGGGGGGGGTTACAATACAGGGCTGCTTAGCTACTAACATTCAATACCACCAGATGACACATATGACGCATACTGGTGGGTTGCCTTTGTGCATTTAGAAAATGTGTAAACACTGCAAAAGTATGACAAAAGAATTGGCTCAGTCTATTTTTATTGGTTTTCTATTAATTTTCACTCTGTTTATAAGTGGTAGAGAAAAAATTTCTGTAAAAAGGCAGCAAAGGGTAAACAAATAATATTTAATGAATGATGACAAATTTTGCCCCTGGCTTTAATAAGTTGTACATTTTGCCTGATTCTTTGAGTTTGACCAGTCAGTTTTTTTATGTTTTTTTTTTTTTGATTTGTTTGGAACCTAGAGCAGAACCTATATTTCCAGAAAAATGTAAATTTCAGGACCAAAAGTAATACTCCTCTTCCTCCTTATAACAAGTGCTTCAGTAAAATCCAGTAACAAATGTGTCCCCCAAATTTTTCAAGCAGTTATTGCTGTTCGTACTTTCAAATGGAACTTCACCAAAGAAAATCTTCTCACTTTGTTAATTCCCTGCACTTTGAAGTTTTGGCTACATGAAAATACTGATATAATGCTGATTGGGTCTACAGTTAACACCCAGAATTGCTTACATCTGTTAATATCTACATTATATAAGTTACAGGCTGTAAGTAGCTAACAAACTCACTTGTAACACCACAGACAGATTTGTCTCTCAACAGATTCTATGTTACAATATTCGAAGGAAATGTGTATGTTAGGACATATATTTACCTGCAAAGATTCACTTTGTTGTGTAATATTTATAGGTTATTTACAACGTTACAAAGGGGAATAGCCCAGCTGGGGAATATAAGTTCTCTGTGATCTGTGTGAACTGGCTGATTGATCTAGTTTGACTGTGTGAAGCAGCACAACTACTGATGTCAAGAGGGTACCTTCATCATTAGAAACAGATTTAGTGATCATGATTACTGCACTCCAAACTGCCAATTTAATCATACAAGATCCAGACAAGCCTACATATACATGCGCAAGTGAGAGGCTCAATGTCACCTTTAATCTGAGCCAAACATCTGATTGGTCACATCTATACTCTAACTGCACACACGCAAGAAATCAGTAAGGACCTCAGAAATTACTTGTTTCAATAAATCTGCCAAGGACAAGGCCGCAATTGAAACAGTGTGAGCAAATCTGCAATGACCTCTGCCATGAACAATGTTGCCAAATTGGTAATGGCCTCTGTTATTAACTGTCTGGTAGTACACTGCGTTTTTTTTTTTTTAAAGGAAATTTACCAATTTACTTCCGATTCATCTCTCCCATCTTAAACCCAGACTGAAGTAGTAGCACATCTTTAACATTCTAGATTTTGTGTATTTAAAGAAGTTTTTAACAATGTTTTTAGCTGAAGGCCTTCAAAGACCAGTCAATATGTCGTACCAGTATACATGACATCTAGTATGACGTGTCTTCTTGTGTGATGTCGGAACATAGCAATTGACTAGACTTGTACTATAATGTCAACCCAGTGAGCTCAGATTGGAACATCATAAAAACAAAGTGTTTCATTTTCGATATCACAGCATCTGGATCAAGGCTCCAGGTCACCAGTAGTGTAATATCAAAATGTAATAACAAAAGTGATATCTAACAACTAGTTAAGATTTCACTTCTAATAGTGAAGGAAATACTGGGATTTCACTGATGTATAAATAATAAAATACTTTATCTTTCATTCCAGCCATGCTTCTTACAAACTGATCGGTATGTGGAGTTCCACTCCCAGGGGGGGTCGGCACTACAGGACGAGGCTGCCTAAGTACGGATGGGACATGGCCTACCCACACCCCCAGCTGTGATATGTACTTTGTGGAGGTCAGGTAACTGACTGAGGATATTCTCTCTCCATGTACTTGATTGATTGATTGATTGATTGATTGATAGATATTTTAATAACTAATGAATACATACATGTATATATTGGACATTACATCAAAAAGTACAGGACGACTGTTAGCACATCATACCTACAGCTCTCCAGCTTCAGGCACACTTTGGCAAACTTCAAAACCACACTGATGTTCTCCAATGGGTACCTACAAGGTCTCTATGGCAGTGCTATCTGGGTACTAAAATTTATTTCTTTTTAATACACATCTGCGAAATCCCAGCATTTTCTTCACTGATAAAAGTGATGTTCTCATGAAAGGTGGAAATGATAACACTTCATGGTTCGAGTCTTGCGGGTTATCATTTCCACCTTTCACTCGAACAATATTTATGGTATTCAATCTTCACTGTACAATATCCTCTAAATACTGCATTTGATCTGAAGTTTTCATCCAGCAACATTAATTTACCATACTCCAACTATCTATCTGATGATCTCAGAAAGGCCTTTGGAGGTTTGTTTAGAAGGTAGGATGATTTCCTACCTACTAAAGTAAATTTCAGTGCCAAAGTATATATGACTTTTCATGGTTTCCAAAGATACACTTTCTTGGGGGAGTAAATATTTAGGGCAACTGCAGTATCTATAGGGAGATACTGGGTAAGGTTTATATACAGTGCACACCCAGAAACCATCAGGATATCTGTAACTGTTCCAACTGAATCTTCCCACCTGTTTCAATAGGCTTTCCTATAGGTTTACCATTTACAGTCTATATACCACTGGCTGGTTAATGACCCAGCCATACAGCCCCAGTACACCCGAAAATTTATACCACTGATGTATGTGTAGGTAATGTACACAAATGCCTAGACCTTAAATCACCTAAAATTTCATCCATGACAAAATTGCTTATTTTCCCTGATACTGAGAGTTCTATTCATTGTAGAAAGGTGTTTTGAGCTTTTTGTGGAACAATGTAGGTATCAGGTCCAAAAGTAATATTCTATGGCTTTTATTTGACTCTGAAAGCGCACTTGGGGGCGAAATTTTAGGTCACTGAAAGTATATACTTATCACATGGTCTGGGTACAACGTTGGGAAGTGAAAAAATAATTCTGCAGGAATTCATTCACAAAATCTCAAGTGTATCTTACCGGCACCCCAGCTGGCTGTAGGCTGGGTCAGGGCATGTTTGCTGACGTGTTCATTCAGACTTTCTGGCAGCAAATACATCTCGGCCAATCAGTGTTTATGAAAACCAAATGTCCGTTTCTAACACCCTCAAATCTATTGGGAGTAACCTCAACATCCTGTATATATATGCTTTAACAGGAGATGGTTATATCCTTGACAATGTATCCTCAGATATGCTTTAACAGTAGATGGTTATATCCTTGACAATGTATCCTCAGATATGCTTTAACAGGAGATGGTTATATACTTGACAATGTATCCTCAGATATGCTTTAACAGGAGATGGTTATATCCTTGACAATGTATCCTCAGATATAATGTGCAAATTATCAATATTCAACATGTCTTCAATGTTTATACACTTTAAGTGACGAATGCATTTTACTGGCAAATTAACTCGCGTTTCAATTCAGTTTTATTTTCACTATACTACACTCAACAAATATCATCCGGTGAATGAAAGCTTTAGCAAATTAAGTGACACTCTTGGTACATTACTGGTAATTACATGAGTGTCTATACAGGGTCTATTATTTATTTATATCACTGGGATATAAAGCCGTACATTCAAGAACATTTCACTTATATGCTGGCTGTCAGGTTTACAGGTAGGAATATCTGAACAAGTGTGGAATATAAAACATGTACCTTCAATACCAACAGATACAAGATAAACCTTCTCAGTTGAAGGTGCAACCAAAGAAGCAAGAGCTGGATTCTAACAAACAGCCTCATTGGTCAAAGGACTGATAGTTGCATGCAGCACGCCACCAAAGACCGCCTATAAAGGTCAATATAGTGAAGTTGTCAAACTCATCATGTCTTAATAAATGTCTTAAAATTCAAGCACTCATTCACTCAGTTATTGACTTAATGAAGCTTTCAAATCACAGCTTGAACAATATGAACGCAGATCTTAAAATTCACAATGCTACAAAATGGAAGGCAATAAAGGGAAATAACTCTCACCATGAAAATTAGATTCCTCACACATTGTGTGTAGACTCACAAGGCTTTCTATTCAGGAGGCCCCAGGGGAGAATTGCTCAGTGGGCCTATAAAATATTGATATCCAGCAGGTTCCACAAGAACAATCAAGAGACAATTACGATGTCCGTCCTGAAAGTGTGCTGAGTTTCCCAAACCATACTGGCTGCATCAACATGATCCACCACAACTACAATGGCGACATGGGACTAGAAGCTCCTGTGGGAGGGTTTACTAGTACATGTATTTAACTGTGAAAAAACAACACAGCTATTGCACCAGTCAAGATCGTTCTACACAGAAGACGAATTGTGCACTCAGCACTGCCGATCAAGACCTGCTGCAATGTCAGTTCAATTGTGATTAACTTTCTCCCTATTCTTAAATCATCTCGTTAAGACCTCTGCGGCCGAGGTGAATAAATAGCAATCCCCTTCGAAAAATTTTCTGCCATCATTGCCCTTGTGGCTGCATAGTAAGCATTTAACGTTCAACTGGCACAATTCAGCTCCCAGCTAATCAAGAGAACCATTAATGAATGAGGCAAATCCTTCAAGCTGATCGCGTCACGTCACATTCTCTTATTGCCTGCCCATTATCTTGATGAAGTGAGCGGCACTGTCACAATTACCAGTACCTGTTACCGTGGGGACAAACCAGTGAATTGTACCCGCAGACCATCTTGGAAACATTGAATCCCCCACAAATAACCTGGTTCAATAATTTCTCGGTACAGGATCGAGCATAAAATCCACAGTAGCATCTATTATTGAAGTATTAAGTGGCAATTCTCGGCTATAAAGTTTTGACACCCTAGAAATGTCTTCATGACAATCCTATTTAAAATAATTCTTACCAAAATTGACCTTTTCAACAAATGTTGCAAACATGCATATTAGATTGGTAGATGTCATTTAGAAAGTGAATTCAAGTAACAAGATTGTCATTATATCAGAGGTACCTAGTTCAAAAGTCTAGATGGTCCCAGAAAATTGTCATTACTAGAATCTGTGTAATATCCACAAAGTGTAATCTCTAATAACGACAATACTGTAATATGCATGCTGTGTACACGTAAATTATAAATGACCCAAAATTTCACCAAAAAGAGAGAATTTTAAAGGGAAGTGAATGCCATAAATATTACTTCCTGTTCTGAAAATTACATTTTTCCAGCATTAGGACATCATCTAACCTTCCAAACAAATCTCCAAACACCTCTCTATGATAATAGAGCATGAAATCAGGAAAAATTAACAACTTAAGACTTAAGATTTAAGTCCTTTACAGTAATCTCTAGGTCCAACTTTTAGTGACTTTTACATGTCTTTTACATTACTGGTTGATATTATAGTTGCCAAAATCAAAGATGCAGAAATCCTTGGTCATACATTCAGGCAGTGATACGACTAATCAACAGGAAATTTTTATCACCAAAAAATTTCTAACCAAAAAAGAAAAAAAGAAATTCCTCACATCAGGGGAAATATTTCATCACAAAAAGAGTTAGGGGTGTGAAGGAACACAGCACAAACTTTTCCAACAAGACATTCCTAGGGAACTGAGTATATGGACGCATCATGGCATACATCAAAGCTAATTTCCATACACCAAGAAGTGCAAGGGATATTACAAGCCACTAAAAGTGTGGCGATCCTTGGGAATTGCAGAGAACATGTCGGGAATTTTGCAAAGCTACAAATCAGCCAAGCTGTAGATGTGATAACAAGGTCCCAACAGGATTCATACCATATTAAAAATTAATACACGTCTCCGATCTCCCTTTGTGAGATGACACCACTGCCTTATTGAAAAATGAAGCTACCTGTGTATACCTACCAGTGCTTCAATGTATGGCAATTTCATATCATTGTCTCACTGTATAACCAATACCAAAGTGCCTGTCCACAAATGCTACACACAAACATTACCATGATATTTCCTCATTACCAATGTCGATCAATACTCAACATTTTACCACCATCTTTATATACAAACTTGACCACTGTCTCCGTATGTAACACAAATTCCACTGCACCACCACCACTGCATTTGAATACAACCATAAGTATAAACAATATATGTTTGCCATTATCCTGCCTCTGTATACAGCCGTTTATCCTGCCTTTGTATACAGCCGTTTATCCTGCCTTTGTATACAGCCATTTATCATAGACAACCATTATCACTTTTTCTGCATACAGTTGTTACCACTGTTCCTATGTACAACCATTACCACTGTCTCTGCAAGTATACAACCATTTACCGTAGACAATCACCACTGTATCAATGCATGTGTATATAGCCACTTCCAATGCATGTGTATATACAACCACTACCACTGCATGTGTATACAACCACTACCACTGCATGTGTATACAACCACTACCACTGCATGTGTATACAATCACTACCACTGCATGTGTGTATACAACCATGTTTATACAAACAACCATTTATTACCACTCTCGATCTCTCTGTATTTACCAAGATTCCCCTAGTCTCTGTATTCAAATGTTGCTGAAGTTTCTGTAGATATTATTATTATCCCTGTTTGCAAAAACTTCCACAATAAAGCCTCTCTTATAAACCATACATGTAGTTGCGCTGTCAAATGACTATGCAAATATTGCAAAAGTCTCAATGGTATACCACTTTTCCTCATTATGCAAACATTCCCATTTAGTCTCTGTCAACAACTACTCCCTCAGTTCCTCTACACAAAATACTTCCATATAGTATAATACACATATACAATATGTACAATCAGTGGGGAGGGGATCTATTACCGACAGCCGCCCAGTGTTTGGCTGCGAAGCCTGACTCTCCATGCGCCTCAGACAACCACCTTGATTACCAGTGGTCTGTACATGTCCCCCAGCGACAAACTTAATGTGATAACAACACGAAAACTTGGACTGACATCGTGCGAGGTCAGTGGTCAGTCAGACAGACGTCCATTAGCCACTGGACGCAGGCCAGCCTCGCCCGCCACATGGGGACACTGGCTAATAAACACATGCTTGTGGACAACATCCTCTTGGTTCTTGAATGCACCTGGGGAGCTAACAGTAACGTTTTCTACACATGCCTCATGCACAAGAGAGCCAAATCTGTACAGGGCTACATTCAAGTTAATCTGCTAGTTCGTCTTCTGTCAATTCACATGTCTAATAGTATGGAGCGAGCAATATATCTAATATGTTTTCAGCCAGGTTAGCTGCTATTTTGTTACCGTGGTCTATGTGGAATAATAACTATGGAATCCAGAAAATTACACTTGACCATGGTTCAATCAGCAAAATCTAACATCCTGTTTTATTCACAAAATTACTTGTTGTGTCGAGGAGCTTTCAATTACCAAGCAGTGATCTGTGAATTGCGATGTCATAACGTCACTGATAATGTTCTGTCATCATTCCCTTGTATCATTGCTGCATCACACAGTAACTGTTACCTCACTGTGTTCTCCCTACTCACGCATATAGCATCTAATGCAGGGTAGAGAGATATGCACATCTATCACCTGACCATTTCTGTCACGACTGAACATCACTTGTGGAGAGTTCACCATTTCTTATATACAATCCCACACATACACTATATGTTTTATTATACCTAAAGCCCTAAATGCTGGACTTCAAATCATTGATAGGTGAGAATCGTCCAACAGTTTACTTTATCAGCAAGTGGACGTTTGATTGGACAAGGGGAGATAAACTTCTAGAATAAACGCACGAGTTTAAGTTAACTATAAGCGCTTGATCGTTGTACACTGCCTCATGAATGTTGTACATCAAGTTTTGCTGAATATCACATGACTGTGTTCTGACCAATGGAAACCAAGTACTACTTTGTGAGATATAACAATATATGTTATAGCACGCTGTTAAGTTTGCAAGCAGTGATCGATATCACTATTCTAGATGTTAACCCCCACTTTGTATATCTGCTGCTGTGCACCAACTTTTGAGAATAATTGGGCGAGCAGATCAGAACAACAGACTCCTATGCGACTGCAACAGATTACCTCATTAACATAATTAATATTCACATCAAAACACTTTCTTGTGAAAGTCATGCATCACAACTATACCGATACAGCTCTCCCTGATTACAACCTGCTTCATTACAACACGCGTTTCAATATAACACTGTCAGAAATGTGTCTCTCACAGTTTTCACCAACTTGTTGTTGCATGCATCTACAAGTGTACATGCTTTCAAAAGTTTCAAAACCTTCAGATATTTTTTATCTCAGAGGCTTAGTTGTCAAGTTATTATTCAATGACAGCCATGACACAAAGCTGGTTTGGCTTATAATTACATCCAGTGTCACAGTGTGTTCAACAATATTATTTTATAATATCATAGGCCATCAGTGGTTAAACTTAAGAACTTCATGTAACACACTTCACTTATAACTTGATTTGTCCCCCAACAACAGTGTTGTAATGAGGGAAAGATGTACTGTCACTTTATACTTCACACTGACTTCACTTATCAAGGGCCTGACACTTGGAACCAGGGAACTGGAGCTTTGTGGTTATAAAAGTTGATACCTACATAAATCTATGTAAATATAAATACCTGGGGTAGGAAAAAGACAAATTGATGAGAAAAACCCACGTTAACCAAGACTCACCTTTGCAGTTTAGAAGTCAGCTAGATGTGTAGTTAATACCTGCAGCACCTGATCACTCATGAAGACTTGATCAATTGAACAGGCAATCTGCAAAACACAAGTACATGGGATACAGTTATACACAAGTCAGTTATTAAAGTATGCATAAATACTGGTAACATTAAGCATAACTACACGTGAAATCTGTACAAACCTGCAAAACAATACAGACAACAAATTAGGAACTGAAGACAAAATTATGATCAGGTTTTGTGGTGAGCTAGATGAGAACTGTAAGCTACAGATAACAATCCGAACATGCCAACATGAAAATCTGATCAACCTATACGGGCCGGCAAATAATCCGCAAAAACACATATAGTCATGGTAGATTGAAACCAGGCATTTAGCCAAGGCACATGCTTACCTGCATGACACTCTTCTGTACACAAACATGAATTTCATGAATACACATGAGATGACATACATGCATATGCAATGTGTATATTAAAACAACAGAATATGCAGTTTTAAAATCACATGCAAATTACCCTGGTATTTACATGTTATCCACGGAACAAAAATTCTTTACTTTGCATATATGCATGAACTCTTCCGAGGATGTTATACACAGACTCACAGACGGTTTCACTTAACGACTATATCTGCATGCCCGCAGGGCGTTGTATGTATCTCATACCTGAGATCAAGTAATGACTGTTCGACTCTTAACTCCCTTTATCTAAACTAAATCTAAGTGTAGGTTCCACACCGCCAAAATATAATATAAATTCAAAAATATCACGTACAAACCAAGTGTCTTTCTATTGGGAACAGTCATAATACAGACCTCAAACAGGTGTCATCAGGTGATCATGCTATGTCGTAAAAAACAAAAAAACAAATGCTTTTCTTTTCATATCAACATGTGCTTATGAATTACCTTTACATGCATGTTTATTATGATCACATCATATGACACTGTGCTTATTATTATAATAACAGAATGGGACTCGCATGGGTATCCTGCATATGTTACAGAAAAAAAAAGCAGACAAAAAGACGAAAAAAAATGATCGGTGATGTACAAAATATCCACGTTTTAAAAACCATGTGTTTTTTGCTCACAAGGACTACCTGTGGGTGCTCTGATTTGTTTAATATCACCATGCTCTTGCCCAATCAAATTCAGCTAAACTATAACCTTTCAGGAAGTAGACTGGTTGACAAAGCCTAGACCATGTGACAATACACAGGTACAATCAGGTTTGAAGTTAACTGCGCTTTACTTTCTATTTTTGGGGTCAAGGCTTCGCTTTCAAAATAAGACAAAAGATGTAACAGTCATCTGAATCCACTTGAATGAAATCTGATTTTTTTTCTGTTACAATGCTCGATATCTATAGTTTATGAATCAGACCATGACTAAAACGTTTTGCACAGATGGTGGTTTATCAACTCACCGCATGAACAAAAACCCACACACTCAGAAAATTACACATCATTCTTGTTTAATGCAGACATGTTTATGCATCTTCATGTACACAATATGTAGTACCAAATGTTCAAGGTTTACAACTATGACAAGAAAGAAAAACAAAAGCAAAATCTCCAAAAACAAAAACAAAATCTCCAAAACTCAATTCAAAAACAAAACAAAAAAAAATTACTTCATCATCTCGTCACTATAATACTTTCTAAAAAGAACATGAAACAAAACTTGACAAGAGAAAGGTTAAATCTGTGCATCATCTTTAAAACTATTTACTTCTGGTTGTCCTTTGGTCAACAACTTCCGGTCTGAGAGCTGGGTAATTGTCATGACTATAAAATGCATTGCTATGCTTTTGCATAGAAAAGATAAAAAAGAATGCATTTTAGACAAAGTCTTTAATGGCCTTTCTGCTGAAGCTTACCCTAAATGATCTAAAATTTCGAGCAAAAAAGTGCATTTTTAAAGGCAAATTGATGTCATAAAACATTATTATTGATGATGAAACTGACATTTTTCCAGTAGGACGTGATCCTGTCTACCCAGTACACCTCCAAATACCTTTCTAAAATCAATGGAACTCTTGGAATGAGCAAAAATATGCAACTTATATGCCGAACTTAATATGCAACTTAAAATATGCAAATTAGTCATGGTCAAAACTTTGTCATTTCCGACATACTTCATTTTTCACCTTTCCTTCTGTTTAAGAATGTTGAATCAGTGTTACAAGTCACATCAGCCAGTATGAAGGTGAATTCTTTGACAAGTATACTTATTCATTTACATGATTTGAGTTTCAGTATGCCAGTCTTGATGGTCAGGCAGACAGCTTAAAATCCTACCCATGTAGCTATATGATATTAACACTATCGACATGGCGGACGGGGACTGACTGGTGCATGCATGCATGAAGGTCAGTTGCGTGTCTGCATGTTGTACAACATCAGCTGCAACACATCACGCCTGCATATACATGGAGTTTAATATGAACAGAACTGAATTCTCTCCAAGAAACATATGACATTAAAGCAGTAAGTAAAATAACTCATACCCAATACATGTATATTATACATGTATGTTTTCTACGAATGTGAATGTAATGTGAATGTAATTTGAGTATAATTTCTTTCACCATAGGTGCAAGTGTGTGCTTGATGTATGCTAAGACTTGAGTACCAGCCCTAATATATTGCTGGACCTGTTTAATTCTGGCTTAATTAATGCATCATTTCCACAAGTGAACAGGGGCCACTGTGGCTGAGGTGGTTAGCACACTGGCACAGCATAACGGCTCTCACCAATAGAATCTGTGAGTTCGTCCAGCTGATGCTGGCTTTTCCTACTCAGTTGCATATAAGCACGGGAAGATCTGCCAGCAACCTGACAATGGTCATAGGCCTATTTTTAATGGTATAGGATAGAAGAAAGCATATACTGAGGCCTTGACTTTACTCTTAGCTTGGAGGTATTTGGTGTTTTGAAACACAAAACATGAAGAATTTATTCAAAATTGCTGTTGTTAAAACAAACTTTCAACAGCTGGTACCACAATAACCCTCTCATAAAACTGCTGTTCCCATGACTAGTATTCATGAAACCGTAACTTATTCGCGCTCATTTTCCTTGTGGTGTGCTTTTATCTGAGACTTTAAGCATCATTCCTTTTTAGAACGGGGGACGAATGAAATCTTGATAGTGGAATAATAGGAACTGATTGCCAGTAAGATGAGATCTTTAAGCTACAAAATGGTCAGCGGATGAGATCTGGATGTTGAAGGGTGAAATCTGAATGGTGGAGGGTTGACGTCTGGATGGTGAAAGGATGAGATCTGGATGGTGGAACCGATAAAAGGATGAGATCTGGGTGGTGGAGGATGGTGGAATGGTGAGATCAGGGTGGTGGAGGATGGTGGAATGGTGAGATCTGGATGGCAGAAGTAAAGAGATCTGGATGGTGGAAGAATGAGATCTGGATGGTGGAAGGATGAGATCTGGATGGTGGAAGGATGAGATCTGGGTGGAACAAAGTATTATATCTGGATAGCTGAAGACTCAGTTCTCAAAGGCAAAAGATCATATCACAATGGAGGAGGACTTATGGATGAGATTGTGGTGAATCTGGTCAAAATCCACCATAGGCATGTCCACATGTGGACTTGTCCCTGCTACATGTGATAGCTCCATCACTACCGGGTCAACGCACAGTTCAGATATTCTCATATCTAGGGTTAATCATGTCCATAAGGCTTCTAATTACTAAATTGCATTCCTGAATCTCGTCACACCGGCCTTCATCAGATATATTAACACAGCCAAACACGTCATCTGGTATCCTCCCAGGGAATCAAAGCTCTCTTCTCACTTGATCAGTCTAATTTGGGAGGATGCCAAACTCTGCATGGCCTCGCACAGCATAATAGTGATTGACGTAAACTCGAATCATGCTTACAGACATGCAGTTGTCAGTGAACTCTTCATAAAGCATTTACAAAGGGCACCTGTCATCTAGGTGAATGAAACATTTGAGTGCATTTTAATTCTGGTGAAGGAAAATTTGATAAAAATCAGTGAAGGCATTTTCACGTACAGCTTTTTAAAGTCTTAACTTCATATTTAAGGGGTCTTTCCCTCTAACACTGCTATAAAAGCTAATTGCATATGCTAAATGCATAGTGCAGCACATGCACCTAGACTGAGCTGAGATCTGTATGATTCCTGCATACACTGGCATATCTGGCGAGGTCGAAGCCACAAGCAGCTCATCCCCAATTCAGGGGCCTCATAAGTCATCCGTCAGGGAACAGTTATCAAGATTTATCTCCCCACAGATCACATGCTACATACACTGGCGGCGACAAGACACTGGACACATCCACAATGTTTTATTTCCTTGCTAACGTATCAGGTTACCATGGCAACACCAGTCTTTCTGGTAACTCCCAACTGATGTAGTACACAAGGCCGCTGTGTGGATAGCACCAAATCTCTTGGAGTCCTTTCGTAAACAGGTGTCAGCAGTAGATTGACTGTATTTTTAATTCATAATGACAAAACACACTTGAAAGGTAGACAACATGAACAGTTGCAGTCACATGCAAGTAAAAACCAGACAGAAAGAAACAATAATGGAGACAGCAATGCAGACACACAATAGATACATAGACAGGCAGGAACATATGTGGCAAGAGAGACAGGAACATGGGTGGAGAGAGAGACAGGAATGTGGATGGAGAGGGAAATAAGAACATGGTTGGACAGAGGGACAGGTACATAGATGGACAGAGACAGGAAGATGGGTGGAGAGAGACAGGAAGATGGGTGGACAGAGAGACAGGAACATGGGTGGAGAGAGAGAAAGGAACATGGGCCGACAGAGAGACAGGAACAAGGAAGGACAGGGAGAGAGTAACATGGATGGACAGAGAGACAGGAACATGGATGGACAGAGAGACAGGAACATGCATGGACAGGGAGACATGGACACACCGAGAGATACGCAAATGGATGGACAAACAGGCACATGGATAGACAGAGAGACACGAACATTGGACAGAGAGACAGGAACACGAATGGACACAGAGGCAGGAAAATGAGTGGATAGAGAGAAACATGGGTGGACAGAGAGACAGGAATGCTGGACAGAGAGACAGGAATGCTGGACAGAGAGACAGGAATACTGGACAGAGAGACAGGATCATGAATGGAAAGAGAGGCAGGAATATGAACAGACACAGAGGCAGGAACATGGGTGGACAGAGAGAGACAGGAATATGGGTGGACAGAAAGACAGGAACATGGATTAACAGAGAGACAAGAACATGGATGCATAGACAGGCAGGGACATGGATGGACACCGAGACAGGAACATGGATGGACACAGAGACAGGGGCATGGATTAACAGAGAAACAGAGAGAGGGGAACATGAATGGACAGAGAGGTAGGGACATGGATTTACACAGAAACAGAGAGAGGGGAACATGGATGGGCAAATAGGCAGAGACATGGATTTACAGAATTTACAGAGAAACAGAGAGAGGGGAACATGGATGGGCAGAGAGGCAGGGACATGGATTTCCACAGAAACAGAGAGAGGGGAACATGAATGGACACAGAGGCAGGGACATGGATTTCCAGAAAAACAGAGAGAGGATAACATAAATCGACAGAGATGCAGGGACATGGATTTACACAGAAACAGAGAGAGGGGAACATGAATGGACAGAGAGGCAGGGATGTGGATTTACAGAGAAACAGAGAGAGAGAGGAACATGGATGGACAGAGATGCAGGGACATGGATTTACAGAGAAACAGAGAGAGGATAACATAAATGGACAAAGAGGCAGGGACATGGATTAACAGAGAAACAGAGAGAGGGGAACATGGATGGACAGAGAGGCAGGGACATGGATTTAAACAGAAACAGAGAGAAGGGAACATGGATGGACAGAGACAGGAGGATGCATGAACATGAACAGAAAATGAACAGACAAAAATAATGACAGACAGACAGAAAATATCTGAATGTACAGATGTGAATTAAAACAAGAACTTACCAACATCAGATATATCACAGAACACATGACTTGTTTTCTTTGCGTGTATACATACTGCAAACTATCTTCTGAACACATTCATATATAAAGACTGCCTACACATTGAAATTTTGAAAACCTGCAAAGCGGCCTTGTTTGCTGATATTTTTTTTCTATAACTAGCTTGTACATGTATTTGAAGAAAAAGCCAATAATTGATTTCAACATGGACACTGATATCAAAATCAAACATTACTTTTCATAGAGGCAAAACAATGAGTGCAAACAGATAAATTCAATCAATACTGCTTCAGTACATATAATATGGGCTGAGACAAGACCCAGAGTCACTAGAGCAATAATGTTATGTACTCTTTGCCCCTTATCAATAAACTCTGCTTACATTATAGCAACAGGTACTCAGTAAAGCTTTGATCAAGAATATGGTTTAACACTTACCCTAAATGAACTAAAATTTCGACCATGACTAAGTTGTACATTTTTCATGACACTGAGAGTTCTGCAAATCTTAGAAAAGGTGTTCTGCTGTTTGTTTGGAAGGATAGGTAATATGCTACTGGAAAATGCAAGCTTCAGGACCAATACTGATATTTTATTACTTTTATTGACCTCTGAAAAGTCACTTTCCCAGGTGAAATTTTAGGTTCTTTACAGTAAAGACACTTGCAGTAGGCTGTTTAGCTCCTGCATTCAGAGGCTTATAGGCTTAAACTCTGGCCACTAGCTATTATATGTCCAACAGGGATCAGGCCACTTCATATTACACTGCATTTCCATTCTCAAGGATTACATATCTACATATGCATGTGTGTATGAGGTGACACTGCTGACTACATATATAAATATATACATTCCCCTTCGGAGCAGGTGAAATTGGGGGTATGTGAATGCAATTACACGCCTCATTCACATCCACCAGTCCTGTATTAAATGAATTAGTCAGAGCAGGAGATACAAGTAGGTGGATAAACTTATTACGTTTCGGGCAATATGATTCGATCACTGAACAAATGAAAATCTCTAAGCATATGACACACAGAGCCAGCTTATACACAAGGCTAAGCGTTTCACAGAAATCAGCCAGAACCTGATATCCTCACCTGTTATCAAAATGATTTCCCTTATATTGCTTTTTTCTCTTTTGTTACACTTTTACAGTTGTGCTATGGTTATTGTGCTTCCATGCCCTTGATCAGGGAGGTTATGTGTTCAAATCCAGCCAGGCTCAATTCGACTACAGCTTTAAGGCAGGCGATATGCTGTAGTTTCCCCAAGCCTCTTCTCAGTTTCCTTCATCCACAAACCACCTAGGCCTTACACATGTACATATCTATACACGACACATTCCTGACTACATAGTGAATAAAACTTGATTTCCTTTTGAAAGATTTAAAGATTAATTTTTTATTTTCATTTTAGTGACAAATTTAAACCTTTGTCAACCTTTCCCCCCTGTAATGTACAGGTATGCACACCATACTGGTGAAAGACAAGCAATTTTCAATACAGTTTAGACCATCGGCAAGCAACCACATGAGTGCCAATAAGGCCACGAAAGCAGTAAGTTAGAATAGGGGAGTCTAGAAATTCCTGCCGACAGCTGGTCTTGAACCTGCGCCTTATGTTCCAGTGACTAGAAGGCAAGCACCTTTAATTGTTACCATTAGGCCACAGCCTGCACTCAGCAAATACAGACAGCTGTTCAGAAAGGCACAAAAATTACCTGGTATCAAATTATTTCGAAAGAAAAAAGCGTGAAATGTACTTTGGGTATTCCTCAATTAATGACGTTTTGCTGAGGCACTTAATCCTGCATGGTTTTCAATCAATTCTGAGAGCTTAATTAGTCTGATTTACTCCATCATTAGACTGGAGACTGACAATTAAGCGGACAAACACATTGGCCAGCATTACCTGCCATATGAAAAATTTCCACTATTTTCTCTGCCAGCTTTGAGAACTAACATTTCCTTCTTCCCTGGATTGTAGTAGGTCGATGGGTCTTGACTAAGTACAAGGAAGTTAAAACAAAAACAATCTGCGCCTGAAGGCCTGTATTCTATGATGAATGCTCAGGTTTCTTGCATGAAAGTAATTCTGTTGTCTTGCCTTTGTTTATGAACAAAACACTTCAATAAATGTATCATAATTTCACACTTTTGTCCATTAAGTGCTTGTTGTGCAACCTAGGAGATTTCAGAATTGCTTTATGAGGAAAGCAAAATGCTGATTTTAATAGTGATAAATATTTAAATTCTTGTTTGCAGGCTGGGGATTTCACCAATAAAGGCCTAAGCAATAACAGCTTTTCATTTCTGTGTTTCATGTTCATGGGAACCAACAGGAAACACAAAATCGATTGAAAAAATTACTCTTTGTTTGTGCTAAATTTTTAATTCATAGCACAAGATACAGAAATACATACAAACTTTCATGAAAAAAAATCATTTCTCAGACATGTAAGCTTGGGATTTAAAAAATTTCAAACAACATTCAAACTTCGCTTTGTTTGCTTGGAGTTTATAAGGCCATGCTGGGGCCTCCGCAGCTCATTAGTTTAGCACGCTAGCGTAGCACAATAATCTAGGTGCCTCCCACCAATTCAGTCGCTGTGAGTCCAAGTTCAGCTCGTGCTGGCTTCCTCTCTGGCCGTATGTGGGGAGGTCTGTCAGCAACCTGATGATGGTTGTGGATTTCCTCTGGCACAGCCCGGTTTCCTCCCCCCATAATGCAGGGTGATATCATATAAGTGAAATATTCTTGAGTAAAACACCAATCAAATATATAAATAAATAAATATAAGGCCATACACTTTTCAACATTACTTTGATCAAGTCTCGGTGCATTGTGTCTCCAGATGCACTTAAGGTGAAAGCATACACCCCAAGAGAAATAAGTAAGATACATTAAAGACCACGTCTTTCCTGCCTCAAGTGAAAGCATATACCCCAACAAAAATTAGTAAGTTTCAATAAATACCACATCTTTTCAGCCTTGTTGAAGTGAAAACATATGCCCCAACAAAAATTAGTAAGATACATTACAGACCACATCTTTCCAGCGTTGTTTATATTCATGCAACCCCACGTGGGCAAGAAATACTCATCCCCCTCCCCCACCATACCTCACCTCACCAGTTTAAAGTCCACCAGGTGTGATGCAGCACTGATCTGACCAATAGGCCATCTCTCTGCGTAATTGCACAGTCCAATGGCTCCCGCGACCTCTGCTGGCCCACGACCTCTGCTGACACCAGAATAAGGCAAAGGTCACAGCCATTGATCACCGTCACACAACACTGAACCTGAATAGTCATACCACCCCATTCCTGACTTCTTTACACTGGCTAATTTCAGCCTTCCACCTTTCTCCCTGCAAACCAATCTCAAAATAGCGTATCATTTAACACATTTGTGTGAACTTAACCACCACAGTGAGTTTGCTTGAGTGTCACCTGATATGCAAGAGTTAGAAGTCTAAACTACTGCATGCCCTCCTAACCCCCTCCTGTAAAAACAAGCTGACAGGTACCATTTCAGTTACACCAGGTAAAGATCTCTGAACTGGGTTACCTTCATAGATTTACAGCTGTAAAACATTAACTGCATTACCTGCAACATTTGTACATAAAATTAACATAATTTAAATTGAAACTTCTTTATTACATATAAACAATACTACAAGAATGTAAATCCCACTCACATAACAATTTCATTTGCACCAGGCATCAGACTTAACTAATGACAATGGGTAGGTGCCATAAAGATGTAGTAACTATGTATGCAGCACAGGCCATGCAATCAAAAGTTTACTGCAAGACAATATGTATTTAGTTCTATACTTTTAGTTTATTCCACAGAACTGCTTTCCTTATCTGATGGCATTGATGTTTCCAGGTATCTTTGCATATGGTAGAAACTGGACAGATCACTTTAATAGACAACACAGTACCCGTCACCAGATACCGGACTTCAACCTTCCGACCTACATATATGACAGCGCCACACTATGAGATGCTGCCGCTAAACCCTAAACCATGAGACCAAATAATTATACCGTTTTTTCTGATTTCTTAAGTTCTTAAAACGCGTAAATATTTGGAGCACACTTTAACCACCACCGCCAAGGTAAACTAGCTGACCAATGGTTTTTATGTTTCCTTAATATCAGAGCAATTAGACAGTAAGTTACATATGGTAAATACTTGCCAGCAAAGGGCACAATCCTGGCTTTAGCATCAAACAGGTGTTTTTAACAGCTCAACTGACAGCGAAATTAAGCAACCTCTCTTAGAGGTCCATGGCAACAATGCAAACAGCAGATTACAATTTGCTGCAAGGTCAATGACCCAGCCCTCAGGTCAAAAATAAATCATATCAAATACATTAAATCCCTATATTTAGATATTTATACCTGCTCAAGTACCACCGCATTGCATAAAACAAGTTTACAAGGCTTGAAACCCTCCACAGCTGCTCCTTAAACAGACCTGGAATCCTGTTAATGCTTTAACAACATCTAGATTTATCTCATTATTTGAGTATTTATATCCTAGTTCAGTTAACCTATATTTGAGAGAGTTTATGACGTTGGATATTTATATGTTTCTCTTTCCATGCTTTCCTGTACCCTGCAAAGCAATGCACACACTAAACAGACATTCCGTGTTTTAAATAATAATTCCCAAAACATTAAAGAGATGATTAGATCCCATAAACTACACAACTCTAATTTCCTGGACGGATACCCCAGGTTACAATGACCTGATGAAACACACGTACTAGTTTGTGATCCTGAGTGTTAAATGCTCAAAACATCTTCATGCAATAACAAAGCATTCATAATAATACGACTAATTATCCACATATTTTTTCCCTAAACATTTTAAAAGATATTCAACATCAGCAAGGTGTAAAACCACCACATAAATAGGAGACAAGCCAAAACGACTGGCAAAAGATCAATCGATCAATAAAATCAGATTAGTGATTATCCTGCGATTAAGTATACAATTCGGTCCACTGGGACAAAGATGGATTACTATTGCACAGTCATCAGGTTGACATTTAGCAAATACCCACAATGCACAACAAATGCATGACTTAAAGACATAATGGGGATTTACGTGCATGGGCTGGTTATTGCGATCAATTAAACACAATGCTGTACTACTTAAATGCATGGACACAAGTATTACTCAACTGGGAACACTCTGTACAGCAGAGGGACAGTAGGACCTATGGACACTCACCATAAGCCGATATTTGGATATTCAATTATTAGTGCTATTGTGAGGCCAGCGAGGAAAAAACCCTACTTCCATGTACATCGAGAAATTAACAGGGAGAAAACCTTCATGGAAAAAAAAAAAAAAAAAAAAACGAAAAAAAAAACCTATGTAGTAATTTATTCATTGCTAGGACGAATGCTAGGTCAAATATAGGTCAGTAATCATAATATAATGTTTATGTAACAGGAGTCAATCAGTTATGTTGTTAACTTGTAACCAAGTCATGAGGTAACTAAATAAATACTTATGGAAAGGTACATTTTATAAACATTCCACAGCATATACCATCGTATTATTTGAAATTAAAACAACTATTCACTGGAAAAAAGACCTCCACGAGGTCAAAAGCTCAAGGATAGATCTGTGAAACATTATGTGGTGATATCTTGGGTTTTTCATTTATTATTATTATCATTATTATCGTTACTGGAAACCCCACGAATAAGGATGAGTTTTAAGCAGTATATAATATTATTATTATCATTAGAGGTAATACCTTAGATAGCAAGAGAAAAGGAATATATAACCACAACATTGTACACACATATTTTTCATTCCCCCTTAACCCTTCTTGATAGCCAGCTGTATAATTGAAAAATTGCATGACTGTGCGTGTACAAAGAGTACACAGGTTATTCAGCCAAAAGTAGGGATTTTCTTTTTCTTTCAGATTCAAGTACATCTTCTTGGATCATATTCTCTATTCTTTTCTTTTTCGTGGAATGGGAAAAGTTCAATAAACATACACGACACACAAACAGAACACAAGCTATAATGAACGATGCACAATGCATGCAGCCTTGCTATGTAGTTTCCTTCATGCCGAGTCCTCCCTGATGAAAGCTGGGTGAAATCCATTTTCCTTTTTGTATCTTAGATGGCTCACAGCAAAAATGGCTGCATAGACTGGTTTCTTAGGTGCCTCTACAGAAAGTAATGATGTGAGAGTGAATTGGGCGTGGGCTTGAAGAATCGCTCCAAGGAGGGGCACCACGGCATACACACTAACAGGTCATTACTGTGGCGTTTAACCTGCACGTCTGCAGGACATATACATGGAAGTGGCTTATCACTGTATTGATCTTGGTCTGTAACACCACTTTTCAAGTGATCCCCTTCTTTCAGCATGGTCGGCAATGGTGTTTTCTGGCTCAGATAACACCATTGCCGACCATGCTGAAAGAAGATCCTTTTAATTTAAAGACAGGATCGAAGTCATGTACACCTACTGTCGGCTAGCAAGCTCGATCTGAAGACTCAATGACCTAAAATTTAGTCCTTGACTAAATTGCTCATTTTTCCAGATTATGGGAGTTCTGTTGATTGTAGGAAGGTGTTTTAAGGTTTGTTTGGAAGGTAGAATGATATCCTACTGGAAAATGTAAATTTCATCATATAAATATAATATTTCTTGACATTTATTTAATGCACATTTTTGGATGAAGTTTTAGGTCATTTACAGTACCTGGAAATCCAGTCCTATTGCTCTACAGCTCAGGGCATACTAACACTACTGTGGCATGTTGGCCATTTTTGGAACTGAAACTTACACATTTCCAGTGATATATATCATCCTACCCTCAAAACAATGTCCTGTAACCATCAGTCAACTATCAACAGAACTCTTGAGAACAAGACAAAATGAGTAACTTGTATGTACAATCTATAATATACACTGAACTTGGAATATCCTCTATAATGTGTATGCGTTTTTAGATAGATGTACATGTACTATTATAAACCAGCTAGTGCGACGCCAAAAATTGGTTTGAAGAGAGATACCCCTGTGCATTAGCTCTTTGGATACTCAATATTTAACTCTCTGCCATCCAGGGTTCTCAGGCTGCAAGGGATCTCTAAAACATAAGTTTACCAATCAGCACTAATTTTAATGCAGCAATTACAACCAATCAGAAGCCACAGAACAATGGTAACTAAATGAATCCAGGACAGCAGCTTACCAGCCAGCCAGCCAGCCAGCCGTGTCCGTGAGCACACAACTTGTGCCTCTGTGTGCATCGAGTCATAGCAAAGACTTAATTGACACATTCCTGTTACAGGGCTAATATTGGTACATTTTTATACTAAATAGTCATGAAGATTTCACTAATTATGTTGAACATGATACTTGTGTATGAGGTGTTGTACAGACTTTACATAATGATCAGCATATCCATGACAATGTAATAACACAGACTGTGACTGGCCACTAGCGATATCCATGTAGATTTCAAATTCAGATTGTTTGAAATGACAACCCATGTAAGAGTTAGACTGTGACACTCAACTACCCATGTAGAACTCAGACCGTGATGGGCAATTGCCCATGTAGAATTCAGATTATCACAGGCAACTGCCCATGTAGAATTCAGGTTGTCACAGGCAACTGCCCATGTGGAATTTGGATTATCACAGGCAACTACCCATGCAGAATTCAGATTATCACAGGCAACTGCTCATGTAAAATTCAGGTTGTCACAGGCAACTGCCCATGTAGAATTCAGGTTGCGACAGGCAACTATCCATATAGAATTTAGACTGTGACAGAATTCAGATTGTCAGAGGCAACTATCTATGTAGAATTCAGACTGTGACAGGCAACTATCTGCAGAATTCAGACTGTGACAGGCAAATATGTCCATTGAGAATTCATCAGGTGACAGGCAACAACCCATTTAGAATTCAGAGTCTGACAAGCAACTATGTCCATTTAGAATTCAAATTGTCACCGGCAACTATATCCATTTAGAATTCACATGCTGACAGGAAATTACATACTCAATATACCCACATACCAATTGTAACCGTGCAGTACCCATATATTTTCACTCACCATAAAAAGAGAGAGAAATGCTGCCTGCTTTCTTTGATCAATTCAAGAGAATATGACAAAGCAACCACCTATTCACACATACTGTCTTCCAGGAAGAGCGCCAGGTGTTTCAGCAGCTAGGGATAAACCTACAGACATTGCCCAATGACCACATGTGCACCTGCAGTCATTCATGTATTAACAGGTCAACATTCTCCTGCCACTCTAAGTGACCTTGCCTCCTGAGGAACCACCTGTATTTCTTAGGAGCAGTCAGAAGCAGCCATTAATCAAGCTGGATCTGCAGTAACTCAGCGCTGTGTATGTATAGCATTGGCGGGCGGGCGGAACTAAACGTGGACACTTATCCATCACAGGGCGGACAGTGGACAGCACAAAGGCGGCCCTCTCTCATCAGTTGCTTCTTACGGTGTGATATACAGCCCTGCTTCATTAACAAATCCCACAACAGGCGATCGTTAAAGGAAAGGACAATATAATTACCAACAAGCACAAGGTGATAGGCACATCTGTATCGTGTGCAGACTTACTAGTATATATTAACTGGTATTCTGTTCTGCCACCACAATGACAGCTTAAGGAACATTAAATTGTACATTTTTTTTTCTTGGCAGCATCATCAATGAAATAATAATAGTTTCAAACACACATATACACACCCAGAGTAAAGCAATACAATTGACACATATATACTAGTTCCTCACCTGTCACCTGATTCACATGCACAATGGCAATTTTCAATGCAATATTTATGTGCCTTAATTTTAATTTTATTTTGGATATAAAACTACATTGGTTGGGTTGGCCATTTTCAAGGCTTCAAAAAAACTATAATGTTATTAGTCTAAATGGAATAATGGCCCCTAAATATGCCTGATGAGCATCTTGCGAACATGTAAAAAGGTTGAATAATTGCAATGCATAAAACTATGCTGGTGTTGTTGCTTCCCCCTTGGGATTTAACTATGACTTCAAAATGATTACTTTGGTCATATTACCATGGTGTCTTGCTGTATGAGACGGCCCAAATACTGCTCATGTTTACTGTGCTGTCACAACAGAATACAATATACCATGCCCAAGAAACCAGATAAGATGCTTTAAGAAGAATGTAGGGTCAGCACATTGTTTGTTCTTAGACATTTGAACGAAATCAGCATTAATTCTGGATAACTTTCATCTACAGTATGTGCAAAGTTTCCTTGTTCAACAACACGCCATCACTGTACATTAAGCCATTCGCATACCTTAGTGCAAAAATGCCTGATTTTCTCTGGCTGATGAAAAGGTTTGGTTGGCAATCCTGCAAGGGGCACTTAACCAATATGAGCTGAGGTTTGCAGTCTACAGCAGTCTAACATGTTCAAGGACCATTTCCTTTGAAGCTGTAAATGAAATGAAAACTGTCTCCAGGGTGATTTGCTGGAGAAGATTTCTCTACTTCATTCACAATTCACGACTGCCTATAGGGGGTACTTGAAGCTTTAACATGAGGCATTTGTCAAACAGAAAGCAGCCACTGTATATACACTGGAAATTATCTGGTTGCTAGGTCAGTGTTTACCAAGAGGACTAACATAAACCCACTGATGCCCCAAAATTACTCAGTATTGTTTCAGCGACCCATTCAGAAAATATGAATTTCATCTGAGAAATGTTACATTACAACCTACGGTATGCACTTGTATGCTTCATTAGTTTAACGACAGAACCTCTGACCTGCCTCAATCATGGACAATGTCCGGTTAATTAATGCTCACGTGTACAAAAGCCTAATGAAAATGGCAACATGTAGTAATGATGCTGACTACAAAGTCGCTACACTTCACCTATCTCCAGGTAGTTCCGAAGCTCTTGCTCTCATTATGTTTAGAGCCCGTTCTCTCATCACGTGTAGAGAACTGGGTACAAGAGTTTCAGACATACCTGGAGCTATATGTCACCTACAATTGGCAGTTTTCAACAGAGACATTATGCTTGGCTATGACTGCTTCATCTCCCTTATACGGGCGGTTAAAGAGATTTTTGATTCAGATCTTATCAGAAAAGAGTTAAGCAATAGTTGGCATCCACTGTATCATTTGAATCAAGGCTTCAATGTGCTTCTGAACGTGCATTTTTTCCTACTTAACTTTAGGTGAAACAAAGTATTCAATGTTCAAGAGTATGTACAAAATATTCAATTCATGTAGGAGATATGTATATTCCCCGTTCGTGTTGATGAGGTGTGCAAGCATGACATGCGTGTGGATGTGGCTTGGGATCAAGCATTCCTTGATCAATGGCAACAATTTCTGATATGATAGAGCATTTCCAGAGTTTTGACATCCATGCTATGAGAGGATGTGCTTCTTTCGCAGCTTCCCTTGAAGGTTATAAGTTTGTTACTGACTTATAGTTATATCAGTGTGAAATTTCAGTTAAGGGTCACGGGACGTCAATAAATTGATGTCGTAATCCAATTGTTTTCTTCTGTATCGTTACCCAGATGATGGCAGCAATGATAAACATTTGTTTTCATAACTATCTGTATTAAAGACATTAAATATTGATATATGCCGCGCATTTTTACATAATATTATTAGCATTATCACAATACGATAAATCAAAGAAAACACACTAATATAATGTCTTAATATATATTAATGCACACTGAATATTGTAAATTTAATTACATGTACAAGTCAAAACTCATGGACATAGAGCAGTGTGTCAAACTGCCCCATATCCTCAAATGGCATTTTTCTCAGAAGGTTAAAAAAAAAAACAGAAACAAATCACACATTCATCACATTCCCAAAATCCTAATAAATTACATGCCACATGTTGCTGAGGACAGACCAAACAACATGTGATAACACAGATGGCATTTCACTATTGTAAATAAGAATGTCCATTACGCCATCACGTCAGCTGAGCTTGAGTTGATTGTATCTGTAAATAAAGCCACAATAATCTTCCTGTCACTCCACTATACACCATGGGAGTGGCCATGTGGATGCGGTGTCATGGGAACACTGGATGGAGGATCCGATAGCATCGTAACACCAGTGATGATATTTCCAGCTCTCATACATTATCAATACTCCACATTGAATTTTTTTTTTTTTTTATTTTTTGTTTTACATTTACACCAGAGTCTTGCGAAATGTTGCTGGCAGGTCACATGACCACTGACGCGATTAGAACTGCCATACAGACAACAGTTGTGGATCATGTGCAAGTGAATAAAATGACAAAACCACTGGCTTTTTTTTTTATAACGTTGTTTTAGTGAATGAGGTTACAAAGCTTTAAATATAACATTGGTCACGTATGCATACTGTGCGAGTATGACTCCAAACCTTCATCCATTAATAACCACCCTGATTATCCCTTGGGGGTAACAAGATCATAAACTAATCTGATAAGGGGTAAAGCTCACCTTAATCTTCCATTTTTTTTTTTGGTTTCAATAAATGAGAGTGGATAATGGTTTCGTTTGTTTGGTCTTAATTATGGAATTCGGTCGAGACCTTCCTGAAAAACAGCATTGCATATGGGCATTTCATCAGGATCAACCGATGATTCACATTTGCTGTGCCTTTGAGCACCTTTATTACCAGGTATACTTTACTAACTAAACATAAACTTGAAGGGCTGAGAGATTTATCCAGTTCTAGCACTATTCAATCACCAGCCATACCTTGGACCCAACTGCTCAAACTGCTCATGGGTAACCCAGTGCACCTCTTCCACATTATAACACGCTTCTTCACAACATGTACTTCAATGTAACACTCTCGGAATGTGTCTCCCAAATTTTTCACTAAGTTCTTGTTGCACACATCTGTAAATGTTTTCAAATTTTCAAAATTTTCAGATATTTTTTATGTTCTTTGAACTCGGAGTCTTACAGTTGTCAAATTATTCACGCCGTGATAGCCATGACATTAAGTTGGTTTGGCTTACACTTAACATCCAGCATCACAACGAGCTCATTTCAATATAACTGTGTCTACAGACTACCAGTGGTGAAAGAACTCCGTATAAGATGCTTCCCTTATAATAACATGGGCATATTTGTCCCACAACAGCAGTGTTGTAACGATGGAGGGATGTAGAAAGTAACCAGTACAGTATATATGTGGAGATTAGTGGTTGGGTACTGGTTCTGGTTTCCTTTATCTTGCATTATTATAAGATTGCCTTCATGATGACTGATGTTCAGGTGATTGTGATGATAATTCTAAAATCGACAAGTTTACTGGGTTCATATTATGACATACAAATGAACCATCTCAGTGTGTGCTAACCTCTTTGACAGGAAAGAGAAAGGTGTGACAGACAGGAAATTCAAGATGGCTGACAGCAAACCACACTGGATCACATGGAGTGACAAAAATCAATCGCAGAATTATCCTGTGTGATCTTGATTGGCACAGCACTGTTAAAAATGTCCTGATCACAAGATAAGATGTGAATGATAAATGAGCACATCAACATTCTCATGTCCCTAATGCCAATGGTCATGGTCAGGAGGCAATAACAGATAATCACTAACAGAAAAAAGACAGCTGACATTTCAGTTTTGAGAAATACATATATCCACTGATGCAGTGTACATGTACTGCCTAATCAATTAACACAGTACAGAAAACACATCCCACGGTTCATAAAAATAATCGAGTATTACTGAAGCCAATGAGTAATCTAATTTAGTGTCTCTGTTAGACTTTTATTGAAAGTTACTGGTTTATAAACACAGCTCTAATACTGAAACACAAACTGCACCAGCATGCACAGATCCTGTAGCTGGCTAGGGTAATTAGATATATGCCACTCTACCTGTACAAAAGTGAATCATGCCAAGACACCTTCCACTTCCACCTGCAGATCTCAATTAACAGTCAAAAGTTCTGGTTAGCGCAGTAATTGCTACATAACTCCTGATGTATACATGTATTCTCTTTTAATACGTGCCTAAAAGATGACTAGGTATAAAGATTTTATTTATTTATTTATTTAAGTGATTTTTTTCATACCGTACTCATGAATATTTGCCTAGATGACAGCAGCCAGCATTATGGTGGGAGGAAACCAAGGAGACCCATGACCATCTGCAGGTCACTGCCTGGCCTTAATTCCCACACCTGTCATTGCACATCACTACGTTATTCAACTGGCTGACTGTCCTGGTCAGTGAGCAGACATGCACAACTCGATGTTACAACCTGCAGGAGACAGCCCCTCAGACGACAGACCATTGATTTCCAATAACAGCCCCATGTAGGCAATGAGGTGCTGATGGCTTGGAAATTGGCATGTGTGTACATAGAGATGGGTGTTTTGTCATTAATACGCAGGCAAAACATGATAAGCTACGGAAAATCTCCTCCCACATTGTTCAATACTGGATACGTTGTTACACTATATCCAGGGGGAAATCGAGGATGGGTGTACGCACGTTACTGTGGGACATATTTTTACACAGCAACATACTGCCTGACCCATCAAATTCCATGTGCTCAGTCAAACAACGAATAAGGCTTATTTCACAATCGATCTTAACACCTGCCCAGTTTTAATATTTGATCATGTTCCTTGAATGTCTCAGGGAGACAATTCTGAAGTTTTATTTATTCAGCTATTTCTTTGCTATTCAATGTCACATTAAAATTTGTCTAACATGAGTGCCCACAGCAAATCACCACATTTTGCCAGGCATATGTGGCATACAAGCTGCTGATATCCTGTACATGACCTTAAATTTGGCTCAAAAATTAGCATTTTTTATTGGCAAATAAATGTCACAGAATATTATTTCTGGTGTTGAAACATACATTTTCCCAGTAGGACATCACCCTACCTTCCAAATGAATCTGAAAACACCTTTCTGAAATCTACAGATCAATCAGAATCAGAAAAAATGAGCATTTTAGTCATGAACAGAGTTTTGGGTCATTCAGAGAATAGCTGCCAGAAAACCATGCAGAGCTGGACTGGAATCTACAACCCTGTGATCTCATGATCTCACTGGGTAGCCGGCTGATTATCAACATGTGTCTAGAGAAACACTTACCTAAATAAATGATGAGTGGAAATACATACTAAGCCTGTTTGTTTGCTTGGATGGGGTCCACTCTCAACACTTTGATTATGCCTCTTAGTTTGAGACAGGCCAAGTCCAGATATACATGTTCTTGCATACTTATATTGCTGTCTAACAGAAATGACACACAGCAAACACCAGATGTGACACCCCAACCAACTACAGGAATGACACATAGCAGACACCAGATGTGACACTCCAACCAACTACAGGAATGACACACAGCAGACACCAGATGTGACATTCCAGCCAACTACAGGAATAACACACAGCAGACATCAAATGTGACATTCCAACCAACTGCAGTATGACAAGAAAAATGACACATAGCAGACAGCAGGTGTGACACTCCAACCAACTGCAGTATGTCAGGAATAACACACAGCAAACACCAGATGTGACACTCCAACCAACTGCAGTATGACAAGAAAAATGACACATAGCAGACAGCAGGTGTGACACTCCAACCAACTGCAGTATGACAGGAATGACACACAGCAAACACCAGATGTGACACTCCAACCAACTGCAGTATGTCAGGAATAACACACAGCAAACACCAGATGTGACACTCCAACCAAATGCAGTATGACAAGAAAAATGACACATAGCAGACAGCAGGTGTGACACTCCAACCAACTGCAGTATGACAGGAATGACACACAGCAAACACCAGATGTGACACTCCAACCAACTGCAGTATGTCAGGAATAACACACAGCAAACACCAGATGTGACACTCCAACCAAATGCAGTATGACAGAAATGACACACAGCAGGCACCAGGTGTGACACTCCAACCAACTGTGTATGACAGGAATGACACAAAGAGGACACCAGATGTAATACAGCAACCAACTGCAGTACAACAGGGATGAAACATAGAAGACACAATAAACAACATCCCAACCAAATACAATACAACAGAGCTGACACTAAAACACCAGAAGTGACACCCCAACTAAATGCAGTACACCAGGATGGAACATACAAGAAGACACTAGGCATAGCAACCACATCAACTACAACAAATAGAAAATGGCAACCAAAAGAAACCATACATAACACTCCTGGTGCAGTATATAAACAGCAGTAAATGCTAAATCGCCAAGTTTGGCAGCTGATGGTCCAGATAGGTGACTTTCACGTAGATGACCTGACTAGCACTAATCTAGGATATGTCCCACTGAACAAAGTCAGCACTCCAACCACTTTAACTGCCATTTCAACACAGTACAGTGTATATACCAATGTCTATGGGAGCTGATATGAAACATAAAGAGACAATGAAACAAGAACATATAATATTTAAAACTTTCACAATGCAAACTCTGCAGGTTGGTAGAAATAATAAGGCAAATATATCTAAGATTGAACACTGCACATGCTGTCAAAGACGTGGTAGATTGTATGGCCACTCTCGATATCAAACAGCAATTTTCCGACTAAGCATCAGCTTAGAAACAAATTTTGGTCCAGTATTTGATTTATACAAAAAGACCAGAGGACATATTGTAATAATAACACTCAATAAGGCTTGCCTCTGCACTTGTATTGTCACAAACTAAAACAAACTGGTATGTTTTCTCTTTATTTTTTTTTTCTTTACGTTTCTTAATTTCAACTTTTTAGTCATTTCACAGCCAAAATATCAATACGTCTTAATGAGGCACATTTTCCAGTTTTTCGTTTTTCTTTTCCTCTGGCACTGCAAATAAATAGACAAGCCACTGTGTGTTTTGAAGCGAAGTTCTCCTGCCAATAAGATGCGGCCTTTTCCAATTCGATGGCAGTAAAACATATCCACAGCTGAATAATTCATTCACATCCGATCATCAAAATTTCATACAGCCAATCTATTTTCGTGACGATTAAAGCCCAGAAAAACTAATTCGTTTTCAATAAAAGGGAGCCTTTGTGGCTGCCGCTTGTTATGACATCGCAAACAATATCCTGCCCGAAGCTCTAACCCTGCCTGTACAATGGTGTTACCAATTACAGTTGGAGCTGCCTTACAGGAGGATGGGGGAGAGGGGGAGGGGGGGTTGTAGCAAGTGTCCCAGGTCCCTCCTCCCTCCAATAAACACAGAATTATCTCCCTCCCTCAGCCCAACTGTTAATAAATTATAATCTAGCCAGCAGTCTGCCACTAGTTCTCCATTCATCACAAGCTCCCAAAGATATTCCATCTCTCTCGCATTAAGGTTGGACCAATACCCCGGACATGCCATTTCTGGAAATTGCTGTGTGCATGTGTATATCGGCAGCCTAATAAAAATCAAACTGTGATATGAGCCCCATTTAAGCAGATTTTTTACGCCTTTGAGGGGTGGAAGGTGTGTGTGTGTCTGCCTGTACGTCACAGTGGGGATACAATATGTAAAATGTCTATGTTGTGAGAATGTTCAAGTCTTTCGGATGTAAAAACAGCAATCACTAATAATCAATATAAAAAATAAATGAACAAAACGAGGCTTTTTCATGGGTGTTGAGGTTGGTGTGTTACAACACCAACTTATTCCTAGGCATAATCCACTCCTCTTTGATTGTGACCAACCAACCAGCTACAGCCGGTACTTAAAGCACTAAACAGGAAAATATAATGCTAAAAGCATAACAAGATCAACGAAATGCAACAGCAAAATAATATGGAGATTCATTCTCTATGATGGCTATTATTATATACTTTCTGATTGGTGCGCTACAAGTGTGCTAGCGGTGAACCAATGGCATATCAGTAAGAACCAGAAGCAATGCCTGGCAGGTTTAAAGGTGCTGGCAAACCAATGAGACCTGGATCAGAGCGAGCGTTATATATCCCTGGTCAGCATGGGCCAGCTGATGAGGGAACGATGATTACTAAGGCAATGGCGGAATAATGCAGTGAGGTAGATTTTTTTTTTTTCAATATGATGCTCCACAATAAAGCCTCAAATTTAAAAATATAAATGTAGTTTCAACAAAAACACAAATACAGCATGCTAACTTTTAAAAATTACAACTTTAATGGCTATGGTTTACTAATGCCAGTCTACACTGTAGCACTTTGGAATTATTGGAAAACAATGCCAGTTTAATTATCTTTCACTTCATAACTGCAGATTTATAGTTTAAATACACTCTTCCATTTTTTTACTGTTGGCTTATAGCCTATATACTCTTTCATTATGCAGCTATTAGTTTACAGTTTATATACTCTTTCATCTTGTCACACTTGGTTTTACAGCCTATATCATGTACACACACACAAAGCTTGCACTGTCAGTGGTGGCGTACTGTGCTAGCTACTCTCTCAGCTTGCTACGGGTGTACTACTAGGGAGCCAGAAGCATGCATATGTCACTGTGAAGCTGCAATACTAGAGCAACAGGAACAACTGATCACGACATGTGCACATTCATCAGGATTTTATTTCATCATTTATCACACCAGTTGTCTCATTTATTACTCTGATAGCATGGATGTAAAGTCTGATGAAATTTATTTCGCTCGTGTTTATAATCATGAATTAACACCATAATTCAGATCTGGAGCCATACTAATTTCCTTTTTCCATATTACACTTTCCATAATGGTGAGTTTGTGGTTACAGGGTGACGAGTCGGGGAGAGAGACTGAATCCACAGCTGGGTGGCAAATCATTAGTCAATTAACATCTACGGGCACCCTCAGGCTGGCTCAAGCTGGCCTTTTTAACACAGTGCTAAGCTTTCTGCCAATGACAGCAACCCATCACGTCGTTCAAAAACTGCAGTCAATTTTTAATATAGGTTAAAAAGAAAGTCTACGCCAATGACGTCAGGAGAAGATAAGGACGAATGAGGACGGCCCATTGAACAAAGCCTTAAAATAGCTTCCATGGAAACTTCTCACTACTTTTTAAACAAGAGGTTTCATTTTGCCTCAAGGCCAAAATAACTCTTAAGTAGCCCTAGAGACAAAATCAGATTGTGGTCGGGATGAATTCAGCAATCTCTGCTGGTGTCTCCAGCGCATTTCTGCCAAACATCTCTGTCCCAGATTTACTCTCAGTCTACTCTATCTCTTGCAAATGACCGCCCTGATTGGGTTACCTGGTGATATTCGTCACCCAGCCCGGACAAGGATTGTCAGGGCTTGTCCCAGAGCAATGGATAGGCACTGAATCGTTTCACAGTGAATCCAGCAAACTCTGACAGAAAGTGGCAGACATATACCCCCTCCCCTTCCTCTGGTCCCTCCAACCAGACATCTAGCGATAACCAATTACAGGTAAATATAGAACGTAAATTGATCCAGTCTAGAGCCGGCATGGACAAAACTTTAAGCGACACATTTGAGAATGATGGAAAGGCAGAACGATGTGCCTGGAAGGATCTTTTGTACTGTCTCCTCCACCCCATCCCACACATCCCCTAAACAATAAAAAGGTATAGCATTTCCCTTTATGAAAGATTATCTGGCTGAGACAGTGAAAAAGCTGATCAAGTACCCTACTGAAATACTAATCATTTGAAAACCATGATGGTCTCGCTACTTGCACAATGGATGAGCATTTTTATTTATATTTTTTGTTTTTCAACTAGTATGATGTGTCAGTGTTTATAAATGTGTGTTTGTGAAGGGCCTCAGGAAAGATCAATAATGCATTGACATAGTCGTATTACCCTCAGAAAATAAAGACATTATTATAGTAACAATCAAGCTCCACAGAGAGCACGAGTGCAAATCTCCTGCATGTGAATGAGGGTCAGTGAGAAACTGGAGATGGCAATGTAGTATGATAATACTTATGTAAAGCTGATCTGGACATTCCTGCAAAATACAACTTTTGTAAAGGGATCAAGCATTTTTTTTAGTGTAGAACTTGGCATTAAAGCCTGAATGAATGTTCAGGCTGTAGAAACCGGATCTATGAATATATACTTACGGTATAATACATGGTATACCATCAAAGCATATAAAATAATCTACAACTGCACAAAGCCGTAAGAATTATGAAGCATCCATATATACTATATATAATGTATAGAAAAATGTTCATTCAATGTTCAAACCATGAACCCAATTTAAAGTGTCATGGACACATGTATGAACATTCTGGTAGCGATCTCTAATTTAGCAAACTGTAATAGCGAAACAACAGATGTGCAATCTATTTCAAGAATGGTTCAAAAGAGTCCACAATTACCTTTACAAAGCCTGACCCATTCAGGAAACTTTTATAATTTATAAGCCTGTAACATTGATACAAATAAACATTTACAGTCTATAAAAAAAGCCTGTGCAGAGATTTCTCAACAACTCCCAGAAATAGACCTTTAGAAACCAATTTTTAGCTTGAACAGATACACGTATGAAGGACTCCAGACAACTGACACCTTGTCTGAGGATGTAGTATTCTCATCATCTTCAGTGTGGAGACAGAACATTAAGACCAATCTTTGCACGAAAGCCTTTTCCCAATAATCTTGTGGTACAGCTATAAACAGCATGGCAAAGCTAAGTCTGTGACACATGGATGACAAGAACTTCGGCGGTCCACGCTAAGAACTTGGTGACGAATTGTAATTAAGAATTTAAAGCTGAGAACACTTAAATCCATCAAAGGATATAGTCAAAGTCTCGTTTGTTTAATCAGCAATTATTAAATCAATAAACAGAAATATAATTAGGAATGTGAAAAATGAACATAAAACACTCTTGACTATACCTTTCTGACAGGCACAAGCTTAACATCTCATGTTCTATTAACCACACTTAAAGCATCATTCCATTAATTGAAAAGATGATAATCAAAGATGATAATGATACATGATATACATATATGAATCCAATGAGTAAGAAACTGCCACAAAGAAATTATGCTCACTGATTAAAAATTTCTTCTAGGATTAAGTAGTTCATTTTTTCTAATTCTGAGAATATAACTGTTTTGAGGTTTGTTTGGGAGGATGGAAGACATCCTGCTGAAAAATTGTAAGTTTCAGCACCAAATATGATAAATAATGATATTTATTTGCCTATAAAAATATACTTTTTCAGGCCAAATTTTAGGTCGTTTACAGTACTCTCAGGCTGACAGACAACATGTGAACATCAAACGAAAATCGAATTTTTGTCATCCTTAAACTGAAAAAGTCAACGTTCATCTACTGAAGATTCCCAAAATAGTAAACAACTGAATTTAATTCAACAAATTATTGTAGTCAAAGTATGTCACCTTGTTTCACACATGCTTTGACACCATAATCTCTCATTAATGGCATGCAGGTTCATAATTAAGCATATCCCACTTGGGGTAAGAGAAACCCCAGAAGCTTACAAAAGTATGCAGTAGAAAGCATGGTCAGCAAATGAAAGAAAGAAACTGGCCAGTTGGTGTCCCAAAAAATGTTAGGTATGTTGCACTCCAGACTTTTGTGTGATGAGCATGATCATCAAATTATGAAAGAGTGAAACCACATACATCAATACACATGTGCATAAGGTGCACGCCAAGGATTAACAAAAATGTCTAACTCGACAATGACAGAAACAGTTTTAATACCAGCTAGCTCACCCCAATATTTCACTCTAGTTCTAAAATAAATTCAGTTTATTACTTTCTGAACATGTTGATCTCCTCTGTGAAAATTAGAATTTGTCAAGAAGAGGCAACTAAAAATGTGCAAAAGCTCTACACGTCATCCTATTTCTAGTGATGGCAATTTTATCTTAATCTTGCAATAACAGAGGTATTGCCATATTTCAGGACCATTTAGACTCAGCTGATTTCATAACCCTCCCACCTCACACACACAAATGATATGACCAATCTGCAATTCTTACCCTAGGGAACCTTGTTTTTTCCAAACTTACAACATTTCCTTCCAAAACAAAACAAAAAAATCATTATTTCCAGAGGCTGCTGACATCCACAGTGTTATTCATGCATTGGGAGTTGATTGTTTTTTCCCCTTTACTCAGAGAAGACCTCCTGTAGGGAGATGATCCTATAGTATTTAATACACACTGACAGCTGAATTCACACTTGTCATATTCGTGATGGTCGGGAATACATCATGGAATTATCATGTGCAAAACACATCCTGCCAAACTGGTGCTATATGCCTGCACCTTAAAGGAGCACGCAAAAGCACATGGCTATGCAAAAGAGATTCCAGTGCTCACTGATCATTTACCACAAAGAATATTACATTGTTACTAACATGAACTAGGGACCTCCACAAACTGTTATGTCTCAGTTTTGTTGAGATGTTAGGGGCTGTCCTACATGTGACAAGTACAGGTATGCACACCACACTGGTAGAAGCCTTGTGGTCTTCAACGAAAGTAGACTGAACAAACGGGTATTAGAGTATTGATGACCACTTGGTACTTATTAAGGCTCCTGTCAAGGGCAATTTTGAACCCGTGCCTTTGTGCCTTACAATTTGAAAATCAGGGTGTTTTATTTATTATGGCACATGACCTGCTGCCTATTTTACTACGTAATAACATGTATCTTTTATGTATGTTCATGTATATGTATTTATCACATGCAGTATATATAATGGCATGCCTGCCCAGCTAAGCCAGCCTGATACAGCACATGCTGCAGCTGCTTACATAATTTAAAACAAACCCAGTGAAACATTAAACACATGAAATACCTAAAAAATATTCAAAACACCTATAGTCAAACGTGTGCCTACAATTAGTATACATACCTACACACACACACACACACACACACACATACACACATATACACACACAAACACATATACACACACACACACACATACACACATATACACACACAAACACATATACACACACACACACATACACACACACACACACACATATACACACACACACACATATATATACACACACACAGGTATATATATACACACACACACACATATACACATACACATATATACACACACACACATATATATACACACACACACATACACATAATGATCCGATTTTTCATCAATACTTTTCATGCTTTGCTGACACTAATGGTGGTGATTATTTTCTACCAATCATTATCAAGATAGTTTTTCTGCCTCGGTTATCTTGTTTTTTAGAGATGCAGCTTAAAATGGCTAGAGTAAATGCATATCTTGCAAGAGAACTACATGGATAGATAACACGGTTAGCATGTACATGGAAATGGTTACGAATTGGTATATATCTCATAAATGCTTCACTGCACATGCCATCTCATTAGAAGAAAAGAGTGGGTATATGGTGTGACCAAGCAGTCAGGAATATAATACAAACAGGCTGCCGCATCAAACTGTTACTGTAGTGGGGAAAGACATGTTAATGAAAGTAGAGCATTACCACTGTTGTAAATATCCATACCAATGGTCATGGTAAAACTGGGTTAATGAGTTCATTGATCTGAAGTTAATGATAACTTTTATTCAGTACTGAACCAGAGCACATAAATAAAATGGGTCAATCTGGAGGAAATGGCAATGGAATAAATTTGACCGATACCAGTTAAATCAGGACACTGGTGACACATTTGCATTAGATGGAATGTTGAAATTTATAATCACAAACCTGGGGTATTACAAAGGTGATGTTAATTAATAAACAGTGTGCATTTAACTGTGTGTCTGTCTTCTCGCTGTTATAACACAACTATAACACAACTGTGTACAAACACTGTGAGCCATCAAAAGTGATTAGGAGCTGACAAGTTGATTGGCTACCTGTCAACAGTTAGCTTTTTCCTGGCTGGGCCTAATAGCTGGCATTTGTCGTTATAGTCTTTAACCTGTTTCAGGCCAATCGATATAGTGGTACAAGTTTACTTTTGTAAAACTGATGTGTGTATGCTTATCCTGACAGTTGCTCAATCATGCTCAAGTCTGCTGATAAATGGCCACAGGCAAGGAAAACAAGTCACCTAAGTCATGCTCTTGCTAAGGGATTGTGAATGGGTATGTAGAAGTAGGGGAAAGACAATGTTATAAAGAGTTTAATTCTAAACAGGTCACTGGTTAATTTATTCCACAAAAATATACCAATATCCATGTGTTTCAAAAAATGTAAAATATGTCAGAGGATCACAGTACGAAAAAGAACAGAAGAATTCCATGGGAGCATGTCACCACCTTGTATTATGTAAAGTGTCCATGAACAAAAATGTAGCTCATCTAATTTAATAATCTCCCTTGTCTTTCGCATTTTCATGTTTATTTTTAAATTTAACACTTCATGCCACTTAAGAAACTAAAGACTAGATAAAAGGCAGAACTTTGCCAAATCTAGTGCAGCCTTACACAAGGAGGTTGTTAGATGGACAAAATGTATATATATATATAAATATAAAGAATGAACTGTGTAAGTATTTACCAGACTCATATTCTAGGAAAACATGGAAACCCACATGTACATTTAAAATCCAGAACACCTATAACCCACAATATAAAACATCTGCCACTATGGTGAAGAAACACAACCTATAGATCCACGTGCACAAATGTATGTACTGGCATGGTAGAGATATTCAAACACTCTATCACTTAACCGGCACCAAAAGGGATAGACCGGATTGGGAAAAAATAACGTCTTTGCCCAAGGCATTACCGTGAGGTGACAAGCTGGCATGGAAACGGGATGCAGTAGACATGAATGGGTCTTAGCGAAGCTTTTAGAGGCCAGTAATGACAATCCATGAACACCTCTGAAGATCCGCAGCAATGGTAAAGGCAAATAAGACACCTCAGCAGATCACAAGTAAAGGCAAGTACACACGCCAGTCCAACCTTTGTGTGAGACTCGGCGGTTATGGCAGGCTTACTACAGTTATGATCCGCGGTCATATCTGACCGACAAGACTTGTGATGTTGAAGCAATCCGCATCAGGCAAACGTGCTGTTGACACTGATAACAATCAATGTGTGCACTTGCTCATTCACATCCTGTCTGTGCCTGCCTGGGAAAAACAGCGAGGCAGTACTCTATTAAACACGGAGCACCTTTATATACATACACTCACTTTTTCCTGAATCTCAGCATGTGCTCATAAAGCCTAAAGGGGTGTCACAAGTCGATAATCATAAAACCCAATTCCAAAACACCCTATAACCCCAGTTCCAAAAGGACCAGGACCAGAATGTTTCACAATATTGGTTGGAGAGATGATTGAAAATGTTGTAGAATTAGGGTAGATGAACTTCGTCAGCATATCTCAATGATCAGTGCTTTATCTTTTCCATTTCTTTCTGTTTTACTTCCTCCTATTTACTTACCCGCCTGTTGCAGTCAGTCACACGAGCCAGCTGTATAACACGCAGTAACTGAATGTGAAAATCTGCGGATGTTCTGTTGCTAAGTAACCACTAATCACAAACAAAGAAACTGACATGGCTAGTGTTCATTTGGACATATGTCTGCATTGTTTTGCACCGCAGACACCGAAAAGATATACCTGAGGGTTAATACCAACCGTTGTATGAATCCAATGCTAAAGCGTACAGCACCTATTAATGTCATTTACGACCTTGATCAATTACAGATGCCTTTTCACAACGAAATCCCTGGAGCCTCAGAATAAATTTCTGTTCAATTTTCAATTTTGTACGTTTAATTCATGAAACTGAAGAAGCCTAATCCACATCAGTTTATCTACATAAGTACATAGGCAAATCATAAAATTACTGAACATGCAACTATTCATTTATTCTTTTTCTATATCAGTACTGAAAATTTTCACTCGCAGGAAGATGGGTAGAGGAAAACAGAGTTCTCTCTGTAAACTATACACGCCAATTTTCCTGCCACCTGACAAGTCTAGTTTTACACTTAAAAACATACCTGTACGAGGACACAAACACAAATTTGCAAACTGAACACCTGAATTCAATTTCCAGTATAATACACGTATATATATACCTCTACACTTATGAGATAATTAAACCTAATATTTCGCTTCCCTTCAACCATAAAGCTGACTGCTATAGAACTGAATGAACAAAAAACCAAAAAACAATGCAGCCTTAAATACAGAGGATCGTGACCTTGGTAAGGGTAAATTTCAAGTTATTTGTCAACCTGATTTAAACTCAAAAAAAATATATCACATATTTCTGTTTGCTTTTATGCAAATCAAGAAATGAGTATATAGTGCAATGCAAAGAAAATACATGTGCAGTGCACTGTGCAGCACATCTAAAGCTTTGATTTCACAAAATACCCTAAATCTTCAACAAATTCGGCCGGCATGGTATAAGTTAAGACGCAATTTGAAAATAAATTCATCAGATGCTTTAAAGACTAAAATGCATTTTTAAATATTCATGGATTTCAAAGAAAATGGTAAAATAACCTGTCCCCATAAGATACTAACCCGCATTCCTCTCACTGATTGGTCACTTACACTATACCTCAAAAAATTCACAAACTGACACGACGTCAAGATAACATATGTCTGTGCAGACATTTGAAGTCACAAGGACAGCAATACTTATTTAAGATTTACCTCCAGTAGATAAAGGATTTGGATGGTAAAAGTGTAAAACACAGGTGGAAAACCTGACCCCCACCCCCACCCCAATCACCTCAGGAAGCCTTCCCACAGAGCAACAGGTAACCTAAGCCACTTAGAGAGTCTGACTAAACAGCTTAGCCACCTACAAAACAGCTGATTTGCACCTGTCTCCTCCTCAGGCAGGCAGCTGGCAGTTCAGGTACTTGTTGAAGGATGCAGGATGCTGTGTGTTCAGCATGTTGCTGATCATTTATACCTGTGTACGTATGTACCTGACTTCATAATGCCAGAGTTCTGAGCCCGCTTGTACCTGTGTATGTATGTACCTGACTTCATAATGCCAGAGTTCTGAGCCCTCTTGACAAAAAGCAATTTGAGGCTTTAGCCTAAAATTGTTATCCTAATAAAAGTGTGAAATACATGCATCGGTCATATTTTGTCCGTGGATTCTGTGCTGTGATAGTGTAATTTCAGCCAAGTTTCAGCATCCAGCATCAAATATTTTGTTTTCCAGAGAAGATTAGGAGTTTTGGGCTTTAGCCCAAAATCGCTTTGTGAAACAGGCTCTTGAGTTGTGAAGTCACAATGTCATAGTGACATTCAATTTATGAAACTTCATGACATGACTGAACAAATTACTACAAGGACTGACCTAAAATACAGTACAAAAATGACAATTATACAAAGTCACAACAGGAGTTATCTTTCAGGGCTTGACTATTAAATCCTCTAAAATAAATACAGCTTTACAGATAACTCATTCATTATGGATAACATTAATTACTGTCTATACCTGTCTATGATAAAATGCATTGTTTTGCCAAAATATGCCATAAAGTGATCACATATGTTACAACTCAAAATCACCGTATTAAGACAATGGCAAAGATCTGCAGAGTCAGGGGACTGTATCTAAACACATTCTATAATCAGTCACACAAGCTGTATGGCTGGATGAGGTATGTATGCTGAACACTGTGACAGCCACGTTAGATTCAAGACTGCACCCTGACAGCTATAGATAGATAGACAGAGCTGTATGGCTGGATGAGGTATGTGTTGCTATTAACACTGCTCAACTCTGTGTCATCTAGCTTAGATTCAAGACTACACTGTGACAGGTATGTAGGTATGTAGGTATGCTGGGGTTTTATGTCGTAATCAACAACTTTTCAGTCAGAGAGTGTCAAGGTTTCTACCTATGAACAGCATGGACATTATTTTTGTTGTGATCAGTCTCATTTGACCATTGTATGACCAGATAGTGTCTCTATGACACATACATGGTATGTATTAAAACAATGAGATGGTTTCCGCAGCAAACTGAACACATGACAGGGGCTAACAATGTAATAAGATACTGTATGACACACAGGTTGCGGCTGGGTAGCATGAATTGTCGATAATCAAGTGCAATATGACATAAGGTTGAGATCTGTAGCACATATTGCTGCTGTGACAGGGCTGTTGGGTGCTGCATTTCACACAGGGAGCAGCTGTGTAGCACAAACTGCTGCAGCGTAACATAGATCCAAAATGTGACACCATGGTCAAGTGCTCTATGATATAACGTAAAGTGCCACTGTGTACAGTATACACATTGCCAATGAGACAGGAATGGGATCACCCTGTGCGACAAATGTGCCTTGATGTAGCTGTGTTGTACACAGTGTGGGTACGTCCATAATGGTGCACTGACTGTTCACAATATCACTGATCAACACCATGACAAGCTGACCACACGTCACTGGGAGACAGCTGACCATAAGGCACAGTCTGACAGTATCAGCATACAGGGGTCAGGTCATGAAATAACTACACACATCAATGCACCCTGGCTAACAAATCCTGACATACCTATACTGTGTGTGCACTTGTACACCTGCATACAAACAAGCAGCTGATAACAGGAATTATTATCTCGACAAGCCACATGATATATATATCCTCTGCACGAGTATGACCTACCTGGCAGAAAGACAATGTCAGATCAGATTCGGCTAATTACAGTGTGAGGTAGACCATCTTCAGGTAAAAACACTACACAGATACGCATCTCCATGCAAACCTGTGATTAGACTGAAGACACAGACTCTCCAGTTTATATAAGCTGGAGGCAGAGAAAGCCTGTCATCCCATTGTGCAGCATAGAAATCCTCTAGGTTATCTGGCCTCCTGTATTAGTGATCCAATATTATCCCCCCCCCAGTCAGCCAGCCTTATACAAATCAGTATCCTGATATCTGGAAAATACACCTATACCCTAAACCCAAAGACTGAGGAAGCTATAGGGTCAAACAGAGATTCACAAGGGTTGAGAGATCTGGTGGCTGTACAGCAGCTGTTATATATACAGAGGCTGACAGAGCCATCGAGAGCTGTGTTAGAACTATAAGACCATGTAAGCATGGTACAGACAGTGGGATATATGTACTGTTGGTTACTCACCCCCAAGTGTTTATAAGCTGTGGCCAGCCTGCTTGTAGCCTGAACACAACCAACTCTCTCTACCTGCCCGGCTCCGTCTATACACACACTGGCTTATACATGTAGACACATACACACACATGCAACCAGGCAGCAGACCGGGAGACAGATAGCCCAGTTTAAGTAAGCCCCGTGTACACGATCACAATGCTGACCACTACTGTCATACGAAGAAGCTCCTCCGCATCGCTGCCATGATGCCCATTGTCTGGTTCTACTGTTGCTAGGTATAATACTGCCTGTGCTGCGACTTCGGTGCTAATAAGCTACTCCATAAATATGTAGATTGGTCACATGATGTTGTTCCTCAGGCCCCGCTGTAATGGCTAACAGAGGGCAGCACTGTGTGACAGTTCATTGGATATGTACATAGAAAATGGATCAGTCATCGGAATTCCTACACACAGACACAGTTAAAGGGGGATAAAAGCTTTCATTGTTGTACAGCTGGACTTACTTTTCTTTTTTGTTCTCGTCTCCACCTCCTCTAAAGGTATTTTTAGATCAGCTCCCAGTGTATTTATTTGTGTTCTTTAAATCTTACACACCCAGGCCACAACATGGATCACTAGAGTGAAACATATTATTCTTACAGACACATGCTTTTATAGCTTGAAAATCTACATTAGCACCTGCCAGTGTTCAACCAAGGCAATTGCTAAATGCTTCTTATCACACCTTAGCCCTCCCCCACCTCCCCCCGGGTCTAAATGCAACAATGATCTAGCAGAGTGGAGATATTAGCTGACCACTGACCAGTTAACCACTGCAATCACACCACCAGGTTCAGCACAATGCTCTCTTCATTATTAAATGCATCAGCAGTATAAAAAGGTTACCTGTATGATTTTACAACAATACCTCAATGGTCAGTAAATCTTCAGTGGACCCTGGCAAAATGGTGTTTGCTTATGCAATTTTTTGAGCAACATACATGTGGATGTGATTTTGTAATTGACATACAAATAAACTTATTTGAAGGCATATGAAAAAACTTTCATCTCACTGCAGTATTCAAATTTGTTTCATTTCAAACAAGGCATTCTGTTCGCAATGGAATAATCTCATGAAATATTCTAATTTATGTATTCATACAAACAAAGCCCTGTAAATTATGATAATTAAAATAAAATAGAATACTGAACCCAAAAATGCTTGTACAATTTACAGCAATGCCAATGGTCAATGAATTAAGTCGAGATCTTCGCTGGACCATGGCAAGATAATGTCTGCTTATACAATTTGGTGAACAACTGACGTCAATGTGTATCTAAATTCGTACAATTTACACCTACAGTATGACACTGACACCTTTCATTGCAGGTACAAACTACCTCTATATTACTGTTGGAACAACTATGTACAATGTGAACTTCAGATAGCTTTTACATGTGTGCATGGACACATGTAAAAGTTACAGGTATTACTATGTGCTTTAGCATGGCATAAAACAACAAAGAAAATATATGAATAAATAAATATCATTATGTGGGTAACCCACAGTTCAGCACTCTAACAACTGAGCTATAGGGTGATTCCCACTACCCACTGCTAACACTGGCCCAGGAAATCTCCTCTTATTACACATACTCTTCAGGACTGGGACAATAAATGAATAATAAATATCATAATTAATACCAATGTGGCATTAAGCCATAATCATTCATTCAAAATTAACAAAACAATATTACCTTAATAGAGACTTGGACTTGTTCTTGAACCTGTACTGGAAGACTGAATATTTAAAGATACCTAAACTGTACAAGTACCCTGTGAAATACCATGTACAATAGATCCCCTTTACTAGTAAAACATGCTCCTGGCCAGGCAGACTAACATGTCAAGATGTTTTGGACTATGCTGAACAGGTTCGAAGGAGGTTTGGAGTGACACCAAGAACAACAGAGAATAATTTGTGACACTCCACAGCCTGAAGTATACAACCTTCTGTCACAAGAGCTTCCAATTTTAGCCAATTCCCAATAGTGGAAAGGAAGCCTGTTATAATAAATATTCCGAGACCGTAGACACCCAGGCACTTGCCATGTTACCAGCGTAGATAAGGCGGTGAAAATATCGTCCGACTACTCCGGAGGTTTGATACAGAACTCTACAGAAACATCAGTCCAAAAGTGCCTTGTTGACATTTATTGTAATTTATGGTTGCTGAGCAGAATGTTCCATTGTCTAACATATATCTCAATTCCCAGGTATTATGAGGCACAGTTTTACGATCATCCACTGTTATTCATTTCCCCATACATTCCCATCTTATATTTTACCTCTGTCTGCTAGCTACAGTCACAGGTGAATAAAGTTCCTGGACTTGGACTTGAATAATAAGCCAAAGGTGAGTTAGGTGCCTGGATGTACACGGCTTTGAATAATAAGCCACAAGTGAGTGAAGTGCAATGATGTGGACAGGCTTGAATAATAAGCTCCAGGTGAGTAAATTGCACGGATATACATGGACTTGAATAATAAGCCATGGGTGAGTCAAGTGCCTGGATGTGCACGAGTTTGAGTAATGAGTCACATGTGAGTGTAGTACCTGGATAAGCATGGACTTGAATAATAAATCATAGGTGAGTAAAGTGAATTGATGTGCACAGGCTTGAATGATAGGCTACAGATGAGTAAAGTGCCGGAGGTGCACAGATACTAACAATAACCCACAGGTGAGTAAAGTGCCTGTGTCTGCATAGGTTGAGCAATAAACTACAAGTGAGTAAAGTGGCTAGTTGAAGGGCTTGATTAATAAACCACTGGTGAGAAAAGTGCCTGGATGTGCACAGGCTTGAATAATAAGCCCCAGGTGAGTAAATTGCCTGGATGTGCATGCCCTTGAATGATAAGCCACAGGTGTGTAAAGGGCCTGGATATGCACGGGTTTGAATAATAAGTCACATGTGAGTAAAGTACTTGGATAAGCATGGGCTTGAATAATAAATCACAGGTGAGTAAAGTGAATTGATGTGCACGAGCTTGAGTAATAGGCAACAGATGAGTAAAGTGCTGGAGGTGCACAGATACTAACAATAATCCACAGGTAAGTGCCTGGATGTGCAAAGGCTTGAATAATAATCAACAGATGAGTAAAGTACCTAGAAGTGCATGGGCTTGAATAATAAGCCACAGGAGAGTAAAGTACCTAGATGTGGACGGGCATGAATAATAAGCCACAGGTGAGTAAAGTGTGTGCATGTGCATGACGTTGAACAATAAATTTAATAAGCTATTTACTACCGGCATGCTCAGAGTTCTTGAACAAGCTACATGTAGAGTATATATATGCTTTTCAGCAGGACTTTTTAAGTACAAGATTCTCAATACACTACAATCTGGAGACCACATGTGATAATTGTGGTACTTAGTATAAGTATTAAGGTTCCATGTTTTACCACAAAATGAATCTGCACAGAAAACTTTATCAAAGTTGGACAATGTCTGAAGCAGTTACTGCACAGAAACCAATGACCAATTAAAATCAAGAAATAATTAAATATGCAAAACTTAGGCCCATTTTCAGCTATTTTTCAAACTTGACCTGTGGCTAGAAACAACACACATAAGAACAGATAGACAGACAGACAAACAGACTGTCAGTTCCAAAATAATATCCTTCTCTTTGGAGGACATGTGGAATAAAAACACAGAACACGAAAACCTACCTTTATACCAGATATGAAGCAACACCAACGTAGCCGTACTGACTGAAAACCGTCTGCTTGACAAATCCAAATTCAGTTCAGTCAATGTCTGCCAACAAAAAAAAAACAAGCATAGTTTACAGCCTATGATTATATTATCTATTTTTACTGTAATGGTAGCGTAACTTGCCGAACAGGTACATAATTATGGTTAATCTATAACGACCTGTCACCCTGACAGAAAAAAATATAATTTCAACAACTACAGATATGAATAACACATTGTTCAACAAAGACAGGTAAAACAGTGAACTATTGCATGAAATATTTCCACAGAGGGCCATAAACCCTTGCGTTTTTTCTTACCATTGTTTTTGTTGTGTTTATTTAACACCAGATATATATTCTCTATCTTTCAGATGTGTATTATTATACTGAAGGTCATTATTTACTTCATTGTTGTTTAACCTTCACTGTTACACTCAAGGAAAATTGCTTGTTTACTGCAGCATTTAAGTTTATGAGCAATAGAGTCACGGAGTGTCTGGAAAAGAACCTTCTGCCTTGGAAGCTTTGGATAATGGAATTTATAGATTGGAAATTGTTGTTCCTGTCCTGCTCTTTCAGTTTGTCCTTTCTTGCATGGTTACAATTAGAGGTCGACAGAATGTACTTATGAAGTATTGTATTCAATAAAATCTGACCTCTTCTTTTCCACTAAATTAATATGATGTGCATATCTGTACATTGGAAAAAAATCGCCAGTTAAATTGTTTATTAGAAAACTGTGGTTTGCCCTGAGCGCTTTGGTTTCCTCCAACCATTAAGTGTTGTATAGGTGAAAAATTCGAAAATAAATAAACATATCTTTTAATAATGAAAATCTGGGACTAGACTTAATATTTTGATATTGATTCATTCAAGAATTTATTTCATTGGGATTTTAAGCTTTACTCAAGAAAATTTCGCTTTGGGGTGAGAGGAAACCAGGCCAAAAAATGCTGATGTTAAAGATATATCATGTAGGCATACATATGAGTACATCCACATTTGGAAACCCAAAACTGATGACTAAAATTTAGAATGTTAATTCAAAACTCAGTCTGGCTGAAGGCCAGAGTAAATAGGAACAAAAATGTTGTGGAAAAGTAATCATGACTCAAACATCAAGTTCATTTTATTTATACAGAGGTCTTAATCTCTTAAAAGATGAACAGAATAGCTTTTAATTTTAGAAAATAGTCCCCTTAACAGCTGTCTAGTTTTCTTTGTGACAATAATTTTGTTGGTATTTATAACATAAATCTTCACACTTGTCCAATGAAATGTTGCATGGAAAATGTCCTTTGCTTATCTCGCTTTCAATGTTTTTTGTTCATAATTCATTTTTGGAAGAAGTAAGGTAAAGAAAGAAATGTATCAAAGGTCTATTCAAGTCCCAATAAGTGAGCACATACCTTTCAGATCAATCCAGGATTTAAATCATGCAATCATTGGCCTTATGATCGTCATACAGTCATTCATTTGCCATATTAGAGTATACAGTTTAAAATGCACTGAGCTGCATTGCTCAAATAATTCTGCCAATAGCTAACCAGGTACATGTGCACGATTGTGTATGGCCAAATTTATGTAATGAGGAGTTATATTCTTTCTTTTTCTTCCCCTAATACACATCTGATTCCTTATACAATGCAGAGGGCATTATTTATAGTATCCATATATAAACATATGTACAGGTATATTTAGAAGAAAAGATATGTATATATGATCTTGCATACCTGTATTATTAATACTCACACACAAATAAAGTTACAAAGCTTATTTATTATTGCTTTATATTTATTGCTTTGATTGATAATTAGCTACATGATGAAAAGAACCAAGTCACATACAATGTAAAATTATCTGACAAAGGGAAACTATGGGCTTAAGAATGCAAATGCAGCAAAGACATTTGCAACTGGTGATATATTGTGTAAAGGCAATTTAGCGAACATTAGACATGATTCAATTATTTATCTACATATTTATCTTCAATTATGGCTTCATACTGTTCAAGATTATTTAGCTGGAACGAAAGCAGTGAAATTTTCTTTGAGGTGAATAAATGCTGAACTCACACTAGTGAACCAAAAAGTCATAGAACTGGTGGAGCTAGATTTGAAAAAACGACCTCACTGGTCGAGTGTTGTGAAAACTCCAATCAGTGCTCCTACAACAAAACCTGCAAACTTATATTAAGAGTAGAGAAACTGAAGTCACAGACATAATTTGTGAACTTGTATTAATCTTTAATAATTCACTATGAAATGACAGATGTGGGCTATATAAGCTAGTGCACATCTAGTCATATACATACAGTCATTACACTCTTCTTATACTCTTCATGTTAAACATACATAGATTTCTAATCTTTCCAAACACAATATATCCAGCTGGAAAATCGTCAAATTGAGAAAATGTCAATCTGTCCATTAAACATGGATCCTGCCTGATCAGTTACAATAGCTTCTTTTATACATCACACCTGTACATGAAGTCCATCATTACAGCCTCGATCAAGTAAAGTACTTGACATGTATACACCTATCTAAGTGTACAACAGACACACTTGACTTTGATGAACGTACTTGATCTGCACGCATGTAATTAACCCTAAAGTTGAGAAACATCCATCAACTTGTCTCATTTCCAAGACAGCGACCTACAATTGCACTATACACACATAAGTTACAAGTGCCAATTTTATTAATACTTCGGAAAATCAACAAAAAAAAAGAAAACGAAAAACCACAAAACCATCAGAATTTCATGTATTCTTATCCTAAGGCCATTAACTGTCAAGCAGGGAAGATAGCTCAGTATTTTGTGCATGGTAAAAATACTACTACATGTCGACAGTAGAAAAACTAACAGACTTTCAAATCCTTCCCAACACATATAAAAGTACATATTGGAACTGTAAACGATCTGTAAATATTGTCCAAAAATGCACATTTACAGAGGCAAATAAATGACATGACATACTACTTTCGGACCTGAAACTTACAATTTCACACTAGGATATCATCGCTTTTGCTTTCCGAACAAACCTCAACCCACCTTTCTACAATCAACAGAACTCTCAGTGAGATCAAATATGAGCAATTTTGCCATGGACGAAATTTTAGGTAATTTAGGGTATGTTCAGTACCTCACAGGATAAAACTGTATGTATCGTCGCATTAACCTATTCTGTACGAGAATTATTTATGTGATTGTTAATTAATGCCCTACTTAGGAATTTTTCACTGACAACAACAGTCAGGGGCCCCTGCGGCCGAGGGGTTAGTGTGCTAGCACATCACAATGGCCCTGGGGTCTCTTGATTAGCAATTTGACTGCAAGTCTAGCTCATTCAGGGGTCCTCTCCGGCTGCACTTTGGACAGTCTGCCAGCAACCTGCAGATGGTTGTAGGTTTACCCCTGGGTTCACCGGACTTTCTTTCCATCATAATGCTGGCCATTGACCATGATATAAGTGAAATATTCTTGAGTGTGACGTAGAACTCCAATCAAATAAATAAATAATATACAATAGCTGTCAGTTTTATGGGTGGAGGATACACGAGTAGCCAGAGACCGTGGTCGAAGTGTGGGTTATATATACTGACACGACCACTCGCCACCCTGTGATCTATGCCTAACCCCTTCAAAAGATCACAGATCACAAGTGGTCTTCATTAGATTTAAATGTGAATAGCCACATGAACATCGTCAACTGCAGATTGTCATTAAGGACCCATGAACAGCAAGAGCGGGAAAATCTACAAATTCTCTTAGTTTTTACATGCACAAAGGTTGGTGCTGAACCTACTGTTCGTATGTCCTAATGACTAAGTATATGAGAATTTATACAAATGAATATGACTGCTTCGGTGGCCTGGTGGTTAGAGCATCTACCTCGGGATTAGAACACCCAGGATCAATCCAGGGTGGGGTGATATCTAAGAATTTAAAAATGATACTTGTTGCTGCCCTGGTGCTCAGCACTGAGAGGCTATAGCAAGGAAACAGACTGGTTGGCCTGGTGTCAGTATAATGTGAATAGGTGAAGACAAAGTCAGACAAAACATATATACATTTTATGGGCTCCTCGTTGTCATATAACTGAAATATTGTTGAATACCGACATGATGTAAAACCCAATCGTACATACATACATAAATGAAAAAGACAGCTGGTTAAAACTGACAATAGCTCAGTCAAGTATATGTTTGTGTGGTCATCCAGAAAGATAGGTTGAAGATAATCCCACCTGACAACTCACATCTGCAGCCGAGGGGGAACCTATCCCATGTAAGGGGTTCCATACCCAATCTACATTGGTCATTTCTGACTTTGCTATGATGGATGTATGTATGTATGCTTGGGTTTTCAGTCATATCACAACAAAGGAGTCCTTATAACCTATATACACACACACAAACACACTGTGTGTTCTTGTGGCAGGGCGAGTCCATGCTGCCAATGATCTGTCTCCACTGGAACATGATGTCAAAGACACCAGATATGACACCCCATCTAGTCTCATTATACTGACAATGGGTCAACCAGTCCTGTTTCCTTGCCCTATCATCTCAGTGCTGAACGCCAAGTGAGGGAGCAACAAGTACCATGTTTTAAGTCTTTGGTGTGACCCAACCTGGGATTCATCCCAGATGTCAAGACCCTGAGATGGACCCTCTAACCACTAGGCCACTGAGGCGGTTCTCTTTGTGGTGATGTTCTGATGTGATGACGTGGGCAAACTGATATTGTGTCAGTCACTCAAGCACTGCAAGAGAACACTCAGGTCAGATCAACAAGGACCAGAGCCACTATTAAGCATAAAAAGATGGCCCAATCCTCAAACTTCTGGACCACTAAAGATGTACATGTTAATACAGTAGATGGTGAAAATGTAGTTTATGCATCCAAATACTACAATTAATGTAACACCTTTCTTGAAGACAAAATATAAACCACACTGGAAGCATTATAAGCTGACACAGACATTGCGATAAACACATGAAAGACAAAAATAAGCATCTGACATATAAACTTGAATTTAATGCCATGATTGAGCAGACTTTATTAAGTAACTTGCAGTCTCATTGAAGGGATAAGCTTTGATGATTTCAAAAAGTTGTTAATTACCATGCAATTTTTACCATTAACATTTATTTTTTCAACACCCTTGCTTCTATCGCCTAAATATCTTCTCAACGACCACAGTACACTTTTCTATGATCATATATTACTGGTCACTCCTCCATAACATTCAGTCGAGTGTTTGACCTTCACAATGTCAGAAGAAAACACAGATCTCCAAACTTATGACCTTCTCATGTCCGGATATGTCCACATTAGAAGATATTTTACATTTGACATTTCACATGATTTTGATGTGAACACTACAAATCTTTGATAACGTAAGAAATTCTCTTTTCTAGCAGCATCGCTTTTTATTAAAGTAAATTCTTACCTTGAAATACAGGTGACAGTCGCTTAAGATATCATCTATTAACACTCTGAAGATAAGATCAGTCCTGTTCTGTAAGGAAGACGGGTTTGCAAAGTGATAGTTTGAGATCTTCCCATTACACTAGAATTTGATGCTTACAGTAAAAGACCTAAAATTTCACACATCACAAAGTTGAACATTTTTGCCTCATTTTGAGAGTTTTACTGATTTTAGAAACATGTTTAAAGGTGTGTGTGGAAGGTAGGAATAAGGCAAGTTTCAGTAATATCATATGACATTTTTTTTCCTCTAAAAATGCACTTTAATGGTCAAAATTTAATGTCGTTTACCATGACTGAAATACAGAAGAAAGAAAAAAAAAAGAAGAAAATAAACCTGAGAGAAATCAAGCCAATTCTTTGGCCTTAAGTTCGAGGAGAGGTCATTTCACATAATAGGAAAATTTATACCACCTCCAGGTTCTGACCTCAAAAGTAACTAAAAACAGCATACCCTGGTTAAAAATAGCTTTTGAAATCTTATGTTTCTGCAATATAAATCTCTAATTTTCCACTATTTGTCCCATTCACAAAAAACTAAACCATGCAGGTTATAGGCTGAGAAAACCTGCTGAAATTGATACTTGTACGGACGTCACTGTAGGTGAATGCCAGGGTCAACAAACAGCTGAGATGAAGTCATCGCTAACAGGCAAGCATTTTGAGCCTTGACATAGCACCACATCCCTACAAAGCAGGCAGTTAAGGCTGCCTGTAGATTACCAGGTTGCTTGAACCTGTGCAAGATAAGGTTATCATAATTACACAGAACAGTACCAGCTAAAACTGCCTCTTCTGGCCATCCGGTGGCCTACTGGAGTCCACAAGCCTGATGGTGGTATCACCTGTGGATACTTAAGAAATAACAGCTCGATTCACTACTTGTGTGTACACTGTGATAACTGAAGCAAAAGTGGCCACAGTCCTAAAACAATGCACACTTCCTTTTTGGCTGCATATGCATTAAAGCACATACATACTTCTATTCTAACACAAGCTCACATATATTTTACACTAATTTTCAGTTTTTATTCCTCTCTTCTTTTTCAGATTGATACCTATTCACCCATTTATTTTCAATACACTTCTCTTCCGTTAAAGCATTAAAGCATAAATATATTTCTATTCTAACACATCACCCACTCACATATATTTTACACTAATTTTCAGTTTTTATTCCTTTCTTCTTTTTCAGATTGACACCTATTCACTCATTTATTTACAACACACTTCTCTTCCGTTCCATCGCAGAGTCCACATCAAACAACCAAAGGGTCCATATGCTGAGAATCAATGAGAATACAGCATTTGGGTGACGTACAAATGTAAAAGTTTACTATACATGTATTGTGGCATATATCATTGTGCTGAGCTCAGACTGCAATGTAATGTAACAAAATGTTTTTTCTTGATAAGATGGTGTCTGGGTGTGAAATACATGTACTAAAAACGTAAAAATTTCAGGCTGCTCAAAGAAATAAATTCAATTCCCTGTAACCTCACTAAATTTTATCATGTTTCCACTTTGCGGTGCCGTGGCATTTAACATGTTGACCTACGTATGGACTGCACAGCTGTTGGTGAAGTCATATTTGTTTTAAATACAGGTAGGCAATATGTGCCATGCTAATCTATCCTCCCTTTCAATATGTGCCATTGGAACAATCCCACTGAACACTATGATGTTACCCGTTGATAGCAGTGTTTGGTGTTTTATTTTATTTATTTATAAGTTGTAGCAATAAGCTCCTCTTCAAGTTGCTCCGCATCAATCTGTGGGCTGGTCTGTGAGTCAGGCAAATTTTTTGATAATCAATCTTATAACATGCGCGTTTAATCACTTTAACAATGCCCATCAAGGTCATGAGATCTCAAATTAATTTCTGATTGGATTATATCCCAAGACTTTAAATAAGATGCTCGCTGCTGCCACACTTGGTGCTAAGCAATGAAAGGTTACAGCAAGGAAACAGGAATGGTCGGTCTGATGTTAGTATAATGTGACTGGGTGGGGTGTCATGTCTGGTTTCTTCAGCATGGTGTTCTACTTTAGCGACAAGGCCTTGCACTGCAAGGCCTATATACATCCTAAGAACACCTTGTTGTCATCGGGCTGAAAAATTGTTAAGCGTGATGTAAAACCCGAGCATACATAAATACATACACACAAGGAAGCCTCTTGAGTGCAAGGCCAGGCCGGGTTTTTGAAGGATGCCAAAGCAATTGCAAATCTGGGCTTTTTATGAACAATTTCATTGTCGTTATACATTGTACTCAAGAATCACTTCATACATGATTCACAGGACAGCTGGAGTGTGTCACATCTGATCACATGTGATACTTTAAATTTTGGAGTTTACTTCCTGGCTTGCTCATGTTACGATGGCCTGCTAAAACTGTTAAAACTCGTTACACTGCCACTGCACTCAGAAGACCCAAAATCACCATTAATTCAGTCCTCGTCACCCAATGACTGTGATTCTTCAAAGAAACTGGCTGGTTAATTTGGTTTTTTTCAACTTGGACATAGCTTAATGGTTGAATACAGGATCCTTTTCTTTTTTCTTTTTTTTTTTTTTTTGCCATCCCAACAGTGGCAGTCAGGTTTAGAGGCTGAAAAACCATGGCCTTGGAAAACCTACCATCTGTTGTCGGGCTCCCACCACATGTTGTAGGACACCCACCATGAGATGTCAGGAACCCACCACATGTAGTAGGAAACCCACCACGAGATGTCAGGAACCCACCACATGTACTAAGAAACCCACCACGAGATGTCAGGACCCACCACATGTTGTCGGGAACCCACCATGAGTTGTCAGGAGCTGAAAAGTTGTGGTATGCTAGAAGCCTGCTTCAAGTGTGCTTGTGGTGAGCATGCGACATGTCACTGGGAGCCATTAGAATGGTTGGGTAGAAGTGCATGTGTATTATTACTGTGGGAAAAAGGCCACAAGCCTAAAAATAAGGAGCAATGGACAATCGTTTTTATATGAAAGAAAATCACAACATTTTAATATTTATGTCAATGTCAAAATGCCTATTTAAATCTCTAAACATAATCATGTGCTGAAATGTTTCATTCATTTCACAAAGACAGAAAGAAATTTCAGGTTTACAAGAAATTAATAACTTGAGATACATTTAACCCACTTTTTTTTTTGTTTGCTAAAATGTATGGCATTTTTACTAACTCGTTTATATGTTTATTTGATAAATTAGCTTTTCACTTTTATCATTTAGATAAAGCCGGTACACTTAAACATCCATATAGCTATTGTTCAACCTTTTCCACACTACACACATGTATGTATGATTACATTTCTATAACTTCTTCACAAAGGACCTCGAGAGTGCAAAACCGAACTGTTTATCATTCCACTGAATGGCATATATTTCTTCAAATGTCATGTTTTTAATAATATCAACATAATGCATAAACTGACAATATCTCGAAAACCACACACTTCTAGACACTAAACACAGAACTGAAACACAAAAAAGAAATGCAGTCTAATAACGAATACCCTATGCTTAAATCTGAAGGAAAGGATTATTATATATGATACATTATCAGATTATTTTCGGACATCTTGCAACAATTACAGGTGATAAATCAATGGATATTGAGGGTGCAAGTGGCATACAAAAAAGTTTTCCTAAGTATGACAGAAACACATGACTATGTTCTGCTCTATTAATATGACATGAATATCGTTCTGTCTGTCATTCGTCATAGATATAATGAGATTAACTACATCAGATCAGCAGTTCCCTTCATGGGAACATGTATTTAAAGACATACATGTACGCTGAGTTTTATAACAGATATAATGGTAGTAAAACGTGCAAGGTTCAGTAGTATGCTACTGGATTGTCTCCATGTTAGTATACATTCCTCATGATTAAGGCCATGCTGGCTTACGCAGTAACCTTAAGTCCCGGTTCTCTGCAACTATCAGGCCACTACAGGTTTCGGCTACAACTTTGTCAGGGAGTCTAGTCAGTTATCTGTTGAAGGTCAGTGGTTTACTCCAGGAACTCTGGTTTCATTCACTGCTGTCACATATGTGAAAAATTCTGAAGGAGAGTATTATCAAAACACCAAGGAAATATATAAAGATGACAGCTCAGAATAATTAAAAAATATTAATAATTATTATAACATGATGCAAAGACAATCTAAAATCCAACATCAATGAAGTCCAATGTTGAAATCCTGCATCTGGTATGTTCTGTAGTCAGTATCATTAAATCTGTCAGCTACATGTAGGTTTTTGAATGAATAAACAACAGCTTTCCATCTGAATCAGTTCTGCACAATTTAAAAGAATAGTGTCCAGTATTATTTATTCATAAATAGATAACTTAGTAATGCATTGTCATTCTGAGATTTTGAGATTCTGAAATTTTTAAAAGCCAGGACACATATATCCAAAAATGTGACATTCAAAGTCGATAGTTAAACAGGATCGTATATTATAAGTACATTTTCCCCCCTAAAAGTTGAGAATCTCTGACAAAATTTGTTACACGTGAGTGACCTTCCCAGCTGACAGAACTTCACCATTTAGTTCAAAAGTAGAAAATTAAACAACCAAAGCGATAACAACATCACCTGCTCAGGGAGTTGGACAAAATCATAATAAAATGTTACAGCCCTGAAGAGATAACACCAGAAAGATAACACACAGAGAGCGCACTACATGTATACCAGTTAAGATAAAACCCAATAGGTGGTGCATAATAAAAACAAACAAGAAAGCAATTAAAGATTGCATAAATGTTTTTCCCCTCTCCCCTCCACAAATATATAAATACAGCACAATCAGACTTTCCACAGTATAAATATATATTTAAAAGACTGAGTGCCCTTGTGTGCAAATGCACAGCCTGAACAAAGATGCAAAGGAAAGAAAACAAAAAAAAATAGACAAACTTCACACAGGTATGGAATCAATAACCACATTGACAAATGTGTGGCAAAAAAAATTGCAGGGGGAGGTTACACTCTGTACCACTCTGTTCATGTTGGTGAACAGGAGGAACTGGGTCTGCGCACAAATCTCAGCAATATGCGAAAGGGCAGATAACTTCTAAAGTAGATCAAAAAGTTGCAGAGACATGCCCTGCACAAAGTTGAAAAATATGGTCAAGGGCAGATGACTTCTAAAGTAGATCAAAACATGAAAAACTTACCTGACAGTGTACAACTTCAGGTCATGTTGCACATTGTGTGAGTTTGAGTATTCTGTGCCTACCTGTGTCTGACCTACATTTTTCCATCTGTGTATGTTGTGACCGACACTGGAATTCCGTCGCATGTTCATGAGGCTGCGGTATTTATCAGTCTCGTGTCACTGTACATAGATCATACATTCTTGAAAAATGTTCCCATGTTATAAATATGTTTATGGTCAAACCATCCAGAATTTTCTTCATGTTAGTCTATAAATATGAGTTCAGGAGTTAGAGGTTTTGCAGTCTTTCACTCAAGTCCACTTGAGAGCAAGCATATTAATTCTCATCCACTTAGAAGGATTTTGTGGGAATTGGAGATACTGGCTTTCATGCCATTCGACATGTCATTTTATACTCCATTTTTGTTTGTAGCACTTTGTGAGCTTGTGTTTCCTCACTTGCTATTTTGTTTGAGACCTTCTTTTGGAACTTGTATTGATCATTGTCTTTTTTTGCAATTACATACATTTCATCCCAGTTTATCCTGAAAGTCACTTTGTGTATATTTCCGAGGAGTGAAACATACATCGCCATCATGGATGCTACTGTCAACACTTCTGCCCTGAGAATTTACACCTTCATGGTCAATTGGATATCACTGGCATGCCGTACCCTACTGTTCATCACTCAAAGGGCTGTCATCCTTCATTCTGAGAATTCCCAAGAACTGTGGATTCTACATTTATGCAGATTGACTTGCCTTTCGAAGCCAGAATATCCCACCCGGATTTTGACACTACCATCAGTAATGAAACTATATATTTTGTAAATATCTGTATTCTGTTGTATATTATTGTCAGTTGAACAATTTGTCTATTATGTAAAATATATGTATTGAACTTACTCAAGCGTCTTTGTGTTTGTTTGTTTGATCTTCTGTACGGTGTCTGAGAGTTAAATGAACCATTAATCATATTTCCTCTCCAATAGTGGTGGATTTGAACCCTGGCGCGCACCCTAACCAACTGAGCCAAGGAGGCCCCCCAAAGTTAGTGCTAGAGGTCCAAATTTCATGACGTCTGAGTCATACTTTTGGGTGAATTTGTGTATGTTCAAAAACACATAATTATACATGTAAGTACCCCAAAGTTGCAGCATTCCAGTACAAAGAGATGCTTCAATGTTTATAGATTAACATGAGAGACAATTAGCAATTTACACCCTTTTTGTGTCAGAGTTTTCACAGCAATAACTGTATATACGCCCTCAAATACATGTTCCTTACAATGCATTTTATCACCCTGATTTCTGTAACATTTCATTCTAGGAGTCCAGACACAAATTGCCAGCTGGTCATACTTCCTGTTCTCCAATCAAAAATTCATTACTTCTACACAGCATAATCAACTGTCTGACCTAGCGAACAGCCATTCAAAGTACTGAATATTAGAATGAAATCATTTTATGTGTGTACATCTCACAAAATGCTTGCAGGCCTTAATTCTCTATTCTATATTCTGCACAGAGATGAAATAAACCACGAAGATTGCATCGCTACACATGTAATGCTGACAACTCAGAACCATTTTCCTGCTTTTTCCTCTGGTTTAATGATTACATTTTTATTTGTTTGACTGCTGTCTAATCATGAAGAATCTTTCACTTATATAACCAGGGCCAGGTTTTATATTGACTGAAGAGACCAGTGTGTGCCCAGGGGATTAAACTGCTGGACTTCGCCTCAGGTGTCACACTAACAAACTAACCACAACTTAAACAAGCTAGAGCATTTTGCTGAAAGATAAAGTTCATAGGAATTATGGAGAAGTGAAGTACGGTAGCTTTCATTAAAAATTTTTTTAAAAACCTTTTTTTTCCCTAATCTATCTCAATACATGTCGTAATATAAATAGATTAAAATAAAGGAAAGTCAGACAATTTTGTAGCAACATGTATTTCATTTCTTTTCAATCGATTTAATGTCAAAACTGAAAATTTTACACTTTATATATAATGGTCGTCAGTTTCACAAGTGGAGAAAACCAGAGACACCCAGTTAAACCACATACCTTAGGCAAGTTACTACAGAACTTTTCCATGTGTTTAAACATAATGTGGTGTGGACAACATTTTGCACTTGACACATGAAATACTGCAAACATATATCTATCTATTGCTGTTTGAAACTGTTGACTACTTCTGTTTCCAGGCATTAAAATCACACAAAATGGCCAGGAAAAGTGATAATTAAACCAAAATTCCCTGTTTAAGTTGAGGACTGAATTCCAACCCCCAATATTCTAGCCACTGCACAACCTGATCCTCTTTTTTATCGCTAGGCATCTTGAAAACCAGTGTAAAATAGGGTACAGTTTTTTACTCATTATTATGCAGTACTCAAGCCACAGCTATACCATACATAACATTTCTCATCACAGGCCTACAAGTTCCATAAAGGTTGCGTACCCTATTTAATTTGTTAAGTAAGGAAGTGTTCACAATGGAATTGTTTCCTTACATGCATGTTACCAGCTGTCACTGATGCAACAAATAGACATTTTAGTTAGTTTTATGCCCGTATCTAAAAATATTTACTAAATTTAGGCTTGATGGAGGAGGGCGGATGGAGGAAGTAGGGATCAGCAGTAGAGAGACTTCGGTGGGTAGCTTAGAACAGGCCGTAGTTCTGTGACCTTGTAGCTTATAGCCTTCAAGGAGATAACACAATTCAATTATAGCTGTTATTCAGCAGTGTCCAGGGTCCACAATATTACCTATTTACCACTGGTAGTCCCCTGATAACTTCATGGTAAGAAAAAAGAGGAAAAAAACTGAAAAGATTGAAAAAGAACGAACTGGATTTGAACCCGTGACTGCCTAGTATAATATACAATGGACCTAGTACTAAAAACCAGCGTGGAAGCAGTTTAGCTTTACAAGAGGACTAAAAATGATAATAATAACCTGAACTATTTCCAGAGGTGCCCCACAGGGAACCTGTGTGGACCCCTAATAATCCAAATGATTTCAAGAGGTGTCCCACAGGGTACCTGTGTGAACCCTTAATGAGGGAACATAAGCACAATGAACTACAGATGGGTCATGAGTGATATGACGATCTAAGAACAGTGTCTTCGCAGCCAAGTTTACAGCTGACCAACAATGTAATGTAGACTGAAGGAGTTGTTTCCCCTTGACCATGCAAAGTCCTTCATTTCCAACAACTGAACATACAATGACAGTATCAAGACTTTTAACATCTGTAACCCAGTCATTTCACTCGAAAGACAATTTCAGGTTATTGGGAATATTAGTGCAAGTGCATGTGTACTACGTTCCATAACACTCAACTTTATTTTCTTGAAGAGACACAAGATGGAGAATACATGTAGTTCCATACTGTTATGTTGACTAACATCTCATCTGCCATGAAATGTTTGAGCGGCAGTTTTCAAAATTGCATACAACCATTAAAGGGATATGGTTGCCCAAATATTAGGTATTTTATAGATATTGCCGAATGACATAAGTATTAGGTATTTTTTTCCAAAAAGTAGAAGTTACAAGATTTTCGTTAATCCCACCCCCAGCCCTGTACATTCTGTGAATGTTTAAAAATACAAAAAAAAAACAACTAAAAACTGAAATGTCTGCCTGAATATTTAAATGAGGGGCTGTCAATTCTGTGGAACTGGAGCATGCATACAGCGATCGGTTAACTTGATATGTAAACAAAAGTGGCTGATGACACAGGGAAGAGGAGGACTATGGGCTTGCTGGTAAGAGGATTGGACAAAAAGAGGCGTAAAAGATGGCTCAGCACGTTGGCAAGCAAGTGCTAGAGTTGTACTTGGTGGTCAGTTGTTGCTAAATGACACTGCTTGATATGTGGGTGCAACCGTTGTTGTTGTGGGATGTTAAACATTGAACATGGCCCTCCCTCTTTGTGTTGAATTCAAATAACAACAGAAACTGTTCGGGCTCATACAAGCTACATACTCAATTAATGTTCTTCATTTCAATGTGACTGATTTAGTTTATGGACGAACCTCCAAAATTTGTTAAGACGTTGCAATCAGAATTTGTTTAAAAATCAAAATTTTTGGTGACCATGTCTCTTTAATCCTATGCAGAAATGCCAAATAGGGCATTACCTAATTATAAGAATGGATAACATGAGGTCAAGTTTGTATAAAAACATGGCATTGTTTATAGACATTACATTTTCTCCCATTGGCCATTCACAGCTACATGTATTTACAAGCTGTGGGTGGGTCCTCCAATCCAAATAAAGCCAAGTTTTGCAGTGACAACAACTTTTTTCTCTCGTCCAGCTCAACAAATCAATCAACAGCATTTCCTTTTAGTACCTATGATCTATAAAAGTTTTTCCATTCTGTAAAACCAGTTATCAATTTTAAATACTTCACTGCTCAAAACTGACAATATGGACTAACAGATTTATTGTCCAAGATTGACTCAGCATTATCAACACAGTATTGTTTCTCTCTTCGCATCATGCAATACAACGTTGCGCTGTCTTCCAGTGAGAACAAGTATGATTTGGGCTCTTCTGGGTGATCATGGATGATGTTTTCATAGTTTGCTACTTCTGCAGGTCACTTTTTCCAATACATATACAGAAATGAATGATCTGTTACGGATATATTGTTTATTCTTAACAGCTACCTGTTTAAAACTGCTGAAAATTAATCCTTTGTAATAACAAGTTTTTAACCTTTATATACTGTGAGGTACCGATGAGATACAGAATGGTGGAGTTTGAGTGCCCATATCCCATTTAACATGTCTGCTGGTGTAATTAAGGTAATTAAGTCTAGATAGGCTGACCATCATCCTTTTATCCTATAATTTTAATGTATATTGGCCATAATAATAGACATGTCCAGTTACAGCACTTAAACTCAATAGTGTTTCCTGTGAGGAAAATATTAAAAGGGGAGGTCATGCAGAAATAAAGAATGAAATTAACCCACAATGATTTAGCAAAGTTATCTCCCCTGTGCATGGCATAACACCTGTGAATCATTGACGAAATACATTTAAATGAGTTATTTGTCTAAAAATTGAAGAGATCTTGTGCAATGATTGATACTGGTACACCATAATTTACTAAACTATTATTCCAGTAATCACTTATAAAAAGTATTTATATTCTTGTTCCTGTTTTCACAGTATAAAATTGTAAAAAACAAAAACTTCAGCAGAAAACTCTGACCTAAGAAAACTTACTGATGAGCTTTCCACAGGTGATAAGACGGAAGACGTCTGATGGAAAACTTGTGGTCTCTTCAAAGAACGTGGCCACTTACTGTTACCAAGGCCAGGAAAAGTGAGAGTGGATGAAATCTACCAATTCCACATCATATGTCACAGTTACTGAAATATCTTAATGGTGAATTGTCCCAGTTGATCAGTTTTTATTGACACAAGACTGACACAGTATTTTCTTGAGGTGACTGAGCCAAAGTGGTTTAAAGAGTAAAATTCGCCAGATTTTTTTATAAAATGTATTTTTTTTCAAGACCGATAGGCTGAGTTTTGTATTCTCTACACACTTATCTGCCCTTGATGTCCACTTAGTGTATGACATTATATTGGCCATATGCCGTTTTGTGCAGCAATCAACTGAGCTAATCATCCACCAAATTACATTGGGATTAGCTTTCATGACTTCTCTTTGGATACCTCCATGCGAAGAAAATGAACAACTGCCACGCAACATGCCAATTTTGAAACGAACCGCATTGGTGGGAAGTTTCTGGGTTATTGCACTGCTCTAATCAATGAGCCACGGAGGCCCCTATATTTTAATGAGTAAAAATACTAACCACATGCATTTGTTTGTGTCAATGTTTTATATCACAAGTATATCATTCAGTTACGTAAAGTGAAAAATGAAACAGGGACAGTTCACTTTTAACAAGTCATGGTAAACATTATTTTCTCTGTAAAGAACTGCAGACATTCTACCTAGGAATCACCAATAGCAACGCTGACACATGCTGTAAGTTTATTTTTTTGAGCATCGTGCTAGGTTTGGTAGTCATGCTGGGTTAAATTTTTGATATGTTGCATATGAAAGTGCGTGTTACACATGGTGGTGGAGCATAGGATCAGGCAAATGTTTGTCTTTACCTATTTTTTCAGTTAAGTTGACAAATGACAGATCACAATATGCTTGCGTGACCTGGAAGCAATATATATTCGTTTACATTATAATTAAGTACACAACTGACAGCCAGGCTTTCACGAGCCCAGTACAAACAAGATGTGAAGACTATAGTGCAATGTCCAAACACCAATGGCTTTATTATTTGTCAGTATGTGCCAGTACTGTTAGGGTTTTATCGCTGAAGTAGTTCACATGGTGTGGACAGAAAACAAAGGCAGAAAACCCATGTCCATCAAGCACTGGTGTATCTGGGAAATTGCACTGTTCTATCTATCGTGAAGATTTTTACAATAACTAACAAGCAATCATGACAACTAAGGGTTAGGAAAAAATGACCAGCAGTTTGCCCATAAGTGCTCTCATTTAAATTTCTTTCAAGGAAAAGACCTGGGAAGTATTAGGCAATTTGTTGTAAAAGAGTATGATTTGAAGATTTAGAAAGGATCATCAAATTTTTTTTTTGTTCCAAGACAATATATTTAATGGCAGTTTACAAGACGCTCTCAATAGCAAATAACAAATACCGCCATGTAAAAGGGGACTTCACCGTGATATTTTGGACCAATCAGAACAAATAATTATTTAAAGCCTGATTAGCTGATATGACTTGAATGTACATTGAATGTACGTAAGGCTCCTCTTACAAGGATATGAATTCAACTTGATTACACAGTTGGTTGTACCTTAATTGTTTTGTCAGTGCACAGGCCATAACAAATAGCTGGCAGGGTGGCACAGTGTGCAGCTTTTGGCTACACAAACAACATATCAAATACAGACAGGAAGGAGACCTGGTTGACATTTCACTACCAGAGAGCAACAAAAATGATTCACATCATTCAGCCAACTTCAGGTCAGTAAAATGTTTTCTTACAACTATGGGTTGTTATGGTGATAAAGCATGTGTTTCTTAGAGAATGTCTAAAAAAATATTGCATGGAGTTTTTTTAAATCTTTTAACCTTTCCTCAGTCTTTTCCTTTAAGGCAAGTTGTTGCTGTTGCCTTTACAGTGTTTGAATTATTGAAATATACAGTCTACAGCAGCTTGCCAGATTGCAATCACCATATGTGTATATTTATGTGTTAATATGTTATCCTTTCCTCTTAATTATACAACATCTATAAAAAAACACGTGGCTACACTAGAATACCTCACTGAAGTGCAGAGGAAATAGCAGAATGTATGTGTATGTTCACATAGCATCAACCTTGAGGATGGAGTGACACTATTGTTGGACATGCTATTAGCAACCGGAAAGTAGGCTGACCCAGAGTGCATGACAACACAAACTGTAATCCAAAAAATCTCACATTTTGCAATACTGGGCTTTATCGTCATTTTTTAACAGGAATCCAAATGGTTTTAAAGATTTCAGGCCAAATAAGAGCCAACAGACTGAGAGAATTCCTGGATTCCCATCGAAGGTAAAGCTGTTCAATAGACCAGTACGTGTGAATTTTAGGTCAACATTTGGACACCCATAATCCTGTGCAAGTGTCTTATTACCACAACTGTCATATCAACTGGTCTTTGAATTTCTAATTACTCACATGGTAAATGAACATGCTGATTGTTTTCTTAAATAACTTCTTTTTTTTATGTTTTCTTCCTTATGTATTGGCAAAAGCCTTATGTGTGCAGCAAATGAGGTTCCATAGAGGGACTTTCCCCCTTTAAACCATTTCTCAGAAACAGAAGGCTACGAGTGCAATTTATGAACTTCTAATGACTTAAATAAAGTTTTAAATTTGTACAAATTGCACTGATCAAGTTCAGGATTTTTAATAGAGAAAAAAAGGCTAATCTGAACTGCTCACACACGACAAAGTTTGGAAAATATGATGACAATGAACAAAGCATTATTAAATGTTTGAGGGATGATGGGTTTAAAGTGTCTTACAAGGATGAACTCTGGTTTAACAATTTGGAAATAACAAATTTTCAATATCTGATTCAGGAATAAATTAATCCATCGACATTACGACTAATATTACCAAGTTTGTATGTATTTACTCAGAAATGATGGATCCAAGAAAAAGTTGAAGTTGGCCAACATTTGGACACCCACTAACTCAAACCATGATTGAATTCTGTGCTGAACTTTGGGGAGTATTAACAGTGCAATGAGAAATCAAAAGGGGAACTACTTTCAAATATGAATGTATGTCCCAAGCAAAAGCTTAAAAAGCTTTATAATGAAAGAATAAAGCAAACATTGCTGTGGAATTTAGTGTCAATGAACTGAAAACTACTTCAGTAATTCCTGGGACCCTTGCTAGCACAAGCACTTGAAGCCATCAGGCCCTTTGGCCAGCAGGCCCTTGATCAATGATCCAGGCCTCAAGATCATGGGGAAGTCTTACTCTTTTGGTTCAGATTTCTACACCAATTTTTCATTTTGTCAGCAAGTATAAGAAAATTAATTCTTAGTAAATGTATCACAATAAAAGTTACAATTTCAGAGCAGTAAAGTGCTTTGAAGTTACCACCAAGACTGACTTCAGTCTGAGACAGTTTCATCATCCGGGGGCCAGGTCTTACTATGAAGTCAGAGGGTTTGTTAGGCAAACTCTGGGTGGTTTAGGCTCGTCCAGTTCCAGCTCTGCCAAATTACTGAGTATAGCCTTAGATATAAATCAAACAATCAGTAAAACCACACACTAAACTGTCTTATTCAGATTAGCAAGACCTCAAGCTACACTGCTTTTATTTCGTGAAAATATGAGCCTATATTGCCTTTTTCAGTTAAATAAGACTATATTATCTTCTTTAGGTAAAACCTCAGACAATACTGCCTTCATTTAAGTAAAACCTGAGACTACTCCTATATTTCAGTATAATATTGTCTTATTCTAGTAAAGCCATAGACTAGACTGCTATATTTCAGTAAAACTTCAGACAATATAGTCTGGGATAATTACTTAATTTAATAACTACATCAGACTTGCATACGCAGACCAATTTCATCATGATCTTATCACAATCCAATTCCTCACAAACTTATTTCAACAAATTTTAACAGGAATTTAATGTGCTAGGTAAAACCAGCTTTAGTAGCTCTGAAGTTCAAAATGTTTGCGACAATCAATTCCTTACAGGATTTAATTATCCTTCTTTATAATGCATATGCTTATTAGCCACAAGTAACTTTACTTTGTTTGACAAAATAAAATATATCTCAGCAGGTAAACACAAGGAAGCACTAGACAAAAATTAAACCATGCATGAACCACCTGCAGAAAGTATGGTAAATGTGGTCTTAAGTGTTGTTGCCTGTCTTCAATAATTTACAACTTACTATCTGTTCTGCACAGTCATACCCAGATGTCAATGTAAAGGCTTTGCATTAAGCAAAAATATACGGCCAGCCCTAAAAATATTACCGTTGAGCGTAACCCGACCAACCCTTGGAAAATGGGCCTACTCAAAATTTTTATTGGTATTTTGATAAAATGTCTTTTTTTATATTTTTCTCTCCATATTAATTTCTTTAAAATGCATTATCTTGAAAATGCATTTTCAAGAGCCAGCATAAAAAAATAACTCCCTACCGACCGACCCTATTTTGTCTCACAGGATCCGATTACATCAAAGTTTTTCAATGACAGCCTAAAACATAGTCTCATGGATAATCTGGCATGACTCTGAATTTTCGGAATGGTATGATGTGCCTTTAACTCAAAAAAGGTTCCCACATGAAAAAAGGTGGAACACTGCACCTGTGCTAATTTTTATTTTACCTGTTAATTAAAGTTAATCCAATTAATATTTCTGATATTTCATACTACTGTAACACTCTTTCCAACCAAAGTATCTCCAGAAATCTCCAACATTTCAGGAGCATTCTGTGATATAAACAGGTGCCCAATTTCTGAATTACACTCAATATTTTTGGAGGCGCTACCTGCTTAACCGAGCAATATCTTAAATCAAAGGCCACCAAGGTTGACATTTGTACAGTGCTTACATGTCATGTGACCTACTGGTCAGCTGATCTGCTAGCAACCTGCAGATGGTCTGGGTTTCCCCTAGGTTATGCACGGTTTCCTCCCACCATAATGCTGGCCACCGTTGTGGCCACCAATCAAAGATATAAAAAAAAAATAAACACTGGTCAACTATTCCTTAAAATACTTTTATTGAAACATCACGGTAGGGCAGGAGCAACAGTAAATTTTTTGTGGCCAGCTTCCATGACACCAAGAGCTTTAAATTTTGAAGCAATTTATTTATTTGATTGGTGTTTTATGACATATTCAAGAATATTTCACTTATACAACAGCAGGCAGCATTATGGTGGAAGGAAACCAGGCAGAGCCCTGGGGAAACCCATGACCATCTGCAGGTTGCTGGCAGACCTTTCCTCGTATGGCTGGAGAGGAAGCCAGCATGAGCTGGACTTGAACTCACAGCGACCACATTAGTGGGAGTCTTCTGGGTTGAATTAAGCTTTCAATCATATGTCAACAAATGCCAGATACAGCACAGAATTATGTGTTGGCCTTTATGTCCACATCTTGTGAATCCCTAGCGACAGTAGAAAAATCAGTGATAAAAGCTATGTGCATCTTGCATGTTGGTATATCTGTATTTTAACTTTATGCGTTGTTCAGTGTTCTGGTGCATTTGGCAAACCTTCTGTTAAATGATGCATTAATTTAGACCTCAATTAATCTTAGTTTTGAGATGTACTAGCCGCCACAGTAGCTTCTTGAAGGCTAAATCGTGCTTCTCTGGTAACACCAACTTTTTTTACAACGACAGGACTGACGCCTGAACAGCAGGTGTTAACATGCTCGTGAGATTTCCATGTTACTGTCATGATTTTATCTTACATGAATTTATCATTGACTAAGTTAGACAATTTGAGGTTTGTTTGGAACAGAGGATAATATCCTATGGGTAAAATGCAAGTCTCAGCACCAAAAATACCATTTTGTCAAATTCATTTGCCTCTAGTATATAAGAGGATGATTCTTATGTTGAATACAAGGAGGATCACTGAAGATCATATAAATCATTATTAACTGACTGTGTGTGCTATTATCCGCGTTTTCAATGGCGCCTGGCAATGCAGACCTCCAGAGCACGGCTGCTTTTGACAGAGTCGTACTGATGGAAATGCAGTCTATCAGTGACCCTCAAGCTATTATACTGAAGGAATACAAAAACACTTGATCAATAATATACATTATTATGTGTCTGTCTTGAATATGTTAATATCTTATAATGGCAGATACACATGCATTTTATTTATTTCTTTAATAGGTGTTTTATGTCATACTCAAGAATATTTCACATATATTTACTTATTTATTTGATTGGTGTTTTACACCTTACCCAAGATATACGATAGCCGCCAGCAATATGGTGGGAGGAAACCAGGCAGATCCCGGCTAAAACCCACGACCTTCCGAAGGTTGCTGGCGGACCTTCCCAGGTATAGCCGGAGAGGAAGCCAGCATGAGCTGGACTTGAACTCACAGAGATCACAATGATGGGAGGCTTCTGGGTCATTGTGCCGCGCTAGCACGCTAATTGACTATGCCCCAAGGCCCCGATACATATGTAGGCTGTTTGAAAACTGCCCTGCTTGACCCAGGCATTAGTGTTTCTTGTGTACTTGTAGAACTGATCATCTTTAAATGAAGTAAATATCATCCAAAAGGCCATTTAGTAATTACAAGGCAGGTAGTTTGGTGGCAGGAGGTGTGATAGATATGGCAGAAATTAACTGTTGCCCTAACAAGGAGAGCTATTATTTAAAGGCAAAGATCACCTTCAGCTGGAGTATGCAACACTGACATACCATTTTACGCAGATTCCAAAGATGTTTCTCCTTACTTTTTTACATTCTATTTAGTGAATAAAATGGAAAAAACTTTCGGATTCAGCAGAGGTGTTTTTCCTTACTCTTTTGCCTTCTTTTTACAATGAGTAAAATCAGAAAAACTTCTGGGTTCAGCAGTGGAGTTTTTTTAGTCTCATTGAACAGACTGAAGCTTAGCAACATCACAGGTTCGTTTTACCTGTTAACATGCTGCACATTTTTACATGTATAACAATAATTAAGACACACCCAACGACCCCGACACATACCACTGGTTTGGGTTATTTGCATGTTCCTTTGTAAAAATCAAACAAACAGAAAAGTGAAGATGTCGTCACCTCCAGCCCCCTCAAACAAATTCCCTTAACCTCAACTGCCTGTCCTCCTGCCCACACAGCTATATCCACATTAGTCACTCATTCAGTCACCTTGCTACATCTCCCTCCCCCTTCTCCTTCATGAACCAGCAACTTGGATTACAACCTAATGCCTGGCAATGAGAGACATACACATGCTTTCAGTGGTGCACTTAAACTCATCCCCTAATAACACTAATTATTAAAACAAATTCATGGAGTAAAAATTTAACACTAACTATCAAAGTTTAAAATGACTATGTGATCAAATCTATAGAGTTTATTGCATCTGGATTTGCACAGCGTAATTTTTCCACACATATTCTTCAACCTTTTTTGCATGTTGGGGTACTACTCTCTGTAGGCTGATAAAATTATAGTTTAGGTGAAGCTGTCAGAAATTTGACAACTCGATCAACCAATGTCGTCAAAATCAAATTCCTAAAGAGTGTACATGAATCAAAGTGAAAGCTGCCCTTTCAATATGCCAGATAGTTGGGGAATGAAGGTACCGTTCATACCCACTGATAGACAGAAAAACATTTTGAAAACATATCAAAGATGGAAAGGCGATATGATGTTAAAGTCATGTGTTGATGGTAATCTCAGATGGCTCTATACATTCACTGGGATAAAGAGATACTGCCCACCTTAAAATCGCCAGGACTATCTTGAAGATCATGCCTTTGACTTCAACCATATCAATTACTGCAGGTCATTTATATGATTATTCCATTTCAACCTTGAATAATCTTAATATCACTTGCTCTTAAAGGGTATTACACATACATGTACAGAGTATGATATCCTAGGTCAAAGCCATATTACCCAGAAAGTCTCCCACCAATGTGGTCGCTGTGAGTTCAAGTTATGCTGGCTTCCTCTCTGGAAAGGTCTGCCAGCGACCTGCAGATGGTCATGGGTTTCCCCTGAGCTCTGCCTGGTTTCCTTCCACCATAATGCTGGCCTCCGTCGTATAAGTGAAATATTCTTGAGTACAGCATAAAACATCAATCAAATAAATAAATAAATCAAAGCCATATTGCTGATAGTAACACATCTTCATCTCTGCAAAATAGACATTACTATTCACTTTTCCACCTCAGCGTTATCTCAATGAATTTAGACTTCAGTCCTGTCACTAAAAGCCATAAAGCATTATATAGTGAATGTCTTTTCTAAAACATGTCAGAAAGAGGATACCTTGTCAGTATTTCTCTCTTTGAGAATATGGACAAATTTTATCCGAACAAGTGCATTTTTAGAGGATAACAAATGTCATAAAATTGTATATTTGGTGTAGAAACTTACATTTTTCTGCTAAGATATCATCCTAACGTCCAAACAAACCTTACAACTCTTATTAATCAATAGAACTCTCTGAATCAGGAAAATAAGTAACTTTGTCATGGATGAAATTTTAGGCCCTTTAGGGCAATCTATTAATGTTACTATCTACCATGATACTAAAAGCCTTACATGCATTATCTAGGGTATGGTTATGGTTGTTTAATGACCCATAAATGCACTGCAAACACGATGATGTGTCCATAACTTTATCCTGTAGTTTCACCTTTTGTATGTATAGCACAGTTTTATTCAGCATTACACTGCCTGGCAACAAATGATGGCAAGGAACTGACAATGACTTCAAGGGACAGTAAATGTTGCCAAGGAATTGTCAATGTCATATGAAATTGACACTGTTGCTAAAAAAAATGCTGAAATTACTGTGAAATTGTCAACAATCTTACCAAGAAACTGTCAATATTGCCACGGAACCAACAATGTAGACAACGAACTAACAATGTTTGAAAAGAACTTACAAGCAGCTGTCAAAGTTGTGAAGGAAATGCCAATAATGCCAAAGAACTATCTTTGGTTGTTAAGGATCAACAATTTTGCCAAGGAAATGTCAGTTTCCAAGGGACTGTGAACTATGCCAACCAGCTTCAGCCACAGCAGTCAAGGTCAGGTATTAGGTCAACTTCCATGTGGTCTTCCCTTATCATTCAAGTGCTGGCAATAATGTCCAGTGGAAACTATAAACATCAAAAGAGATGCTGATAAGTGTGTGCCGGTAATAGGTGAATCAAAAACCAGATAAATTGATTGAATTTTCAAGTTACCAAGTTCAAGAACTTATTCCATGTTATATAGCAAACTGAAAAATGTTTATTCTTCTAAAAAGCAAATGTCACTTTGGCTGTCAGTGTATAGCCATGCAACTATAAGATTTGGCTGACCACACTCAATACATAGCACATGTATGTTTAATTTTTTTGAAATTTCAAGTATTCCACTTCAGAACCCGCTGCAGGTCCTGAACATGTCAGCTCGTACTGACAGGAATGAAGGTGTTCCACCTTTCACAGCTGATTTTGTCCAACTACAAGCACAGTGAAACCATGCATATAAACAGTGTTAAGGCTTGGTAATGGTGGACATCTGAATGAATGGCATTATTAAGGGTTTGAATATATGTATGTGTGTGTGTATATATATATATATATATATATATATATATATCTGATCTTAGTTATTAATGAACATCACAAATACACAAAACTGAGAGCATTTATATACAAATACATTTGTATATGAGTTGTATTTCCAAACGTGGCGTTTATTGAAATTGAGGCCCACAATCCAAATGGAAATGGTCGAAATTGACAAAAGTCCAATGTGTTTAGTACAATAGTGTGCCAGTTCAAAATACATGTAGTGACAAGATCATAGTTTGTATGAACAACTTATCCCATAAACATCGCAGTTTTACAAATGAGCAGCTTCGATCTAGTTTCCTTACACAAGAAATCCAATTATTCATGCGTCACAGAAATGCTTAGAACACATACATATTAATATACCTACCAGAGGCTTTGTAACTGGTACTCAAAACTATCCTATAGCAACAATGTTCGAATTTTTTTGAAGTATAAACATATAATATTGTATATATTTATTTGAAACTCACAATTCACAATTAAAGACCCTAACAGGAGAAAAAAAAACAAGAGACTTAAAAGACTCAACAGTACATAAATTTTCATTTGTACATCTTAACAAAACTACATAATCAATTTATTCAAGATCACCACCAATCATTTAAAAACAAGAGGATTGATAAGACACACACTTTTTCATATCAAGCTTCTCTTCTTTTACATACACTTGTATTCATTGTGTGAAGAGGAATTGCTTTCTTTTCAGGATATGATAAATGACAAACTTAGGCGAAAAGTTATGAGTCTTTAGTTGAGTATCCAAAGCCCCCACCACAGTGAATCTGGAGTGCTTTGCTGAGGAACTTCCAAATGCGAGAAAAACATAATAATAAAAATGAGATGATCAATAAAAACGTAAATGCAACGACTTGAATAAATTCAACTGCCCCAAGAGATTTTCTATCATGTTACAGTAGCATGGCTGGTGAAGAAAAAAATCTCAGAGCAAAACCTGATAACTTGGTCCACAAAAAAAAAAAAAAAAATTTCATCTCCCCATAACAATAAATTTTTTTTTTCATCCATTTTTTTTTTCTTTCTTTTCTGCCCAAGCAAATGTTCACAAATCTTGAGTTGCAGAAGTTTTCACTTTTCAGTCTTGTTGTTGTTGTCGTTGAGATCCAAATAACTACTCGTTTTCCTGCCAGTTTTGTTCAGCTGTCAACATTTGGTACAAACACTCATCATTCAGGCACCCGTTGATAAATTCGTCCTTGGTCAGTACGTTGTCCTTATTCACGTCCATCTTTTCAAAAATCTTCTCCGTCCGTGCCTCAGGCGTATCTAGCTCTTCAGTCTGCTGTCCCTCCGACAACATGTGATATATCGACTGAAGTGAGAAAAAAAAAAAAGCAATTTTTTGTGATTACCTGTGTGCATCAATCTGAATTTGCTCAATTAAGAAAACTTACTTTGCAAACCTGCAAATAAGATGCCTGACATTTTAAAAAAAAAGCCCCTTTTGACAAAGCGATATGGCTATGGTGTCCAAGTTATATATTGCTAGACAAAAGCCTCTTGGGTCATACCACGTTCACTAAAGGGGAGTTTTCAGAAATGTCAGGCGTTGAACATCATTTTGTATATGTTATACCCACACTGATATTAACTATAAATATGCATATGACAAATGCAATCACTTATGAACATGCTTGTATATCTAGCACAAATACAACAAAGAAAAAACATGATGCCCCAAGTACACATTGGTCAAGGGGCACAGCTGCATGTTTGTGCAAGTTTGTAGGGGGTTCTAGGTAACGGGAGGGGGGGGTGCGGTGGAGGGGGGGTTAAACAGGGGTCAGTCATGGGCAGTGTCCCACTACTCTCTTTCACTTGCTGGCCCATGTTCCACAAAGTTGACTATAACTCTCATGACAACCCATGTTAAAAAGATAGGTAGCCTTGGTAGTTACAATCAACTTAACCTACAATTGTTTTGTGGAACAGGGGCCAGGTTGGGACAGTTATGGATATGCTACTCATATTTGCCCTTAATCCTTCTTTCTTTCTCAACTGTTTTTGCATGTATGGTTACCTGTCAACCAAAGTGTTGTGCTTTATTTGCCATACAGTTTGATAATACACTGAAGTACGTGTAACTAATTTACTACAAGTTTTTTTTGCATGAAGGCATTGGGGGAAAAGAGTTTCGTTGTAAACCTTCGATATATAAACATACACAACAGACTTCGGTAAAGCCTATGACTTTACATTTGACAACACCACTTTCTGATTATTATATTTTGATGCTTATCTCCCAATGCATTCGAACACAAAAATGGGAACAAACACTTTCTAAACATATCCATATATGGGCAGAAGTAACATGATTTATCCACCTAGATTGCTTCATAACTGGCAAGACCACAAAAAAAAAAAAAAAAAAAAAAAAAGTCCAGAGTGTTAAAAGTGACACTTAAGCTTTTTCACCATCTGGTACCCATTTGTCCAAAATCCCATGGCTGTCACAAGAAATGGAATACTGATCGACTTTATTGTATACATGCTCCTCCTTTGCAGACATGTAAAATCACAGTAGCAGCAAGAAGATAAAAGATTTTTGGATAAAATTATACATAACACCTAACCAATTTTCAAAGAATTTTATATCCTGCAATCCAAAGTAAATGCCGAAAAAGATGAAACCTCTGTCTCCACAAACAGTCACTAAAATGCATTTCAAGAGCAGTACATACAGTAAAATCTAATCCAGGAGTGCTCATGTCATAAATCTCAATCAGGGCGAAGTAGCACAGCAGTAACAATATTTCACTAAGATGTTCCCAGAGAAACTCTTGCAATGAGATTAACTTGGCCTTCTCTCAAATACCTACCCCAATAATTTCCATCATTTCACTGCGGTCTATCGTCCCGTTGCCATCAATGTCATACATTTTGAATGCCCAATCTAGCTTCTGTCGGGCATTTCCTGCTGATGTGATATTAATGGCCATAAGAAACTCCTTGAAATCAATCTTGCCACTGCCGTCGTGATCAAATGATCGGAAAACATGATTGCAGAATTTGTTCGGGTCCCCAGAGGGAAATATTTCTGAGTAAACTTCCACGAACTTCTTCTTGGTCAGCTGTCCGTCGGGGCAGTCCCGCTGAAAGAGACCCAGACAAATGTCAGTGAGAAGTCTGTAAAGATGGCCCTTTATTACGGCCATGGGAGTAGGGCTTTTGCAAGGTTATGGTTATTAGGCTTGGCCAGGACACCTCAGACTCAACCTGAACAGTATGTACTCTGTTCTCACCAAGGGTAAAGGAATGTTTTCTGTAACTCAGAGTGTAAGGACCTCAGGATGCAGCTATTGAAGCAAATCTAGTGAATAACACACGAAGTCGACAGGCTTGGTGGTGTTGATGATCAAACCGCTCAACTCATCATCTGAAGCAATTCTTTCAATGCAGTGGTGACCAGTGATAACCAATACATTGATTTAAAATTCAAGGAATTATACAATGTGATTCTTTTCATACAATAAGCTTCTGCTCTTGTGGTATGGAGAAACAGGGTGCAAATTATAGAGGTAATGCCAAAACATTACAAACAGACAAACCATGCCATATCACAATACAACCAGTAATATGGGACATATGAAAATAAACAAAGAAACACATTCTGTATAAACTATACTGATGATACCAATGAGATATACTGTATCTAGTATAGGAACCACAGGAATGTTACAAGTTGAAAAGTCTATAACTTGGGTCCAAATTTACCTTGTATTTGTTAGTTTCATTGTTGCTTAACGACATACTCAAAAATTTTTCACGTTTATGGTGGGTTTCAGTTTTATGGATTCTGAAAACCAAAGCTAACCTCTGGCAAGTATAAATGACAAATTTTCTCTCTCATGACATACAGATATGAACACCATCTTGGCATCCACCGCAGCTATAAACTGATATTTAAGCTCCACAAACAAAGACAGCGAACCAAAGTCAAGACTGAACCACACCTGAACCAGTGGCAACTGAAAGCCAATTCTCCTAAATCACTCAGCCCCAATATGTTCCCTAGAGTGTTAAATTTGCAATGTCTCCAACCTTAGATGGGATATGCATATAGGGATACATTAAGCCAGCGCCCTTTATAAACAGATTCTCTTGCTCTGGACAAATTACAAAATATTTCCTTTGTCAGAACTTAACCTTTCGAATCACAATTTCAACCAAACCCAGTCTATCACAGACTGAAGAAAAATTAAAGTCCAGAAATAACAAAATTTGCAGGAATCATTTCAAAGGCTGTTTCCTCAAAATCATAATAGATGAAAAAGTATAACCATTAGAATAATCACATTAAAAGTTGGAAAAGTTTAAGCATTACCCTAATTTCCCAACATTTCAGCATGTAAAAAACAACAACTTTCACTGCAATTTATTCATCTTTTTAATATGATTTTGGCGACAAAACTACACTGGTTGGGTTGTTTAACACCTTGGCTTCATAAAAGTATAATTTCATGAGTCCATACTGTTGTAGTGCCCTCAAACTAAGCTTGAACAAATGAGACAATATGGTTTCCTTGATTTGTGACATGATAGAAATTCATACGCTAATACACTATCAGAAAAGGTAAGATTTGATTACTTAATTTTATCAGTTTACATGATTATAACGTCCTGAAAATATGCTTGAATAAACATCCTGCAAACATACATAAAGATTTAAGAAATTACAGCATTTTTATGACTCTTAAAAGATGGAAAAGTGCAATGTTTCGATTTTTGACATGATAATAACTTATGTGCTAACACATTATGAGAAAATATAAGTTTTGATTACTTACCATAAAACCGACGTACCACTGCTTGATTTCATTTTTGGAGAAATTTGTGTTTTCTACCAAGAATCGGATGTCATCCTTGGACAGCTTTTTGGAACTTTTGTTTCCCATGATTAAAACTTATTACGTGCACTCAATCTGCAAAGACAAGAAAGTAAACAGATTTTGAAAACACATGTTACTATATATCTATGTATATATCTTTCATAATGACCGTCACTTCTGGGAACTAACCCTTTGGGTGGCTGTGGTCACATTTCAAATGCCTTATAACAGGTCTGTAGAAAGTAAAACTGTCCATCTGAATTGAAACTTAATGAGCTTATAAATGACACGCCATAATCTATGATGATCAATAGAATATAATGTCATATCCACATTAATACAAAAACTGGGCACCAGTAGGCAGGCACTACATACGCTTACAGCAAGCTGTTGGTTTGCTACCTCTAATGGAGCAACAAGTGAAGAGGTAAAGGTTATGATACGGGCCCTAGGTACATGGAACATATGTCAGTGTTTGTGTAAAGCATAACTTCCTTAAAACACATGGCCTGGAGAACAAGATGCTGACAATTGAACAGACAGTGAAATGGGCAAACTTCTGGGTGAAGGTCATAACATAACCCATAGACATAAATGACATTTAATCAAGATCATGACACATTCTCCCGACCTAAGGAACATCTGTGCAAAGCACAAGCTTCTGTAAAGTTATCATTTGTTATGTCAAGTTATGGCTTGGACCAAAATTTCAGCATAAAATGCTGTAGTGACCTTGACCTTAAGCTAATGACCTTGGCTCAAGATCATGACACCCCCCCCCCCAGGAAAATTTATGCATAGGTATAAGGTTCTACAAAGTTGTAGTTAAAAAGTTACAACCAGGTCAAGGCATTGACGAATATGCTATGGTGACCTTGACCTTGAGCTAATGAACTTGGGTCTTTTGCAAAGTTATCGTTTGAAAGTTATGGCCCAGGATAAAATTTTAGGACTAAGTGCTATGGTGACCTTGACCTAATGATCTTTGATCAAGGTCATGACACACCTTCCGAACCTAAGGAACATTTGTGTCAAGCATAAGCTTCTGTAAAGCTATTGTTTTTTAAATTATGGCCAGGACCAAAATTTTAGTATAAAGTGCTGTGGTGACCTTTGTCTTGTCTTGTCAGGTCAACATCATCACAAACCCTCCCGGCCTAAAAAATTATCGCCCTTACAAGAAATATGTGCTATAGTAACTTTGACCCTGAGCTAATGATCTTGAGTCAAGGTCATGGCATATCGTCCAAACCTGAGGAACATTTGCGCAAAGCATGAGTTTCTGCAAGGTTAGCATTTGAAAGTTATGGCCCGGACCAAAATTTTAGGATTATGTGCCATGGTGGTCATCAGCTCGAGCTGATGACCTTGGGTCAAGGTCATGACACACCTTCCGAACCTAAGGAACATTTGTGTCAAGCATAAGCTTCTGTAAAGTTATTGTTTTTAAATTATGGCCAGGACCAAAATTTTAGTATAAAGTGCTGTGGTGACCTTTGTCTTGAACTAATTACCAAGGTGATAGCACACTCTACTGGCCTAAGGAACATTCATGCAAAGTATAAGCTTCTACAAAGATGTCATTAAAAAGTTATGGCCCAAAAAAGGCAATACAGACAGATATACAGACAATGACATAACATAACACTTTCGCTTTCGAGTAAAAAACAGGACAGAATTTACATGCAACTTAAAATCTGAGACTGTACAGTGAAAATGAACCACTTTGTAATAAACTAAAAAAAAAATGATGTACGAAAAAAATGTAGTAAATACAAAAACTTTCAGCTATTGAAAAGCCCTACATGTATAAACCTTCTAAATGCAGATATGATCATGGTTTGTCAAGGTTTTATTGATTTATATCGGCATGTGTTGCATCTTCATGCTGCACAGACCATGGCCTCATTTCCATTTGTAGCTTTGTAATTATAAATGTAACTACATGTACTGTAGCCTTACAACAAGGAACTATAACCATGATAACAGATCAGGCCATCCTTAGAAATTTGCTCTGTTGAGTGAGACCCGACCGACCCAGCTTAACAGATTTTACTGATGTTTTGATGAAAGTTTTTATTTTTATATTTTTCTCTCCATGTTAATTTCTTTAAAATCTCTATCTTTTTCAAGAGCCACATTGATAAAAAAAAAAAAAAGGAATTCCCTACTGACCGACCCTAATTTTTCCTCACAGGGTATGGTTATGCCCAACAAACAGTATTTTAAGGATGGCCTCAACATGTGACACTGATAGTATCATTATGTAACAAATTTCACAAAAATAAAAAATTTTCCACAAAGACAACCTGGATGGTTATACCACAAAATATATGACCGGTTGTGATTTGTAAATGTGTGGACAAACCTACAAACACAGGTATAAAAGCATGCATCAGTATCAGGTACAGATACAGTTGAGACAAGATGAAAATTATCCTGTTAATTCTGTTTCCAAACTTGCTCACGGTCTGCCCAAACATGCAATACTGCAATGGTCCAAACTGCCAAAAAACAGAGCCGCTGCATTAAATTATTCCATATAGACTAGCAGTTAAAAAGAAGATGAAGTTACAACGTCTACTAAATGCTTACGGCCATGTAATGCATACAGCAACATTTTTGTAGTGTATCATTTTATCTAATAAAAGTAGCACCTGTTGTTCACTATATACGTAGTCTTATAACACTTGTAATCTTGAGGTCATGACACGTGGTCTTCACGCATACTTTACTGGTATCAACCTGGTTTTCCCTGGTAAATGTAAACCATCAAATAAATGATCTAAAATTTCATTACAACTGGAATCCACATATTTCCTGTTCAAGGAGCGTTTTGAGTCCACTGCACCTTGTGTGTCTGAGTGATTGAAAGAAAACAACCTCTAACATGCCATCCCATGGTCTGCCCCTTGCTGTCCTTTAAAGGGAAAGACCTGGTAAAAATGACCTCAGGGTGAGGGTGACCACATCATCAATACGGTCCATAAAACCCTCAATGTAATCAAAATATTTCACTGCCTTTATTTTGGTGAAAAAAAATCTAAAAAAGTTCAGTGAAGGTATTTTCAGGTACAGTTTTTAATGGCCTTTTCACTTATCCTGTGTTCATTTTTATGAGGTCTTTCCCTTCAATGAAATATTGTTCAAGCACCAGACAGGTAAACAGGACAATGGAAATTTCCCCTGATATTCCACCCAGTCAATAATGCTCATGTGAACAGGGTCTATGCATACATCTGCACTGGTTAATGTTTATGAACATGTATTAATAACAAGATGTGATGAAAAGACATACAGGCTGTGAGGCTCATTACAGGAAGGCAAATCAGACTTTTTGGAGTGAGTTTGTTCAGATTTGCAACAAAAAATCCAATGCCAAATTAAGTCACTCTTCAGGCCAACTGTCGTACAAAAAAAACATGTCAGAGCAAGTGCACCCCCCCCCCAAAAAAAATGTCATCCAGGATGTCATCATGTCTGTGTCAGAAAAGCAATTGGTTCAATTTCCACAATTAGATGCTCTGTTCATCGATCATGTAATCAGGGAAATGTTACAAAAAATGCAGGTCCGTTCTGGTTATAAAGCATCATGACATCAAATACAGACATTAATGTGTTTAATCAAGAAAACATCCATGGCCATCACCTAGAGAACTGTGACAAGTGTTTGCAAAAATAAATATACTCAAGGTATTTAGTTTATCACGAGTAGTGATCCAGCAAGCATTTGACACACCAGAAACACACCATCCATTTTCTTTTGACTTCGGTGCAGCTGGGCTGCAACGTAAACACAAATCCTCATTCTACCTAAGGGAATTTACAATGACATAAGCTGCATCAGCTGATTCTGGTTGAAAACTTGTATCGTTTTGTCCCCTACGGAATCAATTTGCACCTAACAATCGCACCTTGATGGAGGAATGATTACAGGAGACAAGTACTACATAAAACACTGAACACCACTGTTGAAATTCAATACGACTCAAGGAGTATCTAGCCAAAAGAGTATACAACAGCCATTGCATGTGGCACCAGCCGTGCAGGACTGCAGAATAAATGAGGACAACCCTACACTGGTAATAGTGTGATCAACAGCAGAAGACTGGAAAATGGCGAACTTGAAACTCAATGAAATCAGACACCGAAAACTGAAAAACAACACTGACAAATCTCCCTGCCCACAGATAAATGGTTTGCTTGGCTAATTTTTCACAAACCACTTTTGATCCTACATGCCTCTGTCAGCCATGAAACATATAATAGATAATCAGTCGCACCACAAACGACTGCATAAAAGCACTTGGCTTACAAGGCAAAAATAGCCTGCACTGTCAATGATGCCCTGTATGGATTGCATTGTACGCTGATACATGAGTACCTAAATGTCTCGTGTGAACAGTTCATACACCCACCATAAACTTGCTAATTTAATGTATACAATGAAAAGGAATTTTATGCTGATAATTAAGACAAATAATAATAATATTTAGGCCAATAATAAATCACATTACATGCAGCTAATCAACCTTGAGTCTGTATGCCCAACGTATGTCTGTAACGCCAAGTTATTGGCAGACCAAAAAAGGGAATTTTGCAATGATAATTAAACAACCAATAATAATAATTTCCACAACAATAACAATGAATCATGTTTTCATATCAGCCATCTACATACAATACCTTCATGGTTGAAATGTTAAAATTTACCCGTCCTGAGTGTTTTATCTTATCATTTAAGTCAAAACCCAGTAAATATAAACTGAAGTATTAAACATTATAACAGAATCAAAAATTTATTCATGAACTGTACTCTGCTACCACAACTATTTGACCACTATTGACCACTAATGACAGGTTGAAATATTGTCTGAAATATGGTCACTGAAAATTTATGAAACTGGTGATGCAAATTTCATTCAGCAAATTTAGCCTATGCATAAACATTCATATTTGCTCTTGCAAAAAGATGTCTGAAATGAAATTGTACCACTATTCATGCTACTTAATCACTTAATTATAAAATACTCGGGGCCTCCGTGGCTCGGTCGGTTAGCGCGCTGGCACAGCACAATAACGAAAGCCTCCCACCAATGCAGTTGCTATGTGTTCAAGTCCAGCTCATGCTGGCTTCCTCTCCAGCCGTACGTGGGAAGGTCTGTTAGCAACCTGCGGAAGGCCGTGGGTTTACCCCGGGCTCTGTCCAGTTTCCTCCCACCATAATGCTGGCCGCAGTGGTATAAGTGAAATATTCTTGAGTGTGGCGTAAAACACCAATCAAATAAATAAATAAATATAAAACACTCCGCTACTATACACTGTTATAATTGATAGATGAAATACAAATGTAGACTGTAATCAAAAAAATTCTTTCAAGGTGTGAAGCATGTGAAAGAATGCAGTCCAAATGAAACACTACCAGTCATATGTGCACAGAATACCCTAAACCTTTGCCCAAAAAGTATCAAAAGCATTTGAAACTTGTGGCTCCAAAAAATAAAAGCAACAACAAAAAACTGATCATACCTTTCAGACAAGCTATAGGGTAAATAAGAAAATCCAATGTCCCCCAGTTTCAATTTGCTGCAGTACAAGCACCTATACAAATTCCAATCCGACTGATACAAATCCTCATTTCTGTACTGTCACAGTCACTCTGTTTTCCTTACAGGTATGTGACTACAGCTTCAATACTTGTACATCATGCACTGCAGTTATCCTTGACTCTTTTGGAGATTTTTTGTCAGTCTTCTTAAAATCCAGCTGTAGTATTACGACACAACACTAGCACATCCCACCTTTAACACATCCTGACGATACAGACATACATGAAGCCTCCCCACCTGTGCCAGGTGGATGACCACAGTAATTAATATCGTCCGAACGTCAACAGGCGGATTATACGTCGCCACATGTCCAGCTAAGGCTGAGGGATTAATTAAACAGCATCTCCATAAGCTCAGGTAAACACAGCCTGCTACATGCACTCCGATCCGATGTAACTGTTAATGTAACTGGGATGTATATCTGTATAAAGAGAGCCATGCACCTGTCTGTGTAGGGTTAATGGTAACCATGAAAGCAACTGCTTAATGAATACTACCGAGAAGATGGAAGAGTGAAGCACCATTGTCCCACCTGTGTGGAATTTTATTCCCACAGAGTAAATGCCTCCTACCTGTCAAAGGGCTTATAACCCCACCCCATGATGACACCCACTTTTATAACTCTTACCTGTTGCCCCACCCCTTAAGCTTTTCACCCCAACCACCTAACCAGATTTAAAGTGCCTACCTGATCCACAGCACCCCAGTTCACAGCAGCTACATTTTCTCAAACAAAGCCTCCTGGGGACTTCACCCTAATGGCAACTCTACCTTATAACTCGTTCAAATAATATGACATCATGTCAACAGTTTTAAAATAAGGTGTACCCAAAACCCACACAAAAAAAGGCAAACCGGAAAAACCACTGTTAATAATCCAGTGCGAAAATGACGGCAGGACCAGTTAAACACAAAGATAATGCCATAAAGTCAGCGGGAGGAGGGCACGCAGACAAGGAAACATGACGTACAGGTCAGACAGAGATAAATACCTTTACTTGTCCTTAGGCATGAAGTAATTACTCTTTGCATGTAGCTGTGAAAGGTCCTTGATCAAAGCAGAAACTTTCTTTGCCCTGATCATTAGAAAACTGTAGTCCAAGCCCTCAGTAACTTTCAGGCCTTTTAAACTGGCATTTTCATAGCACCTAGCTGTTTTAATTATTCACTGAAGAAATTTTACATGTGTCTTCACCCTAATTCTTCTAATTCTTAGAACAGGTATTCACAGTGCCAAATACAAAATAGTGCCAAATCTCTCTCAGTTTTTTCAGAAAAGTAAATATGTGTATACTTTGATCATTAGATGGACTAGCCTTTAAAAAAAGTACAACTGTGCACTACTGTTACAATTACATGTATGTTGGATAAAAAATAGCACACCTGACGTCCCAAAAAATTCAACAATTAGGGTACATCAATGAGAAAAGTTGAAGTAAGGTTTTAAAAATTTGTTTCAATCAGTATAATACATTATTGTCACAAAATCAACATTCAGATATTATATAGCTAGCCTAAATCATCAACGAATTTGACTAGTAAAAGTATAACTTTACATGCAATCTGACAATAATTCACAATATTTTGAACAGACTGGGATACAATAATGAACTTCACAGAATTTTACATCACACAGATTATATGGATAACAACTTCTGATTTATCAGACTGCAATGTTTTGATGTACATTCTAACATCACTGTCGAATTTGTTGAGGATTTACGATTTGTTCATCACATATCATCAGAAAAGACAAGACTTTCCCAAGTGGAGCACTATACCTGTACAACATGTAAAATGGTAAAGCTACATGTGCATGCTGCTACAGATTTCCGAACCAAAACATATCTCTTTAACGCAAAGGTGCATTACTGTCATCAAAATTTCTGTCTTCTTATCTGCACACAAAACCAGTTTGAGGTAACAAGAAAAACCTCTATAGCAGAGCTAACATAGAACAAGTTGCACCAACACTTGATTTCCTGTTAGCCTATCAGGTAGGCTGGTGTACTTTAATGACAAACAAGGTACCTGGCTGGACAGAAGACGTGGGCTGAGATGTTTCCAGAACACATAAGTTCTAACCCACTTAAAAACTGGTACTTTCTGCCTTGGTCTGATAGACATACAATTAACAGTTACAATGTATAAACATTAAAGGAAGTCTCAAAATAGCCAGAAGAGGGTGAAAAAAAACCCCCAAACTGCACATCTTACTCATACACTCAAGCTTATCATTTACAAGTACATCATGAATTAGCCTTGTTTACCTAGCCCGGTATATGTGCTGTATAAAAAACCCAGTCAACAATGCGGTCGCTGTGAGTTCAGCTCTATCTGTCTTACCCTCCGAATGTAAAGGGGAAGGTCTACCAGCAACCTATAGAAGGTCGTGGGTTTCTCTCAAGTTTCGGTGGTCTGTTGTATAAGTGAAATATTCTTGAGTACAGTGTAAAACATCAATGAAATAAATAAATTAACTCCCCAGTAGTCTTGGTTCAGATCTCAGAACAATTAACCTTGTACTCTGACTGCCTTGGAGATATATTAAAAGTGTAATTCAGCTGAGTATTACATGCTAAAGAATTATCTCTCGTCGGCTACGTCATTTTCAATAATTCTGGTGAAAATACAAACATGGACTACCTTCGTTAACAAGTTCTTTTAAACAGCTTTCTTTTTATTGTAACTTGCCATGATGTATATATGTCCATCTAAAGAAACTGACCTAAAATTCTGCACATTTGGCCTGATTCTTAGAGTTCTGCTGATATCTGAATGGCATTCTGAGGTTTCTTTACAAGGAACGATTCTATCCCACAGGACAAAAAAATAAAAGTTTCAGCATTTCAGTAAAACTTGTATCACATTTATCTGCCTCTAAAAAGTCACTTTTTGGACTATAATGTTAGGCCATTGACAATACAGAATAAATGAATGATTACGGCTTAACGCCACATCGGCCAAGTCTCAGCCATATTGTACCTGTGGCCACTACAAGTGGTTACTTAACCTTAAGAGTATTAGAGTACTGGTATTAATATTGTCTGTGTACTCTCTGAAGACAAAGATTTGTATACAAACTTGAATTCTTGTTTTAAAGCACACATATTAGCAAATGTAAATGGTTGAGTGAATGATTACGGTTTTGCGCCACGTCAGCAATATTTCAGCCAGATCATGGCAGGAAGATGTTTAAAGGCCCACCCCCACTGTCCCACAGTTGCTAATGCAATTGTCGTTGCCGCCCACAGTGGGGATGGGCATTTATCCAGAAAGCCATGAATGGCCCTCAACAACATACACTGAACACTCCAGGGTTTTTTCTAGCCACTTTCTCACAGTGGTAACCACAACAAGAAATATCGGATAATTGAGTATAAGACAAATTTTGTATTGAGTTCTGATAAAATAAATGAGTTTCAGATACATTTTATATACATTGGAGATGAAAAATATTGAGTTTTCTGATTTGTTCAAATTGAGTTTCTATGAACCCCTACATTCAATTATACCATAGCAAATATATGGTGTATGTATAATACTGATACATTCACAAAGTAATCTGTTTAAAAAAAACCTGCAACAGCTGCCAAAAAGCCCCCTATCTAACATCAGAAAAGAGAAATACATAGAGATAAAAACAGCTATAATGAAATGAATCCAGGTACTTGTGAGCCAGGTCTTAACCCGATCAAACTGTGTGTACAGTTAACTTAATATCACATCCCCTGCGTATCTATATGCCAGTCCACCAAATTCATTTGAACAGGACACACATTTGATTCTGGAGAGATAGATGTTCTGTCAATGCACCAGAAATGGCTAATTCGTGTTAACACAGTGTGATATCCCAGTTTAATTTGTTTTCACATCTGTCCAAACACAAGGTCAGCCCCCTGGAGGCCAATGACAATAATGGGAGATAACTGTGTTAATTTAACTCCTTTCCTTCAATGCACTGAGCACCCACGACCACAGGCCAGTGTCAGAGACAGATGAGCATCAGAACTGAGAAATTAGCTGTCTACTATTGACTGTGTACAGCATCCTGGGAACCAGGCTTTCTGTTAAAGCAAATGAAGGGTGCCGTTTTAGAGATGCGATCGGACAAACAGCTCACGCACAACCGCTGAGGTTATACAGTCAATTACCCTGAGAGGCAAAACCTGACTTTGGCCTGGCCAAAACGTACAGGGTGAAGTGCCGATTGAATCATTATTCATCTTCCCTTCCATCACAGAGACACTCCCCCACCTCATCATCTGCCTCTCGCCCAAGATTTTACACCCTTGTTTGTCATTAGGCCGAGCCCCAAAAAATTCCGTCCCTGATAATCTCAGGCACACTGGCAGGGTAAACCTTCTCGAGATTTAAGGCCGGACTCCTAAAGAATTCAATTCCACCAGAGGTTGCAAGAGTGATGATGCACTTTATGGCACAATTAGCACCAACGAACGTTGCACCAGTCTCACTGGAAAATTTATCCTGGATAATGATTCCGACAGGTTTTCGTCACGTGTAGCTCTGGGCTATACAGGTATATAATGATGGCCTTTGTTGATAATTGATATCCCGTCAGGCCAACTCATGTATAGCAAACACACAATCCACAAGACCCGATTATCTCGGTTTACAAACCTGTATGATTGCGCCTTAACATAGCTCTCAATAAGTAATCTTTATAAAGGAACAATTCTGCACTGTTTTGGCCAGAAAACCTTATCAAAAGTTCATCACCCCCTCCCACCCCCACCCCCACCAACAAAACCCCATGAAGATTGCTGCATATACATGTGGGATCCTTAATAACCTAAAAATGTCATCAAGGTCTTTACAAATTAAGAGTCAAATAGAGAAATCTGCTCAATGTCTTTGTTCAAGTGGGCAGATATAAATGGATTTTTTTTTCTTAGTGCAGAACAATATACCATTACTTTAAAAATCCCTTCCCTTCTCACAAATATATATCTACTATGCAGATCACATATGTCTACTATGCAGATCACTCACATATAGCTTCTATTAAGTCAACCACAGCTGCTAAAAATTCATTTAGGTCAAAAACAAATTTAGAATTCAGAACAAAAACATTCAAACATGCATGCAATTGCAGCAACAACTTGAAAGAACCCTATATACATTTCAAGTTTCCTTCTCTGAAGAAATATATCTCCCATGCAAATCAATAGGCTTCAATTAACTCAAGAATGCAATCAAAAACTACAGTCATTTATTCTACTGTTTATATCCCCGTACACCATATTTACAACATAGGGCAAGGATTCTTCATCATCATCACACTGGGATCATTTGATTTTACTACATGCTTATCTCTGTAACCAGGAAAAACGAGCGGTACAAAAGTTTGGGACTGATGTAACTTGTCAACTTTTTTTTCATACATTTTTTGTGTTTATCTGTGTAAAATGGGCAACAGCACCAAAACCAAGCCTTGCACACTGCATGGAGCAGTTGCTATTCGCAGTTCTGTGGAGAAGTACATGAAGGTGCTGATCACTCATAGCTTATGTCCCCACTACATAATGATGGGATATGTCTTTCAAAATGGTACATAAGTGACACTTGTATCTGCTAAGGAACAAATCATCACTAATTCCATTATTTTATCAATTAGGTAAACTTAATAAAGAATTATCAAAATCCCAAATTAAAGGCATGTGTTAACATAGCCTGCTTAAACAGATCATTAGCATTACAGGTTATCTCATGAATTATTTATATTTTGTTTTCCAAATAACTGCATGAAAACATATAGACCATCCTTTTTCCTAGTTATTGACATGCTTGGTTAATCTTACACTAATGGTAAATCCTATCAAATCCTATCATATACTAAATAAAGAATCCATGTAAGAACAGGCACAGACCTATGTCTGTCAAGAAATGACAATTTCAGTATTTGCCTATCATACAATGCTAAAAGAAATAATTATGCTATATGCATTAGCTGCAGCCCTGGGCATTTCACCCCACAGATGATACAAGAATAAATCTTCCCTCAATCTCATCCACTTGCATTCTACAAGTTCGGCTACACTGTAAACCTGTCATTATACTGACCTTAACATGACAGCATTATGCATTCATCCTGTTGATAAAACCCTTTAGCCTTCATACCGATAGTTACCTGTTTTTCATCTGCCAACTTGCATTGTTCTGAGAATAAGCCATATTCAAATCAAATCCATTATTTCTATTTTTAATGTCTTGTCAGTGTCAACCATTAAGACCATTTCCATACATTACAGAGCTGATCAGCCAGCACTCCTTGATCCTGGATTTGTGCGAGACATGGCTTTTAAGGCTTCTGCAAAGCGTGTCAACCCAAAACTGCTCCAATACGCCATTTACAAGTGTGCTAATGGGTGCCTGATATATTTGAAGACATATTCTTTTGGATCAAGTCATAAGACACTTAACTGTCCATGCATGTATTAGGACAGTGACACTTGATACCTTGTTTCCTCATCATAATATTTTGGAAAACTTGTGCAGATGGCAAAACAGTTTTCATTTTTCATTGTGATTATTTAGCTAGATTTCATGATAATCTCATTTTTAATGACAATCTCTATCAAAGAATGAAATAACAAGTCCAGATGCAGGTGGTAAAATGACATGCCAGATAAAAATCTGGGAAAAATGGTAAACTTAATATAATTTTCCAGGAAATTAGACTATCATTTAGTAAAAACAAATCATGAAGTCTATGTAAATCTTGAAAATTTTCATTTCTGAAACATGTGCATTAACAAAAATTAGTGCACTAACAGTAAAATACAAGTGGATAGTTGCACTGCATGTAAGTTTTAATGGCCTCTCATCTGATATTGTCTAATAATAATGATGATAATAATATTAATAACAATTCTTTAGACAAGACTGAGCCATCCAGAGCACAAATTATATAGAAGAAAGAAAAAGAAAAGAAACAGAAATAAAGGTACCCTAATTCTAATTTTTGAGACAGAGATTAGTACTGCCGAAAGTAAAAATCATATTTACTCCCTGATTTTTTGTAGAAATGTAACATATGTGAGAAAAATGAAACTGTATATCCCAACTACATGTATACAAATGCTAAAAAGAGAAGAATCAGACAACATAAAATAGATAAAGATAAATAATAAGTAAATAACGCTAGATAAATTGGCAAGGAGGCAAGAAACGACAGAAATGAATGTTTTCCTTATAAGTACTTCTACAGCCTTGGGACTCTCAGTTTCTGAAGAGAGGCACTAACATTAAGAGCCAATTATCGCTTCACATGAACACCACTGATTGGTTGGTCATCACCTTAGCCATAAGCACCTGTCGCTTGACGAGAAGGAAGGAGAGACCAGCTGAGTATTTAAGGTGACCGGCTGGTGTGGCTGCCGAGAGGCCAGCAGCCAGACTGTCTAGGTCTCAAACTGATGGATAGCCCAGTAATTACCTCCCCTAACTGCTTCCACCAAGCAAACACGCGATTCAATTCTGCCAACTTCGACAGTTTTGGCCAGGGACCCTTTTTAAAACAAATGGTATCAAACATGCGAGGACATCCAAAAAGCTGGTCGGCCAGCGAAGTGTCCAGACAGGCAAGCAATTATCGTTTTAACTCCTTTCCTAGAAGCACGTCAGAAGCGGTTTAGACACAGCCATTCTGAATGTTGTTTAACACGTGATATATCTACATGGGTATACAGACCATGAAATACTGACATCAATGGTACAGATATAACATGTCAATTCAACGCAAATTAGAATCGTCACCTATATATATATACTTAAAATAAATAAATTTCCAGGTGAATTTTTGGTCTCTGATGAGACCATTACAGAAGTGAGCAAATGTGTATCAGACAGGCAGTGTATACTTAAAATTCTTCTCTTTTCTGTCCTTTAACTTCTTTCAATCAATTTCAAAGTGTCATTACTTGTTTTACAATCTTAAGTTTTTCCATATTTTTTGTTTTTCATCCATTTTACTCGAAGGAAGATCTGTCGACAACTTGCAAATAGTCCTGTCCCACCCCCACCACATACACATATGCTGGCCATACACATTGAAATATTCTTCAGTACAACATAAAACCCCAATCAAATAAAAAAAATAAGTGTTAATTTACTGTCTTGACTGGATTACTATAAATCTGTGCTTTTGATTTCCCATACCTTAAATGCTGCACGAATGTGTCCACTAACACTGCGCCCTCTTCAGCATATTAGAGAAATGTTTTCAGATCTAAACAGGTAATTCATAACTTCTGTAAAGTTGTTACATTCTCTTGTATGAATAATACATTTTAGTCCTCCCAATCTTGTAAATTATAGTTTCAAACTTCATTTAAAGTTACCATAAATCCTGAACAAAGTCTAGTGGAAGAATATGAATATAGCTGCAATTTGAAAACATAATTCATAATTAAAAATTTGAACAGTAAAATATATAGTTCCAGAAAGGGAAAATATGAACTTAATAGACACAAAAGAACCTGTCCAGATTAGAAAACATCGCTCTAATATACCAAAACATGCACTATAATATCACTGAATTTGTTGAGGATTTTGAGAATACATTACTGGTCAAATTTTTTGAAGATTTCAGGTAGGGGGTTGAAGTCAATTAAAAAGTCATTCTGACCTGGCCAATCTAAAGCCACCAATAGTTTCACCTCCTGCGTCAGAGCTCCGATCCCATAGCTATTAGGGGCGCTCTGATACCACTGTACTCAATCCAGCACGGATGTGTGTGGTTATACATTAACACAACCGCCCACGATGAACCACTACACTCCTCTGACTGTGCAACCTCATTTAAGAGCAAAGTTTCTTTTTAGAGCAAATATCTCTGCATGCTTTAGGTACTTCAGAACATATACCTATATTAGGCTGGAGAGAAAAAATCAAGTAGAGAAAGCGAGTGGCCTACCCATCCGTTCAGGTAATAAAATAATACTGGCTTAAGCCTGTATTCGATTTTCACACGAAGTTAAAACATACCACAGACACCAGATGAAAAAAACACAAAAAAACATGAACATGCTGGCATTATTCATTCAGCATTCCTGTACATTAACACATTACTTAGCCCAGCTTTTTTGTAGGTGTGCTTGAACAACGCAGGAAAAAAAAAAAAGACAAGCCACTTGCAAATGGCGATTTATACAAGAGAAACCTAACAGCTTACTCCACACCATTAAATGTCAGGAGATATCAGCGCTTGCTTTTCTATCTTTATACATGCTTAATGGGCACGTTCATTTTGAAAGGCAGTTTGTACATTTTAAGTTCAAGAGTCAATCTTTAATAACACCGAGACATGCAAGATGGCCCAATTATTAGCATCTAATAATATCTAACAGTCAGTTTGTAGTCTGTTTGCCAGTAGGATTTTATGAAGTACATGTATTAAGGGGCATTTTCTGAGCACATAACTGATCATGCAGATTACACACAAGCCTGGCTGAAAGGCCACTACTGAAAATCTGGCAGCCAGCAACTGGCCTGCCACTGGTTCACCTGAGAAATGAACGTCTATAATTACAATTGCACACTGTGTAGATGTTCCATTTTATCGCTCACCACATATAAATCACAGCAATTATTATAAACCAACTACTCCATTTTCACAGAAATTGTTTCTCCTGTTATAACATCAAATTGTGGAGGTTTTCTTCCACAAATGATGTCTTTCATTTTTAAACGTTTAACATCTGTCCAGCAATGTACAGCAAATTTTTAGAATGCTGTCAACTGTGGTGCCCTTCATTCATCCTTGATATCAAAGAGCACTTTTTCTCATGTGAAATGACGGAACAGATGAATCAGCCAGTGCCACTTTGACGTCACCATGCTCCAATATCCACAGAAGAATAAGCCAACATAAATTTTCAGCAACATATAGATAGTCCAGTTTTGTGTAACTGATGTTTACTCAAACATACATAAGATACATACTGCACATCTGTATACAAAATGACTGTTATGGATACATATTTTTGCTATAATTTAGTTACATCAACAACATTTGCAGCTACCCATGATCTACCATCTACTTCAAATAAAAACTAGACAGATGATTCAGTGGAATGCTGGATAGAAGCAAAGCCATGCTACAATTAAGTGTCCAAATCATCATGAGTAAAATGGTAAAGAAGTTTATGAGCTTTAAATTAACATTACAAAAAAATTCACATGCAGTTTATGGTGTATAATTTTCTGGATGCCCCCTTTAACCAGTCAATTTGTCAAAAAGAATTGACTTTCCTTAAAACCTCATTATCTATTCAAATTACTTCAAAGAAAATGTAGCAAGGTTTATGTATACATACAAGATGGAACCTTGGTTCATGGGACTACTAAAAAAACAGTTTCATCCAAATCAAACACGGGCACACAATCTGTCAACATAAAAGTATAAGCTGTGTTACATATTACATATTTGATCTGGTTAGAATGCATCAAAGCAAAGTGGTGAATTCATGCACTGTGCATTGGCTTCTCACCGATTACAGTATTGCCTAGAATTAATTGCTTTTCTCCAACAAACAACAAGTAGCATTTCAAGTAGTTAATTAATATATACATTCAGCTGAGACTTGCCTCTCTCTCATGTCTGTAGAGAAGTATCCAGTTCACTGTAACAGTTGTATATTGTGTTAAAATTGAACATGGGCAAATAATCACACCACTTCGGCAAAAATCACGTAACTCGAACATGAAACACAAAACACAACGTAAATCTTACATCAGCATGTTACGATGCAATATTTGGTGCTTGTCTAGGTATGTCTAAAAAGTTTTAAGAAGGAATGGATTGTTTAAACCTACATGGATATAAATGTATCACACAAATGCACATTCAAATCATGCTCACGTCACCTGTGAGTGAGGTTATACAGGCCCACAACACACGTATGCATCAGGTTTTAAAGTAGTGGGGCTAACAGCTATTGGGATTTAACCAGCAATCAGGTAGCAATTCAGACACGAGGTGGAAATATTCAGTCATCTGAGAAAAGCCTATCAACAACAGAAGAGTCAACTTGTGTATGGTAACTTATAAAATCTGCACAGTTGGGGTTGTTATTTTCCCTTCTGGTAGTTGGCTGTAAAAACAAGCCAGTCGTGACCTCATTTCTTGTCCCATCTGCAGTTTAATGACTAAAGTTGACGTCAGCATCTTCATTTATACATGTACAGTGGGTACCAGGACATCCAGTTTTTATCTATCTACCCTAAATGACCTAAAACTTTGCCCACAAGAGTATATTTTAAGAGCTAGACTAAAGTCATAAAACATTATTTTTCATGCATGAATTTGTGTTTTCCCAGTAGCACATCATCCAACCTTTCAAACAAACCTCAAAACACCTTTCTAAAATCATTAGAACTCTCAATACCAGGAAAAATAAGGAACTTTCTCATGGCAGATTTATCACATAATTCAGACCATATTTACCTACACAAACCCCATGAGAAGATGTACAATCTTTTTCCTGATGGGCAGTCATGCTCATCAACTTAAGTGGGTCAACCCTGCATCAGATGATCTTATCTGGTCCTTTGAAACAATATACCAATTCGAATGGAGCTAATATTCATCAGGGTATCATACAGCCCAAGATGAAATCCGTGAAACCTATTAGATTTTGAGAGATCAGTAGCAACAGTGTCACATTAAATGCCTGCAATTCTCCTCATGCACATGCAGAGCACACATTTTCAACACTTAAAATATCAAACAAATTTTCTCCACAAATTTCGTCCCGCCCTAACTGCTTCTGGACATTCATCATATACAGTCTTTAAAGCAGTTTCTTCTCCACCCACTCTCTCGATATCATGTTGGCTGCTCTATACAGCTACCATCACATTAATCATTATTTACCACCTTAGTGTATGCATATACACATACATAAATGAATATATAGACATTTATAAAGAATAAACACACTACTGTCAGTACTTTCTGCAAAGGTCTAACTGTCTCCAATCAAGCATGATATGCAACGCCATGACCTAGATAGTACACCCTAGCTATGGGTGATGAGAAAACTCAATAGAAGGTGACTTTTAAGGGCTAAGTGCATGACCCTCTGGACTAGACCACTACAGATAGTTAGATCTTTTAATTATGTCTGAACGAGAGGGCAGACAATGAGCTATAAATGAAGATACTAATATTAAAGCTTTATTAAGCTTATTGAGAGGTAATCAGAGGCAAATTGAAAGAAACAAACAAAAACTGTAAACTATGATGGAAATTGTTTGACCTTAATTCACCTTTAATTATACTGGTCAGAAAGTATAAAAATGTCTACCCTGAAACTCTAACCTATGCTTTTCAAAATAAGAATTGTTCGAATGAAGACAGCTAACTCACAAATTGTAGGAAAACCTAATACTTTTACCAACCTTAAAGGTCAAACTGGTATTGTTGGACCATTCAAACCATAAGGAAGGTGACTAAACCATATAGTAGATGTTGGCAATTAAAACACAAAATTATGCCATTAACTAAACAAGCTACCAAGAACCTTGACTGAGTTTCACAAAAAATAAATACTAGGTCAGAGAAGTCGTTTCTTTACAGCTCTACAACTTCATGATATCAGTGCCTAATCCTTAAGCCGAGGTTTTTAGGTGCAGACAGCCTTTTCCAACGTAATCTATTCAATATATGTATTTTGTGCTCTGTAGTTCAGCCTTTCTGGTGGTCTCAAATTCAAGCAACACTTAATTCACCAAAATCAAATACCTGGCAAAAAGAATCCGCAGGACAAACATAAAAAAAAAACTGAACACACAATGTGAAAAAATGTTTACAAAATATTGTCTTAAAGGGATAAAATGATTAAAAGAGAAACATGTCTCCTAGGAAACACCAATACAAACCCTCATTAGACCCTCTAATTATACTGGGCTATATCATCAAACACATGCCACTCATCAGCTCACGCAGGCAACAAATCCTCAATTAGGATGCACCTAATGGCTAATTCACATGTACACCTGTAATGATCTGTAAGTTTGTACATACATGAAGTAACTAAACAAGTATGCTGACCCTATAGCTACTGGAGTGAGGGGGGGACAGATTGCTTCAACACCATTATAGAGGAGAACAATGCAATATCGACCTTTCACCCTACTCTTCAAACAGACAATCAGGTTTCAACTGGCAGTAAATGACGTAAAAATTACACCCCCCAAAAAAGAGCATCTTTGCTGGCAAATATATTCCCAAAAGTATTATTCTTCATCCTGCAACTTCTATTTTTCAAGTAGAATATCATCGTACCTTCCAAACAAATATCAGCACAACTTTTTTTTAAATCAACAGAACTCTCATAGTCAAGTAAACTCTGGAACTCAGTCCTGGGTGAAATTTCAGGTCATTTACCTCAATCCTGAACTCATCAAACAAGTGGTGGAGATGTAGCAAGATGTCCCCACAAGAACAAACATCTCCGTAAGTGTGAAGTTCACAAGTGCACATTTGGCTTCTCATCGTCATTCAGCCTACATATATCGTACCGTTAAATTCACGTAACAACAAATTAAAGACCTAAAGTTTACCCATGACAGAAATTAACACGGGTACTGAATCTGTCTCAGAAATTCTAAAGAAAGCTTTGGGCCAAAGATTAATAGAAAGACGCTTTAATATAATTAATACATTCAAGTGCAGCATCTAATGTCTACTCCCTGTAGACATGGTAGAAGGATAGGTCAGGCAAGATATTCTCCAAGGAAAGGCGAGCCTTTTCTAACTGCTTAAATATACCATCTATAAAGGATACAGTCATTCAGATGAGTAGGTGTATACATAACGAGTGCTAACCTCATCCTAGCATACCTATTACACCTAACCACCAACAGCTTCAAGTGGAATGCAAATATTTCACTGAGAAGCCATCTTGTTAAAAATGCTTCTCGTTTCACACCTGTATCGGGTATCTATTCACCGGTTGGAAATTCATCAAACTGCACAGCAGCAGAAATTCGACAACTTACCTCTGTGGTACTATGTATTGCTGGGAGGGAGCTAAAAGAAGCGGTGCAATAATCCGATATGGGGGGTAGTGAGATGACACACGAGACAGAAAGCAGGCCTGAGTGACAGTGACAACAAGGGCGCAGTGGAGCTTGGTCAAGGATGACGAGACCACAGACAGCCAAGATACACTAGCTGGCGTTGCGGCCAATCATGCATAACAATGAGAAGGGGTCAGAAAGAAGAAGAAAAAAAAAAACTATTTACTGGCAGAGACATTTGTGATATATATACACTTCCTATTGGAAGTTGCTTTTGTGGGCAGCTAGAGATCTCTCAGCAGTGCTTATAAGACGAATGTTTCGGGGGGAGGGGGGACAATACAGGCGTTCCACAACGATGACTCGAGATCATTTAACACCACCTACCATACAGCCTGCTCAGGGGGAGACTGTTTAAATACCAAGGCAGTGCATGACGTGTATAATAGAAAAGACTATAGGCCGTGCAAGTGTTAAGCCAAGTGTGCAAACCCCACTAGGGAAAGTTTTTAAAGGCTTGCATGCCTAAACTTACATACACATGCTAAGAGCATCAGAGCTTTCCCTGCCCACAGGCATTAAATAATGCCAGTCAACTTAGCATGTACAAAATACTATTGTTCACTTAACTGTTGTGTAAGTGCAAACCATGCACGTACAAAAGACGTGAACTAGTCTTCCATTAGATATATGTGCATAAAAAACATGTATCTATATATATCACAGTATCTGTCTAGGCAAGGTGCTAAGGCAATAAACTGCGGCAGTACAACTGGAAATTGACTGCTGAAAAGGTTTATATCTATGTTAAAATGAAGACATTTACAGGATTCAGGACATTCAGGATTCAGAAAGATGCTCAAGAGATTATCAAGAATCATAGTGACTGACTGCTTTATGAAGTTACACACAGTACATGATCATCTTTATTTAAAGTAGTTCAACAAATAGAGGGTTTGTAATGTCCAACTCCTGTCAGCTCTACTGCTGCCATCATAAGCTATATAAAGATTTCAAATTACCAGGCATTTTCAAGGGTTACCTAAGCTCGAAATTCACCTTTTCCAGGCCACTTGGAATAAATCTACACTTATACAAGCATGACGCATTGCAAAATGACCTTCATTAGTTGAGCTTTCAGTCTTTCACATATACATAACAGTGCACCAAGCAATTATAAAGATACTGGAAAACCAGTTTTCTCACGAGATGTGCGATCAGTGTACTAAAATATTAGCTCAAGTTGATTCTGTAGACTAAATTCAAGAGTCTTCCAGGCTACAACCCTACGACCTCCCGATTTTTCAGGATTTACAAAGGCTGGAAGAGTTACTTTCAAATTTCAGGCTTTTCAGTCTTAAAGGCTCAATATGAACCCTGAAATTAGACATCCAATGACAAATCACATTCATTTTATATACGGTGCAATTAAGTTTATAACATAACTGTCCCAGATGCGTTAATTTGACATAAGTCATATGTATACTCTCTCCCTGTATAAAATGCACCTTTATTCTAGAGAGCACATTATCGGAACAACACCGGGCACCCTGAATTGCACACATCTGCGTGTCAACCTACTTACAAAATATTGTTGTGCAGAAAAGGTTCCTTCTAATATCACATTCCTCTAGGTCTAGAAATGCATGACGAATTTCGAGCTTGAGTTTCTCCAGTGCTGTTGCAATCCGAGCGTCGAGTTGCAGACGCAACATGGTATAATAACCATCCGGCGACTTACAGCGTTCACAATTTGAAACTTGGGTTTCGTGCGTGCTGGGTACATGCTGAGCATCACCAGTGATGTTGTGATGTTATAAAAACAAGGACATTTTCCATGCAGCATTACACTGGACTATTGTACAACTTAATACCATTTATGCAACTTCATACTATAGTAAGATTTGGAGTACTTAACAAATTAACATTAGCAAATTAGAAAACAATCATACAGAATAACACAAAGTGGCCCTGCAAACCAACTGAAAACTGAAATGATATCTTTTCTACAAAGCATCAAAAAAACTATATCAGAGAAGGGGAGAGGCGCTGAACTGAACTGTCCCTGCTCCCAGCAAGTTCCTCAATGACGTCATTTTTGAAAGACTTTGTGACTACCAATAGAAAATATACATAAAATAAGGACTTACTAAAATATATAGAATATGCCCCAATTATTATTATTATTATTTTTTTTATTTCTTTTATTTTTTTTTTTCCATTTCTTTGGCATAATTACTTTCTTCAGTTGCACTTAAAAAACTATAATCTTCATTTTAAAGTTCCTTTTCATGTATATCCTTCATCAAGAGGCTGACCTGTGAGAGAGCAGGAAGAGTTATTCGCTGTATATAATTACCTTCATGTACCACACCTGCATATTGAGGTAACAGCAGATACAATTACCTCTCGCTGCCTCTTTATTTAATTAGGAAGTAATCTGATGTCACTGTAACAATGTCCTTCATGAAGCACCCCAATTACATGGCGCTTTCCTCCACCTGCTACTGCGACAGAATTATGTCACCCTGACCGGTCCAAGTCACTTTTCTGATAGGTCAATTACAACTTGGGCAAGACTTATGTAACCTGTTGGGTTTATATTTGTGCATACGTGCACACCCTAATTCTTCAACTTTTTCAAACACTGCTGAGAGCAGTATTTCAGTATTTAATTGGAGAACTGTGGGGTCTAGAGAAATAATTTGCTTAGTTTCATGAAGATTATATCTATGGTGACAAAAACAGATCATATTTGGCTTAATTTTAAAATAGCTGTATGCATAAATTATCCTTTAAAAACTGCTTTAATGACTGAAACGGCTGAAGATTTACAGTATATATGTATATGCCTTACGACTGCTAATCCATGCTCTTAAGGGATGTTGAAAGTCACAGGGTACGACGTACACATGAATGAATGAATGATTATGGCTTAACGCCACATTGGCAATGTTTCATCCACATCGAGGCGAGAACATGTTTAAAGCAGGAGTCGGTATATGGTTATCGAGACAATGACAATACACAAAAGTAAATACAGCTGATGGACGTGTTTAAAATTAGTTAAAAAAACTAAACGTCGGTTAACAAGTGACAACCACCATACATGAACATACGTGAACACTCTTAATGACCCAACCAACCCATTGATTGGTTTCCTTCACATGACCACCCGTAACCCCCTGTGGGTTTTGTGAGAAACAAATTCTGGAGTATGGCCGCAGACAAGTCCAACACATGACTAAACAAGCAGTCAATAAATGCCCAAATTTACCTAATCAGACACCATATATTTATTCAGTTGACTGTTGTTTAACACCATACTCAAGAATTCATCACTTTACCTTGGAGGGGCAGTTTCAATGGTGGAGTAAACCTGAAAGAATAAGATAAACCACATACCTCTGGCAAGTTACTAACTTTTTTCCCCATGTGTTACATGCAGTTACATGTATGCACACCAAGTTTATTTGTTGATGGCAAGTTAAGACTTCAATGAATACTAGACAGCACGAACAGGTACTACTTGAGCATCATTAACCATACTTTTCTAATATACTGCCTCCAGATGGCAGAAGACAAAAATCATGAGCATCACCTGGGATTTTGGGAGGGGGGTGGGGGTAGGGAGTCTGTAACGTATATACTCTGTGAAGAAAATGAAACGCACAAAGCTTCATGATGATAGCAACAATCCAGCCTTTTGAAAATGGCGGATTCCAGCCTAAAATGAGTAGATTCACATCATACCTACGACTCACTGATCAGTGATGATCTGCATCACATGGAGGGAAAACTAACACTGTCGCAATAAAAACGTTTATTTATTTATTTATTTCATTGGTGTTTTACGCTGTACTCAAGAATATTTCACTTATACGAGGAAAGCGGTCAGGGCCTGGAGAAAACCCATGACAATCCACAGGTTGCTGGTGGACCGTCCCACGCATGGCGAGAGGAAGGCAGAATGAGCAAAATAAGGAAACAATGCCTAGGAAGCATATATACATAAAATATACCAGATGGCATTTCTAGGTTTCGAAAACTGTTTTGAGCCAGAAGTTTTGCAATTTACCTGGTGCCTACAATTTAATGATCAGTGTTCTGCATCAAACACAAGGAGGGGAAATATATAGCAGACCATGACCATGAAGAACCAATACAATGCCAACACAATAAAAAAGCACATATGTACATAATCAGAAATGTATAAGATGCATGAATGTACATAATCAGAAATGTATAAGATGCATGAATCCCCCACCCCACCCCTACCAAAAATTAGTATACCTGCTAAATATAAACAACTGCATGTCCATAAATTTACCTGAAAGCAGATCTCGTTATAGAAACAATAACAACCTCAGCCTGAGCCTTCGTGCCTGCAGTGCACTATCAACCTCACCTGTTACAATAGATAGGGCTTTATTCAAATATCCATATACCTATGCATCTACCTGCGCAGGTATCAATAATTCAAAGGCTACATCATCCACTGGGGGAACTATAAGCGTGATGAGGATTTGTGGGGGGAGGAGAGGTTCCTGCAGGGGACAGGGTCAATGGATCATACATGCCACGGCAAATACCCTTCATCTGCAGCAATCGCTCAGATAACATCAAACGCAATCACTTTTCTGCCACTTAAACCCAGGTACACTTGACAGTCCCTTATATCAACACAGACCAGTACCACTACAACACAATATGACTTGTCTGCAATGCACATTGTTATCGTCAAAAATATCCTGACATGCATATGCGTGAAAGATTGCTTTTCTGACAGCACCACAACAGGTGCACATCTTTTCCCACATATAACAATAGTCTATTTTTCTCAAGATAGGTACATAATAAAACAACTTATACCTGGAGATCATGAAACAGCATATTCTATTTATAGCACTAGCTGTTTCAAGAAAGAAAACAACATTTTATTTCTCCTTTCAAACATAACTGACTGATGAATCCCTTTTGCATGAATTTACCAGCCTTGTTTTGGATACAAGATTTTTGTTTTATTCTCTGATGAGAATTTTGCTGTCAATAATGGCCCTTTCTAAACAGGACACTGAATGGAGTACTAGGGCCCAAATCTGAGTAAACATTGTTCTCTTGCAATACATGCATACTACCACACATAACCAGATGGCCCCAAAAAACGTCATTGCAAATTAGGCTGTAATGAACAAACAACAACATAAACTGAGCACAAATTACTCTTAAAGGCAAGAAAGATTCCCTATTGAGCCTTTACTAAGATTATCAATTTGGCCACCTTTTTTTTATTTGATTTACAAAATGAAATAAATGAAACTCTGGTGCACAAAAAAAACTTGGCACTTTGTTGAAATGGCAAACTTAAAATACAAAATAAATGCTACAATCAAACCATATTACAAATTTTTATTTATTTATTTCTTTCTCATCGTGCTCAACAATATTTCACTTATATGACTGCGACCAGCATTATGGTGGAGGAAATCAGGCAGAGCCCGGGGGTATTACAAATTTTCTACAATGATTAGGTTTGTTAAGTATATTTACTCCACTATTCAAAGCACTGGGAACAATGCAAGTCTCAGTCAATTTTATCTCTTTTTACTTATGTCTTTAACTGCTGTTTAACGACACACTCGAGAACTTTGCACTTACACGATAACGGTCAGTTTTATGGAGGGGAAAAAAAAGGAAGAGTTCTTGGCATACTTAACTCCATTTCAATGTTGACAGCACAAAAATACATAATTGTGCATATAAACAATTGTGGCCATTAGCCAACAACAACAATACTGAGTTCTTTCCATCAGACTGAATTTACATACACAAAATTACATGTTCATCCATTTCTAATCTCCTGTTGGAAATCGAGAAAAGAAAAAAAAAAGAAGAGATAGAAAAAAAGAAGTGAAAAAAAAAAGAAAAAAAGAGACAATTGCTGCTTACGATTCAGTGCCTTCGAGAGGCCTGCCAATATTGAGCGACCTCAAAGAGCCAAACTGGCAATGATGTCTGTTCAATGTCACAATGACCTTGATCCAAGTAGTATCATTACAAAAGTCTGCAGTTCCAAGCGAAGAAAGTGCAATACATTATCAAACCACAAGTAAAGTGATTTGGCAACAGCAGTAACGCATCCAATTCGAGGATTCCATAAAACTGATAGACTGTTCTACCAAACTGGATAAATTACATCACACTAGATAAACAGCTTTGCCGCATATTAGGGACCTTTAAGGTGGTGGAAAATTGCAGCCATGTGTACAGAAAGGAAATATTTAGGTTTCTCCAATATTCAAAATCAGAACACAAAAGTTATGTTTGATAGCCCTGACGGAGAGGTTGTCCTTTTTTTCCCCAACTAAAACATCAATCCTATTGCTTTCATTGGCTGGGACACATCAATTTCACTTTCAGAACAATCATCGAACCAAACTTGAACAGCACAAATGAACAGTGAATCAGTGTCCACGGAAACACGTGTGTGAACATGTCAGATTTTCAATGTGTGACTTCTAACACAATTAAAACTACACACACATACTAAATATCATGTATAAAAATATAAAAGCAGACAGTTTTTCAACTTTTCAATCAACTATAAACTGTGTATATAGTACCAAAGATTGATCAGTTTGGATTTTTCATTCACATATGTGTTCACACTTACGCAATGTTGTGTAAGTTTCAGTGCTTTCATCAGACACCTATGGCAGGCTCTTAAGCAGTATGTCTCACTGAGCATGAACAAGAATACACAAAAACTCCTCATACTGGTGATATTAAACAGGTGCCCCAAATTTTCCAGTTTTCTTTCCAGACATAATGACGCCATGCCTGTCACAAGTCATGGGGTTGAGTGCAAACGGCAAACCAGATACTGGGAAGTGAATATCGGACAGAAGAAGGACAAATGAACACATATATATGTTCTGATGAGTCTTTGTCATTCCCAATTGAATATCTGTATAAAATAAAGTCTGAAATCTATTTAATAATGACCAATTGATCTATTAAAGCAATACTGATTTTTTATTTGCAATATAACAAAACAAAATCTTTGAAAATGTCAGATGCTGTGTTTATAATTTTGTTCAGTTTAGAACAGAGCTTGGGAGCATGAGCTTATGGCATGATGGAATGAATAGAAATCTCCTTCTTGGTTTAAAGTCACTTTTCTGCCACTCAAAACATGTGGACCTAAACACTGCTCTCCATGTTCTAGGTGTTTGCAAAACATATCATGAAAAACACTTACATATACGGTACATACTGGATATAGTTCACACCTGCTCACTCTCAACAAAGAAAAGCAAAAAAAAAAAAAAACATATGAAAATCTGTAAAAATTTAATAAAAATGAAAAATGCTTTTCAAAAATTTAGCAGGACTCTGACAACAGTAACATAAAGAGAATTCATTTGGTCCAACTTCGAACCATCTTTCTCAGAGACTTCTAGCTCATCACATTATGCTGCACATAACCACACAAAAAAGACGAACGAACCAACAATTGCACAAACAGACAGGTGGCCACCAAAACAGCAGAATTAAGCCCTGCACTACAGAGCCTGCAGTGATCACCATGTGGGTTTTCACGTAAGACGAACAATACCACTGCTTGCAACACGTCATGTTATACTTATTGATTTATTGACATTTAATCGTGCCCCTGTTCCATTAATTAATGCTTTAACAACGCACTAACTAATTACTTGCCTCAAGCTATATAGCTGTGATCATTAACAAAAATGGGAAGTGTTGTCAGCATAGTCTTTGCTCTAAGGTCAAAAAAATTTAGGAGCTTGGGTATCTCACAAATGCAGTGCAACACCAGGAAAACATTACTGTGACACTTTTTTACATAATATTTATAAGGAAATAACTTCATCCCAACAGCCTTTGGGGATTTTTAATATATATTTCGTATTGATATGGTTATTTATAACAGCATTATACAAACAGCACATTACTGCATTTTTTTTTTTTTTTGTTCTTTAAATAAATCTTTGAGGAAGGAAAATAATCACCATTAGACTGAGTTAAAACCTTTCTGCATTCAGAACAGTCAACATTATGCAGTGAGAGATAGATGTTCCAAGGGTTAAAGTGCAACAGGAGCATCACACTAATGCAAAGCCACTGTCAGCATGATAGTGCATGCCTATCACTTATACTGCATCTTTAGGTTGCATGTTAGATAATCTCTTGAAATCGGCTGCAAAATTCAAAAAGTTTTTTGTGGCTTTCAGCTCGTGCACAATTATTGTTCTGTATTGAACAGGTACGTATACAACCAGGCATATTAAATTAGAAATGTTTATCTTCGAAATCAGATGATCCCAGGGCAACCTTTACAGAACAAAAACAAAATCTTCATCACTTGGGAAACTTTTTATTAGGTGACATTTGGATATTGCATTGTATCTACTGGTAGCTTTTGCATGTACTGTACCATTCTTTGCGAAGAAACTAAAGAGCTAAATAGGACATTGGACAAAATAACACACTTCATCTGCAAGAGAAGAAAATCTGTCAACAGTAACTCTTATGAGTCCAAGATTTTGTAACCAACAAGGCTCCTGATAACTACAAAGCAAATACATATAACCCTCAAGAATTGTTTTCTGACAAATCCTTACATTTTGAAAGAAATTCAACAAAATAAGGCTTTAAATCAACCAAATAAGTTTACTTATACACATACATGTACATATGTCTTGGTCCAAAACAACCCATTCCATACAAAGAAAACAGTTGTCGCCAACAAGTACACAGCAATCACTGCCAATACATCAATTCCTGAAACTGTCTGGCAAGGCTCTGCATGGCCACAGGATCTGCTGTACGTACATGTACCCTTTATATTGATTTCCACTTGACCAACAGCTACTTTTTAACCTGTGAATCAGGTTTCACATGCCTTTAAACTGGGAGGATAAAGAGTACTTGGCACTTCATCTCTCCTAGGCAGGCTACATGTCCAGCCCACCAACCAACAGTCAGGACATTATGCAATTTTTTTTATACTGGCTCGCTGTCTTAATTCATCAGCCAGAGGACAAATCTTTAGGGCAGTTTCCACACACTTCAATCAATTCCCTCAGAATTTAAAACTCGACAGTAATTGATTGATTGACTTGTTTAAATTCTTTAAAACAAGGCTCATGTGTGGCTCCACCAACGATACAGTTACAGGAGTCCACAGACAGGATTTCCATCTGACTATAGGAATGCTTTCATGTTTTGTTTTTCATCATCTAGTTAACTGGGATTTCATGAAGGTGAGTAAGATGATAAAAAAACAATAAGCAATTAAATAGTTATTTAACATCTGATTGCTGTTTGAAAACCATTACTCAAGAATATTCTACAACAATCAGTTTCATGAATGGATGAAACCTAGCTTCAGCAATTATAATCATTGATACTGTACAGACTCAAACACCATATTGGGGGAAGAATGACGGTCTTTGTAAATTAATAGGCTGCACAATCGTAAAACATTTATTTTCACCAAAGTCTCATGCACAATGAGAAACGGGGGCCCCTACTGCATGTACTTTTAAAATCTACCTACATTCAGTTGCTCTCCAGCTACTTTCCTTTAGGAAACAAACAGCTAATTTTGAAACCTTAAGTGATACATGTATACATGCCACGAGGATGATGAAATGTGTTCGTTCTATGGCAAATGCATTTCTTTACAGCCAGAAATAATGGTCATAAAATATTACTTTTGGTGCTGAAACTTAAAACTTTCCAGTAGGATGTGACCTTAAAACATGTGGCAAAATGTATAACTTAGTCATGGGGTGGGAAGTTTAGTTCACAGTACTCAAGATTATTTCACTAATAAGACAAGAGTTCAGGTTTAGGGGTGAAGGAATCCAGGTACAACCTATGCCTCCAGCACATTACCTGAGATATCAAACATACTTCCTGACGCAAGGCAGTAATTAAAGAGAACTGAATTTTGACACACCATTTTAGTATAGTCACCGATGGGCCTAAGTGCTCTACACTTAATTTGGATCAGTCAGCCATTGAGGGTCACGCAACGATGAAATACCTGTCACTGACAGACAGCTATATAATACACATATATACATTGTACAGCAAAGACAGTGGAGCAACGCTGTATTAAGCCAATGATCTCGCAAAGAAGAACAAGAGTTTAGGTACCTCGAGATATATGTCCATCAGGGCAGACTGAGTACGCATATAACACACAATCCCGTCAGGCTTGGAGTTGCAGATCAAAAACACAGAGGATGGTCCATTTGAAACAGTTTAAGTCAAGCAGTTCTTGAAACATTATAGCTTTTGAAAACAAATATATCACAAATAGGGGTATAACTTGTTCCTCCATCAGAGGCTTCTGCTTCGGAGATAGAGACAAAAAAATTGAATGAATAAATTTTATAACCAAAGTGAAGCTAAGTGCATGCAGATATATAGAGCTATGGCAAAAATCGTATGGATGGTAGAACAGATGGAGGGAAAATGTTAGACAATAATGGGACCAAAATACAGGCATGTTAAAACAAATCAAAGAACTTCCCAAAAATAGACACATTGTTTTATCTTGAAAGCAGGCCAAATGTCTCAAACTTTTTCTTATAACAATATATTGATTTTTATGGGCAAGATTTTGCCAAGCCAACAAAGCAAATGGCCTCAGTGTCTTGCAGTACACTTCTTACATACCAAAGCAAGAAAGAGTAATTTTCTAGCTGACCTTCAAACCAAGTAATTCATCAAGAATGACAGCATTCTGTCCAAAGGTTTGGAAGTCATTTAAGATGGTTACGCTAGTAATGGCATGGAGGTAAACTGTCTTCAAGCAATATCTCCACATAACAGATTAATCCCATGTAAGAATGTGCTGAAAGCTATATGTGCAAAGCAAGCTGCCTAAGTGGTGGTGTCTTGAGGTCTGTCTCCTAAAGCCTTGCAGGGACTGTCAGCCACTTATAAAACCCAGCAGCCTGTTTATGGGCCTAATAACCTTGAGTTGACATCCTGAGACTTAGCTGGGCTTGACAAAACAATGGCAACCGTCTACCACAGTCCTTGCTGAAAGACGTGTGTCTGTCAGTTTATAAAGTGTGCTCCTTATAGCTAGGCCTTCTTCAGGCTACACTCAATCACAGATTTCAGGTCTATATAGTTAGAAGAACTCATCAATACTACACATAGCATTGCAACTGCATGACAACTCTTTTCTGACTTGTTTCCTGTCTGTAAAATGGTTTCTGTCATTTTCACACAGACATTTTTACAATTATACTGCCATGGCCCAATATTCTTGAGGACAATGAAACGTTGCATACTGCCATTGGAAATCCTTCAGATTTCATCTAATACACTTGAAAACTGGTCCAGATTTCTGGCAGTAAAAGAGAACACAGCCAGATGTAATATTTCTAAGCAAGACTGAAATGAGTCACGAAGAAAATTTTTTGCATCAATTGATAACCTTTTTCCAAAGCAGATTTAAACATTTGGTTTTACTAGTATTTTCTGCAATTCAAACAGAAGTGGATTAAATTTCAATTAAATTTACATGACAAAACACTTCAAAGTAATGGAAAGTCTTCTTTCTGTGTGCATATATATAAGAACATGTGCAACTTTTAATAATAACAAAGACTTATTTAGAATTATTCCCAATTCTCATATATCATTTACCTGTTTAGGGAATTACTAGTTCATATCATGTTCAAGAGTTTAGCTTTCTCTTATCATAAGAGCATTGTCCTGTTTATTGGTATTCCAGGACACTGGAGAGTAACTATGTTATGTAATTACACACACAAAAGCACAGATACGTTAATGCAGCACATATATGTTTCACTACTGCTTACTGGAGGATGGTAAATAAGTTTTTAAAATATGATGTCAAACATTAAAAATATTTAATCATAGTTTTGAATGATTACCAGCTTCAGCTTCAGTGAATCCAATCCAAGAGCTACTCTAAATGACCTAAAATTTTGTCCATGACAACACTGCTCATATTTCCTCACTCCGAGAGTTCTGTTGATTGTAGATTATGTAATTTACAGTATCCTTCTATGGTATATAAGTATAGCCTTTATGGCCTTTGAGACCAAAGTTGTTTACATGTTCGTCAGATGTACATGTATTACTCCTTCCCCAGGGATTAATGTCTTGTCTTCAGCTTGGAAAAAAAATTGTTTCAGCATGCACAAGACCTGCTCTTGGGATGTCATAATTTACCTGGGAAAAAGCCCTTAACCATCACCTAGCTCCTAAAACATCGGCCTCCTAAACCCGGACACGTCCCCACCTGACACCAAGATCACTCTCTCTACACTCTTCGCAGACATATCCTCAGATTCCTCCAACCAAAAAAACCCAGAGCAGTTCCTCAGAAAGTGCCCATTTTCATTGATCTATTGCCTTAACAATTGGGCTGAAGTGTTCCGAGTTCATTTGACAAACGTCAGGCTTAAAACGATGTTTCTCCGGCCAGCATAAATTAAACCTCCCAGGTCAGGGCCTACCTCAGTGTTTCGCACCTTTACAACATGGCCGGACAAGAAGCCATGGATTTTGCAAGGTTGTGTCAAAGAAAGGGGAAAAAAGATGAGTAGAAAAAAATAAAGCAGTTGAACAGTTATTTAGAGAAGCTGGACCAATAATGAGAATAAATCCACATGGGAAACATTCTGATGCAAAACATACCAAAAAAATAACTGATTCTCGTTTGACATGTTTTAATTGCAAAATTCCCACGAGTATGCTTTTACCAGAACGATTATATAGCGTCGTTAACTTGGTGTCTTAGGGGAGAGAATACAGCACAGAACTTTCTTATGATGCAAAACTCAGCAAATTCACAATTGGACAATTACAGAGCGCTTGCAGTGGATTTTTTGAGCTCAATATTATTATCTTACTCACCACTGCTTGTTGCCCCATGTAAACCTTTGTAAGAGACTTCCATTAAACCCTACAGAACTTTTGCCTCTCAAAATGTTCATTGTTTTTCCCTGATTTCGTTCACTACACATCCCTTCAGCAAAATATTAGTCTTTTCATAATAATAATGTCTATATTTGACTCAGCTTTAATTTCCTGTCAAGAAAATTCCCTTACAAGACGTAGATCAGGTTAACAACAGGTGAAAGAAACCAGAGAAACAAAGAATTTGTTTATTCATTAATCTAATTCTTGTTAATAACACCATACCCAAGAATTTTTTACTTATACAACGGCAGTCAGCATTATATGGCTACGTGGAGTTATCCCCCGTGGCATGAGCTGTACCACCAACCTTAAGCAAGTTACTGACAAACTTTCATACATGATGTACAGATATGTACAATATATTGGTGGAAGACCAGTGGACTTACACAAACACCTGACTGCACTATTTGCCCCATGAACACCAATGACAATGTCACAAATTCCGTCTCTTTCCTAGTGTTTAAAATAAGAACATCCTAACCATTCGGTCACAACACTCCAATCCTCACTGAGAGAGAACTCAACAAAGATACTATAGTTATCAAGATTGGAATTTGCCTACATCAGAAACAGGAAACACATTACAGATTAACTGTATAGCTCATGGTTCAGACAAACAGCAAATTAATGGCCCCTCTCTCTCTCATGAGAATCCCAGGTCTTGTCTAATGCCTGATAAAAGTGACAAAAGACTTGGTCCAATCAAGCTGCTTGTCCCACAATCCTTTGGAATTTTTTCGATGGCGCAGTACAGGTCTAAAGAGGAGCCACCAGTATATCATCATGAGACTTGTCTGTGTGTTTATCTGATCAATGGCAGAGATAAAGTGTCTAAGTGAAGAGCCGTGCCCGTAGTCAATCCAATAATCCCAGACACAAAACACAACCGCCAGAGTTCAGCATTCCACACAGCTGACATTAGGGCACCTAATTCGCGGATCAGATTTACCGAGGACCTCAGGAGTTAACTCTATAATCAGTAACCCAAATACAATCTACGACTGCAAGATGGCAGTGGCCTTGCAAAAAGACAAATGCTGTGGTGCCAAATAAGGAATGAGTTCAACTCGTCTTGTAAGAGGACAAAAGCCTCAGAGATTCCAACACTCTGACATGTTTGCATTCCCTCTCTGTATGGCTGTATGCGCTTTAGTACCGGCCAAATTCCCTCCATTAATCACTCAGCCATCCCAGTCTAATGGCACCATTTCTTCTCTTTTTCTGATTTCCTTTAGTCCATCTTGATTTATCACCAATGAACCTAGAAGCCTGTGTTTATCAAAGCTCAGTCGATACATTTTAACCGAATGTGAAAGCACAATTCTTGTTTCCCATTTCCTTCATTACCCTTGCAATAAGTGGCATGGGCCATTTCAGCGATGTGTCCATTTTGTTCCATTTTATAAAAAGTCCAATTTCCAAAAAAAATTTATGTACTAGGTAAACTATTTTGGGGGACAACACCTTCTTTATAATGTCAATATTTACACATTAAGAGAAATTCTTTGCTCTAGGAAAGAAACAATTCCACCAATATTCACTTATATGGATAGAATGAATTAAGTTTGCTTGGCAAACAATTTTACATATATTAAGGTTGCTCATGTAGTTAAATATTCTAATGAATTTCTTTAGTGATGAATAAAATAAACAGGACCAAAAATATATCAGCAAGAAAAAAAAATCCCAACACAACTGATAACATGATCGTCACTTCTGAAACTTGGGTAAAAAGATTTCAAAAAAAAACAAACTTGTATTTCATGTAAGACACTCACCGCTTAACACCAGCAGAGCTTAGCCCTTGTCCTGGGGTCCCCACTTTCTGATTAATCAAGTCTGTAAAATGCTCCACCAAAACTACTAAACAAAGCAGATGCTTAATTGTCGGGTCGACCAATTCCACCCACACAAACAAGTTTCTCCGAACTTTTCCCAAAAACCTATGACACAGTCATCCGGAATTTTTAGACCCTTCCAGCAAGAGAAAGACACCTTCCTTGCCTAACCCAAGCACAAACTGGACACACTTATTCCTGTGGGACCTAAGACCTGTTGGGGGCACCCTTAACAGTCCTTATTCAACAGATCAATCAATAGGCCACTACTCTCAGCTCTAAAACTTCTATTATGTGGTAAATAGGAATCGGACAAAGGCCTCCGCGGAGTTACTTCTTAACAAGCAGCTCTTGATAATCTGGAAGCCTTTCCAAAAATCTGTTCTTCATATGGGGGGAGGACAGGGGAGGGGAGATTAATACTTTTCGGTTATAAATAGGGGTATACAGAAGAGTTTTAATCCAGCCACAATTAAAACAGCATGTTCTAATCCCTACACAATTACACCAGTTTCATTCAGGACATGCTCTCGAGCGTTTAATGTGTGTAGAGTGTTTCTCTAGGCATGTAAACAACAACTGGATGGATGGATGGAAGCCTTGGTATATACAAACGCTTGAAGTATATGTATATTTATCCAAAGCTCCTTGAGATGCAACAATATGTATTAAGTAGATCTCAAGGTGGAATTACAGAACAACAGTAAAAGTGCAACCTAAACCTGTTTGCAAAGGATGCATGCATATATACAATACTGAGTACAAAGCCTGGAGATTTAACATGATGAGAATCTTATTGTTTTATGTCTTGCATACCAATGAACAAGTGCAAGAGATAATCTTCGCCACCTTCGTCCACATATCTGACATGTATAAAGCAGCTGAAAAAAAGTATTACTGGTAGAGGGAGAACAGTTTTAAACGACTCTAGAAAAGGGATGTCTCTGTGCTTTATACTAGCTATTATCTATACAAAATGGGCCAGTGGGATGATGTCCTGAAGGGAAGCCTGGTCATACAAGTCAGCTCATGGTCTCCAGCAGCACTGATCATTGCATCACACTCCATCACACAGACAGGCTATTATAAACATCGACCAGGTGTGGTAAAAAGTACAAAATGCAAGATGCAAATAGAAATCAAAGATATGATGATGTATTTTATTTCAAACACAATGGATTCATTAAACAAAGATGAAATAAAAACTGACATGATGATCGAGATAGTACAACCTCAATTTTGAGGACAACACTACATTTGTTGGCTTGGACAATTTCAGAGCTTCACAAGAAGTATAATTTTGCCAGCCTACATGCAGAATAATGCCTTCGGAATATGTTCAAGTAAACATTTTGTCAAAACATCAACATGCAAAAAGGTTCAAGAATAAAAGTAGCTCATCCAAGCAGAATTCATCACACCCAAACACATATATTAACTAGCAGATGAAATGATTTGGCAAACCAAGCCCTTCTTCAATGATCATTATGAAACAGGCACACTGACTGATGCAGGGCCAAATCTCTAGAGATCACGCACCTTTAACAGGGTCCCAAAATACAGACTAAAACCAAATGCATGTTAACGTGCATTTGCTGATTTATTTGATTGGCATTTTATGCTGTACTTAAGAATATATCAGTTATATGATGGCAGCCAGTATTGTGGTGAGAGGAAACTGAACCAAACCCGTGAGAAACCGACGACAAAATGCAGGTATCAGGCAGTCCTTTCCACATACAATATTTCCTGTCATGCATGTATATCTAGCATTACAAAAGCATGCCACTTATCAAATACCATATGTGTGAAGGTCTGCCTGTAACCTGCAGCTGGCCATGGATTTCTCCCACCACAATGTTGGCGGTGGCCATGTAAGTGACTGAACACCTTCACATGCATCACTTAAGGAACACAATAATTAAATAATGTAAAATGAAATTAATGAAAGTATACACACACATTTAAAAAATTTCACTCTTGTAATTATTTTGATCCTATGGCTGAGCTTGGCTACCTACTGTCTATTCATCTGTTTTTTTTTTTCTTTCTTCATTTTCACCCCCAAAGCCATGTTACTGAAGACTCCTGGAGGAACCAGTGGACAAACTTCACCTTCAGTATCTATTTGTGGTTATAATCTATAAATGCTTCTATTTGATGATGTATCACCTCGGCCTCAGTATGAACTTCCATGATAAGGCCAGTGATGTGTATACAAGTTTCCCCTGATAAGGAGCCAACTCAGTTGTAGGCATATAGCTCTGGAATTGACTGTACATCCAAAACAGCCCCAGACTGCCTTCAAGCAAAACTCTAGTCTAGGTCCATGCTTATAGAGGGCAGCTACTAACCCATCCATCACCCTCTTCACTTGAATAGTGCTCCATAAAGATCCTGTGACAATATGGAGTAGGTACTTGTAGCAGTCTTCCACTTATACCAGTGTCCAGGGAGTACATTGTATAGAGTGGAAGGGCGGTCTCTATTGGATCAATGGAGGAGGCTTAGACAGGCTGGTGGGCTGCTGACAACAAATTGGGGTGGTGATTTTGAGGTCAACTTTGCTTCCAGAATTCACTGGTTTTGCCACTGTACAAATACCAGAACCAATCGGCATCACACTCATATGTGTGTACATGTACACATTCTCTTAATAGGGGCAAGCTGAAGTGCACTTTCTCTAACATTTCTTTTTACCATATGACCTTGAGAAGAGACTCCTATTAAACACCTAGCTGTTACTTCAGAACATATTAATTCTAACCTACAAGAATCTAACTTTGCAGTTTATGCATAGTCATGTCAGCTTTTCACTGAAATCTGACCATTTGCAAGCATTGCCAACAGATGTTCATAATCATACTTTCACAATAATAACTATTTCAAAAACACTATTTGATTTTTTTTTTTTGGTGGTGGTGGTGGGGGGGGGAGGAGGACATGGGCCACAGCAAATATTTCTCTTTATAACATGTTGCTTTCATCAATTATTACAGCTGACAGAAAATATATAAATATAGAAATCAAAATACAAATTCTGTCATCTCTTGGAATCATTTCATGAGGTTAATCTGTATGGAAAAATTGTCACCACAGCAAACAATGATCATATCTATATGGTTTTTTGAATTCAAAAACAGCAATGGGACGCTGAAAATGACACACTGAACTAACACTACAATGAATAATAACTGACCATAAATGTTTACAATGACAAAGCTGATTTCCATTTACCTTGTGAGAAACTGATACAAAAACCATCTATTTCATTCATCTTTATCGCACTTTATTCTAATAATCACACGTGAAGTTTTAAGACAGCACCATTTTGTCCAGTGACTGAGCATTGTTCGCTGAAAGGCGGAGACATAATGGTGAATATGACATATTATAACAAAGTCCCCCTGGGGATACACCTATAGTGTAATGACAGGACATTGAGCACAGAAGTAACGGTGGGGTGATGTATTCTAATCACTGAGATGATGATTAAAAACCTTTTTTTGCTGACCTCTTCTCTTCCACTGACAGGTCTATGATGTTCTACCTCCAGGACAAATCTGCTTCAAAACGACCTGATCATTTTCTGTTGTGATTTTATCAGAAAACCGCATTTTTTCGCACAGTTAAACGCTACACGACTAGTAATTAATATAGTCCCTCTCCCACCCACTCCCCCAAAAAAGAGGGTTTCAGATTCTTTTCTGAACTGCTGAAGCTCATTGAGTATGTAAGCTCTCAAAAAGGGTGGCACACAAGATGTAGCGTTTTACTCTGTAGCACACACCTTAAGATAAAGATCATATGAGGACTACATGTGTGAATACCTCCGGATGCTTGTAAAGTCACATGAGGGAGACATGCTTAAGGCGATGACATTAAAATATACAAGACAGATTAATATATAGTTAATATATATATTAATATACAGTTTATAATGCACATTCCAGCGGTTTTCCAGGCTCTACACTTCACCATAATGTGTTTGGGTGACAGATGCATCACCTGCATTGCTTAAATCTTTCATCTAAAACAAGATGATGCCTTCGCCCTAAAGCTCTCAAGGTGTCTGCTCTACCATGACAATATCTGCCCTTAATACGTCATGGTGACCAGGTAGCACTCAGGTTCTCAAATGAACATCAGGGCCCACACGGTTTCGCCAAACTTATTATTATATTAATTTATTTATTCGATTGGTGTTTTATGCCATTTTCAAGAATATTTCACTTATATTACGATGGCCACCACAATGGAGGACATTGAGCACAGACTCTAGGAAGCCAACAGCCATCCACAGGTTACTTCTTATCAAAAGCTGTTCTTCTTAGCAAATTAATGTGTTACTTTTGCTTAAGCAACATAATATTTAAACTGCAACATCTGACTAGGCAATAAACTATACTGACTTAAAGAATTTGCTGAACTAATAGGAGTCTTCTTTAAACCCTGCACCTTCTTTCCTGTATCTGATTCGCATAAAAAATGAAAACACAGGATCATACTTCCTGATGTGAATTCTTTGGAGTGTTGAGGAGATGCTTTGTGTCATTTCTCAACTTCTTCACACTTCAAGAGAGATTGTTTGTTAGTTTGTTTGCTGCCAGGGTGGAGGGGGATGGTCATAAATTATTTTGGCCCCTTCAGTGAAGCACAGACTTATACAGCCTTGTAGCACACATGCTCTGTTATAAACTGGAATGCCATGATGCTATAGACAGAAGCATCATGCAGATGTAACCCAGTCACCGAATGTACATGTACCAACACCAGGCCGACTAGCCTTTCGTTTCTACATCCCCGTGTGCTATTTATTGTAGCAGGACAGTACTGATCAAGATTGCCAAAGGGATACCTTTTCGGTGCAATATAATTACCCGGGTTCAAGATGAATTAAGCACTATTTCCTTGCAACACACAAGTAATGTCTTTAAATTATAAATGCTATCCACTTCATCGCAATGAACATTATTAGTCTATACTTGTACAGTTGGAGCTTAGACCAAATTCATTTTAGTCAGAAAAAGATTCCCAATTGTAAAGGCATCAACATCAACATGTGGTTGACTCAAAGTGAGACTCCCAGTTTAGAAAGTTTTTTTTTGTTAAGTTTTCAGAAAGATTTTAGGCCATCTCAGGAGAAGTCCTTTGAATATTCGTCTGCCAGCAACCTGTGGACGGTCGTGGGTTTCCCCCACCCTCTGCCTGGTTTCCTCCTGCCATCAAGCTGGCCACCATCGTATAAGCTTGAGTACGGTGTAAAACAGCAATCAAATAAATACATACATATTCATAATTCCTTTTTAGAAGAAGGGGGAGGGGGGGCTCATTTTTTTATTGTGTTCTTGCTAACAATGTAATCAATTGCCTGTGATATTAATTCACATAAAATAGATGAAATGACAACTACCTGTGCTTGATGTGTGTTTAACTGCATATTAACATCTCCCTGAAATCTTGCCCATACAAACAGTCTTCACTTGCAACAGCAAAGGTCTTAACATAAACCCTGCATGACCCCTTACATTTATCTTTATATAACTGAACAAAATGTGTTTTTTAACTCATGAAGTTTAAAATCCGAAGTTAAAAATGCATTCCAAATTTCAATGAAATTAAACTTTTATCTTGTGACTTTTCAGTTTTTATGCTCATTGTAATTGGGGCATTTTACTTTAATAAAAATGCTTTCTCTGAAAATGTAGGCACTGTTCATGTACCATAGAACAAAGTCATTTCTTCAAACAACAAACCACAGTGAAAGTGTTAATATTCTGAATGTGAAACATGGGACACAAGTGCAAAAAACTGAAAAGTCCATTTCTTTATTTTTGCACTTTAAGATATCAGAGTTCTATCAAGCCACATAAGACCCTGTCCCATAATGACATGCAGCCCTAAGGCTAACAGTAAATATGGTGACCCTGAATTCAGAAGGGCCACATTTGAAGTATTCACTGGACCATGAAGCCCTCAGCATTCCTTCTTACAAATAAATCTATCTGGGGTGTAAAATTCAAGGTGAGCCATTCACACTGAAGACCTACTTTTATAAATCCTTCCAAACAAATTTTAACTAGTACAACATGAGGGTTATAAGTTAAATACACTACAGCCGCATCTCGGCCTAGTATGCTACAGCCATCCTGGCAGTCAGGCCACCATACATACACTCCTAATGTACCATGCTGTGTTCGTTACAAACCTACATACACCAAATCTATCAATGGAGTGAAGCATCTTTTCTTTCCTTTTTTCTTTGGGGTGGGGGGGGAGGTGTCTTGAAATTTATGTCAAATTTCAAATTCATAGCACTTGTGTTTGTAGTCCACTAATGGGATTTTCCTGATAAAAGCATGCATGCATGTAATAAACTAGGGGCGCACTGGAAAAATATGGAAGTAGATTTTTAAAATTGCATACTGGTACAGAATGGGAACATACTGGCTAATGAAGCTGTGACATCCTAATTATACTTAAAAACTACTGTACACAAAACTGCAGGCATCTGACTACGGTTACACTGTCACAGGCATTTAATGCAGACTTTGTAAAGGGCACATAAGTAGAAGCTGAAACGGGGCGTTTATTAAGCACATACTTTTCGACATTGCAACGTAAGTGAACAAGGTTAAAAACACTGCTGCACAACTGCACCTATGTTTACCACATGGCTCCTGCAGCAAAAGGTACAAGGTCTTGTTTCAGTGTGGAAACATCATAGGGCAACCATACATTTGTGACAGTACCATAATGTGCGCAGAATGAGTGGATCCTATGACCATAGACTGTAACATGGACAGCAGAAAAAGATCTGTCCATAGTCGGCCAAATATATGAGGGCTGGAAGTGACTCGGTTACATTGCTTGCTAGTACATAATTATACTACAGGTGCCTTAACCATACTGTAGGTTGCTAGATTTTTATCATCATATAGACACATTCATTGGAGGATAGAGGGTCTGGTAGTTGACAACTGTCAATCAAAGTGTGTCATCTTGCTAGCACTTGTACAGTTTTCCATGGTTTATAACATAATTTAAGGATTGCAGTAGTAAGAAGGGGAAATATATTAATTCCCAAACCTCAGGCACAAAGTAATTCACAACGGGGAAAAGGTGAGGCACCAAAAAACTATAATGACTCTATGTGCCCTAAATTTCGTCAATGACAAAATTAAGATGTTTTGAGGTTTGTTTGGAAGATACATGTAGGGAGATATCCTACTTGAATATTTCTTTAGTTTTATAAATGTTTAATGACCTTTGTTTTTAAATAGGCCCTCAATTTAGCTGATAAATACATTATGACAAGAGAGTCAACTCCAAACTAATGGCAGATACCTTATTTTGTTTTTTTAATTTTTAGAAGGCATCACATGTATATGTGATTAACACGAGCTTCAGCTGAACAAAACTGCATGTCGCTTGATGTTACATCATTTTTTATTCTTCTTAGTATTTATCCAGCTACCTCTTATAAGGAGGACAATTTTTAAAGTATGATAACCTAAAATTGCACCAAGAAAATACATTTTTAAAGGTTACTAATGACCTAAAATTATCACTTATAGTGCCCTAAACTTTACATTTTCATTCTACCTTCCAAACATTAGGTCATTTAGCGTAATTAACTTAGTTCTTTTTTAACCAGCTGCTATGTTACTCCAGATATTAACTGCTACATAGTTTAGACATAATCGATCAGTCTGTGACAGTTGTACATCAAAATGATTCCTATTTTCTTCATGAAGCACTTCAACTATTCATATTTCTTCCTATCACAGCAATCCGTAGTTGGCAAAGAAAAAACAAAATGTATATATATCAGAGCAAGCTGGAAATTTAAAAAAAACATCTAATAATAGCCTATGTGGGTATATATAATAGCAACTTTCTGGCACAAGTTCGTGCAGATACATGCATTGAGCTGACAGATGCATGGTGACATTTCTAATGGTACACCACCATACGGTGCCGACATGCTCCAAAGGCCCTCAAGTTTTCCAAACCACATATACATCTTTATCCACTTAGTGCCGTTAGAAGCGCTGGGATACACTATCTATAACTGGGAAAGGATAGATCCTGTATATCACTGGAACTTTAATTACTATTGATTGTTTTGCAGACAGAAGAACAATGGGGTGGAAGCTATGAGCACCTGCCTCGTGGTGTGCTGGATAAAGCCAACATTACTGCTCCTGTATTAAGGGACTTATCAACAATTAAAGACACTCAGGAATTGTTCTGGAGAGAGAAAGGACACGTAAGAGAATGATCAGATGGTCGATGAACACGCAACAGAGCTTGTAAAGTGAGCTACTGCACACAGCGCTGCTTGACAGCCAATTCCACATGACGCAAACAAAAGGTCATGACATTATGTATAACCCAAGAGAGAAACCCATAACATTCCCTCCTGGCCCACAAATACACCTGTTTTCATTTATAATTCACAGGTAAGAAAGAGGGGAAAGGAGATCACGTAATTAATACGATTTACCTCTTTTTGTGACTGAAGGTATCATGCACCATGTTCTACATATGCCCAAACACTTCTCTCAAAGGCAAATAAAGGTCTTGAAAAACACTCTTGAGAATGAAACTTACCTCTCTCCAATATTCAGGATATCATCATATCTTCCAATCAAAACTCAAAACAACTTTACAAATAGAATTCTCAGAATCTGGCGAAATGTGCACCTCAGTATGGGCAATAATTTAGGTCTCATACAATATCTCACTCAGAGACATTATTGCAAGAGAATGAATTCCCTGTCATATGATGTATACTACAGAGCCACCAGTTAAAACAACAACTAATCGTAGGATAGCAGATTTATTTAGTCTCAATTCTCAATTAGCCAAAACCACTGGGGTTTTTCTTTGTATCTGTAATAAGGTCATGAAAATAACACATGATTTCCACCACTGATAGACTGATTTCCTGATTTGGGATCATGTCAGGATGCTCAAAACTGCAAAGGCACAAACTGAATAAAATAATCTGCTGAGAAGAATGTTATACCTGGAAAGGTAACATAATCACTTTATCTACAAACTCAAAACTAAGCTCTGAGAATTTGGCTGAACATCACAGTTGATGCAAGAACAATGAACTACTCATACAATCGCAGGAAAAACTATTGCAGCATAATTCAAAGCAATCTTCTTGCAAAGCTCAAAAGCAATGACAGCAACTTGCCATTCACCTTTTTCAAAAATACTGCCCCATATTCAGTGCTCATATTGTACGGTAAAATATAATCAAGATGTGCAAAAAAGATGAAGATCTGCCAGCAACCTGCCAATGGTCCTGGGTTTCCCCTGTATCTGACCAGTTTCTTCATACCATAATAGCAGCCGCTGTTGTATAAATGAAATATTCTTAAGTACGGCATATTTAAGCAACAATCAAATCAAGTCAAATAAATCAGTGCTCTTATTTATTACCAAATAACAACAGCCCTTCTTCAGGACATCCATTAGCCTTGAAAACACACCAGAAACAACAGGTTGTTCACTACAGGCTAACACAACAAATACATGTAAATGATATATTCAGGCTCCAGACTACAATTTCATGAGTTTATAGCTATAGCTGGACTGGTTGGCAGATCCCAGCTTTGCACAGCAAGAACCATATCATGCAGGCCTCACTAAGTATCACAACACACATCCCGGCTGGCAGTTTAGCAAGAACACATTTTGATCTCAGCACAAGTGCTATGTTGTGTTGAGAAAACAGCTACTTAACCTCCAGGGTTCTCCCTCCCCTTATCTACAGTGCGAAGATACCCTCCCGTGGCTCATGCCAGCTTCCAGGGTAATCAAAACATTTACAGAAACATTAGTGCAACAGCTAGGTATATACACAGTGTGGGTATAACGAAAGGCACACCAGTATGTAACCAACCATGGACAGGCAATTTTACATCCCAGTGTACGACATCAAACAGAAGGCTATCAGCAGCAACAACCTGGAGCAGTAAATGTGCTCTTAATGCACAAGCTAGAGACAACTGATCAAAAACCTTTACCTGGCACTGACAGGTTTTATCAACCAAAAAATCATATTTCAAGCCTTTATTTTCAGTAGCACAATTATTTTCTGCTTTTAATATCTTAATTCTTCTCGTTTTTTGGCAGGTAGCCAGGAATTTATCTTTCTTTCCCAGTTTTTCAGCGAAGTGAAGATATACATATGCTGTCCATCAGATCAGCTAACAATGAAAGAGAAAGAAACTGCATATTTCTGTTAAAATTACAGGTATATTGTCTAAAAAAGCAGACCAGGTGTCCCAATAATTATAAGAATTAGGTAACTCGTTCACACGAAGCCCTTGTCAGAAAAGCAGAATCTGTAATATTCAGCCTGTACTACTTCCTTTGTTCCCTTTGTTCAAACATGATCCAGCTGGTTAAATACAACCATGTGAGGTTTAAGTAATACAACCTATCTTTACTAAAAACACGTCTAAATGCATCCATAATTTTAAATGCAACAATGATGTACATGTAAGTTTGCAAAATTTACACCAATAGAAAACCCACCTGGAGAAAGTAACAAATATAAAAATTGCACTAAACCACCATTATTCTGATTCAGAAACCAGATCGAGCAACATCCTTTTTACATCAAGTGGTGGGTCTTATGATCACACGTTTCTCAGATCGTTTTTTATTGAATATGGGTCAGACTAAAACAATGTCCTTGAATCATTTTCGTATTGCTAAATTTACACAGTACCGAAGATCATTTCAGTCCTACAGCCACCAACTTGGATTACAGGTAACATCTAGAACCACAGTTTGATGTATGTGGAACGGTGTGTCAAAACTTCAGGTTACAAAGCCTTCAAGCATATATGTTCCAGTAAAAGTTGCACTGGTGTACACAGCCTTGTTGGTCAAAGCTTGGTAAGACTCCTATCATGCAGTTCCCTCAACAAACCATAGGAATTTTTTAAAGATTCACTTACCTATACATGTAAGAGGCCTATATCTGTCTAGTGGACTTTACAATCCCTCTGTCCTCGCACAAAAACTGTAACGATAAGAATTGAAAGGGTTTTAAAAAAAAATGCAACTACAGGCTAAAATTACGTACATATATTTATAAAATAATATCCCACCCACAGGTCAACATGTCTGCAGGTGGTCATTCCAATCTGTTTCCACCAACCATATGAAACAACTAAGGTTGTATTATTTCTAATCTTTTCTCTCATGAATTTATGTAATATCCCAGGGTATCCTTCATCAGTTTGGATTTAACTCATCCGGTTTTACGTATTTGTACAGTTGCGACCAGAGATGCCTGATGGTAAAAGGTTCAATGGTGCAACAATCTGAGATCTCCTGTCCTTAACTATATAGGACATTAAAGAAATCCAGAGCAAACTGATACCACTTAGGCTGATTATGGCAGACCATGGAAGGGAAAGGAGGAGTGGGAAAAAAGCATGGCAAACAGTCTGGCGCTATGTAGATTGTGTTTGACAAAAACTTAGCCAGCTTAGCGGCACAAATGAAGATCATAAAAATAAGGCGTGTATCCAATGTCTGATCAAGCAAGGATATTAACACAGACCTGTGCGGAAGGCACTTCTAAAGACAGGCGTCAACAGGATAAACGCTCTCATTCCAACTAAAAAAACCCAAAGCGTAATTCCTTTCTGAATGTATCACCAGGATTCTTTTCATTGCATGAAATGTAAATCAAAAGCCTTTTGCCAATCCAATCACTCAAGCCTTGGTAGACGTAACCGCATTTCTGGACAATTTGTCATGAAGACAAAAAAAAGTCTACTGAGGATTGAAATTAGATGATATTTGCAGAAAACCTTTGCAAAGTCATCTGGGAGCCTTCAACATTTAGCACTCATTAATCTGACACTAAAATGGAAATTTCCTTTCATCAGGAAAAGTTGACAAAAAAAGTGGGAAACGAGATTTAAGTAATTAAAACACACTGAAACAAAACTCAAAGGGTTGATCAAAGTGCATTATCAAAGTATACAAGGAAGAAATATTGTAATTAAATATATACAGTTATTATCACTTCTGCTCACACTTTGATGCCAACACCTCGATCTGAGAAGTTATCATCATTTATCAATTCGATTGTGATCTATACTCTAGGGAATTGGGCTTAGGAGATTGTGGTGGGGTTTATTGAAGGACAGGATAGTGCACTGCTATCTGTACACTCAGCATTACTGCACTTCATGTGCAGTTCACCTCTGTCACTTGTCCAGTAGCTTCTTCACTAAAAACAGACTGACAGTACCATGAGCAACAGTGTTCTAAGAGTAAAACATATCAACTGCCTATTTTGGCTAAGAAAGTCTTTGGAAATGGCTGCGAGGATCGAATGAATTTCCATAAACAGCAAGAATTCAGGAGGAAGTGACTTTGTCCCTGAGGAATCCATGTGGGTGTGAAACAACGGAGACTGTGTGGTGTAATGTCTGACACAGGGCACCAAAAGAATCTGAAGGTACGCTGCTGGCAAATCTAACACAACAAATCTTTTTTCATATCTGAAAGGTTTCTGAACCAGCAGCCACTGACATCACAAGCTTCAAATCCACCAAAAAAACCCCGTAACTCTCCAGTATTTGACAAGCTTGTTACCTCTGCCATCCTTGTCTTCCGAAATAAGACATGACATTTACAACCTTAAAAAAAGAGAGGGACATGTTAGTGTTCTTGAAGGAACTTCATTTTTTTTATTTTATCAGGAGCCTTCAGTGGGAAGTGTCAGCAATGCAGCAACAGATGACACTGCAACAGATGGCCTTTATGACACCAGGCATCACATTCCTTCAGGACATGGAATGCAACGGTTCCATGGATAACATAAGCTAAAGATGTGTGCACGTCTTGAACAGACATCATTAATATGTGCAAACAAACAGCCAGAGTACTTATGATAGTCAATAGAGTGGAAAATGAGGATCAATGCCCTCAGTGGCCGTGATTATTTTCCTACATCGGCCACAATCGTCATGGAAAAAATTCCCTAATGTAATGGGCTTGGGGAAGGAAATCTGATCAAAACTATCTTCAGCCGAGAGGACAGAATCAATACGTCATCAAATCCTTTACAGAAACCGGATGAACTGGCAACTGCAAGGCAATGTTCTTGGGCAACAGCCTTCGCCCACAACTGCCGTATGTCAGAACACATAGGATCCAGAAAGGACGAAAGTGCAAGTTTCCACAGTCGGATCAAGTAAGATCCCGTAACCACAGTCGTGCCAGCGATTTTCACCAAATGAGCCTTTTCTTTCTTGGACAAGGCATAAGCCAATCATGGCTGGCCTGCCCAATGTGTTTGTGTTCTTGTTCTCCCCTGATTTCACGGTGTACATTGATGCCGCCTGGTCAACATGTTCTGTCCTCTTTGGTCTTATTTCAGCTTTTTCCCCCTGAGAGATCAGGTCCCCTTCATACAAATCACATCCATGCATGATAAGCCCAGCTCCATTTCTCCAGCCTTTCAACATGGGACCACAATAACAATCTAACGGTTAATCTTCGACCAAATATTAGTTCAGAGCTGGGTAAATCGTCCCAGAATGTTGCTGGGCCATCTATTAACTTCTTGTCAAGAATCGGGCTTCATCATCAAAGCCTGTTCAACTTAACTGCTTCTGACAACTGGAAACTTTGTTCGCGTCCAAAACGACTTCTGCCAATGCTGGTTTATGATACAAAATCATATCATCTCCATCTTCTGATATTAAACTCAAGCCATAACAAATCACCTATGTAGCTCTCCAAAACTGAGACAAGTTGGCAACATTAGGAGTTAAGGCATGGTGGTGTACAAAGGATATCAACAACAAACAGCCATATATGACAAGAAAGACGAAAAAATGAATTTATTTCTTTTGATGAACATTACAAATGCACTTTTTTTACTTCTTTCATTAATGCTTAACACTACATGCACATTTAAATATTTGAGGAGAGGTTTATGGATGAACCCCCAAAAAAGATGTACAGAACTTACAAAGCATAGTAGCATGTAAGCGTCAAGAGCACCTCATTTTTCACTGATGTAGGGAGGACAGTCAACATTCATATAAGCAGTTCAGTTATGATTTACTTGCAACTTATAATATAACTGAGAAGCATAGAGAGTTCTAGCCCCAGGATCACAAAGCTTTTCTAGATTTAAGTCAAACTTAGGTTTAACTTCAAAACTGTCCTAAAGTTGGGACTTACCTGAAAGGAAAAGACCTCATAAACATGAACTCAGGGTGAGTGAAAAGGCCATTGAAAACTGTATCTGAAAATACCCTCAATGAGTTTTTTAGATTTTTGTCACCAAAATAAATGCAGTTCAATGCTTTGATTGCATGGTGGGTTTTATAGATCATATTGATGATATGGTTCACCAGTGACGTCACTCTGACTCTTCCAGGGCCTTAGAGCAGAAATTTAATGTCACATTAGCGTTTCCATACATAGACAAACATTCCAGGAGTACCCTTCACAAGAACAATATTCAGAGCTGAACATAAAGGTGTACAAAAAATTGTGTGACGTCACACGTGAATCACATCATCAATATTGTCCATAAAACCCACCATTTTATCAAAATATTTGACTACGTTTATTTTGGTGAAAAATTTTTTTTTAAAAGTCAGTGAAGGTATTTTCAGACACAGTTTTAATGGCCTTTTCACTCGCCTAAGTTCATTTTTACGAGGTCCACACGTCCATGTAGGTTTTGTCAATCATTGAATCTCCACATTGTTATTTACACCACCAAGAAGTTTTTACTCTCTAACAGACAATACAAACCACAATCATAAGAGGCATTACTGTTGATTGCTTTCCTTCGCAAGAATTCATCCTAATTTCTTGCTTCCGTTTTTTTCTTTTTTGGTGGTTTGGGTTGAATGTTAATGTTTTGAAAGATGGACTAATTACTGACCCAGAACCTCCATTATGGCTGACAGCCAATATGCAAATGTCTTCTTGAAAGCCTACATTACAACACAAACAAAGATCAAACTAGAACAGATTCTATGTAAAAAATCACAGTGCCATGAATTCCTGAATGGGACATATAGGGAAGGGCATTTAATATCCTAACTTGCACAAGCATCTGGATTTCGCACAAGCAGAATTTCCAGTGCTTTCTTTGAAACCTGAACCAGAATGGCATCGGAATAGATGCCCAATAAGGTATCTTAAGCAATCATTTGTAATTTTCAGTTTAGATCATTCAATTTATATCCGAAACTTATACACGCCTTTGTTCCACACTGACGTCTCTAACTCGAACAAGAGAACTCTGTAATTTCCACTTTGGAGCATCCAATTTATGCCCACAAGTTCAATGACCTTTTGACCATATCCACTCCTTCGTGCAAACTTCAGACCTTCACATTACCAATCATTAATATTTGAACAGTTCAAGAGCCTGTCCAGCAAGGAAAAATACCAACTCTCTGTAGAATCAATTCAATAAGCAAGAATAAAATCCGGACAAATGACCCCTAAAGGACGGCCACAGAGGGACTTCCCTGGCTATATCCACTGGTCCAAGACAATGCAATCTGACGTGGGATCATCCACTGGGAGCTGACAGCCTCTCCACTACGTATCAAATAACACAGCTCCATTAGCGCTGGAGGTGACAAACTCTGGAAACTAGACTTCAACAATTCACAGTTCTATCCCAAGAGAAGATTAGAGGTATCTCAACTAGATATGGCTGCGTGGCCAACATGAAGGATACAGTCACTGCAGAATAATGATGATTGCGGCAATGAGCAATATGTGTAAATATATACATGTAGTGAATGCTGACTTGACAGTGGGGAAGTAAATACCCAATGTACAGATAATTTATTCCTTTCACTGCCAAAATATGCATTGATACTCAAAATTAGTTCACTTGTACAAGTACAGTGACTTGTGGGTTGATACTCATGGATGAAATGTTGACACTGAAATGTTTCAACTGTCAACAAAAGAATGACTAGATGACAAGTCAATATCTGCTCTTAGGTCAGCATATATTTTCCCTTCTAGTATTTGCTACATGCAGTTTGCTTCTCTCACTCATATAAAAATCACAGCAAAAAATTGCAAAATGTACAATATCTGTACAGGTCCATTTTGTTTGAAATAAAATCCTAGAATACTATATGTACATACTACACACAAATGAATGTGAAGCTTAATCCACTATGCTGGTTTGTCAACGTAATGGGGCATATCAGCTTTAAAGGTAAGTTTGATATATTTTTAAGGTTGTACAATGAAGTATATTTGTATTTAGAGTTACTTATCTGATCGCTGTTTTACACCATACTCAAGAACGTTTCACTTAGCATTATGGTGGGAGGAAACTGGGCAGAGCCCAGAGGAAACCCAGGTCAGACTGGAAGATTTACATAACCTGGCATACATGTACATGTATGCATTTTCTGCTGGGGAAGAAAAAACAATGCCATTTTATGTTTCAGCAAAGTTTTCCTTCTACATGCTCATTCGTCTCATCAGTTAAGACTAAGATATCCCTTAAACTGCTACGTCTTTCAAAGCAAACTCAAACCAATGTTCCGCTTTGAGATAAAGTCATCAACACAACTTCTCAAAATATGACTTCATAAAAATGACAATAATAATAATAACAATAATAACCTTTATTATAAATGTATAAAGCTGAGATCCTATCTATATGCAGTTATTAAAGTGAAGTTTATAAACTAAGCGTAATAAAGAAATAAAAGCATTAATTAATTAGAGCTGCTTTCAGTCAGCATTATCATCCTGACTTTCAATTCGCCTTGGCTGAACAAAAATTTAATAATTTCTAGTTTGTGTTGCTAAGACAGCTTCAGGGCAAAATCTGTAAGAAGAAGCAAATAGCATGACTGCCTTGAGCCTGAGTATCTATTATCTGTCCATCTGAAAAGAATGACCAAAACACTACCAGAAAAGCACATGTGAAGACTGTCAGTGCTGCTGATATGATGATAACTGCAGACATTTCATTAACAACCTATTAGGACTGGCAGGTTGGTATTTAATATCATACTTAACTTTCAATGTCTTAATTTTCAGCCACATGGCCACTGATGATTTTTCGGTTTGTTGCAGAAAACTACTCACACTATTCTCAAAGCTGGATGACAAGTGTTAATAATTCCTTCCTGGACTAAAAAAAATAAAATTGAAAAATAATAACTATAAAACAGCATCTTAGTGACATAGAACAGATTCCTTAGTACTGTAATACACACACCCTATGTAACTGCCTGTTAAAATATTCGCCCTAAGATTAACCTGCTTTTCTCCAAAAATATCAACACTCTCATTAACGTCTTGACTCCAGTGTCAGTGATTCTCAACATTGACAAAAAAGCTTCTTTGGTCAACTAACATCATGGGGATGCTCACTGTCATAACTGGAATCTAAACTGATGGAGAAAGCAAGTCACACAATAAAATTTTTTTCTGTAAGGCAAAGATTCGAACTAAAAACAGCTATTATAACCCTGATGAGATCATAGCACAAAGACTGAAACCATTCATGCACACAAGACAGATAGGTCTATGCCTGCATACAGAATGAAACACAATTTTAAGCATTTAATTGTCACATACTTCGGAATCTTTAATACATTATTCTTGCTATATCTTGCTGTCCTAAAGGAATGCATAGCTAACATACCCTAATTCTTCTAATTACTAGGACAGTTATCAGTTCAGCTGAGAGCAAAATATTACATTTTTCTACCAGTTCTTGAAAAAGTAAAGATATGGATATGTTGGTCATTAGATGGACTAAAGGAGAAAAAAAAGAAACTTTGTATTCCTGTTACAATTTCACATACATTAGCTAAAAAAGGTACACCAGGTGTCCTAAAAATTAGAAGAATTAGGTTATCTGCTTCGTCCAAGACAAATTTCTCAGTCACTCTGTCTCCTTTTCTTTTTTTTTTTTGGTTACAAGACATCAAAGTATCATAGGATTAATTATCAAATAAAGTATGGAACAACAGTAATAACAAAAGAGTACAAGACAGTAATTACACTACACTTAATATATATAGTACATACACGAAGTTATAACAGCATGAACATTTGTTGACTGAAAGGAATTAAAGACACACAACCTAAAATTTCACTATCCAATAATAACCAATAAAGACATCTTCGTGGGATGAAAACATTGATCACTGAAAAGTCAAGGCTTCATACTATCTGAAAATTGAATACTCATGACAAATGAAGCGAAGAAAAACCTTCACGGATTATAGGAACTGATGCAGAAGACATCCCGCAAGACCTTAAAGCCACACCAATTGACAAACTATCCAAAACATCTTCTCTCTCGATCATTTATAAGATTACACATGGCCTTCGCAAATTACCTTAAAGACTTCAAGGAAGTATTCTGATCCTTTCCAAAGTGGCAAATTTGAATGTCACCTAAAAATTTAATTAGAGCAGAGTCGAATCCTGTTCATAATGCACCATGAATACACTGATCAGACAGGGCTTGAAATGTTGAGCTGCAGAGTATTTGGGAGGTAAATGAAGCCTTAAAGTGTGCTGACAGGTTTGTTAAATCATCCACTTTGGGCAAGGTTATCCAGGAAGGCATTTGTCAAGTACATGTACAGTCCATTTTATTCCTGTCCCTCTTCCCAATCCCCAAAATTTTATTAGTCCATTAGGACAGAAGATCATGGATCATGCAGTTCAATGAAGCGTACTTAGTACTAAGTAGCACTTAGTTAACAGTACTTCATATCTGTATAACATGATGCCATGGAAGTCAAGGCTTACTTAGCTCAGGTACCCTTCATGAAGCTGGCCTCTGGCCCTGGTTGCATGATGCGCACATAGCTATCTATTCCCTAAACATGCTGAACTACCATGACAACATACATTGCAGAGGTATGAAGTGCACTTAGCCAAGGGCTACTTAGCACTACCTACATTCATGAAGCTGGGACCTGTGCTGCCACCAATGGGTAACATGTCCTCAAAACAGTTTATAATGATACACCACTTTGTGATATATCAAAAAATAATGAAAAATCCCAAAAGCTATATCATGTTTCCAGGTATTGGCTTCCAGCTTTTTTCACAGTTTCGAGGATTTGGGATACTTTGTAAGGGACCGGAGGTGATATATAACACTTGGCTAAATGGGCGAAATGCTGGTTTTTGCAGATTTCTTCAGTTCAATGAACTACAGGATATGGTTATATTTGAAGGCTAGTGAAACTCTTATTATTTTTCCAGGAAAATTTCTTGTCTGAGAGCCTTATTTTTCATTTTTATGGCAAAATCTTATTGAAGGCCTATCTCGCTTGGGTTAAACTGTTAAATGTTTTCACCTCCGGTAGATTAGTCATGTGACCAAAGACTGTTGCTGTTGATTGGCTCAGAGCTGCTATGACATCGCTGCAAAACTACGAATTGCCATGGCTTTCAATCAAAAGGTCAAAGAAGCCATGGGTTCAGTCACATTCTAAGACAGTTTCTTGATTACCCTGTAGTTCTATTGCTCTCAGGGCTATGGATGCTAGTATTGGGTAAAAGCTACTCTTGCATGATGTTTGCTAGGGATTGTTTTCCTTTCACCAATGATATTTGTCACACGTGGCAGACTGATCCTGGAACTGATCCTGCTTCCTGCACCCTGGCTTGATCATTGCCAATAAAAAATTCTTGAGTATGATGTCAAACAACAATCAATCAATCAATGTTATAGTCATACTGCTTTCAAAACTTTGATTAATACTGCCTGTATTTATTTATTTTCTTGTTGCACAATGAGGCATTCAAGAAGTTTTAACCTACATGTGGAACACATTCAGAGTAAACTGCATGAGAAGCCCTCATCCACCACAGTTACTACCGTTGTTAGCTGTCGTATTTATTAAACCGTGCTAGGGTATAAATTTATGGCCTGACATGGCAAGCATTTGTTGGTTACTTTATTTGTTCCTAAAACAACTGATAGACATAAACCACTGGACAGATAACTCAATACATTCAGATTCTAAATGACTAATTGTGCTTATAAAAAGTATCTGAATAAATTCAATATGGTCATCAAGATACTTCACAAAGAAAGCAGTGCAGCCAGGTAGGAATGAAAATTATTGAAATTATTGCACATTCAACACCATTTCAACAGCAACACTTTACCTTGTGTTTGATGTCAACAGTATGTATACTGCTTTACAAAAACCTGTCAACAGTACACTGCTTTACAAAACCCTGTCAACAGCACGCTGCTATACAAAAACCTGTTATCAGAACACAGCTATACGATAACCTGTCATCAGGACACTGTTTTGCAAAAACCTATTAACAGTACAGTGCTATATAAAACCCTTTCATCAGTATACTGCCGTACAAAAACCTGTCAACAGTACACTGCTATACAAAAACCTGTCATCAGTCCACTGCAATATAAAAACCTGACATCAGTACACTGCTATACAAAAACCTGACATCAGTACACTGCTTACAAAAACCTGTCAACAGTACACTGCTATGCCAAAACATGTCAACAGTGTACTCCTATCCCAAAACCTGACATCAGTACACCGCTATACCAAAACATGTTAAACGTGCACTGTATCAGACTTTAATGTTGGCACAACTTCCCACCTTGCCTACCACTAAAAGGTAAGGAAGACATGAAGTCCTGATTACATGACAATGGCTTCCATTGCTGAGCTAAGCCAGAGGAGAAAATGAACTACAAAACCCTTTAAGGTGACTTTAATGAACAATGGTAAATTCAAGACATCAACTACGACAAACAGCAAAAACACTTTAAACCCGACGACAATAAATGGACAGCATTGAACTGATGTGCTCTGCCACCAAGTGTGTTAGCCTAGACACTTGACAGATCCCTAGCCTTTACAGGAGAATTTTACTACCACTTTACAAATCAGCCCATCAGACAAGGGTTATGTAGTCTTCAAGGGTTGGTGTAATGATATAGCTCGAGTCAGGCGTTTCACAAACCTGTGTTTATGGCTTATCCTCTTTACATGATAGATCAGATGTTCCTTGTATACCTGTCGTTGAAATTACACTTTCTCCATGCCCTCCAGATCTTCAAACATTTTTTTTTAATAGTGAAAACTCTGTAAGTTTCTGACGGCAATTAATCCAGGATGTTTCATACCTAATCTTCAACCAATTCACAATGGCCAGAGTGTTAATACTGTATACATTACACATCTGAAACCAATTTCCTTATCACCCAGAAGTGTGCTCCCTTATTAAAATACATGAACGCTTCAAGTTTGACAAGTACCAAAGCTTAACATCAAATCCACATGGTAGGTATTAACGCCTTGGCAATGTGCATAAGAATTATGCTGTAGGGTGTTCCTATCTGTCTGGCAGGAACTTATCCCTCACTATTAACCAGATATAAACCACATGTGCTCTGTAAATTAAGGTAGTTTAATATCCTCTTAAATCACAATGACGATAAAAATGCTGTTGGCCAAACCTAACTCATCAGCAGTATATCACGTTAATTGGCCGAAGACCAACAAATCACATTCACCCAGGATTGAGAGGGTGGGAATCAATGTTTTGCACATAAAAAAGGTTAGCAATAGTCTGGATGCAGCTGCCTTTAAATCTACCTAAATAATGATTTTCCACACTATAATGAAACTGGCCTGTACAGAAAACTTATCAAAAACCCAGGGATGTTGATGTTGAGTCCCCAGGACCCACATGTAGTCATCAGACTGGGTGAAAGGAAAAAATAAGTAGCTCTGGGTTAAGTGTATGTGAATTTTAATCTTTTTCAGTCACATGGTGCATTTGCACAATGTAACTGGTAGGTTTCAATTTTCTAAATTAACACATTTATGACTGAAACCCCAAAACTCTTCCATAACGAATACCTATTTGCAAAACAATGAAGACTTTTCAAAGAAGCTACTTTTCTTTCACTTTGACTTGCCAGCAAGACCAGATACCTTTGTAAAAAATGGTCTTTTTGACTCAACAAACCCACTGCTGCAAAATGCAAAACTTAAAAAAAGGCACGTAGAGAAAGAACATCTGATCTTCTACAATGTCAATAAGTAAAATCTGGCAATAAATGTTTCATAGAAGTTTGTATTTGGGTTTTTTGTTTGTTTGTTTTTTTTTTTGTTTTTTTTCTCCTAAGAGCACACTATATGTGTGTTCACTTACAACTTGTACTCTAAAGAGGCATATGTACACAGTGCCACAAAAACAGAGTTCATTTGACAAACAAAAGCGCACGTTGAGCTTCGGAAGATGGCTTAGTGACATCCACTCTGTCTAATCATATAGCCAGGCCTAAAATTTCCATTTCATCACAGAAGGGTCAATATTTCCTTGGATATTTATAGAAGGATGTACACAGTCCAAGCTGATGCAAACACATTAGCTACTTTCTGGGGCTAATCATGAGCAATGACAGCAATGTAATGTACACATCTATGGATGTGTTTCTTCACTGACCTGGCTTCAGTATGGAAAACGTACGTCTCCAACTATCCAATATTCAATATCCAATCGCAAACTACATTTACTGAAAAAAAAAAGTACTGGCTTAATATCTGCTTCCTTTCTAGCTAAATTTCATGTTATATTTGAGCACAAAGAAAATATGCACATGAGCTTAATTTGGATGTAAACATAAACTTTCACATAAACTTTAGTTTTTCACTTGATTCTCTACTCTGTTTTCCTGGGTTAAATGAGTGCTTAATCTTATGATCAGGCCCTTGTTCCACGAAGCAGTAGCAGACTAAGTTGATCCTAACTACTATGACAACCAAGGTTGCCATGGTAGTTACCATCAACTTAGTCTAAGATTGCTCTGTGGAACAGGGTGCTGGGCACCTGAGTTTTCAGATGTGGGAGATGGATTACTCAGGTAAACATCAGTTCTAAAAACTCGGTCAATCAGAGCTCTGGAAGCTCTAATGATCATGCAACCATCCCAAAATACTGTTTACACAATTTAGTTTTAAAACTAGAGCCCAAGGGCTGTGAAATGCCTGTATTGCTCTTCTTCTAATTTTATTGTTCTTGTAACTAGTGTCCAGCTGTCTTCCAGTACAATTCCTTAGTCTTCTCACTCACAAAGTGCCTATTCATTACTGTGTCTGTAAAGGGGGACCTGGCAGCAATACTTAACTGCACCACTGTATGTCTGTTTTTCCCGCATTCTTCTTCTATTTCCCTATTCTTCCCCAGCTCATGACATTAAAGAGAATGTATTCCACTAGAATGTCCTATTGTGATATACTGTAAGAATGAGGACAATTTCCCTAAAAAAATTTTGCAATTAAGTCCTTACCATTTCTATTTGTTCGGTTAGTGTAAGCACTAACTAAGTCCAAAATATCTTCATTATTTGTGTCACTGCCGTACGTGGGAATAGATCAAGGCAACACATCATAATACAATACATGTTTATAATAAATTTTTGCCAAGCTTGGATTGGGAAAAATTTTTGGCCCGAGGCTAGCTGGAGGCTTTGGGGCCTTAGAACATACCACCACTGCTTGTAACTGGTGAGGGGCATCAGCTAAATGCACTCTGTCAACTGAAAACTGTCACCACTTGATTGTGGTTTGAGGATTCTCAGCTGACTTGAGACCTTAAACAGAATCACTCAACTGCTAACACCAATATTATGGAAATTTATTGTTATACACAAAACACCACAGAAAACAAATCATCAACAAATGTACTACAGTTATATGAAATGCATGTGTATGGAAATTACACTCAAATGTAAAATGAAATAAAATTTTCTAAAAAGTTTACACATTCATCATTCAACACTTGGAGCTAGGAGTTATTTCATATGTTAAAATTGCTAATTTGAATCACACACTTGATTTGTGAAGGCTGGAGAAGGGACATTTTCAGGAAGCATATACATGTATACTAAACTGAAAATCAAGCAACCTGCGGATGGTCATGGGTTTCCTCCATACTCTATCTTGTTTCCTCCCACCATAATGCTGGCAGTCGTCGTATAAGTGAAATATTCTTGAGTATGGCGTAAAACACCAATCAAATAAATAAATAAATGAACTGAAAATCACATATTTCTCTAACACTCAAAATTTCAAATCATATGAAGCTGGGCAACACATTTCTTTCAATACAGAAATAAGATGGTCCACAAAGCTGCAACTGTTTCAGGATATTTCTTTAATAATATGCTCATTAAAATTCTGTAATACCAAACAAATGCCTACCGTTGCTCATATGCACAGAACCATTGTTAAAGTTACCCTGAAACAGAAGGCAAAGAGAAAGAAAGGCCAAAAATTGTATGTGAGCTTTGCTAGGAAGCCATGACAGCATAACCTACGTACTTTTTCGTAATGTAAATTTATAAAATAAAGTTAATTATGTTCTAATCCTATTACTCCATTAATTCACCCTGAGAAACTTATTTTTTATGTGGTTGCTGACAAACGAAAGGTTATATATATCAGTTTGTTCATTGGTAGCCAGCAGGCAGAAATTTTCGGTGGCCTTGGGTGGAAAACCACCACCTACTAAAGCTGATTAGAAAATAAAACATAATATGGCGTTGTTGTCGTTTTGCTCTTGTGAAAGGGAATGCTTGCACTTTTGAGTTTGTCACTGTAAAAACCTCATTTCCACACACTATTGCCTCTATGCTATATCTTGTGTTTATCGTTTAGATGGTAATACTTTATTTAGTTTGACAAATTTGATTATATAATCTTCTTGACTTACAAACTTTGCATGTTTCCCAACCGCTAGCAACACTACCTGTGTGACTTATATATTGCTTGGATATTTGCACAGGTTGTAAATATGGCAGGCAAGGTATTTCTCCGCTTTGTATTCTTAAGGAGTAACCCAAGGGGTAAAGGTGAAATGCATGACACAAACACAGACCTCATCAAAAGCACTTTGAGTTCGGAGATCTGCGACAATGTTTTGGAGAGCGGGTGACGGACTCAGGGTTGAGATGAATATCAAAATTCACACATCCAGATGGACTAACACCCCCTCTATTCCGGTTTTTACTCTAGTCCAGTCCGTTATTCTTGGACAGTAACCCAAGGGGTCAAGTCAAATTTCATACCCGACGTCTGTTAATTAACTTCCACATCATTCTTCATTTCCACCATTTTAATGACTACCCAAGTGCTTGAATGCCTCAAGGTATGCCTAAATAACATTAGGAACTGTTAAATACATCCATCTAGGCTATCTTACATGATGTAAATCTTTTCCCTACATACGCTTCCACACGCAGTCATGGTAACAATCAGTATGAGACATTTACCATTACCATCCTTAAAATAGTGCAAGCGCATTCGATGACCTTTCAGGACATAAAACTAAAAGGATAATAAATGAAAGCACCACTTCAGACATAATTAAAAATTTTATTCAATGCATAATCATTACATATAAATCCTCAACAAAACAATGAAGAAAACATCATGAAAGGAAGCTAATATTTGACCATAACACACGTTCTGTTTCGTTAAACACACTCACACTAAGCACTTCGGTGAAACTACTTCCGGAAATTTCTCCACATTTTTTCATGCCTCTATAATGGGCCTCTAGTAATTCTCACCAACAGACCCATAAAAAATAAACTCTCACATAAACTTTGGTACTTCCAGGCTATTATTTGAGTTCCCTAGACATCTGACTTACTTTCCAGAATTATAGCTATCACTGTTTAAATTGTATGAGGCTGAAAACCAATAACAAATATTTCCCACCAGGGATATAGTCATTGGACTTAAAATCTACACTATTGGTCCCTAATTGATCAGCCATGCTGTTATGACAAGTAATCTTTTGTGTCCCATATCACTGATTTAGCTTCTCTGTTCCATTTACAACTCCGCAAGATAGCTACATGTAGTCAAAAGAAAAACCCCATCACCCTTTCGAGAGAATCTCCAAAGACAAATAAAACCAGCCATTATCATCTTCAACCATATGGAGTCTGTCTTTAAAATATAATTATTCAACTTGGCTCATTAATTACAAGGAATAACAACTTATATTCAAGCTGAAGGTTTCACATGTTCAACGATATCAATCACCAGAATCCCAAGTTAACTGTGAGGTAAAAAGGATTAACTAGGAGACAAGATGCAATGACAACCGGCCTAGAAATTTTATGCTCTCTTGGGAGGATGATCAATTTGTTTAGAGACATTTCCCAGAAATTTCAAAGAGAAAATATTTTCTTCCAATTTATCTACAGAGTGAGTTAGGAATGAAATGTAATGAAAAGTCTGTACATTTTGAGATAATTGAAACAATACCTAAAACAAGTCTTTACTATAAAACCTTCCCATTCAAAAAAAATTAAATGTACAACTGACAAAGACAAAAGTAATCTCATGATTGAGTCTGACGGGAAATATTCCAGTCTACAGGGAACAACCAATTACAACTGTTAACAGTGGGAAGAGAATGGAGTATAAACAGAAGAGGCTTAATTTCCAACCCCTAAAAAACATCTCGTTTCGTCCCATCATAATGCTGGCAGCTGTTGTATAAGTGAAATATTCTTCAGCAGCAGTACAGCTTACAACACCAATCAAATAAATAAATAAATCAAAGAGCATCTTACCTTCAAAACTGGAAACACTACATACTAGGATAAAAAGGAATATACCCATGGGTTTTGAAAGGTTAATACGATCAGACCACACCATTTATGTATATATGTATCTAAAGCGGACAAAATATCATTACTTTCTCCACCCATCATTCAGCAGGATAGGTTTTCAGTGTTAAAAGTTGTCAACCAAAACCCAATGCTCTTTTAGCACATGGTCATTCCCTACTCATTAATAATGCCTTTAAAGCGCTGACCTTCCATTATGATATACACAAACTGGCCTGATCAGATAAGACAGCCAATTCAGAGAACTGTAAAAGCACTGGCAATTTTAAGTACAACTCTATCCAGTGATCTGCACTGATATGACTGCAGTCCTACATACTACAAGTAAACACTCAGCATGAAGTCCAGCAAACTACAAGTAAACACTCAGCATCAAGTTCAGCACAATACAAGTACACACTCTGCATGAAATCCAGCACACTAAAAGTACACACTCTGCATGAAGTCTAGCACACTACCAGTACACACTCAGCATCAAGTCCAGCACACTACACTCTGTGTGAAGTCCACCACAAGTACACACTCTGCTTGAAGTCCAGCACAATACAAGTACACACTCTGCATGAAGTCCAGCACAATACATGTACACACTCTGCATGAAGTCCAGCACAATACAAGTACACACTCTGCATGAAGTCCAGCACAATACAAGTACACACTCTGCATGAAGTCCAGCACAATACAAGTACACACTCTGCATGAAATCCAGAACAATACAAGTACAAACTCTACATGAAGTCCTGCACACTGTGCAACTGGCAATGTAATTTTTGGCAGAACAAACAATCATCCTTGGCGATAAGGGCATTGGAGACAAGGAATCAAGATGGATGCTCAATCCACCTGTTTCTATTTATGACCAGGCTACATCAAAAAGGAACAAAATATATATTTTGTGAACACAGCCTTGCATGTGGCCCTGAAAAGCAATGGCACTAGGTTATAAACAAGTTTCAGATGACTGCTATGTCTTAAACATAAAGCGGAAAAAAATATATCTCTTGTAATGAAAAGGATAATTTCAACCTACTTCCTAAAAAAAAAAAAAAAAAAAGAAAAATTCAGAAAAAATAAGAGTATAGGTAAAGCCACCAGACAGAGGAAAAATTCAAGAGTGATATTAAACACGGTGTTAAAAAGAGGAAGTTCTACTGTTTCAATCCAGAGAGAACACATTCAACAAAAGAAACACTGCTGACGATTTAACATGTTTAAGGTCGGAAAAGTGAAATACTTCAAATCCAGAAGGCACTGATAAAACAGCTATAACACAAACCAGTATGTCATTGTAAGTCCAACAATATTTTAGAAATGAAGACAAAATTACTGTGACGAAAAATGCAACCAAATATGGATTGGCAACAACGTATTAAATATACGTCCACTATTTCAAATACAGATGGAAGATATGCAACAAAAAGGAATAATGATGACAATCAATTAAATTCAGGAACCTGAAGTCTCACTATGATTAGGAGTCTGATTTCTCAGCATTTTCTGGGCAAACGGTCCTAAGACTGTGCAAACTTACTAGCACTTCTTCTTCAATCAGCGCGTATTCAGCTGTATATGAGGAAGACAGTAGCCGTGAAGTTGGAGAGGCATGGCGGTTCAGAGCCAAGTCTTTCTTATCACCATTCTCCTCCATATCCGCCAGCCTTTCACACAACCAAAGACACAAATAGATTTACTGTGATGCTATAGAGGGAGCCGGTTCAGCTTTAACGAAGCAAGGATTACAGCTCCCGCAACTAAGGAGGACTTCAGGGGCTGGAAACTTAATGGCCAAAGGGAATCTGTACAAATAACGTTTATCTCCTGAAGCCTGTCCTCCTCTTTCCACCCATACGATTTCCTGATGAGAACAAAAACTCCTTCTCCATGCAGATTACATGGTGTGCCAACACAGCCATACATAGCTCTATATTATAGGCAGTCCCATAGAAGAAGAACAGCCCAAACCAAAAACAGTTTCAAATATTAAAGCATGATTTGAACTTGTATATATATAAAAATTGTATATACCAATATACAGAAGCCAAAATATTTCCAAAATGAAAAAAAATAGTCTGATTGTAAACTGCAATCTATTACTGATTTACCCTGAAATACTACACTATAGTGGTAGAATAACACCAATCTATACTATAATGGTAGATTAACACCTATACTTGCCACAAAGGAAAATACACATGACAACTGTTGGTTATTGCATCCAAACAGTCTGAACCCAACATTATTTTGTTTCATATATGGTGTATTTGCCTTAAAAATTTGCCCAACAACAGTACATTTCAGACACAACCCACATTTTTTCAGCAGCTGTCCTACAATCTTCTCAACAAACCTCAAAATACCTTTCTCAGATCAATAAAACAATCAGCAAAATGTGTCATGGACAAAACTTTACTTCAAACACCTTGAAAAAAAAAGCACCACAATGAGGTGCAATTTGAAAAAATCTGCTTATTTATTTTTTTTTGGGGGGGGGGGTGCCAAAGTTTGCTCAGTATCTGACTGTCAGATATATCAACAGTTTGTACACAGACAACGGAAACTGTCACTAACATTATGTATCTTCTACATACAAAAAAAAAAACAACTACAGAACAGATGTTTTTAGATGAGCCTATTGGGCCAAACTTCTTTATCTCAGCACATCAGGCTATGCATATTTCATGCAGTTAATAAGGGAAAGTTCTATCCTCTGAACTACTTGATCTCTTTTCTGCTTAACTCAACAGAGAGCAGGATGTTTTGGAATTGTTGACAATTTATCCATTATAAGTGATATACTTTAAAAGTTGCACCACTCAAACGTATTCTGTATATGTATACCTTGTTTTACATGACTAATCATATATATATATAACTGAGGAGTTTTACACAGCAACAGAAACATCAGAAACATTTACACGTTCTCCAGTTATATGATTTATTTATTTATTTTTCATTTCACTGGTGTTTTATGCCACACTCAAGAATAATATTCATGCTCTAGTCCCAACAGAAACTATGCAGAAATATCACTAGGGTCTGCATGCTTGGAAATGTGATCTATGAGGATGGCCAAAGTAGATAATTCCACTGTGTTGCATTGTCTATGAATGAGACATATGAATGTGAGAACTGCTTTAGAAAACAAAACGCTGCTTAGTGATAAATATTTAGATGATTGTTTGCTCGAATGGCATGCTAGTCCAGCCTTTCAAAGTAAACACAAATAGGTGATACATAGAAATAAAACTCTATACACCCAAATTGAAAGGTTTCGGCTCGATTACATAGTGCCAACAGCTAAATGAATGTCCATAATGGGGCTTTACTACAACAACTTCTAGGCCATGTGCGAGATTCATGTTGAAAAAAGAATGCAAAAATGCAAGCTATATGCATTGCTACTGAAAATGATATGATGCAAATCATACAGAAAAAAGCCACCACCATTATTCAAAACAATTTACGATGAGTGACATTATTTAACTCCTGTTCCTCCAAATACAGATATCTTTTTCTCGTGTGACGTGATAATATTCTTTATATGACATCAAATCAGCCAGATATGATGTCCAGTATTAGGCATTTATGCCAGGATGACGTCAAGAGCGTATAAAGTACAGCATCACTTGTGAATATACATCAGCAATTCGTAAAGTTACGTATTCATGCGTGACATCACACCAGGCAAAGAGGAAAGGACGGAAAAAGTTTGTTTCCGTATTATCCTCAGAAGGGCACAATATTGGTTTTATTACACTGTAATTTTCTTCACGATTTAGATGAGCAAATCCAGATTATATCAAGTAATGTTCAGAATTTAACCATGTCTTTTGGACATACAGGTTTTCACACAGTATGTATGTAGATCAAATGTTCCAATAAATACGAGCGTCTTGCCTGACCATGATTTGAAAATTAGTTCACCAAAATATTACATTGACTATGAATTGCTTGTCTTTTTTGAAATGTCCAACACAACAGTACAACTACAAAGAGAATCTGGTGGACAATGACCCTATGTTGACCTATGAACAACACAGCCTGCATGGACACCACCCCATCTGTGCAAGTATATACAAAAATACCACTAACACAGTTTATAGTCAGACAGATACAAATATTCTGACAGCTCTCTGCATGCAAGGTTTAACTGCCTGGTAGTAGTGTAAGTAAAAACCCATCCTATAATGGCTAGCACCTAGCTATAGCATCAGCCACTCCATCATAGTCATGGAGCCAAAGCCACCCAGGAATGCTAACTCAACTCCCTGCCCTATGCAGGGTGTGGACAGCTTAACAAGCAGAATACAGGGTCTGTATGAGTGCATGACCCCTCACCCAATCTCCCATCATCCACCCCCAAGTCACCACCACTTCACTCACAACCACCCCACGAAAACAGCAATATTTTACACATGGGGGAAACATGCAATGATAGATGAAGCTGAAAAGTACTGAAAAAGTCAGCTGGCTTGGTACAAGTACAAAGATTCTGAATGGGACTGGAAGTAAACACTCAGGGTGTACAGATTATGAGTTTGCCTCAAAAGCTATAAATAATATAGCCCTGAACTGATTGCTTTAAGTTCATTTATTTAATGGCTTGACTGGTGTTGAAGATGTACTCGAGAATTTTTCCCGTTTTAAATGGTAGCTAGGAGAAGAGTTTACAGCACCTTTTGCTAGGAACCTTACAAATCTCCTCATGTAAAGCTGCAGCCAAACCAGCCAGAGGTAATCAAAGCTTGTGGCCTAACTGGTCAGGGACCAATTGTGTACAGTGAGAAAAACGCTTTATCCTATTAAAGACATTCAATTTGAAACACTTGATCTTATCAAGAAACGGTAAGCGACACAATATTATAAAGTACAACGGTCCCCCCCAAAAAAACCATTTGGAGTGAATAGCTTAAAGGAGGAACTAATAACATTTCAGTAAAACTGAACTGTCTAGAGAAAGAAAAGTGCCAGGTCGATGGTATTACAAATTAAACGAATCCTTTCTGTAAAATATCATTTGAAAGAGTTGATGCATACCATCAAATGTTTTTTTTTTTGAACTGTCATTGACACAAAACACCGATGAGATAAATCCCTTGGGGTTCCCAAGACCCCAGAATGTCTAAGGACGTTTTTGCACTTATAGCATAACGCTCTGCGCAATGTGCCCAATGAATCTTGATGGAACAATCCGTCAAGACCAGGATCAAATAACACTGACAAGGTACACGACGCAAAGTCTTCATCTGCCATGTGCTCACAGACAGAAATTGATTCTGAAGACAAACTTTCTCCAATGGAACTGGAAAATTTTTATGACAGTGATATCGAAAAAGAAACTTTTCCCCAGGGTATCGTAAGGACTCGCCTGATATTAATCAGAAATTCTATCTGCCTCCCTCAGAAACATTAGATGGCTCTTTCGGGCATCATTTGAGGTCAATTATACAGTGGTAAACAGCAAGCCGCGCAATTACAAATTATAAGTTGATACCATAAATGCATGCAAGTACAACAAAACTTCTTAATAAAAAAGAACGTTAGACACTGAGCAGAGTCAGTAACTGACAATCATATATGCCACAATATTCTGATCCAGGGAATTACTACATACTCCTGGTTTCAATACTGATTCCAGCTGCCTTCAAGAATATTTCACTTTAATATATGATACTTCTAGTTTATGGGTGAAGGAAACATAGGTGGAGAAGTAGAGTGATTGCCAAGCTTTGTACACTTTTTAACAATCAACATCCACAAAATAAAAAGTATATATATTTCATTCCATAATTCACTTGCAAATTACAGTTTTACTACCTTACCCTACCTTACATGACAAATAATGGAAGCCAACTAAATAATGAGAAGCTTTTAATACGTGTACAGCAATTATACACAACTAAATTACGACAAATGAATGTAGTCTCAGAAAAAAGACAACTTCTGAAGAATCAAAACAGAAACCAATGCCTAAAATTTTAAAACTGAACCTGTGTACTTTCTGTGCACATAAAGAGCAAAGATCTTTCTTGCCAATATACCACCACACCCAAAAATTACCGCCATACAGACAACAAGCTAGAACTGACCAGCCTATATTCACAAACTCTCATCCACAAAACCAAAATTTTTAATCAGACAACAGACTGGAATTCTTCAACATAGATTTATATCTCTCCCTTCCATTCAACACCAGGATAAACGTATCAGTTGCTGGAATATTCTTGAAGAAATTTACACTATAGATTTACAAACACCCAAGCATAGCTACACAAATGTTTTTAAAAAGACAACAGACTGGAATTCTGTAACATAGATTTACAGACACCCATCCATTCAACACCAGGAAAAACATATCAAATGCAGGGGCTTTCCAGTAGAGAGTTACAATAGGAATTAACAAACACCAAACCATCCATACACCAACACTTTTAAACACACAACAGGCTGGAATTCTGCAACACAGATTTACAGACACCCATTCATTCAACAACAGCATAAACAAATCAGATGCTGGAACATTCCAGTAGAGATTTACAGCACGGGTTAATAAACACCAAACCCTCCATACACCACCACCAAAAACAAGACAACATGTTGGATCTGTCAAGCTAAACCTTCCAGACCCTCATCTAATAAGTTTAATACCAAGGAAGTCTGTGAACAGACATCCAAAACATGCCAAGGTCAGCTGCTTGGCTTCAACCATGCCAGGACAGCCAAATTTGATTTGCAAATATTACACAACATAAGAGGTCTAGGATTCTGATCATGTCTGTGGCACCTCCAAAGCTGCAGGGAAGCCGGCAGACTCGAATCTGGCCTGTGGTACTAATGAGAGACTTCGTGACCTATCAGGACAGTGACCACACGTCTTGTCCCTATCATCAAACAAAGTGTTCACATCCTAAAGCTCCTCAGATAAACACGCTGCTGCTTTTGGCAGAGAGAGAGAAAGAGAAAGAAAGTAACATGACATGAAATCCTTATTAACACTAGCGAACAGAAAGCACATAAAAACATTCATAATTATGCCAGCAGTTTTGTTTTTTAGCACATTCTAAACTATTAACGCAAAAGAAACATGGTTTTAATGTAACCCAGGCTCATAAGCAAGTGAAAATTCTGTCCTCTTACACACACACACAAAAAGTCTGCTTGGTAATGTCTACAGAAATCATCACACAAGAACACATAATCTTTAATAAGCCTTAATATCCCTGTCAATGGCAAAAAAATGCAACTTCTTTGCATGAACATTTGAAGCAAACAACATCAAAAAATAAAAGATAAGCATCTCAAAAGTAATTGACAGAAGCAACATTCTGTCCTCATTTACAAATTCTTGTACATGATGTAATCATATTCTGTGTGCAACAGAAAATCTTGAGTATTTTGAAGTCCTGACTGTACATATATAAATTTAGATCACTTAAAGTTCAGTCTTCGCTGCAACAAAAGATACGGCAACTTACCTTATAATTACGATCTATCTTCTTTTACTGATGATGGTCAGACAGGAACAAAAAATCTGTATTCTATCCTGAAAAGTACTCTCGATAATCACAGGAATGGGCAAAAAGCATCCTTCAGGAAAAAGAACAGAACACTGTGGGGGGGGGGGGGTTTCTATCGAGGACGAGAGACTATATAGGTCCAGCTGTATAGGATTCTATAGAGAGACTATACAGACAGCGGTAGCATCAGCCTAGCTACCACCAGAGCACACACGCATCAGCTCTCTCCAACTGTTGAAGTGGAGAGGTGTTGAGGCATTGTAGTGAAAGGGGGTTGGCTTGGCCACAATCCTGGAATCAATGGAGCTGCAGAGCTTGTGAGAGCCAGGCGCATGCATACACGCTCACTCGCAAAAGACGACCAAGTAGTTAACAAGACAGAAACTATACTCCAGTCACAGGAAAAACATTTACAGTACAGGGATTGGCTCTGCTTTCAGTCAAGTCGCGTGAACAGATTTCCTAAATTTCTCAAAAAAATTTTCATAGTTGACAAGTCGTTCTATGGAATTACTGACTTTTCAAGGCGAGCCTGTCTCCACAGATCTTTCCACCAATAAAAAGCAGGTAGTTGGATGGGGTTTGTAAGCGGATGATGTGTCTCTGAAGTCATTTATATAGCTAAGGACCAGAGAGGCTTGTATTTGTTTCACTGCCAGCGCTATCGCTGTGGTCTGTATTTAGGGGTACATTTATTCCCATATACATGATCAATAAATGTACCCGTAAAAACGGCAACATTACGATATATTGTAAATGATTTAAAATTTTGCCCAAAACTGCACACTTTGGGGTGCAAATAATTGCCCTGAAAAACCACTTTTGGAGCTGAAACTTACATTTTTCACATAGGATATCGTCCTATCGTCCACACAAAACTCAAAACACCTTTTTACTGTCAACAGAACTCTCTCAGAATGAGGAAATGTGAGCAATTTTGTCATGGACGAAATTTTAGGTCATTTCACTTATACACTCACATTAAGCGCAATGACTGGCAATTCCTTGACAGCCAATGAATTCCTTGTACTGCTGTATGCATTATTATTTTTTCCAATTCAAAGCTTATGGATTGCATTTTTATCTGTTAGTTAAAAGTGACAATGACAACCACTTTCAGATTGGCATGGCGATATTTTCTCAAATTTCCATTACACTCGCAGATATTTACATAACAGATATCAGTCTGATTGAAAACCCTTCGATACCAAAGAAGAAAATTTGTCAAAAAAAAAAAAAAGGTTGATTTACAACCACTGTAAAATATCTTGTTCACGGAAAGACAAAAATTCCCATTTATAGCCCTAAATATACGTATTATAAATATTCAGATCTGTAATGCTGCCATTTCTGCAATTATAAAAACACAAAGGCTTGATGTATAAGTGCATCTGCCCATGACTGTGCTTAAAGGGCTGGCACTGTCCCCGACTATTGTGTCTAAAACACCTGTAACTGTTATTGAGTAGCGTATACCTTGACGTGACAATCATTTATTGATGCCAGCTTATCATGACCCATATGATGAACAATATCCTCAGCTCACAACAAAGCACTTTCATAATTTATACGCCATCTTTCAAAAACGTCAGTCGAATCAATCAATTATACCCCGGCGAGTCTGCCGTCTGCGATATATATAAACTCGCTCTGGTAGGCAGGAAGTCAACTGGGCTCTCCCATCTGTTAATAAAATACAATTTCCTGTCACTTGGCACACATTTTGTTGCACCGTGTCAGAACGAAGAGGAACAAGTCTGTCGAACTTTAGCCAGCTCTTATTAAGCGATGGCTCAGATCCCGGCATTAAGATATTATATAATAATCAGTCATCCCCAAGACCCTGTCACAGATAACAGAGGCCTTAACACTACACTGGACAGCCTGGGTAAATGCCATCGACTCGTTTCTCAAGAGCATACATGTACCTTGTTCTGATACTGTTAAGTGTTCTTTACTCTGTTATTGAGCTTGCTCCTGTCTGTAAGCCTCTCAATAAAGAAGCTGGACATTTTATCCCTTACAGACATTCTGCATGTATGCGTTAAAAAACAAGAACAACAACAGAGAAAAGCACTGATACATCATGCATTCCTCACATATACATGTAGGACTAAGATGTAGCTATACTTTCCTGAACATCAAGTTACCCGCTTGTCCAATCAAATCACATATACATGTATACATGTAAAGGAACAGCTGCCTTTGCACTTAGGAAGAAAACCATGAATTAAGTTTACCACAGAACCCTTTTCTCATTCTAAGAAAGTACATGTACATATGAGCAGATAACAACAGCATAAGGACACACAAATACTCAATTTTTCTGTGAGATGAGAAACAACACTGTGATTTTTGGAAGTGACAAGGGAGCACGTAATATGATTTTTTGCTCAGATACCTTCTACATTAAAACAGAAGATGTAATAGTACACGTAAATGTATATTCAACTGTAAATATAAATATAATACACATTGGCCAGCATCAAATGCAATGTAATACTAATTACCACGAAAGGGGTCACATGATGGAAACGTTTACACCCAATGGCACATTATATGCTACATGTATTGTCTTAACTCTTCCAAAAAGATGATTTTTCAGAACACAGCAATATGAAAGACACTTTCTTCTATTATGGCTTCCTGAAGCAATCAAAAAAAAAGAGAAATCATTACATTTTGTCTAGACTTATATATCACCCATCTCTTCTCTCGGGTCTTGGACAGCTCAGACAAGAGCCCTTGTCATTCCTGTGAAGGATGAAACTATCACATGATTGATCACTGGGGCAATGTTTTGGACTGTTCGCCCTATCCAATGGGCAGAAAAACAGGACCCTACACATCTACTTTAATTCAGGTGCCATTTCAGTTCCCAACTTTGGACAAACCTTCTAATTTGTACAGATTTCTCTCTTCTGGGACATCACCATCTAGAAAGGTTGTCGGAACTCAATGAACCCACAAACCTGATTATAACTTAACCATGTGATTTCAGGAACACTGCACAACCTGTACATCATCTACATTGATGCCATTTATGTATGTCCGCACTGTCTTGTCAACGTACAGGGCTGCCAAAATTCTAAAAAGGTTACGGTCTTCTTCGTTTTAAAAATTTGAGACTTTATGACATTACAAAGTGCATGTCACTGAGAAATGCTATGTTTTTCGTAAAGTTGATTTTATCATGCAAAATATTACACACACATGCAAAAGCCTTTAAAACTAAGCAACTGTATCGCATGTAAGTATTGTCTGGCATTTATGTTGAGTGAAGGGATTTCAGGACCAGTGACGAAAGCTGGATTGAGATTGATTGATCACAGACCATACTGGACCATGTACGATCATTTTTTCCACTGTTACAGGGTGCTGGGGAAGAGTAAATTTATTTATTTATCTGATCAAATATTATTATTACTTTTTTAATCATTATACAGTAGGACTAGCTTTCCCCTCAAATATGGCAACTCGTTAAATGCTTGAACTACCAGTCCCTATTTCATGACAGCAGCAAGGAAAACAAAGTGAATTCATTAACAACATTGTTTGCCTTGTTGTTTTATAAATTTCCCAAAGGGACTGTTTTAACCTTTACAACATGTTCTTTCTTTGGATTATTCTCGCCATTTATAAAAGATCAAATCAGAAAAAAAGGAAAGAAATTAATAATGCACAAATTATTTGCATGTCACCAGCAAGCCAAAATACTAACAGAAAATGAAACAATAAAAACAGACACCAGGTTTCCATCAACTCCTAACTGCCACTTTTCTTTCATGTCACACGTTGCTGTTTTCGTCTGACTTATAGCATGTTATGGATCTCTCACCCTAACCCGGCCTGCTTGGCACTTCAGTCACGGTTGCTGACATAGCATGGCTAACAGCCATTGCAGAACCGAAAAAGCCAGAAAATCCGACTCGTGTTTGTAGCCATCAGTCTCAAATCATGTGAACTGGAAATTTTTTTTCTCAACTTGCAGACCAGAGCAAAATTGCTGACATTAAGCTTCCAGTCGGTCTGTTTCTGCTCTTTGAGGACACTTTCGCAAAGAGAGTTATGGGTTAACAGCATAATACTCCTGAAGCATTGGTGTTACGAGATCAGAAGAAAAGCACGCTCCATCTTGTTACACGTCGAACACGGAACAGGCAGTGAAACACTCGAAGAAGCGACATTTTGCCATCTAGAATGAATGAGATATTGACCCGGCAGTAATTGGGGCTGGTTAAATCCCGGATACACTAGAGACCCGTTACCACTCTGGCCAACTGAAGAGGTGAAAATGAGGCCCAAATATATCCATTTATCTGGGATCAGTAATGTCCAGTGAGCCACCCAGTTTGAAAATATCGCCTGAAATACCATAAGCAGCATTGAGGTTTGCTTCTGGTTCTTGATCGTATTAAAGAAAAGCAAGAAATTTGAATCAAGACCTCTTTTACAAATCAGTGATGCAATAATCATGGATCAGGATTCTTCCATTTTTACAGGCAGGTATTAAATAATGACCTGCATCATCTTCATAATTAAGAAGCGATATTTTCTTATAACTCCAGGAATAATTCTAATCTTGAATGTACAAGTAACAAAACAATGCAAAAGCAATTATAGAAGATTAGTGAGAAAATATGAGGATTAAATCAAGATTACAGCATAGTATAACAGCCAAGCACAAGACACAATTATAAAGAAGGAAACTGCCAGAAATCTGAATGAGACTCAACATGCTTCCATCTTAAAAGAATTACCAACTTTAATAAATATTAATAATATTCAAACTAAAAGGTAATCATACTTGGCTTCTGCCTGCATAAATAACAATACATGTAAAAGTATTTTCAAGATAAAAAGTACAGTCAAACACTATATACGTATGAACTAACCATGACCTGACCAGGCTTAATCAACCACATCAATATCCACTGTTATGTTAGCCATATTATAGCCACTGTATCAAAACAGCATGTGGTTCCTAATCTAGTTTGGTTCAGCCACCATGATGCTTTGACAAAGTTAAGAAGTCTGATGACTAGATTCAGTACAGCCCAGTTCCTAAATTAAGGCCACAGCTGAAGCTGGTGAGGTCACTGACCATAGGCACCCTCACCCCCACCCCCTTCCCTTCCCCCATCCCGCTCAACTTCCAGAACCATCTCCCCCCTTCCCTTCAATCAGGAGTGTTACTGACGCTGCTTCTATATTAGTTCCCTAATCGTGTTTTTATATCAGCCTCTCATTCTCCTCCCCACCAACCTATTTTTCCAAAATATGCATCTCCTTCCTCCAGCCATTTACCCTTAGCAAAGAAACAGTCCCTGACAGACCAGGTCACAACATCCACCCCCTGGCCGGTCAATTACAGCCCCAGTCCTCCTTGGGGAAGGAGGTGGATTAGCAGGTCAAGTCTCTCACATGGTTTTATCTTGTGGTATATAATATGATTACTTGTGGCTACTGAGAATTTAGTGGTCTCCGGGAGGGCGGTGAGGTCATACAACAATCTAGCGGGTTGGGGTTTGGTACTTTGAAGAGGAGACACTTGCAATTTTCTTTTTCTTGTTTCATTTTTAATTAAGCCATATGTCATTAAGGTGATACAAAATCATGAACAGCTCATGGGGGATGAGAATTAAAATACATCAGAAGTAAAGCCAAGTCCTCAATACTGCAGCAGATTTCATTAGATCTCACTTTTCTTTAAGCTTCACCCAATGTGATGACAAGTAATGTTATTCCATATCTCAAACATTGACACAGATTCCATGAGCCAGTCACATGTAATCATTCTTGTTTTTATGAAAAAAATGAAAAAAAAAGTCTTGAAAAAAAAAACAATACAAAAAATCATAACCATATGTACTCAGGCAAGCCTTAGATATTACAACAGACTCCATTAGCTCTTAATCTCTTAGCATCAAAGGATATCCAACATTATGAACGTCAAACAGGAAGATTTACACACTGAATTGTTAAGCTTTGAACATTGCAATAGCACCAACAAGCTAAGCTCAGTTCAAATTCACCTACTCATTTAAACAAGATACAATTGTACATGTGCAATATAACTAATGATGCTACATCAGGACTGGTCCACAAGTCTTAAGTCCTGTCAATTCCTCCACATTGCAGGTTTATGGATGGATGAAACCAGGTTTGTTCCATATCAAAAGTCATGCCAGTTCTTCAACATTGCAGGGTTATGGATGGATGAAACCAGGTTTGTTCCATATCAAAAGTCATGCCTGTTCTTCAACATTGCAGGATTACGGATGGATGAAACCAGGTTTGTTCCATATCAAAAGTCATGCTAGTTCTTCAACACTGCAGGATTACGGATGGATGAAACCAGGTTTGTTCCATATCAAAAGTCACGCCAGTTCTTCAACTCTGCAGGATTACGGATGGATGAAATCAGGTAGGTTTCATAAGAAATCCTGTTAATTCTTCAACACTGCAGGTTTATGGATTGATGAAACCAAAATCAGCCCACAGAAAGCACTCACCCATGGCACATACTGACGAACTTTCCCCCACAGAAAGCACTCACCCATGGCACATACTGACGAACTTTCCCAGACAGAAAGCACTCACCCATGGCACATACTGACGAACTTTCCCATATATGGTGGTTTTTGACCAGAGGAGAATCAACGGGCATACTTCATACTGCTGGAAGGCAAAGGCACACCACTGAGCTTCACATCAGACCATATGAACAGTGATAAATAGACTTACAAGCACATTGGGCCATTTGTCTGAGCACAGTTAGGATCAGGGGGCATCCCATCCAAGGCTGGGCTTGAAACAGCCAGTGTGTGTTTCAGCCATTGAAAGAAAGTATCTTCATAGCCATGAGTTATATATAAGTGATCTTCCTATGTTACCCATTTTGCATGATGCACATGACCAGTCCACAGGCATTCAGCCACTTAATATAGAAAGTAAACATTACTTTCTGTTTATAATAATTACTAAGGGGCAATTTCCTAAAAGATAACCATACTGTGCAAGCATCTAAGCATCTAAGAAAATATCAGTCCTTTCCTAAACTGCTATTTATACTGACAACCCTACAGTATATGACATCACCAAGTGCAAATCAACCACAGCAAAGCTGAATACTATTCCCCACGGCAAGAGTACTGTTCAGAAATTTTACAAGATAAAGAAAATGGAAATTGTTTTTCATATGCACAAAATATGCTGCTAATGAAATAGTGCTTGTAATATTTCATTCTGATATGTAACAGTTACGAAATCCCATGGGAAAAGGATTATAATGGCCATTATAATCCATTAGCACAGCCAAGGCCAGATCAAACACTTTCCCCATGGAGAAAACGCTGTGCATGTTTCACGTTCTGGTTGCCTTAATGACCACTGGTAGAGACAGTTCATAATCTTTATGGCCCTGGGCCAATAGTTTTCGGAATATATTTAGCGCTCAATCGCTAATAGTCCCTGATTTCCAGTACTTGTCACAGCACAACGGTCATATTGGATACAGTAATCTTTTTAATCACCGAACATTTGTCCAGAGAGGGCTCCTTTCCAAAGGAGCCACTTGAGTTTCAACCAGCCTTCCACATTGAGCAGGCCAGTGGGCCGTTACCCTCCCTAACTGATGCATACCACTGCTCCCTGGAGATCGATGTTGTCAAAAACACTCATAATTCCCACAATTCTCCCTGTTTACAGCAAGTACATATTGTAACCATAGGAACATCAAAGGAAACCTTTTTACAAGCACATGATAGAGGCAGACTTCCAACTCAATACACTCCAAAACACCATAATCTGTTTTTTTAGCAACCCGTGCAATAATAAGCACTAGTTGTTTCTGCCTCCCCACCAGTAGCTGTAACTTTTCAAAGGAACTGACAACTCCTTGACGGACAGCTAAAAATAAACTGGACCAGCTAAAAACAGGTTGTGATGCAAACAAACAAGATGGCCATCCCAGCATTATTTATACCACACACTCTTTCACTTACTGGTAAACATGTAAACAAAACTCATGTAACATAACATCTTTTTTACTGAATATATATATATATATAAAGGGATCATATTTGGCTTTGTGGTGAATATCAGAACTAATAAAATCCCAGAAAGACAAAGAAATTTGCCACAAATCACATTAACATATTGAGTCTGCACATTTTTTAGAGCCAGTTGCTCTACTCAGTCGGAAAACTATATTTGTCTGATTTGGTAAACACTAACTATGAAATACCTCAATCATGATCAAGTGACCGTTGTCAGACTTATGAATGGAGGAAAATGGGAAACCATTACACCTGGTCTTGTCACCTGATAACTGTTACAGCTAAATACAACAAAACCTAATATCACAAAACCTAATACACCAAATAAAATTTAGTTGTGTATGCAAAATCTGGGCAGTCAAAATTATCTTCATGATTAGAATCCCACTGAGGACACAAATGGAGATCCCCAGATGTATGCTAATTTAGCCCTTTGCAATAGTAATTCCTTAGCAGCAATTTGTCAAAAGTTGCCATCAACAAGAATTTCTTTGTGTGAAGGCATGCAGGTTTACCTTAGCCAGCGTTTGATTATCAAAGCCATCAGCATACTGCACCAAGGATATACAATGTAAAGACTGTCTATCTATTGACGTTAAACATATATTCCAAACCACATATTTACTTACTTCCTCTAGATGTTAATAATACAGTATGTGTATTATTGACATGCCATGTTATTAAAATCCACTGATTGCGTTTTCAGTGTTGACCCATCTGGTCCTCCAGCCAATTATAATGTGCACCAGCTGAGGCTTGATGTACCCTACTAAAATGAGAGCTAACATCCTCTATTCTCAGTGTTCAGCCAATGAGCAGATATACTCTTAGCATAAATGTAGAATTATTCAGCCTGGAGCAAGATGCATGCAAACTTTAAATCAACACATACTCTACGACATGTAAAACATGTGGTCAGTCATGTAAATTAGAATATAATTTGGCACATCATCAAACCTGAAACAACTAACTATACACAGTTGCTAGCTCCCAGTACTGCAGCTTGCTTCATCTTGGCCCTTGGCCTCTTAAAACAACAAGACAGAATGACAAGAAAGCATTGCAGCAATTTTGAATGACTGAAAACGTTAACATTTCTTCAAAAACCAACTAGTGCACATCAGCACTGCATGACCAAGATCCTCTCATACTTGTGTTGGTTAGCATTGTCTTACCAATTTATTAATTTATTTATCTGATTGGTGTTTTACGCCATACTCAAGAATATTTCACTTATACGGCTGCGGCCAGCATTATATGGTAGGAGGAGACTGGGCAGAACCTGGGGGAAACCCACGACCATCCACAGGTTGCTGACAGACCTTCTCACGCATGGCCAGAGAGGAAGCCAGCATGAGCTGGACTTGAACTCTCAGTGACCGCATTCAGTTGGGAGACTCCTGGGTCACTGCACTGCGATAGCATGCTAATCCACTCAGCCACAGAGATTCATTGATACCAATTTAGGCTTCAAAGCAGACATTCCTCCAGAAGCTGTCAACCAAATTGTGATATAGGTCAAACATTGGAAGACCAGTTTCCAAAAATGAAAAATAACACAAACCACCACAGGACTAACAAATCATACAAAATATAAAAATTAAAAACAGTTCTATATTACCAGCTGGGTATCACCTTGTGATGATGGGCACTGCATTACATAGGCCTTCAATACTTATGCTGTGCGTACTCCTTCATCAAGATCTTATCACACTTGTGCTGATGGAAACTGTATTACCAAGACCTGTACATCCTGGTGTTGATGGACACTGCAGTACCAAGACCATCTATATTTGTGATGATGGGCATTGCATGACCAAGACCCTCTTACGTCTGTTGCTGGGCAATACACAACCAAGACCCTCTCATACTTTTGCTGATGGGCACGGTATTACGAAGGCCATCTTATACTTGTGTTGATGGGCACTGCATTACCAAGGCCATCTTATACTTGTCTTGATGGGCACTGCATTAAATAAAGACCCTTTTATACCTTTGTTGATGGGCATTGTATGTCCAAGACCCTCTCCCACTTATGTTGGTACCCTAATTCCACAATGTTTTCGCAAATGAAAGAGCAACTTCCAATGCAATTTATGCACATTTGTAATGGACATTGAATTCCAAAGGCCATCTCATTCTTTTACGACACAACTCAACCATTCCAATAAATTATCTCCTCTAGGCCAATGCTGACTCCAACCACATTGCGGACACCTAGCTAATTACATGCCTACCTGTGCTGTGCCAGTTGCAAGCTCTCTAAGTTCCACAGATCAAACCTCCATCCAGCAATCACCTGCTGAACCTCATGAAGTCACCTTGCTAACGACAGGCACTCTAGCACCTAGGCCCACAAGCACCTACACTGGACACAGCAGCCGTCCAAACCATCTGACTCAGGACACACGATGAAATCCAACGTTCAGTCCACTGATTCAAGCTTACTGAATTTGACATATATATATATATATATATATATATATACATGTGTATACACACACAGGTATATTCAATAATACAACCTACATGCATACCACACTGAAACAGGTGCATCAACACTCCGTGGCATACCTTGCACTACTATTGGAGAAGCAAAGTATACAAACATCCCACAATATTTATCCGCAGCAGCAATGGTACAGTCAGCGATGTTTTGGTATCTGCTCACATAGTAGACAAGTAATCAAATGACAACACCGCTCATTCGGTTCAACCGCTAACAAGTCAGAGGCAAAGAAAACATGAATATGAAGTGATATACCCTAATTTATCTAATTTGGGGGACAGATATCAGTACTTCTGAAAGCAAAAAATTACATTTTTCTCCTAGTTTGGGCGAAAAATAAGGCCATAGATATGCTGTTTATTAGATGTACTAAATATGTGAGGAAAAAGAAACTGTGTATTCCTGTTACATGTGCAATGGTTAAAAATGACAGACCAGGTGTTCCAATAATTAGACGAATTAGGGTAGGTTAGATGAAAGACCATTAAACATTGTATATGAAAATGGTTTGAAATATTTCTTCACATTTTTTAATAATTTTTTTAACTGAATATCATGAAAGTGAAACGGTACCAGATTTTACAGAGGGATCCTGAAACAAACTACTTCACCAAAATATACAAATGTGAAGGCATTGATACCGACACGGTTGTAACAAACCAGTCATCAGCTTTTTAAAACTGCATTTTATTTGGTTGTAAAAATATTTGTTTCCCACGCCAATACTGAACCGTCTTTCATCTTCCATCTGTGGTTTTTATTTCAGTGTTTTGATTGCCGTTTAGCAAAGTACATCTACAAGTACCACATCCTTCGACATAGTTTACATTTCAGGTTCTTTATAACAGAGAAGTTATGAGGATGATTATTACATTGATTCCAAATGATTTAACTTCTACAAAAACTTACAAACACACAACACCAAATCTGCTTGACCACACTGGCCAAATTACTGGATTTGACCCGAACTTCAGCATGTCAAAATGCAATTTTCAGAAGCACATAAACGATATGGAAATGATATTACTGAAGATAATTTTTATGCATTCTGAATCATTCTTCACTCAAAACTCTAAAAGCTCCCTTTATGGTTTATGAATCAATCAGAATCAAGCAAAATGTGTAGCTTGAAAAATGCTAAACTTTAGGTGAAAAACAGTCCAAATTAAAAACTTGCTCTATATCATTCTCTCCAAAAAATTTCAAGGGTTGCTACATATGTTCATAAGCAATCTTTCATCCTGAGGAAAGCTTGTCAGGGCCTACTTGGTACACACATACAAAAAAATAATAATAATAATAATATCCTAAATTTATCAGTAACTTATTCTGTGCTCAGCATTATACATGTTTTCATCTTATATGACTGAACATTTTCACAGGATGCATGTTGTTGTACAGGCATGTAAATTCTGAGAAAACCTCTTTATGTATATATCATGGTTGCTTTCTGTGTATTCAAAAATTAGTTATTAAAAAACTGCAACACTACACCACCATAATCACACAGCTGAAAGTCTGCACAACTGATTTCCAAACATTACACACATGTATATGTAAAGCCATGCACCAACCAACAGATATGTCAGGAATTCATACACAGTACACACAAAGTATTGATGAAACACAATCCCAATTGTTTTCAGAAGACAATACATCATAGACACAAACCTGCGGGTGATCCCACACTAGTCCCACACGCAGCGAGGAAAGCTGTTGTAGTATTACAATACATGCACCCCAGGCATTTCCATCGGGAAACGCCACAGGTTAGCAGTATTGAATACACCAGTCTCTGTGTCTGCAAACAAGTCTTGGACAAAAGACAATTAAGAGACACCAAAGGCACCAGCGAGGTTCACCATGCAGCACATGTATCAATCCACAGCATCCTGCCATCAAGGGACCAGTTACATTCTTTCAAGGACAGGTAAGTTTGAAAGTAAATATTTCACAAAAGATGGAGTCATTTAATAAAGGCGGATTTCTTCAGAGTGGTCAGTGGTTAAAGGCAGATGTGCCCTTGTAATTTCCTTATTTGTTTACTTGATTAGCAGATGGTGGTGGGTTTCCCCACTGGGCTCTGCCTGGTTTCCTCCCACCATAATGCTGGCCGCTGACGTATAAGAGAAATATTCCTGAGTATGTCGTAAAGCACCAATGAAAAAAATAAAATGAATATTTACTTGATTGGTTGTTTTACATCATATTGAAGAATATCTCACTTAAACAACGACATCCAGAATTATGGTGGGAGGAAACCGGGCAGAGTCCGAGGGAACCTACATTAAAGAGAACTTACTGAGTACAAGACCATTCCTCAAAGACAGTTCATAATAAGTGAGCATTTTTCCATGAGAAGTCATCAAGCACAAGACCATTTCTCAAATAGAGGTCACATTAAATGGGCATTCTTCCATGAGAGATCACTGAGTATATATTCTATACAAGGGATTTATTCCGCTTTACACTTCAGGTCTTCTTGCATCCATAAGAAGCCAAATTTGCAGGCCATTCTGACAAGTAAAATGTTGATTTACAATAAACCTTTTTTCTTGGTGTTTAACCTCTATAGAGTATTATGGGTGATAAACCAAACAGGCATCACAGAGTTGACAAGACAAGGAAGAGGGTGAAGAATCGCAAATCAACACAACTAAATGATGAGTACATAAAATCACCCCTGTAACTTTGCCAGAGTCCCCAACTTGCTTCTTTAGAACTGGAGTGAACTCAAGACACTCAGAAAATGACGCTTCGTGTTACTGACACCTGACAACCCTCAGGATACCAAATGAAAGCCAAGCACTCATATGACCCAAGAGCCAAATTTTAGTATGTGATCGCAACCTGGTCACCTCAACCATTTTAGCCATCGGTTTTGGGGATTACTGCTCTTGATAATAGCAATTCATCAGAGGTTTTTCTAGCCACTTTCATGTTGGGGTAACCACTACAAGAAATGTCAGAAATTAAGTTTTAGACAAATTTTGTATTGAGTTTTCTTGAAATAAATTTTTGGATACATTGGTGACAAAAAAATAATAAGTTTTCTAATTTGTTCAAAGTGAGCTTCTAAACAGAAATTGGCTCGAAAAACCCTGTATACTGTACTACACCCTTGTTTAAAAGAAAAGACAACAAAAAATATAACTGAAGTTATTTCAGAAGGGGGGACCATACAGACCTTTTTTGAATTCTGAATAGGATTCTTTATCGATACATACATACATGTATATATGGTCTACTGTTGTCTTTTCTTTTCAGGTGTCTAAATGTATAACTGACACAAGTTGTCGAAATGTCCATCATGCATCAAAACAAAGGAAAAGCTTGAAAAATCATAGCAGTCTACACTATGCAATTAACCAGTTAAAACTAATTTACATGTAGATGCAGGTCTCGCCTCGTAGCTAAGTCCTAGTTCTAGCACATGATGGCTGTGAAATGATGACATGGAAATTCGCTCTGCCACTTTTAAGGGATAATTGTAGTTTATACTAATAGACCTGGCTATCAGCATCGCACACACTAGGAATAGCAATCACCTCATATCTGGACACTCACCTGCTCTTACAATTAATAATGGTTAAATAAAGGCAAAATCATTACCATGGATCAAATTTAGTGAAATATATATGCAAGCTTAAAAAAACAGGCAGAAAGACAATCAGGCAATTTTCACCTTTTAGTTGTTGTTATTTCCTCCATTTTTTCTTTCTTTTGAAAATCAACCCATAAATTGTCATGAAAGAACGCTACTTTGAATGCTGATTAAGCTGACCTGTAACAAGACTGTTAAATGTTCATGACTAATTCTCCATATAAATTAAATTTGTTACTATTAATTATGCTGATTGTAACACAAACAATGTCACTCATGTAGGTAATCAACATGGAATACAAAGCAGTCGAGAACATGTAATAATAAAAGATGATCAGGTAATGAATTCATCTTACTCAGACTTGCCAGAGTAGAAAAACAACTGAAAACTTGTTTGCTTTTATCTGGGGAAATAGGATAGACAGAGGAAATACAAGGTTCTGCAGTATCAGGTTACACAACAAATACCAAAACGAAGGTGTTACAGCCTATTCTACTCCCCCAAACTGCTGATCTCTTTTATTCTTTCCACAGAGGTCGTGAATTTTAGGCCAATGAACTGCAAGCTTAGGCTAAATATTTCAATGATGTTGTATTTACAATGTCGTGCTTTATTGCTGGATGCCGTGTGGATGTAAAAGTTCACTATACATGTATTGAGATCAGCATGGAACATCATGAAACAAAGTCTTTCTCTTTCCAATGTCATAGGGTTTGGGTTTGAAGCAGTAAATATGCAATCACAAAAGTAATATGTTTAAATTATGTGAAATAACACTTTCATCACTGAAGGAGATTCTGATATTTAACCTCTATATAAATTATATAAACGATAAAAGCAAATATATCAAGTATACACGTTCAAGTCCTTTAATGTGCGGAAATAAAAAGCACAACAGAATATTATTCAGGGAGTTAAATGTAGCAGCCGGTATGTTGTGTGACATACTGTTGTTTCAAAGGTCATCTCCATTTAATATGTATATTTGCACACAGCCCACATTTGATAGCAGAGTAGAATATTTTACAATGTACTAGAAACGTAAAAAGAAACGAATTCCTGTGCTCTGTTCCTGTTATACAAAAAGTAAGAGAGTAAAGTGCCTTAATTTGTTAACATAAAAAAATTGAGAATAATATCAAATCATATTAAATGCTTCTTAACATTTTAAAAATGCCTTATTTGCAGGTTTTGGTGGCACTGTCATGTAAGTACCACACACGTATTAGGGAGACAACCAGTACACATGTATGTATGTATATACCCTTGGGTTTTACTTCGTACTCAAACATTTTTCAGCTATATGACAACAAGGAATCTTTAGAATGTATATATATATACACTGTGTCTCCTTGAGGCAGGAACATCCTGCCAAAGACACCCCACCTTGTCACATTATAGGCTGACACTGGCCCGACCAGTCCTGCTTCCTTGCTCCAGCCTCTCCATGCTGAGTGCCAAGTGAGGCAGCTACAAGTACCTTTTTTGAAGTCTTTGATATGACCCCACACAGGCCTGATGTAATATCTCCTGACCCCAAGGTGGGCGCTCTGACCACTAGGCCACCTAGTAGATACTGAGTATGGTAATCTGTGGGATTTAACTCTCCCCTGCCTAGCTGATTATCACGACGGCAGATATCGTCTACTGGGAATGACCCCCCCAGAGTGTGAAAACCACAAAGTTACAGTGGGCTAACAAGAAAATAATCAGACCACATGTGACTCCTTACAAGCATATTAATTTTTTCTTAAAAGACAATATTTTATTTAATAAGGACAACTCAACTCAGAAATGGATCTATACAGCTGTGTCAGTGGGATAAAACCCTTGTTGCAAGGGAAGGATCCACACTTAATCTGACCTATGATAAAAAAAAAAAAATTGAAAAAGGGCATCACAAATCAACACCATACACCTCTACTGTGGTGATTCGAAAGCTTTCACATATCAGTCTCCTGTTTCTTCTTTACGCAACTCCTAGTTACGGCCAGTCAGCTATTTTTCTCTCAATTTAACACCCTGAGACTAGATTGCAAGTGTGCGCTCTGTTTAAAGATTTACATCCAGCCATGAGTCCATTTTTTTTTTTCTATTTCTTCTTCGAGGGGGGAGAGAGAGATTGCGAAGGGGCCTTAGGAAAAGTGCGTTATCAGCAGAGTGTGTCAGAGATTTGACAGGAAACAGTAATGTGGCCTACAACCAATGGTTCTCTGGTGATCCATCCATACACTGCCGAGGATGCTCAGGTCAGCACAGAGGACCGGTGACAGCCTGTTAATTATCGTCCCCGATAACAAGTTATCTCAATTCAAAGTGTCACCTAGGTGAAGAATGATCCTCTAGCCAGGCGTGGACCAATACAAACTGAAATACCTGACAGGAATGGGAGATCTGCACCAAAATGGCTCCCATGTACAGTCCTGAAGTTCTAGTAAATAGACTGTCACTACTATATCTTGATGGGACAATTAACAATCATCCAATTAGCTACTTGCATCGTTGGTTGTCTTATACAATATCCTAATAATGAATCCATCATAGTGCACATCAGTTAAACACAACATTTTGTTAAGGCTCTGAGAAAAAGCTTCTCTGTTGGAAACTTTCGGCCTATTCCAAGATTGCACTGTAATTTACATGTAATTGAACCACGTCCAAAATCTTGAAAAAATGTCAAAAAGAAATACTACAGGTCTCCCATTTTTTTAATCATTAACCCAGTTTTTAAAGGCTAGTGTATGCATACAGCTATTGTAAAGATGATTTGCTTGTGTCACCACCGGTATAAGCTTCATGAAACTAAGGTAATTATTTCTCCAGACCCTACAATTCTTCAAGAAAAATTAATACTGTTTTAAGCAGTGGTTGAAAAGGTTGAAGAACTCGGATACATAAATTCTATGAATGCAAAACACAAACTTCTAACAGGGGACAATGTAGTCTAAATATTCACCTCTATTCTGTAAAACTGATATGTCGATCAGTACACTATTTTATTTATTTTTTGGGGGGGCTGATACCAGATTGGTGTTTTCAAAACACTATACGGACCAAGGTCAGTTTCACACATGGAGGAAACCGGGCTACCTGGAGTACAGCAGCACCTTTGCCACACACATGCTTAACCTTCAGAAACAAGGTTACGTCTGAACGAGCCTGCCAGGACCTCTGGCTTGTCTGATGGTAAGTCACACTATCTGTCCAGTCATCCCCTTGCTCGTTCACAGAGCTCTGTGAATGCATAGCTCTCTACCCAGTGACGTCTAAATTTACCTGAAATCCTGCCTAGGATTATCAACTTTTAAACACCTGACAGGAATACAACACGCCAAATCAGGCACGTTTCCAGCAGCCCTTTGCTACATCTATACAGCTATACAAGCTATTACAAACATGTCAAAAGAACGTTTGACAGTTACAGAAATTAAACACATTTAAGGTTAAATTTAAACCATTTGCCCATCTTGTTAAGTCCTTATGATAAGTTTTAATACATTAATGATCCTGGAAAGTACATGAATTAACATACTTATTCCCTGGTATGTCATGGAAAGGTTTTATGGGTGGAGCAAACTGGAATTTTTAAACAGGAATGTAATTCTTGAATTACTGCTTTCTTCCCCCCCCCCTCCCCCAAGACACAAAAACGTTAACACATGTACTCATTTAACTTTATAGTTGAAAAACAACTTCATGTATTCTCTCAAAAAAAGACACAAAAGTGTTACTAATATACCAACATTTTACTGCAAAAAAACACAACATACTTTTACAAAAGAGAAATGTGTGTAGATGTTTTCTTTGATAAATACCTGTGTATACCACATTAAGGCCATAACAGACTTTGGGCCAACTTTTCACCACATGTCTATTTTGACATAATACTCAACAAGCTAACACCTTAATGTTTGAAAAGTTGCCTCATTAGCTGTGTACAGCGGCTTTGGTCGACTCCAAAAGGCCTTACACTGAACGACCATTCCAAAAACTTGAGGGACAAACCATAAAATTTTTATTTATATATTGACAAAAGGTATCCTCTCCGTGTTAATATAACAAAAATTTTTTAATCGTCATTACTAACAATTTACCAATGATTGATTGACATAAAACACTATGGTACATGTGCAAATGAAGTAAGGATATCTTGCTGGATAAGACAAGTAATTTCTTGGATTGACTAAAAATCCAACAGCCCTCCAAATAGTAAAGTGCTTTGACTCACTCCATAATATAACAGATTCTAACAAATAATATAATGGCACAAACGTCTGTCATGCAAACATCCAGTTTTTGTCACCGATTTAGGTCAGGCAGCTCTTGTTTATGCTTATAATGTACAGGTCTGTATATAAACTAAAGAGAGAAAACAGTTGCAAATGGTTCAAAGCACGCAACATATCATCAAAGCAGCACAAGAAAGAAAGAAAAAAAAAATATGTATTCAGAATGGAGAAACTACAAAAAGCAAAAATCTACAGGACTTCCTTTAAACAGCGCACTCATCCCGGCTTCGATTATATATATTGTATGCCAGCAATAGGCGACGTCGTACTTGAAAAGGTCAGGCTTAGCGGACAGTATGCCGAAATGGAGTGAAATGTCATGTACGCTATTCAGTTGTGGTGAAAACCCGAACCTGCTTTCACTTCCAGTTGTCAGGAACACATCATGAGAGGATCCGAATTGCATCGCTGATGATTCATTAGTGGCGTGTAGCTCACAGAAGAATGGGCTGTATGCCATCAGGTTGGTCAGCCAGCGCCACGCTGCCAATATAAACACAGGCTGACTCCACGTGTTAACAGACATGAATGCTGCACAACAGATAACGATCGTTCATTTTCTCTTTTTTGATGAGAAAACTAAGTACTTCATACATGTATGTAAAGATGAGGGCTGAATGCACTAACAATGGGTCCTGATTCGGGCAAATTATAGCCTCTAAACACCTCAGGGCCTGGTGAGAGAAAAATACACCTGTTATATTACTCCTGCAGAGAATAGAACAACACTGGCAGAAAACTTTTAGATATTAATAAAATGTACAGTTATTATACAATATGATGCCCATTTGTGGTACCACTAATACATGTATACTGTTTTCAAATGTCTGGTGGTAGCAATAAATAGAGGATCTCCAATGGTTGATCCTGTAATATCAAACTGATTAAACAAGAGTTAAAGAATTTGATTTGTTTCAAGCATCTAGCTTTTTTTCTGATAATAATAATAATCAAGAGCATCTTCATATAATTTTTACATTAGCTTTCAATCCTCATGCCATGATCTTTACATGATCTTTCTCCCAAAATTCACTAGATAAAGATCCCAACATGAATTATTACCATACAAAGACAATGAGGTTTATCAGTCATTTGGTGCTAAGAGTTCATTCCATCATGGAGGCATAGATATATTTAATTATGGCAACAGGATATGTGCCATTACTTTCCCCAAGGACATAATCCTACCTTACAAGCTTCTAAACATCTTTCTAAAATCAACAGAATTCTTCGAATCAGGAAAAATGGTCGAAATTTTTGGCCATTTAACGTAGTTACATGTATGTGCAACTTGCATCACCACAGGCTGCATGACCAAGTTATGGTTCTGCAGTGATGAAGAGTCACAGACTTCGCAAAATGATCTTTTGCTTAATTTCATGGTAAAATACAAATCTGGCTAAAATGCACTGGGTTGTTGTAAATCTTCAACATTCTTCATCATTTCCTCAAAATTTCTGAAAAAAATGATCTTTGCCAATTTCCCTCTGAAATACAGTGTACAAATCCAGCTATAAACACTAACTGGATTATCATAAAAATGAATCCAGTAATTTGACATTTTCATCAGTCCTGCAAGTTTCTGACAGTCACTTCATGTTCTTGTCACCTGCAATATATAACATTTACAAGTGCAGGACTTCAAGACAATTTACATTGGTCTGCCCTCATGATGACTTTCATCTGAAAATGCGATATAGGACAGACATACATATATGTCATATGTATACACATGCAAAATCCTAATCAAATGTGGAGCGAAACCTTCAGGCTTCAAAGACATAAAAGGGAAATTACAAATTCAATACGCATATCCTTGGCCAAAAGGCAATCTATTCTTCAGCCTTTTGCATACACAGAAACAGAGTTAACTTTAAATGCAATGGAATGCGTCTGAATTAATAATTCAATCATAAGGGTGACACAGCATACATGTACATCCAGTATGTGCTGGCCACATGTTAATTAAAAGCTTCACAAAACTAGAAGAACTACAATATTGTATTCATCAATTATTAACACAAGGGCAGCTGCATTGCAAGATACAGATTTCAGGTTGAATTTCAAGGAACCCTTTTTAGGACCATCCATAAAATGTCACCAGGCTTTGAGCCAAGGAAGCCGCAGAGCCTGCGGGCTCACGAAGCACTCTGAGATCCACTCATCTGTCATGCAGCTATAAAATCTGGGTGTGAACGCACTGGGGTGTGCAGTAAGCTGCAGGACTCAAGAGCTCTTCTTACACAACTATGTAACATTTGGGAAATGCAGACCAAGTGCTTCTGGAAAAATATCTATCTGAAGAATTTCTGTCTGAAGGCTGCTTTTTTTCTTTGTGTTTTTTTTCTTCAGTGTGAATATCTAAAAATGTATCTCTTCCACAGTTTACCTTCACTGTATTACAACTTGACTGGTGGCAAATATACACACATATATGAACCATATACAATACCAAATGGTGAAAGGAATACATGTTTTAATGTAATTTTTCAACCATTTTCTTTATTATCCTTAACTTTTGAATAAATTTCATACTTTTCATATGTCAAAAATAAATTCAAGTGTATTCGCATTGTTGTCAAGGACACAAAATACCTTCAGGCCTACGGGCTTGTGGTAGAGGACACAATATACCTTCAGGCCTACAGGCTTGTGGTAGAGGACACAAAACACCTTCAGGCCTACAGGCTTGTGGTTGAGGACACAAAACACCTTCAGGCCTACAGGCATTGTGGTTGAGGACACAAAACACCTTCAGGCCTACAGGCATTGTGGTGGCGGACACAAAATACCTTCAGGCCTACAGGCATTGTGGTTGAGGACACAAAACACCTTCAGGCCTACAGGCATTGTGGTTGAGGACACAAAACACCTTCAGGCCTACAGGCATTGTGGTTGAGGACACAAAACACCTTCAGGCCTACAGGCATTGTGGCAGAGGACACAAAATACCTTCAGGCCTACAGGCATTGTGGTAGAGGACACAAAACACCTTCAGGCCTACAGGCATTGTGGTTGAGGACACAAAACACCTTCAGGCCTACAGGCATTGTGGCAGAGGACACAAAATACCTTCAGGCCTACAGGCATTGTGGTTGAGGACACAAAACACCTTCAGGTCTACAGGCATTGTGGTAGCGGACACAAAATACCTTCAGGCCTACGGGCTTGTGGTAGAGGACACAAAATACCTTCAGGCCTACAGGCTTGTGGTTGAGGACACAAAACACCTTCAGGCCTACAGGCATTGTGGTAGAGGACACAAAACACCTTCAGGCCTACAGGCATTGTGGTAGCGGAGACAAAATACCTTCAGGCCTAAGGGCTTGTGGTAGAGGACACAAAATACCTTCAGGCCTACAGGCTTGTGGTAGAGGACACAAAACACCTTCAGGCCTACAGGCATTGTGGTTGAGGACACAAAACACCTTCAGGCCTACAGGCATTGTGGTAGAGGGCACAAAACACCTTCAGGCCTACGGGCTTGTGGTAGAGGGCACAAAACACCTTCAGGCCTACGGGCTTGTGGTAGAGGACACAAAATACCTTCAGGCCTACAGTCTTGTGGTTGAGAAAGCAAGATACATTTACTTGATTTAGATTGGTGTTTTGCACCACACATTACAAAAAATATTTCACTTACATATGATTGCAGCCAGCATTATGTTGGGAGGCAACTCGACAAACATATTTTCTGGCCTACATGTATAGGCATTATGGTTGAGGATAAATGACGAATTCGGACCAGTAAGCATTACTGCTGTGGAAGTAGCAATTATGGTTGAGGACACAAGACATATTCAGGCCAATAGCCATTATGGTTGAGGATACAAGACATATTTAGGCCAACAGCCATTATGGTTGAGGACACAAGACATATTCAGGCCAACAGCCATTATGGTTGAGGACACAAGACATATTCAGGCCAACAGCCATTATGGTTGAGGACACAAGACATATTCAGGCCAATGGCAATTATGGTTGAGGACACAAGACATATTCAGGCCAACAGCCATTGTGGTTGAGGACACAAGACATATTCAGGCCAAAAGTCATTATGGTTGAGGACACAAGACACATTCCAACCAATAGCCATTATGGTTGAAGACACAAGTCGCATTCAGGTGAATAGCCATTATGGTTCAGGGCACAAGTCACACTTAGGCCAATGCCCATTATGGTTGAGACAACAAGTCACATTCAGGCCAAATGTCATTATGGTTGAGGACACAAGACACATTCAGGCCAATGGCCATTATGGTTGAGGACACAACACATTCAGGCCAATGGCCATTATGGTTGAGGCAACAAGTCACATTCAGACCCATAGACATTCTGGATGAGGACACAGACACATTCAGTCCTAAAAAAATTATGGTTGAGGATACACAATATATTCACACCTACCTGCACAGGTATTATGGTTCAGAACACAAGATACATTCAGGCCTGCAGACAATAGAGTTTCTATCTTCAGGCCTGAAGGCATGCATTATAACCCATAACACATTCAGGCCTAAATCCACATGGCTGTACAGACATTAATGTGGTTGCGGACATGTGACAGCCATATAGGCATTAATATTGTGTTTAAGACATAAAAGTAGAACAACAAGCTTACCTTTCTTCTCATCAGAGTTCCTGAACTACTCTGGGCTGCGTGTGGTAAAGTGTTTAGATGTGGACAGAGTCTGACACGGGGATGTCCTGATTACGTAACTGGCTGGCTGACTATCATGTCTGTACCGCAGCATCTATCCCACACACACACACACACACACACACCCTACAGCCTTCCAGACAACCACCAGCACATCATGCTGTTTCTGTCCATGCCTGCAATACACAATATAATGGATCAGTCTACCCTTGCAGACAACACTACATACAAAAAATACTTAGTCTCCACGTCACCCCTCCAAGCACCATGAATAAATAATCACTTAGGTGTGCGGGGCAGAACCATGAATTATTTATCAAGGCCAAATCTTTAATCACCAAGACCGATACATTTGGTGCTGACCCATGACAACTCTGAAGCAAATTGGCGCTTGTCTGGGACTTTGGTGTGCCTCGTCAACACCAAATACAAAAAAACTTGTTTGACAACACCAAACTTTCCTCCGCTGAAGAGTAAAACTTTTCTCAAATCTTCTCACATTAAGTTTGGAATGTTTGTTAGGACAACATAACACCGATGTACAAATACATGTACAGTACAATGTAGGTTGTTATTACAAACGGCTCAGTGTATTCTAATACACAGATGGGAATTCAATCGCTAAATGTCACTTCCATTAAATGTTATCAATTGTTACAATTCCATATAAACAGGTTTGGTGTCAAATGATACTGGTAAATACACAGAATTGCCAGCTTCAGCCACAGTAGAACAGCCATTGAGCAATGAGGCAGCATGCCTGATTCCAGCTATCCTTACCATTAAGCCAGCTGAAGTTATAAAGCTAGAGTTACATGTAACTGGCCAAAGGTAGAGGCGTTCTAGGCGAATTCAGGGCTGATTTTTTTTTTCCATGTGATTCCAGAAATTAAAATCTCAAACTATTTTGGTAATTCATAAAAAGATTATTTAAGTGAGGTGTAAAATCTGCACCTCTTTTGAGAATTAGGCATAGATCTCTAATATACAGCTGACATTTTATTACTTATTTGAGTAAATTGGGATTGAAAGGAAAATCTGAATATACAGGATATACTAAATCTGATTTCCATGGATTCCAGAGGTTGCGAGATGGCATGTATATGAATCCATTTGGATTCCGCCCAAATTTGACCAAAAATGAGCCGTGCCCTTTCGGCACCTATAAACCTGATTGACAAGATATACACATCAAATTTTCTTGACTTCAGCCTTAAATGAAAATCAAATAAAATAAACATATATGGAGATCTACATGAACAACTTGCACATGAATATCACAGTGAACAACAAGCACTTGTCCATTCACCTACATATACCAACCAAAAGAATCAATAAATTATAAGATAACTGGTACTTTGCCTAAGCAGACACGTATAAGCCATAGTTTACCCATAGCCCTGATCTAATTCCACATGAAATGACTTCTGAAGTACTTTACTTGACATTAACAATGTGAAAAGACATTTCACTTTGCCTATGCACCAAAACAAAAGATGAAGAAAAGAAAAAATAATAAACATGATCAAAGTATTTACTGAGAACCCAGAGGAAGCAGCCTAGTTGTGTTGTATTTTTAGAGACCACCAATCTAAGACTACCTCCACTAATTTCTTTTGAGTCGATCACACATGAAAATGATGGACTACAGAAGAACTCAGACTTCTTCAATAATTCAGTGAGTTTTCACTAAGCATCGACACATATGCCAGGAATACCCTACTTTTTCCTCCCAAAACATACTGTGTATGTCCAAATGCATAAGTGAATACAGGCCATGTGTACTCTTTGCTGGTTTTCCATGCTTTAGTAGAGAACGAATAAAAAAAATGTAGAAAAAAAAAATGACTTTGACGTAGGTATGAAAAATAACAAACATCCTGAACTTTTCAATCCAATCCTGTATCACAGTGACAGAAGTCTCCTGACTTCTATACTGCCGTACAGGTATCCATCTGCTGGATCAAATCTGAATATCCTGAGGCTCCAACCAGAACCAATGTTTATTAACAAGTACCAGCTGATGCTGTATAAAAGTGATACTCTATAAGAGTACCACATAAAAGAAAGCACACAATGAATGCAATGGAGAAGGTAGAACAAGATCATTTATTCTCCATGAAGAAGACTGACAGGGTTTGTAAGAAACCCAAAGTGGCATGCTGTTTATCGCTAAAAAAATATGAATATGGAAGACTAAACAGTATGAAAAAAAATACACATCAATATAAAGCAACATTTGTTGGAATAAGTCATGTGCAAGATCTTTCTCACTTAAGCATGTTAAGTGAAGATGTATGTGCTGAAGGTCAGTGATATGGACAGAAAAAACCACAGTGCCCCCCCCCCCAAAAAAAACCACCAACCTTTGTTAAGTTACTGATGGACATTTGGCTGCTTACAGCCGCAAAGTCCTCACAAATAGTGAGGAATCTACAAAATCGACAACAATTCCTCGCTGCGGTTAGATCTGAAGCCAAACCAGTTGAGTCCTAGTGACTGAGAGTCAATTACCTAAATGGCACTGAATCACTGCTCGCCCTCTCTACACTTTACACGAAAAAATATTCACCCCCACGAACTGATGGCCGAACTATGAGACCACAGAATTGCACCACAGAACTGAATTAATGACTGATATAGTGTACCTTGTAAATATAAACAAATGGGCATAGATGTACAGGGTCATATACAGGTAGATGAAGGAATCTATGTCTTTATTGCTGTTAATACAGAAGTATAATTAAGTGCAAGAATACACTCTGAAATTATGTTGTCAACTGGTGCTTTTCCAACATGATATCTGTTTATTTATTCATTTGATTGTTATTTTATGCAGTACTCAAGAGTCATGATATCTGAAACATTATTTCAGAGATTAATATAATCTTTGATTTTCAACTGATGCATTATTTTTTTTAGTTCGAAAATACTGTTAAACAATGCTAACAATGCTAACTGTTTGGGCCACAAGGAAAAGCAAATTGTTAAATCTGATCAGTTACCCTCTTTAAAATAGCTTCAATTTCCTGTGTATTGTACATTACATACATATATCAAACAACCTGGGACCAAAGTGGCAGTCCACTAATGGAAACAGCAGGTCCTATCATAAATAACCTGTTAACATTGCAGGAAAGATATTTTCTGTGTGAACTGTCTAAATATTTGCAACTGTATATGCAAAAGTACTTGTACAGTACATTTTCTGAGATCTTTTATCACACTAGGTAAGCCAATCTTCAGTACAACTGCAAAGTTATACAATGAAAAAAAAATAGAAGGCCATCAACAATTTTCTAATTCGAGCCAAACCCAGCCATAACAAGGTGGCCTCCATCACTGTAACCACTGCCACTGTCACCGACTTGCCCTTACTATATGTGCCCTTACTTTGTAACAGCCAGCTAAAACCTTGTCTCCACTCGAGTCATATTTCATGATATGAAAGTGTAAATCTACACGAGACAAAAGATGAATCTATGATGCTCCCTGCGGCCGAAAGTCATGAATAATGCATATAATGAGGACAACCGTGAAGAAATGAAGAATTGCATCCTCCTAAATTAAACATCCTTTCCGCATCAATCTGTGTGTTTTGCCGAGGACAAACAAACACATTACCGCAAACACGTGTCTCCATGCATGTATATATCGAACTTTTTGTCAGATGAGTTTTTAATGTCTGAAATTGCCCAGATCCCATCATGCCAGAGTACGGAAAGGTACGGAGTCCGTAACATTTTACAGTATGCTATAAACCATGCAGGCTAAATATTTTTCCTCTATAAAGCTGCCTCAAGTTTACCACTAGTCCACTTCTAACAGACTCACGTCTACCACTGATTGTGACCAAGGCCACATGAACAGGCGCAAAGGCCACAAATTCGCTGTCCATGGCTGGAATTGAACCTGAACATAGCATATCCAAGCCATCAAAAGATAAGTGTATAATCCAATCTGTATAAGTCATATTTATTCTGGCTAGCAAACTGACACATTCCTTCAGCGATCCAGTCATTCCACAGATGCACCACTGGCAGGCTAAAAGCTGGCTACTGTATAATTACCCTCAATTCTTCTAATTTAGCTACATAAATAAAGCTAAAAAAAAAAAGTCTGATGAGACAGTAGCTCTATTGGTTGGGGCAAAATTATCACAGAGTCGATTACAAAATTATATGTGTACAGCAGACAATGGACAATCAAAACTGAAAATCAATATTATGAAATATGTACCTTGATTCACTGCCTAAAAAAATGTAACAGTAACTAGTAGCACTGTGAAAGATATGTTAACATATGCTGGATGAATAGACAGACAGACGACCAATGATCAGAATGGAAAATTGATGCTACAATTTATGTATCTTGATGTAATCTACACTTAAACCAAGTTTCAGTCAAAAACTGTAGGAGGAGTAGCATTTGGAAAGATCAGTGTACATTAACATATACTAGATAAACAGACAGACAGATGGACAAACAACCTTTCATCAAAATGGAAAAGTGATATTACGAATTATGTATCTCAATGTAGTGTACACTTCAGTTAAGTTTCATGGAAATGAAACAAAAACTGTAGGAGGAGTGGCATACTGAAACATTTTCTGCATAACCAGGTAAACAGACAGACAACCAATCATCGAAATGGAAAATGGATACTAGGAATTATGTACTTTGATGTCATCTACACTTGACCCAAGTTTTGTTGAAATCAGAAAAAAAAAAACTGTAGGAGGAGTAGTGTTTTTAAGGAAAAGTTAACAGACGCCGGACAGACAGAGAGACCCACAGAGGAACGGATAACTCACTAATACATAACCCCTTATGGTCTTCGAGCAGTAGAGCTAAAAACCTTTTCAGAAATATATGGAGCATAATTGTTCATCAGATGGACCAACCATGTGAGAGAAAAGAAATGTGAATTCCTGTTCACAATTACATGTATATCAGCTAAAAATGAGGAAACAAGATGTTCCAAAAAGTAGAAGTATTAAGCTATACAATTAACTTTTAGTGTGGCTGCCATTGCAACTTACATGATTGACGTGTGAAGTATATTATACCACTTTGCCTGCATAAGACTGCCTATCAGAGGGTACATACAACTGTAAGATTCTACCCTGCACATCTGTGATACATTAGAAAAAACAGCAAGAGTAAATAAGTTCTCAACAAAACCAAATCCAGCCACACCAATCAATCTCAATTTCCAATATCCACACAGTTTTCATTCAACCAGGAATTGTTTTTATGTCACACTGTGATTAAGGTCAAATTTATTCAACCCAGCCATGCTAGATGGTTAGATAGTAGATGTATAAATAATACAAGTTCTCCCAGCGTGTTGCGTGGGTACACGGCGTGATATTTCAGAGAGAAGTACAATATTTTCAAGAGGACAAGTTGAAATATTGAGACAACTTTTATCGGTCTCTCAATGCTTTTTCACTTACACGAAGCCGGTTGGTAATTGTTAGGGGTGGAGGAAACCAGTGAGCCCTGGGCAAACCACCAACCTTTGGCAAGTTTCCGACAAACATTCTCACATGTGATGTACATACTGATGGAAGACATCAGACATGGTGCCACGCACGTCAACCACCAATTGTATGTGCTGGGCTGGGATTTCTGGATGTATTACTTCCTGATTTTTCATTGCATAAAGAATTACGTATAAACGTATAAACATTTACTGCATTTTAATATCACAGTTTTCTCGAAATTGCTATATTTTAGACTTTCATCAGAATAAACTTCAAAACAGGCAGAAAATATAAAATTAACAACAGTCCCCTTGTTACAAGTTGTTTCATATTACACCAATGCATGTAAGTATTCATTTATTTTTTTATTGTTTTGATTGGTGTTTTACGCCCTATTCAAGAATATTTCACTTACACGACGGCGACCCGCACTATACTGGGAGGAAACCGGGCAGAGCGTGGGGGAAACCCTCAACCATCCGCAGGTTGCTATCAAACCTTCCCACGTACGGTCAGAGAGGAAGCCAGCATGAGCTGGATTTGACTCACAACCATCGAATTGGTGGGAGGCTTCTGGGTAATTATGCTGTGCTAGCACGCTGACCAAATGAGCCACAGAATTAACCAACTCCATGAAGTTTAACTGAAACAGAGTAATGCTCCCCAGTCAGTTAAAAACCTAAATTTTCCACACCCTTCAAGACAATCTCTTTAAGAAGTGTGCTGCACCATGTCCCTAAAATGTGCACCCTGTCTCTCTTTTTCGGCAGGCAAACGATAAAAGATTGGCCACAGAAACTGTCACCTTGACCATAACACCTCTCCCCTTTTTTTTTATGAATGTACTTTTGTCCCTGATCATTCTGATTTCTAACCAGGGGAATGGCCACATTTACTGGCCTCTGACCAATACACAGGCCATCATACTGCAAATGCATGAAGACGGCAGGGTTTTTAAAAGGTAACCACACTGGCCTGTACGCTATAAACCCAAAGTCTCGTTGTGCACTGCCGCATAAGCAGTGTTATCCACCAGATAACCTGCTCCAAGCAAATATGCTGAAGAAACCAAAAACATATTTTCTGTGAGCTTATCAGCAAAGACTTTCATGATATCCGCAACAAATGTGATAAACTGACATCTTAATGCTTCAGGTCAGCCAGCCACAGCACAGACAATCACTTTCCAAATACGACCCAACCAATGAACTCAATACGACACGTACACCGCAACTGCAAGATTGAGCTGGGCATTTTACGGCGAGCCCAAAAATATTCCATTTTTACAATGGCAGCAAGCATTATGATAGGAAGAAATCAAGCAGCTCGAGCCTCGTGGAGACCCATGGCCATCCTCAGATTGCTGGTAGAACTTCCCATGCACATAATTTATCTAGATACAGGCATGGGAGTCATAGTTTATCAGTGAAAAACATTATATCATTGATGCTCAGCCAAACACTGTCCATGATGAGGTTACCCTATTAAAATGACCTAAAATTTTGACCAAAAAGGTTCATGTTTAGAGGCAAATCAATGTCACCAAATATTATATTTGATACTGAAACTTAAATTTTTCAACTAGGATATGACCATGTCTATCAAACAAACCTCATACTACCTTTCAAAAATCAACACAAATCTTGGGATCAGCAAAAATGTGCAACTTTGTTGTGGCCAAAATTTTCGGCCATTTAAGGTAAGTAGGGTCATACAATGTGTACCATTATTTGTTTGTTTGTCCAGTATTTCAAGCCATGAGTAGCAAATACCTTAAAGCATGCTTTTCCCATGATCCTATTGAGTTTAAATTCCATGAACTTTTTTTTATCTAATTAATAGTCAAAACTCATTAAAATTGATACATTTGCAGAAGCAACAATGTAACATTTTCAGATTAAATAATGCACTCCAGCATGTACTTATTTAGAGGAGCTCCCACCATAATGCTGGTTGCCGTCGTATAAGAGATATTTTCTTGAGTATGGTGTAAAACACCAGTCAAAGAACATTCAACTGTTTCACTAAATCTGTTAATGAGAGTGCACTTTTGTTAATACATCATGAAAATGAGTTAATGGGAAATAAAATTCTATTGTACTCTACTCTATAATACTATTCTATTCTAATGCCAAGCCAATAATATTACAAACACATTATGGCCCCAGCCAGGGTTAGACTAGATGTTATAAAGTATCTGGCAAGGCCCAAAATTTTCTCCTAGGTCATGAGCTAATATTAAGTAAAGCATGTACACCAGTCAAATTAATAAATCAATTGCAAATCACAAATACACCAACTGTTGTCAGGCATAGGCAAACAACTGCATTTATCACACATGGAAAGAAGAAAAAAAATCTGGCAACACATATTGACAATACATTCAAAATGTTACCAAGTCATGCAATAAAACATTGGTCCAGTCATCTCCCCATCTGCCCACCCCAAAACCTAACAAAAGAAAAATTAATTCATTTTGAAATACAATTTAATAAAATAATGGGTACATTCAATTATGAATTACACAATCAATAATGAACAATGTATCCGCATTCCAGAGGATTAATGATACTGTTTAACTACCAATCTCAGCAACCCATGTTAATCCATCATTGTTATTTTATGTACAGTCTTTGTAAACATCTTTACGATATTAGGATTTCTAGCATCTCTAAGCCTTTAATAGTTGAGATGTATTGTGCAGTAAGGCCAATAAAAAAAAACATGCTGTTCTGTTCGTCCTATTTCTGCCACTTTGATTTTTTTAAACACTTTTACTACTCAGTGTCAAGTGCAGTAAAAGGGGAATTTTGGTGAGTAACAGCAATTTTGATGCCAATTTCTCAAAACATACAACAAATAATTAACACCACCAAGGACACCTGGATACCTATCATGAAATTTGTATAATGGGGAAAAAGTCTGATGTGCATGGCTTGGAGTTTTTACTGAAATATTTTTAATCCTCAAGGGGGGAGTAAAACATGTATTGCGGCGAGTAAAGGTAATTTTGATGCAATTTTCTAAACATAAAGACAGCTTAAAAAGTTTCCAAAAAAAATTTAAAAAATGGGCGCCTACCCAGCATGAACTTTGTAAAGGGAAACAAGTAATTTTTCTTTTGTGGCCTAAGTCACTGGGACTTTCCATGCAATGTAATTCCAAAATGCTATGGTACTGGCATAGAACATACACTATCCAAGGTTGTCGACATTTCTTTCAAAAAACCCAGGAGTTAGGTTGATTTTCTCTTTCTTTCCTTGCCATAAACGGATAGACGCTAATGGCCACTTCTTGATTTCCCCAAAGATCAGCACAGGGAATGGGCTCACAATGCCAATCAAAATTTCTTGAATGAGCCCCTCCTGCTAAGTAAACGGCCTTTGAGGTTTCTCTGATCGTGTCCTTGATCAACAAAACTGCAGCAAGACAGCCCGATCCATACAGCAACCGTTGACTGCTACCAGGGACGTAAATTATACATCAACTACACCGTGATAATACATCAAAAGAGATAATTGAATAGGAAGATTTTGGCAAATTTCTTCACAACACTGACCATGAGCTGCAAGAAGTTTATAAATATTTCACCGAGAATGTCGTGCAGAGGAATCTCCACAGCCAGCGCACCATAAGAAGTCGTCATAATGACCAGACTCTGCACATTTCCGCCCCTTTATTCCCTCCCCTGATTATTACACCCCTTCAGAAAAAAAAATGAGAACAGAAGAAAAACAAATCTCCACCAGTCACCATGCAAACATGCTTATTATTTCCAAGTTATCCAGGCAGCTTTCAGATGGTAAAGAGAAAAGCTTTTATCATGAGCTGCAATCAAATATTTGATATTATGCACTAATTCAGAGCTTAATCCGTACTTGGACTGACAAACTCTTCTCCCCATTTGTCTATAAATAAATGTGAGGTTTGCTTCTTTTTCTTTCCATGCCCCAAGGCCTGCTGATGTTTGCACAGATCAAATGAGCAAGAATGACAACCAATACAAATCCACAAGGAAACAACCTTACATCTGAATCACCAGGCGGCAATATTTTAGCTATTAGATACCTGCATATCATAATAGAGTCAGAAAATTGTGAATTCATACCGCTGATTTGTAGGAAGATCTTCTGTGGTTTGACCCCTTCAAAGGGCCCATATAGTGCCTATTTCACGTTTTTATCTTTGATGTGGTACTTTCTGTATTTATTTTATTACTTTTCTGTTCCATTAAAAAGGTTAAGAGCTTTCTATCAGTCTCTAATAATTTGAAGTCTGCAGGTGATAAATAAAAACATCAGGAAATTCAAATTTCAGTTGGCTGATTTGTTGCTGTCAAAAGTCCTTCTGAGATTAAGCCTTCAAATATAGGGCCTAAAATGCCTATACCACAGTCTTCTCTTTAATGTGGTAATTTCTATTTATGTCTTCCGTAACAAAGTTTTCAATGCTAATTTTTGAGACAGCCAGGAAAACAGAGTCCAATTTATACATTTTCAGACACTGAATCTTCTACAGACAGGCAGAAGTCAATTCTTAAACTGAAAATGAATTTTCTCAAACTGAGGCATTTCAAATACACAACTATCCTCCCAAAATTGGATAGCCAATTTGTTTCCCTAAAATAACAGTTTACCTTAAAGACTGTTGTCACAAAATCAATATCTTTAAGTTCAAAACACACCATACCTTATCAGATTGGCCAAGCAATAGTAACGATGGTGTATCCAAGGAAACAGTGACACTACTACATACACATCATTCAAAGTGCCCTTTTCTAACATTCTAGCGCTTAAACAGAATTTCTATGCATTTCTGCATCATGGCTATAAAGAAATCTACACAACAGTTCAGGTTAATCCAACTGCCCTTCAAAACACCCACAATACAATGCCATTGCAGTTATGAGCTCAAAACATTAAGAGGGCTTCATACAAGTTGACCCTGGTGCTATATTTATTTATTTTGTCTGGTGTTTTACACTGTACTCAAGAATATTTCACTTATACGGCAGTGTCTAGCATTATGGTGTGAGGAAACTGGGCAGAGTCCATGAGAAACCCACCACCAACCACAGGTTGCTGGCAGATCTTCTCATGAACAACCAGAAAGGATGCCACTATGACCAGGGCTTGAACTCTCAGCAATCGCATCGGTGAGAGGCTCCTGGGTCATTATGCTGCACTAGTGGGTTAACCCCGGCAAATAAAACATTTGTCGAAAATTGATGAAATGGCCCAAATCATTAAGTTTGGTCTTTAGCTTGTTGCACTGGCAGAACCAGGTTTAAATTTGGGTTGGAAAACACATCCTGAAACCTATCCTTACCAAGACAAAGAGACCACACCTTGTTAAAAATGAGCAAAACAGCATAAAACTTAGACTTGATCTACACATTCTTATCAGGAAGCTCTGTTTTACCAAGTCTCAATTCAAACAGATGAACACTTTTGGAACAAGAGTCTAGAAAAGTGATTCTCGAATGACTCAGTGAATGATAACTTCTATTCTGAGAACTGTTTTGACACACATATGTTTATAGAATGTCCTAAAATTAAAACAGTCATTTACCTGAAAACTTCCACACGTCCATGCTTATTCAGTTGGAATTGTATTTTCTCAGCATTTCCCTAGGCACAACATCATCTCATCTCAGCACTGGTCTATATGCTGACTAAGGAGCATACTACAAGGCCAAAGAACTACGCCTACGGGCAGCAAATTTGAAGAAAAGTAATTTTTTTTATGTATGACAGAGTTACTTCCCTTGATTCCACATGCGGATTTTGAGAGAGCAACAGTGACTATTAACTGGTAGAATGCAGTCTACCCTGAATGAACCTTTAACAGTTTGAGATGATTGATAATTATGCTCGGCAGAAACGGACTGCATATCTGTGAAGTACACAAAGAGATTAACCTGCCACATTATTTCAAAATAAATATCTATTTGTTAATGCAAACGTTTTCACCAAACATCAGTTCCATCAACGCACTAGGACATCAAGTTATGACTAACATAAAAGACTTAAGCTAACATACATAAAACACTTTTAAAACACTAAAATATAAAAACGAATTTTTTAATTATGTCATTCTTTCGGGTGGATGGAGCACACCATGATGTAGAATACTGACTGGATTTAAATGTGACAGATAAAGACATCTACAAGTATATTAAGTCCCAAATATAAGTCTACAAAAATATGTAACTGCATGTAAAAACTACAACTACAAGTAAAATCCCCAGTTGATGTGAAGGCGAGAAAAAAAAATCAGTTGGGTAGAGCACATATATGTCAACAAACTGACAAACAATCACTGACAATCGCTTGGTCAAGTCCACATCACTTCGCTATGTACACGATACTTTATTGATACTGTGATCAACCCACAGGTTTGTAATGAATGGATGGATCCATCACATGAAAGGCATGTCGCATCGCCCCTTCTACTTTTCAATTAATTCCATTCAAGGCGAAAGCAATTGTGATGTCATGAAGTCACAGAAAGATCGAACATTGTAACCAATGTATGGGACATCTGGTTGATCCATTTGCAACAACAATGGTTATGATCAACGATAAACTTGTGGAATGTTTGGGTTGAAAAACAAGAAGATGTACACCATTAAAAGGTCGACTGAGAGTTGCTTGGAAATCCTCGATTTAATTTTTGCTTTGACAACAAGCAAAACGAACTTGGAGCACCTATTGTAAAAAAGTTGATGATCCTTACTTTGGGAAGAGGAGTCCACTCTAGCAACAGGGTTACATGATTCCAAAATGGCAGCTTGCAAATTCTAAATGTGTCTGAGTGGATGCTTCAGTTACATTTGTGTTAATTGCAACTTTAACATGTTTAAGGTGTTTATTATTCTCGCATATTGGGGTGAAAAAGTTCAGAATTACTTGAAAATCACAGGAAACCTATTTATTGTTGAGTACAGTTTTTGTACTTTGAGGACAGTACAGGCAACAGGACCTAGTTTCAGGTTTGTACATAAACAATCCAGAGCAGTTTATGATGGAGAAGCCGAGCTGGGAACATGGGTAACCAATCTCATGGTTATCCTCGTACTAGTTCTTTTACAGCAACATTACTGCATCTTTGTGGGAGGTGAGCAACCTACAAAAGTGTTACTATTCCCCCTTGATAAATCCTCAACAAATTTCACCTGAAATACATGCTGATAGTGCATTCTTCATTCATTTTAAAGGAATGTTATGTGATCTGAACAGGTTTTTGAAGACCATGTGCGTAACTTCATGAAATACACATGTTTAAGCCTTTGAAATGTTATGAATTACCAGTATTCTTTCAAGTGGCATATAAAGTTGTATTTTATTGGTCAAATTTGATAAGGATTTAGAGTACATACATGTACATTTTTCAGGTACTGACATAAATATTCAAACTTACCTCAAAGCTGTTAACAACCAAGTCATGTTTTCTTCCATACTGAGCATAGTGAAGTAAAAAACAAATAAAAAAAGAAAATCAGGAGTAAAAAACTATTGCAAATCTTTGACATATTCAATCATTAAAACATTTTTTAAAAGGTAATTTATGCAAAGAGTTATTGTAAAAATACAGCTAACAATGATCTGTTTTTCTCACATGTATAAGCTTCATAAAACTATAAGACTTATTTCTCTAGACCCTACAGTTCTCCAACAAAATACTGAAAGATTGCTTTCAGCCGTGGTTGAAAAGGTTGCACACTTAGGATTATTTTGCTGAAACATTAACATGTAAGAATTATAATATAACAAAGATTTAATTTTAAGGTTTGCACTTTTCATGTTATAAACCAGTTAAACAAAACAGTCAATTAGATACCAACACATAACATGAATCTTATGAATAAAAAAAAAATACATGGATCTCTTTACTTTTTAGAAACATATACATACATGCATAAATGACTGAATATGTGACAGTAATCACTCACCTTATCAAGGGCATATCGTTCCACAAGAGCAGTTGCTTTGTAGTTAATCTGAAAACACTTTACCAACCCTGAAAACGGCTCCATCATCCATTTATCATCCACATATAACATCCAAAATCATTTAAATACAAAAGTTTATAGTCCTTTCACAAACATGTATATCACTACATTGTACATCAAAAGAAATCTTCTGTGCAATCATGATGTCTAATAAGACTCTTCAAGCAGATTTAAATCCAGATTAAACACCTGCCCTATTATACGTTAGATATCAGTATATGTGTGAAATAACTACTTGTGTGAAATTCCAAGCAAACTTACATCTCTTTTTTTTTTTTTTTTTCTTTTTTTTTTTCAGAACAGAACATGTTATTGCATATGCACATCAACCTAAACTTCCCATCATTAGTTATTTTTTGGTTGGTATTTTACACCTTTTTTCAAGAATACATGCCGAGAGTGTGAAATGCAACTGTAGCTTATTTACCTGTTTAAGTTACCAGATGCTTCAGGGATAATCGGTCCAATATTCGCTTGATTTATTATTCAGAGGAAATTTATTCTTTTCTGAAGATGAGCCCACAAACTGTGTGAAAAAGTCTACTTATTAGTACCATGGAGGATGGTGTTTTGTGCAGAAGCAATCAGTTTGTGACTGTCACACAAGTGTTCAGTCACAGTGTGAGTCAAGTGTAAGTTTCTAAGTGTAAGTTATAAACACTGATCAAAGTTTTGGTGGAACGAAATAGCAGTTCATAAGACAGATCATCATGTGTCAATCACTGACATAAAACTTTACAAATATTTATCGCTGTAATGCAGTTTTAAGATGATGTAATGTTTGGGCGATTATGTAGTCACGATTAAAGTAAAACAGCAAGACTGACATTTTCTTGAAACAAAAAAAATGAACATTTGCCCTCCTCCTGCGCAAAACATTCTTTTCACGTGTCTGACAGCTCCCGGTGACGTTGTTGTTGTAGCATTATGATGGCGTCAACACATGGTGTTGTTGTTGTCAGCGCGACTGACTGGTGCGGCGCTATGTGAAATGGCACCTACGAATGCTTACTGGTGTAAAATGATAATCAAAATGTGGCAAAGACAATGAACTCACATCTGCCGTCAGAAATTGTCAGGAAATGGAGCTTCTCGTTGACACCTGCTTCGGAATGCTTCCCTCCAAAATCCAGGAAGTGACAAAAAGAGCGCACCCTAGCGACTGTTGAGCCCGACGGCAAAGACTGAATCGGGGTTTTCATTTATTGTCAAGTTTAGCAATGCTGTTAATATAGGTTTTATACCTGTAGGAGGTTCGCCTAACGTTGATAAGTGTGTTGGCATATGGTGTCATGCCCGCATCTTTGGACACGGCTCACTTACAGCTACTACTGTAGATAAGGGACATAACTCTCTTGGCGCTCATTCGCTGATGCTCACAGGGTGTCTTAATTTGGTACGTGCGTGTATTAAGTGTTTTGATAAAAAGTTGTCATTTGAATGTAGTAGTTTGAATTCACACACTTTTATTGTATGGTAAATTTTCGTTATGCTCACGGTGATTATCCAGGCGAGTTTCCAACAACAGCCTATTCCATTTTAAGCTGATTAATTAAACTGAAATTAAACTTACACTTTATCATGTTTATAGAAGTTGCACTGTCATGACTATACCTTACACACGGCATTACATGGCTAAACCTCTGGTCCAGCCAGGCTGTTATAACCGTAGTCCATCTATTATAACAGAGCTGTAGGCATTCACTTCTGCAGAAGAATCTGTAGGGTGGTAAACCGTAATATTAAGTCCTGTGACATGCCCCCATTGTAATGGAAGGTGGATGATGGAGGCATGTAGGATTATGGGTAGGCCTAAACATGTAAAGACATTATAATTAATATAATTGTATTAATCAGTGAAATCCTGAAAAACACATGAAATTGCTTATGGGTAAACAGAGTATAGCCTAGGCCTAGATTAATGGGATAAAATCTGTATTCTTTATGGTTAAATGTTTTAAATTCCTCAACATTAACTGAATTAGCTCTTAATTCTTTAAGTTACTTGAGTTTATTCATGAAATGCCTTTTTTTCCCCAATCTGCCACAAGGACATACACGGAAAAGTATCATATCTGTTGATCGTGACTGTTAAGTACATGACCAATATGGGTCTTATACAGTTATATCAATCAAATGTACCAGTTACAAATTTCCAACAGTAAGCTACTAATGACATGTTGGAAAGTTTGTCAGTTACATACCACAGGGCCGTGGTTTACTCCAAGCACTCTGGTTTCTTCCACTCATAAACCTGGTAGCTTGTGCATCAGTGAAATATTTTTGAACAAAACTGAAACATAAACTGAACTTGTAGAAGACTACTGGTATGTGAAATATTCATGATTGCACATGTCCTAAAACCTGTCTCATAAAACTCAAATAAACTAGAATCAATCAAACTTAAAGTTTTACAACTTGCATTTTCAGAAGATGCTGTTTCAGTAGCTGACCATGTATTCTTTCGTGCATGTGGATTTATTACTGTAAAAGTTCAAAATGTCTGTGTCCGTTGTTCTTGAAAATGTCGCCAAAAACTTTGGAGAGGGTCCTCATTGGATGGAATCATCTGGCCGACTTCTCTTTGTGGACATTAATCTGGGTGATATCCACTCTCTGTTTCCAGGCGAGAATAAGCATCACATGTCTCATGTTGGTAAGTGTATCTATCTTCTTCATGTTTGCAGTGTAAGTGGAATCTTCACAGTGAAAGAAAATATGACCTCAGCCCTCTAGAATACTTTGACATAACGGGCAGCTAACCTTGAATAAGACCACTGGTATTGTTGAAAACATAATTTTATTTCCGATGGGAAATACATGCCCAAATGTGTTTAGTGTGACAATTTACTGTTTTTGTTGACAGTCTTGCTGGTTAGTTAAATGTTTAGAAGATAATTAGGCGATAACTTTAAAGGTTATTGCATAAGAACTATTTTTAACATCAGTATGGAATTTTAAATTATCACTCTTTCTTTTTCCCAAGTAAATATAAACCAGCCTGATTTAATCAGAGCCACAGTAAAACCAGCGAGAGCTTAAGTCGTACATGTATATGTACCCTCATTAGGTTTATTAGCCGATTGTGCCAGCAAGGATCCACCAACATTTTGGACATTATGTTTTCCATTTACCTTCAGGTTATGGCATTGAAATAATCAAGTCTTTGTACAGGTTTTTGTGAATTGTAAATTCGTGAATTATTACCCCCATTCATATAAAGTAGGCATATTGTTGGTGTTAAAATACATGCAGATGCATGTCCAGCTAGATGTACACGTATTAATGAGCTTATTTTTTTTCTTTCGGGCATAAGTTTAAGGTAAGGTATGTATATTTTATATCATGTGTGGTAAATGGTACAACCTCATTGAATTGAATGCATGGGAAATAAAAACTGATCAAAATATTAACGCCACTGATTTTTTTTTATTTTTTGCTTGATTTTTTCCAGCTGGGTCAGCAAGCTTTGCGATTCCGACCTCTATTGGTGGGGTTGTGATCGGCAATGACCAGAAAATAGCCCGCATGGAGTGCGACAGCGGAGAAGTGGCAACACTCGCAGAGTTGGAAAACACAGCGGTCAAATTTAACGATGGTAAATGTGATGCCAACGGCAGGCTGTGGACAGGTGAGGGCAGTGACTCAGATATTATAGTTGGTTAGCACGCTATCGCAGCGCAATGACCCGAAGCCTCCCATCAATGCGATCACTGTGAGTTCAAGTCCAGCTCATGCTGGCTTCCTCTCCGGCTGTACGTGAGAAGGTCCGCCAGCAACTTGCAGGTGGTCGTGGGTTTCCCCCGGGCTCTGCCCAGTTTCCCTCCAATATAATGCTGGCTGTCGTCATATAAGTGAAATATTCTTGAGTACGGCGTAAAACATCAATCAAATAAATAAGTAAATCAGATATTATAAAAGGCCATGCCTCGTTCATGTATTTCTGCTACTTGTATATACAGGTATATGAACTTCATATATAAAATCATGAATTTCCACTTCAGTCACGCATTAGTCAGGCTCTGTTCATGTTCCTTAATCCATAAACATGCTGCTTCAATCAGGAATCTTCCCACCAAAGGTCCAATCCCTGTAGTCTGTTGTTCATTCCTGCAGTCACAATGACGTTTTGTTGGCAAACTGTTTTTACTCGTGCAGTACAAGAGAGCAAGAGTCAAGTAATCTTGGGACCGAGTCACCATTGCGCAGGAGAATGCGTCCCATTGTTTTTGCTTCATGTTCGATTTTTTCTGTTGAGCATTAAGGTACACATGGAATACCAAGTAGCACATTAGGACCATTCCCTTTTAAATCCGGAGCCCTTTACTCTCTGGACAAAACTCAAGGACTCCGCCAACATCTGGATGGTATTGACATGTCTAATGGCATAGCGTGGAGCAAAGACAACACCAAAATGTTTTACATTGACTCTCTGCCGAGGAAGATTTACTCATTTGACTTCGATCTGGACAGAGGAACAATCAGTAAGCAGTATTCAACCATTAAAATCTGTATCTGAAAATATCTTCACTGAATTTTTTAGATTTTTTTGCTGTAAATTAAATGCATTCAAATGTTTGGATGGTGGGTTTTATGGACCATATTTCTTATGTGGTCCTACAGAGACGTCACGCCTCCTTTTCTCTGGAACTAAAGCAGAAATTGGATGTCATATCATCCTTTCAGTACAAAGGCAAACATTACGGGAGTACACTTCTAAAAACTTTATTCAGAGCTGAACATAAAAGGTGTACAAAGTTTTGTGAAGTCACGTCATCAGTATGGTCCATAAAATCAAAACATCTGATTGTGTTTAATTTGGTAGAAAAAAATATACAACATTCATTGAAGGCACTTTCAGATATAGGTTTTAATGGTCTATTCACTTACCATAACTTCAATTTTGAGTGGTCTTTCACTTTATATGAAATATTCTTGAGTACAGCATAAATCACCAGTCACTTAAATTATTTCATTAAAGGCTCTCAGAGAGTATAAGTTTGATTTACACTTTTATAAAATGGCACTTTTAAAAGTTAAGGATCAGAAGCTTCAGTTGTTTTCTAGATATGCCCCTGGGTCCAATTTTATAAAATTTCATATGAACGTTTTCCCTGTAAATGATGCCACACAGTGTATATGAGAACAAGTCAGTATGAAGTTTTTTGAAATTTTTGGTTTGTACATGTACATTGCTTCCTGCAGTGTTCATTGTAAATCACTTCATTAAAAGTTACATGTACTTATTCGTTTCACCAGGCAATCAGCAAGTTGTTGCAGATTTTGCCACCTTGGGACCAGATATGGGTTTACCTGATGGAATGACCACTGATGCAGAGGACAAATTGTGGGTAGCGTGTTTTAACGCTTCAAAGGTGGTCAGGTTAGACCCAGGTACAGGTAAGAAGAAAGAATTAGAGGAAAGTAAAAAGATGGTGTTATTAAGATATTTGATTATAAATTTTAAGATTCCAGACTTGTTAAAGTGTAGATCAAATCAAAAATGTGTGGCTCAAATGAAAGGCAAAAGAGAACTGCGTCCTGAAGTATTTAAAGTCTTTCTTTTTTTTCTCACTTTTTTCTTAGCAAGAAATTCCACAAAAGCAATTATTTTCTGAGGTGGATTTGTTCAGTTTAAACAATGATCAGTCATCTTGTATTCTTTATGGTGTAGAGAAGCCCTGCATTTAGAGAAATAATCAGTGAATGATCAGTACAGTGGAAGTCTACAGAAGTGAGAAATATACAGTAATATAGTATTTAAGATTATCCTGACCCCATTGCAAGGGCAGAGTCAAGCTAGATCAGACACTTCCTATTCTAATTCTTTCAGTTTTGGGGATATCTGGTTTGCCCTGTAGCCAGTATACATTTCTTTTATTCTTACATATTTAATCCATCTAATGAACAAAATATCCAATTGAGATGTTCACGTTTCCGAAAAAAATGGAAAGTGAGAGAGTAATGTAATATTTTGCTTTTAACTGTGCAGTACTAATATATGTCCCAAATATTAGAAGAAATAGGGTAATGTAGAAACTTTGGCTCTTTAAAGCGATATTACGGCTTTAAAATTTAAAATTTAAAGCTTTGGTACATGTGTTCTCCTGTCATTCCAGCACGGCAGCATTATAAATCTCCCATCATTGAAATTGGGCTGCTTCAAAGTAGACATATTATTTGTAGTTTTGCAGTGATATCATAGCAGCTCTGAGTCAATCAACAGCACTGTCTTTAGTCACGTGACTAGATTACTGGAAGTGAAAACAAAGCAAATTTAACGCAGGCGAGATAGGCCTTCAATAACATTTCGCCATAAAAAAAGGAAAAATAAATCTTTTATGCAAGAAATTTTTCTGGAAAATTAATCAGAACTTCTCTCGCCTTCGAATATGACGTTTTTAGTGACCTGCAGTTCATGAACCTTTAGAAGCTGGCCAAAATCAGCATTTTGTCCAATGTTATTTATCACCCCCATCCCTTGTGAAGTACCAAGATGCTTGAATCTACAAATATAAAGCACTCGATCACAGAGGAGAGTCTCAAACTTGTAGCTGTATGAATGTTTGTGTGTGTAATTCATTTTTAAAATTTCCTCTATCCTATCAGGTCAAATCATGCAGGAGGTAAAGTTTCCGGTGAAACAGATAACATCCTGCTGCTTCGGTGGTCCTAAATTTGCTGACCTTTACGTGACCTCAGCCAGATTTGACCTTTCTGATGAAGAGGTCAGGCTCAACCAACCTCATGCTGGTTCATTATTCAAGGTCACAGGTTTAGGGGTCAAAGGTCTCCCGGCTAATAATTTTCAGGTCTGATGAATTGTATATGAAGGATTGTCAAGAGGATTGGTTAAGAACCTGCATGTCCATGTATAATAGGCAACAGATGTGTAAAGGTTAGGTAATACATTTTGTGTTACCTGCTTCATACATTTTTTAGGTAAAACATTCAACCTTAAAAAAGATGGCTCTTACTTCATGGTCAGACGGCTAGCGGTCAGGGGTATGCTGACCAGTAACTTTTAAATATACAGGTATATATAATGTTGAGGTACACAGGTGATATAGGTACAGGATTTTGTGGAACATGTCATTCTTTCAGATACTTAAGAATTTTCTGTTTTTGTAGTCTACTCTTTACACTGTATTTGATACAATCATTGTTTACTTACACATGGCCAGTAAGATTTATGAAACATTTATCAGCGAACGCAATTTTTTTTATCATTCATCTGATATATGAATGACCTAATTGTTTTTTCCATTCAGATTTTAAATACGGTTTTGAAGGAAGTGTGTTTCACAACAATCAGATTGTAAATAATGGTTTATTCAATTGATACAACTGTAATGCTCATATAATATGTACATGTAGTGGAATTTCCTGACTATTTCCATTGTGATATAAAGTAGATGTAATCTAGCATTTATGCTCAAAGTTTATTCACTCATTTGTATTCATGTTGTGGATTACCTCAATATCATGTTTACAAGGTAATTCCTTGATATTTGCTGATATATAAAGTGTAGCAAATTAAACTTTGCAGAAAATTTGGATTTTTATAAACGTCACAATTCATCATTCACTAGCCAACAATTACTCCTGTTTCTGAAGACATAAATAAAAGCCTTCTACACAGTTCACTTTCTTTTAATACATGTATTAAACTTGGTTATTTGCAACTTCGTATGAGTACATTTACATGTACATGTGGTTGCGTTGCAATTTTTTGGGGAAGGGTCTATGTGTTATGTCTTCACCAGCTATTGGTTATACAAGTTTTACATTTTAATAATGTTATCAACTGAAAGTGCTTAGTATTTTCGATTTTTACCTTTCTAGGTAATATACTTCTCAAAACACAGCTAAAAATTGTGACTAGTGTGAGTATATCATATACATCATGCATACACAGCACTGTATATCATATTGAGGTACCGAAATTTAAGTGTATACCAAATAAAGCATTTTCAAAGTCGTTGCTTTTGTTTGTCATTGGATATTATTTTTTTCATGCCAGACTCAATAATATTTCACTCTGGGTAGACGAACCGTGTATAGCCCAGGGGGAAACCCTCACAAAACTTCTGACTGCAGGCTACAATTTTTTTTTTAAAAGTCAGAACACTGTTGAAGATTAAATGGCCACACAAAAGAAAGCTTTTGTGATTCCTGCATATTTTTATAGGGAATTGGGTCGTGGGCTATTGCTTTTGAAAAAGCTTGTTTTTCAATTGCTACATTCAAATACAGCGTTTGTCCTGAAATTGTAGATTCCCTGGTTCTCCCTGATCATGTTGCCGTGCATGACGCTCGAACGTCCATTTGCAGTCTAAAGTTCGTTGATTTGATTGGCATTTTTCCGCCATACTCAAGAATATTGAGTATGCTGTGCTAGCGTACTAATCAACTGAGCTATGGAGGCCCCCTAAAGTTCGCTGAAGACCATGTGTCTTCCACCAAAATGGTATATATGTATATGACATGTTAAAAAGTTGGTTAACTTGCCAAATGTGAGCGGTTTGTTCTGGGAACCCCGGTTTCCTCGATCCTTAAAGCCCGCTGAAACTAAGTGAAAACGTGAGTATTACATTAAAAAAAAACAACAAATAAATAAAATATTAATACGTGTGTACAGGTATATCTTCTCGAATTGGTGAAAAAATGAAATATTCGTTTATGTCATCTAAGTTCAGAAGTGTCCGAGACTTTAAAATTGGCCACCTGGCTAGCATTATAATATTTATTAGATAGTTGTTTGATGCAATACAGTCATTTTTCTGGGCAGAGGAAACCTGAGTAAACCACCAATCTTTGGGAAGTTGATGTTCATCAAGATTCTACAAGTGATGAGAGCGGAGGAATTAACAAACTCCTTGTCCGAGAACCATCTCTCCCCACAGAACGGCTCCAAAACTGCTAGCCAGAACTGATAATTAAAAATTCAGCCAATTAAATTATACCCGTAGTTCATCTTTCTGTATTTGTTTTTTGTTTTTTTCCCTTTGATGTATGAGTTTTATTTTGTTATTGTCCTGAACGTATATATACTTTTAGAAATTTAACCACATTAACATCAGGTAAACCCAAAGTAACTGTTTGCAAAGTGCCTGATTTGATAAGTTTGGTAAACCGGTACCATATAAGAATTTATTGACCTTAGGCATTTGTCGGTGTTTTCGCCGTATAAACCTACTTATTATTTATACATCAGTGAAATTCCAGCATTTCCTTCACTGATAAAAGTGTTATTTTCGCTGCAGTGAAATATCACATTTTAATATTTCACACCCAGACGTCATGACGTCAAAAAAGGGAAAGTTCCAATCTGATCGCAGTGGAATGACGTCATAATGTCAACTGCTACATTCTCAGGTCACGCAAGAAGACACGTCACATAACTCGTCATGTACACGACATCGGGCTCTAGGCATGTCTGTGACAGCCTACGGCTGGAAAAAAATCCCGAAAACTCTTTGATGTACACAAAATTCTGATACTGTTATTGTATAAATAATAAATAGAATATTGCGCCTCTCACTCGAACAATATTTATGGTATTTAACCTTCACTGTGCAATATCCTATATATATAGTGCACTCCACAACCAAGAAAGGATTTTGATAGTCCATATAGTTGCTAAGGATGTAGTCATTTTTATTCAGTGATGCCCGTTGTATATCCCACTGTTGTATTCATGGGGTAAAAGATCGAGATACGAGAGAAAAACTCGATTAGTCGATTCAGTGGTCGAGAAAAAAAGTATAGGCCTAACCCTCTTAAAAATGTATGCGTAATTATTCGAAATGTTGCAAGTCTAAAAGACTTTTCACAAACATTACTGAATAGATATTAGACATCTTTCATGGCAGTTTTAGCCTCATATAAGTGACATTGTATACCAAAACAAGATTTAAAATTTTCATGTCGGTCTGATGGAAGACGGCATGCGTGGGATCTTGAGCGACTGGCATCAAATAAGTATTCACAAGATCAATTTCCAAAAGAACGTTCAAACCAAACCACCAAAAACTTTTGAGAAAGTACATAATAATAAAGTAGTAAAGAAATTCCGAATCCATTATAATCAAAAGCAGACAATACTTTTCAACAATGCCAGAATTAAAGGAAGGTGTTATTTTGTCGCGTAGGTATGTACTTAATTGCATATAAACAGTCTCTCTGAACGTGTACCATGGTGGTTTAAACAGTTGGTCAAATGTTACGAATTATGTATCCTGATGAAGTCAACACTTGAACCAAGCTTCACTGAAATCGGATAAAAACTGTACTTGGGGTATTCTGAAAGAAATGTTAACACATGCCGGATGAAGACGCTTACAGAAAGACAACCGATCATCGAAACTGAAAACCGATACTGCGAATTGGGGTGTTTTAAGTTAGAACTCTTTTGTTGCTAAAGTAAAAAAAGAGTCCTGCTGCATCATTTGACTTGTCAAAAATGTTAGGCATGTTTTGATGACTTTTTACTTTATCACCCATTTCACCCTATTCAGGAAGTACAAATGACATTTCTTTCCTTCAGGAACTTTTGAAGTTCACAAACATCCATCTCTTCAATTTTCACTATAGTTCGACAAGTCTGAATAAATTTGTGACGATTTTTTAAACACTTGTGTTATTGTAAATGTAATCAGAAATAGTTGCCTAATATATCTGTTGATTCACGTGGTACTGTAGGGCCTATCTTACCTTTGGCAATAAAAGAGTTCGAATTCGAAACTCCCGTATTATGCATATTTATGTTGGCTATACTTGAACCAGTTTTCATTGAAATCTGGAAAAAAAACTGTAGGAGGAGTAGCGTTTTGAAGGAATGTTAACATATGCTGGATGAACAGACAGGCAGATGGACAACCGATCACCGAAAATGAAAATCGATAGTACGAATTAGGTACTTTGATCTAATCTGCACTTAATCAAGTTTTGTTGAAATCGGTCACAACTCTAGGAGGAGTAGCGTTCTGAAAGAAATGTTAACAGACGTCGGTCAGACAGACAGACAGACGGACGGACGGACGACGGACAACTTAACACTACAATGTGAAACAGCTTGTGTGTCACGCAGACTGTTATATTTTAGGTCACGCTGACCTATATAAGCACGATAGCTGGTGTTACATGTAGAAATAGCGCTGATCTGTTGGAGTAGGCCCATATAGGTTAACAACACAGACGCAGTTTGAGGCGATCTTCAATTGGCGATCTCAGGCATCTGTGTGACAACATTAGGCAGCTATATCGCAAGGTAATCCGTAGGCCTATATGTTTTAGCATGTCTTACGACTTCTTTTCAACAGCATTTGGTACCCTTTCCTTCACACAAAGGGGCTTGTACATGCACGATCAACTAACTGTACACACTGATATATTTAACAGTTATAATGACAACATACACTGCCGGTTTCTAGGATGAGCTGGGGAACTGCGTATGACTTGTTATACTGTTACAACACGGTCGCGGTTGAGTCAAAGCTAAGCTTAGTAGTTTGAGTTAGGGGTAGGTCTATAGAAGATGGACCTAAGACGTAAATATTTTGCAGAGCTATGCATGGCCTTATAATCGTGAATTATGATGTGATTATGTGTTGGCCTGAATATAATGTTCAGCTATGCTGTCGTTCAAACCCCACTGCACAGTTGAATATGTGAGAAACGTGCCGTTTGTCGACATAGTTTGCGTAAGCCTGTGTTGAAGTAAGTTGAACAATATTTATAACGCATATATATATATATATATACATATCAAGGAAAGTTCGTCCGTAACTTGACAAAGCTTGGTGTGGGTTAACCCTGGTCACTCTGATGGGCTCGAGTCCTAAAACTGACCGTCATCGTATAAAGTGAAAACCTACAATCAAGCAAATAAATGAGAAAAAAATCAATATATATACAATATTCTAGTTCGCAGAGTTCACTGAGTTCAATATACAATCAATACAGTGTAGGTATAACTATATTACACACAGGTCGTGTATTCATAAATCGTTTATAGTTCGTCGCAGCAAACGTATAATGTGTGATACCACCTTCTGCTGACTGGATATTTATATCTGTCATCAAAACCACTGTATGGGTCTACATCCCTCTTTTGGGCGGGGGGGGGGCGATTTCCCTGATGGAGATTTGCTGAAAATAAAATACACAGACAGCAAATTAGTAGCCTCAAGCCCTGTCACCACAATCCTGTCACAGAACGAAGCCAACAGATTTGGCTCACTCCTGTCCAGATTTGGGTTCAATTGTCTAAATATGGTCGAGAACGGAGGTGAAAACTCTTTTTGTCCAATCCCAAATACTCAAATTACCAAAAAATGGGACATCACTGCACACTAAATTTCAGCTCAGTTGGACACAAAGCAGAGATTTTGCCAATTAGACCTCCCAGACCACATGGACCCTATGTTAAATCCCTCATAAGCAAGATTTTTTTTTAATTGAGTATCAAAGACCAATTATACAGCAATTAATCTGAATTTTTACAAGCAGATTTTGGGGTTAGGCACGCGCCTGTCACTTTTCGGCTTGTTTTCATTTGGGCCACACGTTTTACAGGCAAACACAATAAAGGCCATCGAAGGTTATCACAGGGAAATCGTGGCCAAGATTAGGTTTACAGAATTCGGTGTGAAATTTGACCTCATTTATTACCTACAAAACTGAATATCTACTGAAGCAGCGCGTTATAGGGCGAAAATAGGGAGTCATAAGGTCGTACTGGAATCCATGGCGTAAGTAACTGGTAACCATCGTTCCCTCTGGCATATAGGTGCACAGGCTTCAGTGTCATCTGCAAAGTGTCAAGTGATGCCAAGCGTCATTTGCATGATGTTATGATACATGCATAATTTATTTATTTATTTGTTTAATTGGTGCTTTAAGCCGTACTAACGAATATTTCACTTCAGTGGGAGGTGGTAGGAAACCGGCAGAGCCCACGGGAAAGCCACTACCACTCGCAGGCTTCTGGTCGATTTTCCCATATACATTATGAAAAAGCAAATATCTATATATGGAATATACACTTTGCCCCGGTCTTGATGTTTTATAACGCCAAACTGACTCTAAGTGGATGTGATAACCCACAGATAAATGTGTGTGTAAATGTAGGCCAAACTCTGTATGATCGTCGTATTACGTGGCAAGTCCTCGCGGAAGATACCTGGAGTTGTTAGTCAATATATGTCAGCCATCTCTGTCAGTATGAAATAACCCCCATGCAATTTTACAGCTTATCTGCCGATAACAACTGATAATCCCAGTATTATCTTACTGCTTATCCGCAAAGTTCGCTATTCAATGCTTTTCTGATCTCTTCACAGATCCTCACGAAGGTCTCTGCCTATATTGTACATCTTTTGCTCTCTTCGACGGCTTCTAGTCTGTATCAGGCACCACCGGTGGTTTCCCCATTGAAGCTCTTGTACCGTTTCTAACATCACCAAAATGTCCGTCTCTGTCGTGCTCAAGCATTCCTGTTCCAGTACGGGAGAAGGTCCACACTGGGACGACGCGACACAGTCTTTGCTGTATGTGGACATATTGACTGGAGACGTCCACAGGTGGGACTCGGCGACCGGCGAGGACCAAAAACTCCATATGCAAGGTATGTCTCTAATGTTAGGAAGCGAACAATAGTTATCATTAAAGAAGAACCCACACAAACTGAATTTTATCACCAAAAATCCTTTCTATGCAGTCCCTACAAATATTTTCTTTCACGAAATTATGATCCTAAATGACATGGTCTTGATTAGAAAGAGTACGCCTGGGGTGTTTGACACAAAAACTGTCCTTCGTAAAGACCACGAAATCAAGCCAGGAATTCATCTTTCATAAATATTATTCATATATATCATTATTATTTTATTCCTTATTGGAAATAAGCCCATATGATTCGTCTATTTTTTAGGTGTGTTAAAAAAATTCGGTCCAGTATTAGAAGTCAGAATAAACATCAAATGCTCTCGTTCAAAACTGAGACTGAAATCTGAAATAAAAACAAAAGTAAAAAAACATACTTATCTCCCAGCTATATATACTGGCTTGCTGTTTTACAGGAACAGTAATTTAAGAAGCTGTGCCCTTCTTCACACTGCCCAAGGACTATTAAAGAGTTACAAACAGCTCTGTGTACCACGGCAATAACGTGCTCGTAAAGTTAGGCAGCAACAGAAACGTCACATCGTCTTTGTAATTACGTATAGGTATTTTTACAGACAGCGCTGTGGACATTGTCTCCTCGTGGTAATTACGTGCTCGTAAAATTACAGACAGCAACATTACCTTTAGATCGTCAATGTAATTATGTATACCTATTTCCACATCAGCACCGTGGACATTACCTCCATGTGGTAATTACATATACGTATTGTTATAGACAGCACAGTGGACATTACCTCCCCCTGGTAATTGCGTATACGTTAAGTACGGGGAACATTTTATCGCCATGCAATGTAATTACACATGCGTTACAGCATGGCTGATGTTCTGTCGTCATTGTTATTAAATTTACGAAATGCTACAGACAGCACGGCACTGATATGGTAGGCACATAAGACGTCATCGTTGTAAAATTAAAAGTTCCAAATGCCATGTGCGCTGCCTGCGTGAATTGTCTCCTGTGTGAACAGAATGTGCTCTTTTTGAAATGGGTCCTGTGGAAACAGAATATCTGCTTTTTGAAATGGGTCCTGTGAAAACAGAATATGTGCTTTTTGAAATGGGTCCGGTGGACAAAGAATGTGCGTTTTGTGATTTATTTACTTATTTATTTATTTGATAAGTGTTTTACGCCGTACTCAAGAATATTTCACTTATACAACCGCAGCCAGCATTAAGATGGCAGGAAACTTGATATGATATTTTTCAACTGATCGCGGTCGTATGGGCACCATAACAATTATACAAAGTTTGTGATTTATCTAATATGCTGAAAGCTGTATGGCATGTCTTGACAAGCTCTGATTTTCCGCGATAGGCCTATTTAAAATGTTAATGTTTAATCCGATTGGGTTAATAGTTAGTCGGAAATGAGCTTGATATGCATCTCTCGACGGTTTTTGAATTTGGCAAGAGTATACATGAAACGGTGAATTTTCAACTAAATTCCAGCTTATCTGAAATGTTCACCTTATTTGTATATGCTTAGGCCTTCTATAAAATAAAGACACATTCAGTCTGCATACTTGAACCAGTAAGTTATTACACATTTACACCTTATATGTATATGCATTGACCTTCTATAAAAAAGAACACATTTGGTTTCCGCACTTGAACCAGTAAGCTATTACACATTTGGTTTGCGTACTTGAACTGGTAAGCTGTTTCATATAGTTTCACCTTATTTGTATATGCTTATGCCTTCTATAAAAAAATACACATTTGATATGCGTGCTTGAAACAATAAGCTATTACATAGTTTCACCTTATTGGTATAGGCTTAGATCTTGCATAAAAAAGCACACACTTGGTTTGCGTACTTGAACCAGTAAGTTATTACACAGAAACTCCGGAATAAATGATATATTTTTCTCATGCACTGTCTTAAAACCAAACCTAAAGTCATGATGCCTTTCATATTGGATCCTCACCAGGAGGGGAAACATCTCTGATAGTGCCCAGCGGTTCTGGGGGTTACATGGTGTCCGTGGGCAACACCCTGGGGCATCTAGACTGGGACACGAACACCTACACCAAGTTTGCAGAGGTAGACGTTGGCAAAAACACCAGATTTAACGATGCGAAATGTGACGCGAACGGACGACTCTGGGCTGGTAAGTATACATGTATATGTTGTGTCAAGTGCGGGTAAAGTCGAGCACAACTTCCTGACCTAGCCACACCGTTATAAAATTTTCATATAAAGTAACGGTTAAAAGGCCTGGTAGCAAGCATTGAAGTGTTTTCCTTGTAAAATAACGGTAGGAAAGGCGGTACCATATGACCTTGTGAAGTAACATGTGAACCCCACACGAATCACGTGTTTCTCCTTATTGCGAGTGTTTTACCACTACAAATCGACTGTGGTGGTGAAACCCTTGTAGAAATAGCGGAGTTAGTGTGTGAAAAAAACCCGGACTTTTATAACAGTGAATATATGGGTATTTGTATATATGCATACCATTTTGTGTCCGTAGATGTATGAAATTTGCATAAGTATATGTAATAAAGCACGACTTCGAAAGCCTCTGCTTGTTCGCTTCGAAATCGTCACGTCGCATGGCAATTATCCATTTTCGTCGCATGCATGGATCTGATGGGAAGGCATTAAAATTAATCCCATCGAAATTCGGTGTGTGATTAGCACAGATGATTGCTGCACAAAACAACATACCGCTACTATGACGTCATACTCTATGGGATCTCGATGGCAGATAAGCGTGTAGAGACTACCAACTTTCTAGAAACTCAGACTATCGGTCTTGAAGAAAGTTTTTTAAAAAATCTGGCGATTTTTATTATTTAAATCACTGCCGCTCCGTGTTCCACATACCTCTAGGATATACTATGCTAATTTTGCGTGCAAAAAATGATCAGCCGGAACAATTCCATTTTAACTACTACCGGTAGACTGTGAGCCTTGTCTTCAAATAAAGGCTCTACAGAAGACGGTCTTCGGCTGCTTTAGTGGTGTATTTCTGCTTCTGTTCACTGAAATATCATATCACTATGGACAAAATCCACAAATCCGTGCATGATACATGAAGTTCTGAGCGGAAGATGAATTTTCGCTCTTTACCGACAAAAACATGTGTTTTTCTTTTTAGGCACTATGGCTCGCGAAGTGAGACCAGCGGAGCTGGAAATGGGTGCAGGATCACTGTACACGTTAGGCAGACAGAAAAAAATAGTCACCCACCTGACGGGACTTAACATCTCTAACGGTCTAGCATGGACAGAAGACAACAGAACTATGTACTTTATAGACTCCTTACCCGGTAACATCTTCGCCTACGACTACGATTTGGAGCATGGAACAATCAACACTGGTGAGTTCTAGAGTTACATATAGACACAGGATCGTACCTCTCCTGTTTTGTATTCAGGTAGACCGAGTTCTACATCTGGTGCCATAGGTAACGAAATTGCGCGGGTAACTTAATTGTTTTGACACAGATCTTGTAATCAAGCCGACTGTATGCTTGCCGCGGGATTATTTATTTATTTATTTATTTGATTGGTGTTTTACGCCGTAGGCTCAAGTATATTTCAAATATACCACGGCGGCCAGCATTATGGTGGGAAACAGGCAGAACCAGGGGGAAAGCCACGAAAATCCGCAGGTTGCTGGCAGACCTTCTCACGGATTGCCGGAAAGGAAGCCAGCATGAGTTGGACTTGAACCTTGAACCCACAGCGACCGCACTGATTCTGGTTCATTACGCTGCGCTAGCGAGCTAACCAACTAAGCCACGGAGGCTTATATGTAAGGTCATAGAAGACATATTTGGGCATATCCTTATACAAGTCTGCTGTTCATCTGACCAATCTGAATCATCTGACCAATCGTACGCTAGCCATGATGACGCTATACAGTTTTTACCACGACCATACATCGTGTCACATGCGTTTGTGTTATTGGCTACACTCTCTGGTGAAGTTCGGTGCGCGACCAGATGTGGGTCACCCAGACACGTCAAGCATAAGGTCTACCTGGGATATAGGTTAAGATGATGTCACGCTATCTACCAGACGGACTTATGAGTTTGGGGTCGTGAGAAGCGGGAGCTAGGTGTAGGCCTATCTATAAGTACTGGGTTAAAAGGATAAATGCCGCCCACTTTTCACGCAAATAGCGGCATTATCCCCCACCCCCGAAAAGCCCACTGTGACAGAGATAAACAGGTATCAATGTTGGAGAATTTGACAGCCCCCCCCCCTCCCCAGAATGGAAGTAATATTGGTTGTACGGCTGCTGCTCTTCAGTTGAGAATAGATTAATACAACTAATCTAATATTTAGATATATTTTCATGACAATGTGAGAACTGCGCAGAGGAAAGAAAACTTTTCAATCGGCGACCGATGCGCAACGGCAATAGCATTTGAGCTTAGACTGCCCCTGGACCCCTGACCCCTACCCCTCCCCATAACATTTGGCTTGATCCATTTTCACCTCATATATCAGTATGGCGATCGATGTGATAATCCATATAAGTTAAAGTTTTCAATTTGAACCTCATTTGCAGAAAAACGTGACCGCCACAGACCAGAAAGAAAAGAGAAAAAAAACGCGAAAGCCAAAAGAAAACATAAAGTGACACGTTTATCTTAGCAGATGCGATACTTACTTTTCTATCTGATTGTGTCGTAGTGCTAGTCTGACCAAGTGAAGTAGGCGTATATTTAAGCGCAGATAACATCCAGGATTCAAGAGGTTTGTATGTCGTGTTAGGCCACGAATTCAGTAAACCTCTGGGGCCGCAAACCAGTGCCAACCTTGAGCGTGATGCAACTCGCGTCTTACAGCGATGGGACTGAATGCCTGCTCGGGTCATTGTTGGCTCAATCAACGGAAGCGCTATCAGTTGAGTTTGCTCAGACGTTTGAATTTGCATTACAAATGACGCTGTCGCCAGCGACGCAAAATTCCACGTCTGAGATCTGGGTTACACTCAACCGAGCGGCGATCCGGTCGGCCTTTGAGAAAGGTTGTAAAACTACTCCCTGCCTATAATTACCACATTAGTGCAGGCTTAAATTTTGTTCTTATCAGAAATTGACTTTCATTTATTGTACACGAAGTATCTAAATCAAAATTCCGGCTGTCAATCGGTAGAGCAATATCCGAAGTCAAATTCCAAGATCATACGCACCATGCTATTCTCTGAAGTGAGAATAAATTCGTAGCTCACTCACTGCACAAACCACACAAGCTTTGTCTGGAAATGTATCAATATATGTACGAATTTACTGAATGAACTGTCTTCACTGTGACAACTTCCACTCTTTAATTCAAACAGATTCAAAGCGAATAGTAATGAATTTTGGTGACGGCAAAACCAATCACCATGGCCTTCCCGACGGAATGACGATCGATGTGGAGGGCAAGCTGTGGGTGGCCTGCTTCTCCAAGGGTAAAGTCATCCGGGTCGATCCTGAGACAGGTGAGAGGCAGGGTGTAGGGTGGAGTGAGGGGGACGGAGTATGTGTGGGGTGGGGCTTGACTCGTCATCTTATATTTATTTATTTATTTAGTGTTTTACGCAGTACTCAAGAATATTTTACTTATACGGCGGCCAGCATTATGTTGGCAGGAAACCGACGGCCATCCGCAGGTTGCTGGCAGACCTTCACACCTACGGCCATTCTATAACATATACGCACATACACATATGCGTAAACTGGTTTACAGGGCGACTCCATTCCATGGAATGATTTGCGTCAAGGCATTAAGATGTATTTCAAGGATTCGGGCTGTTCTAATCGACAATGGACAGTCATTAGGGAACCACTGACACAGTGCTGTGGCTTAAAATTTGTGGGTCCTACATAAATAATTCCCTACAGCTTTAAAAACTAAACTTCCATTTTTCGGTGGACAATGCAGGGTTCTCGGAGTTGAGTTAACGACTCCAGCGTCCACAAGGTCCGAATACAATATTCGTCTTTGCAAAGTGTATAATATATACATACTTGTTTAGTATGCAGTAGTTATTCAGCATACGGGTGACCACTGAACCCTTGTCCCGAGGAGTATAACTGGTCGTCCAGCCCACGTGTGACAGTTCATTGGTCTGGCAGAAACTGAATTTGCTATTTTTGCTTGTGACGCGCGATTGACCCTTCAGCCAAAATTGGCAAATGCGGCTACTTGTGTAGCACTTGTTATTCGTCTGTTCATTTCTTTCTAAGCAGTCTATCATTATTTCGAACACCCGCAAACCAGGTTTACCAAAATTACACCACATGCGCAAGTAAAATATTTGGAAAAACTCTGTTCATTTCCTGTCACCTTGGTCGATTTTTTTCAAGGTCATTGTGGCTGTAATTAGTGACAAGCTTGTAAATACGATATCCTTAAAACACCTTCGGCAAAATTCATCAATCTTGTACCACCTGTGCGTCTACCTGCCAGCCACCTGCGGATGGCCGTGGGTCTTCCCCGGGCTCTGCCCACTTTCCTCCCATCATAATGTTGACCGCCGTCATACAAGTGAAATATTCTTGAGTACGGCGTAAAACATCTATCAAACAAACAAACAATACTAGATCTGTTTTGCCCAATGCCATTTAACCTATCCCCGCATTAAGTTGTAAACACTCTTATGTCTTGCCATTGTGTTGCATAACTTACTGTTATAGAGAGAGCTAGTCAAGAGATGAACGAGCTATATGTGCATCATCATGTTGTATATCACCCGAACAGTGGATTCCTGTTAACCACATACAGAGGCCAATTTTGCGTTAAGGTGGCAACACGCGCGTGGTAACAACCCTTAGGTCCCTGACGACATTATAAACAAGACAGAGAAGATATTTTTGTCATCAGTATTGCTGAAATGGCGTGAAGGCATAATCATTTATTGTTATATACGTCATTATAGTAATATAATGCTCTTCAGAGGCATCGTTGCTACAGCTTGGTAAAATTGGATGCGGGAAGAAGCAGACAGTGTATTCTTTTTGTTAAGGAACACACTGTCTCTTTGGTGCAGGTATATAGGCCTATACAGCTATCTTCCATTGAACCTGCGACTAATGTAACAGAGGGATCGACAACAAAGCGAGGTCAATCTGTTGCATTAGTTCCAGAGTGAACAGACTAATCAGGGGTGGGCCGGACAGGGAAACAATTTCCGAATGTTAAAGGGAAAGACAACTTTAAAATGTGACGATCTCCAGGAAAACGACCATTCAAAAATATCCCTAAAAATATAATTACTTATCTTTTATGCTTTTTTTTCACTGAATTACATGTAGTGAAATGTTTGGATTTTTTGGTGGGTTATATGGATCATATTGCTCAAGTGGGCGGCCAGTGGCGTTGTGCTGCCTCACCCCGGAGGGCTTTAACAGATTAGATAACCACGCAAAGTTCTGCAACAAGTCGCCTTTATTGCCGAACCATGCTGAGGTAAATAAACTGTGGTTGTTTGGTTGTTGTCAGCTCTGAGCGCCATTTAGATAACAGGAACGAGAAATACGCCTCGACGATTTTCTGATATGTAATGTCACCAAAACTAACTCTGGCACAGGAGAGTTCTACATGTTCACAGTATAAGATAGGCGTGACACTCCCCGCCTAATATCAGATTATGATATTATTTAAACACAAACATGGGTCATCCAATGGATCACTGATCTAGAGTAGCTGCCTGGAAGAAATATGGTCATAAATCAATATCATCACTCGGAGAGAAGCGGCACAATCTCAGAAATGGGTCTAGGATACGTGGTAATGGATCCATTTCTCGTCCCACGAATCTCCACTTTCCTAACTTTGCCGTCCGCGCTCTGAAAGACTTTGGTAACTATTCCAATAGGCCAGTCATTTCTGCGGGTGTCCTTATCTGTCATGAGCACAATATCTCCAACTTTCACATTAGGGTGAGGAGTCTGCCATTTGCGGCGTGGTTGTAGTGCTTGAAGGTATTCCTCCCTCCAAGATTTCCAGAAGGTCTCTGCCAAGACCTGCACGTGTTTCCACTGGGCACGGTATGTATGGGCTTCTGGGCTTGAACGTCCTACATTTGTTAAGTGGGTGCTTGGTCTTGTGGATGGGGCAATGAACACTCGGATTTAGGGCCTTTCCGAGATCTTCCGATTTCATGATTTCTGTTTTTCTCGTCAGTACACTTTTCTCATGTGGTTGAACTGATTGTCTGTTTTTAACGGAGGAGGTGGATGATTCCTCGTAACGAAAACTTGGGTCGTTCTTCGTTTTCGCGAGCTCCTTGATAAAGTCCACAAAACAACTGAATGGTGGGAATGTAACTCCATTTGTTTTTTGAAGTTCGAAGCATGCGTTGTCCACTTTTCCTGCATACCATACGGAAGCTTGCTCACGATTGGAATTATCCCAGTCGAGCTGTCGAAGTAAGAGAGCGATGCTTTGTACATAGGGTCTTCCTTGATGGATGAAATCTCTGAAAGGACATCGCACAGTTCGTACAATTTCGGAGCATCCCTGTTCGTCAGCTTTGGAAAATGTGAAAGCTTTGACCTCAAGGCCGCTTCAACCATCTCTGGACAGCCGTAGCGTTCGTCTAAACGTTCCCAGACCCTTTTTCGTCCCATTGCTGGATCTCTGGCATTTAATTAACAGGTCTAGCTCTTCACGGGCATTGACTTGTAATTCCTGCATAACGTTCTGAAAACTCAACTTCCACATCGCGTAAGATTCTGGCTTATCATTAAACTGATAGAGTCTTGTCAGAAGTAGGTCCCGTCTGAGTAAGAACGTTGTAAAGTCATTAGCCATTGTGTTCTCGTTAGCCTGACTGTGTCGACTGTTAACTTGGGGTACGTAACTTGGGGCTCTCGGGTCGAGGTCAGAACGTGTGACGTTGTGAGAGTCGACATTCGTACTCTCCAGATTTTTCCCGGCTCTAGGAGAGGTATCGGTATAACAGTTTGAAACATCAGGTTGCCCAATCGGTGTTTGCGATATAACTGGATCACCAGACAGATTTTGTGCTTTGCGAGTGTTCGTACCGACGAAGGAACATTCATGTGAATTTTCGATCGAGTGTTTCTCAACATAACGCAGTGTTCGCTGTACTGGGTTTTCAGACGGTAGCAAGAGGTTTATTGGCTCGTGATGTGACGGTATGTTGACTTCACTTTCTTGTACTGCTCTGAGTTACGCTTCCGCTGCCGCTACATCTCTTCGCTGTTGTAAAACTTCCAAATCAGCTTCCAAATTGGCCTTTTCGCGTGCAGACCGGGCTGCGGCTATTTGTTGCTGTTCGTTAATCTGCGCGTGGCGTTTACGAAGGTCAGCTTCTTGTAAACTAAAGGTTGTCCTGGCCTTGGCTGCCTCGGCCCTGGCATGCATCTTGGCAATTAAAGACACCGCTGACGATCTACTGTGGTGAGAGCGTGAGCCTCTTGATCTGTTCGACAATGTCTCCAATACGCGCTCAATACGCTCGTTGACATCTGACATGGCTTTGTTTACTACTTCGGAGTTCACAATATTTAGAGAAACACCAAATTCTATCTGGTCAGTACTTTCTTGAATGTCTATCGCGTGGAGTAGGGCGATATATTGAGCTGAGATTGACCGATAAGAGTCATAAGATTGTGATAATGCTCTCTCAGCTTTACGTAGTGCTATTAACTCATTTGGACAGTTTTCACATTGATCTAAATGTTCTTCAACTGTTTCCCAAGCATTTGTTAGCTTAACTGACAACTCATGGCATGTAGAGTTATTCATGGTTTTGTCTGGCCGTACAATGGTGTGTGCTGATGTTTCCTGGGAAGGTGATGCAACACTGTTGTCTGCATTATCGGTATCCATACTGGGATATGTTTTCTTGATTTTCCTGGACACAGTTCACCCAAGCATTGCATGTATAAATGCCCTTACTGGCTTATGTGAATCAAGAAAATTAATGTTTCGTGTGTGCTATACATATGTATTACACACAAGGGTCCTTTACGCAGGTTACCGTTTTTGTGAGGTTTGTCCACTGTGGCACAGGCTGTAAGGGTTCGCTGAAACAGGCGTTGACCGTTGTTCGGTGCGTCGTGCGATGAACGATGTCCAGTGTCCGTAGCTATTCCTGTATAGGCTGGCCGTGTAGCGGTCTCTCCTGTGTCCGTGGTAGCGTGGAAACAACCAGTCGGTCAGAGTTTATTTACTGTGCTGCCTCACCCCGGAGGGCTTTAACAGATTAGATAACCACGCAAAGCTCTGCAACAAGTCGCCTTTATTGCCGAACCATGCTGAGGTAAATAAACTGTGGTTGTTTGGTTGTTGTCAGCTTTGAGCGCCATTTAGATAACAGGAACGAGAAATACGCCTCGACGATTTTCTGATATGTAATGTCACCAAAGCTAACTCTGGCACAGGAGAGTTCTACATGTTCACAGTATAAGATAGGCGTGACAGGCGTCACAAAACGTTTTGTACACCTTTATGGTCAGCTCTGAATAAAGTTGCAGGGAATTGTACATCTAATGTATTCCTGTGTGTAGAAACGCGAATCTCACAAGTTCTGCCTTAGGGACAGAAAAAAGTCTGCGTGATATCATTGGTGAACTACAGTATCAATATCGTCCACAAAACCCACCATTTAACCAAAACATTTGACTGCATTTAATTATGGCGAAACAAAACCCACAAATCGTGAAGGTATTTTCACATACAGTTTTTAATGCTTTTAATTACTCACAATAACTTCATTTTTGCAGTTTCTGTACCGTTAACGTTTTAACATGCTACGGTTTCCTTTATCACCAGTTCTTGGTCACTAACTTACCATCAATTCCCTACAGGCAAGGTGCTACGTGAGGTTCCTGTTCCCAACGCTACCCGGACGACGTCCTGTTGTTTCGGCGGGAAGAACCTGGATGAACTGTACATCACTTGCGCACGCAATGGTGTCACGGACGAAGAGTTCAAGACAACCGAGTCTCTGGCTGGCTCCGTCTTCAAGGTCACCGGACTAGGGGTCAAAGGGAAGCCCGCATACGTATTCCAGCCAAACTAATAGATACTAATGTACTGGGAAACTATACTTTAAGATCGTCATGCAAGATCTTGAGTGTTGGGGACATATGTTTACATGGTATCAAACAGTATTATATTGTTGAAAAATTGATCATCATTCCAGCTTTGCCAGAAGTGAAAAATTCTTATTTTGTATTTGATTAGCTGATTGACGTCAATAATGCTTATGAATACGAAGAACTGATCACTGCTCTGTCCCAGTAAGTTTATAACAGTCGTGTAGGCCGTTGCAGGTGTCTGTTAACACACCAGTCAGTATTTAGGAGCTTAAAGACGGTCGTGAAAACGTCAGTTATTACCTAGCTGGGAAATCTTGTCCTGGATTTATCCCAAAAGCTCCATTTTATTTATTCAAGATATAAGCTTTTTACTTACAAACCAGCCCATTCGGTGGAGATTGGTCTCTACCATCAATTTATATTTAAGAACTTTACTGGGTACCTGCACAAAGGCTCCCACGAAAATACACCTCCAATTATGTATGTATGGTATTCCATGACATGGATTCATATACTTCATATTTTTACCAACATTTCCAGATGGACAATATGTTTCTGATATTTTGGTAATTTGACATAATGGTATATGTACACGAAGACAGAAATGTATTCTATTACTTTTACTTGTGGCTCCTGTCTGTCAATATTCCTTGTCAAATGTAGAATGTTTAGAATTTGCATAGTATTTAAAGAATTCTGCATTTTTCCTTGCGTTGGTCGTTGGTTTCAATGCAATAACTTTCCAAATGTTGGCAGATTTTGTGTGTTTGTTCATTTTGTGTACGTCTAACCTGAAATTAATTTCGAAAGCCAGGATTCCGGAGTAAATTTTGCACATTTTGACATATTCCTTAATTTTGTTTCAGTTGTTGGTCTCCATTCAAACACTGCTTCAAATAGTGTCGTATTTGTGATAAAAGTTTCCAAGCAGATTCAATTTGTTGTCTACGAGATCAAGTTACAAAGCCAGTTTACTGCATGGGTTTTGCATAATTAACAGGGGGTATATAAATTATCTGAATATACTTTGATTTGATTTGATTTTGATTGATGTTTTACTATTTACTCACGAATATTTCACTTACACGACAGTGGTCAGCATTATGGTGGGAGGAAACCAATCCGACGACCATCCACAGATTGCTGCAGACCTTACCACGTATGGCCGGAGAAGAAGCCAGCATGAACTGGATTTGAACCTGAATATACATGTACATATTTTTATACTAATATAAAAGACTGCGGCATAGAGAGTGAAACCAGAGCAACGATCCCGGTGTGATAGTTGGCTTATGGTCATATGTAACCTGGTACAAACCGGTGAAGTTTAGCCTGTCCACAAACCTGCGGATGGCCGTGGGTTTCCTCCCTCCATAATGCTGGGAGCCGTCGTAAAAACACCAACTAAATAAATTAAATTAAATGACCACGATGACACACCTCAGAACATTTTTCCGCCCTCTGTATATCTGCAACCCCATTCCAGCATTGTGAACACATCACATCAAACACATGAAGTACGAAAAATACAACTGTTTATTGAGTCAATTCCAAGAGATAAAAATATGCTACAAAATCTGTTTAGCATGCTGACTGTATTTTGTAAAAGTATTACATATTTACGTTTTTAATTGAAACAAATGGACTTGACTAACCTAAATTCCACAATGTCGTGGGCAAAAAGAGACGTAATTTCAAAGCAGTTTCAGGTGGTATTGTTCGTGTGAAGAACTGTAAACCTGTTAATAATTCAATGTCCCGTATCCGCACTACATTGTCCAGCAAATAGCTCGTAGAGTTCTGTCGAGAGAACACAAACATGTATTAACAATCATCATGAAGACAGGACAAATACGTATTAACACTCGTAACGACACGAAAATCATCACAAAGACAGGAAATTCATCATGGTAGTGCAAACCTGAAGAAACATTTAATCTTACTCTAACCGTTACAAAGCAGAACTATGGTGTACGAATACCATTTTTTCTCACCCTCGTCAAAATGGAGAGCACTGAATATTTGATCATAGTATTTCTTTATTTATTTATTTGATTGGTGTTTTATGCCATACTCAAGAATATTTCACTTACAAGAGGGCCGCCAGCATTATGGTGGGAGGAAACCAGGCAGAGCCCGGAGGAAACCCACGACCATCCGCAGGTTGCAGGCGGACCTTGGCAGGTATGGCCGGAGAGGAAGCCAGCATAGATTGGACTTGTGCTGACAGCGACCGCATTGGTGAGAGACACATGGGTCATTATGCTGCACTGGCCCTCTACCCCCTCAGCCACAGAAGCCCCTTGATTGTGATAAGTTTCACATTAAAAATCACATGTATAAATCTGACATTGTCATCATTACCTTCGAAAATAAAGTAACACTTATACCCATAAAGGCAGTGTGTTTCAAAAATTCTGGGCCCTGACATGAACAGCAATCTTCGGCTAAATTAAAGCTGGCCAAATCATGGCAACATGCAAGGTACATTTACATTGTCATGGTTATTACAATCTAATTAACACAATACACATTTACTGTATTACTGCATTACTCCACAAAGTTGCTTCTTACTCAAGTCGAAATTAAAATCATTGATGTAATATGCAGTTTTTGGTCCCATAAGTCCAAATATTTCTTTACGTCACACTTCTTGATCCCAAAATCAATTCCTATCTCTAATCTTAAGTCAAATCTGGCTGTCAAATACATGTAGTATCAATTTGGGCTTCATAATGTTGCAGTTACTCCTTCCACAAGCCTTTATGTGAACCACAGTTCTCTTGTCTGCCACTGCATAGTTGGGAAGCAGCCTGTTGTGAGATTGGGGACTAAGAGTGGAGTAGATACAGTTTATAGCTTATCAACATATCTGTACTTCATGGCCTTGTGAACAGAACATACAACTCTATTAAATGAAATGGATGCTTTAATTTTTCAGCGTGAAAATCTCAGTACCAGAGCAGCAAAGGCGTCATGATACCTCAATTTCAGAGGTCACAAAGGCCTCTGAGCTGCAAATAAAGATTTTTGTGGAATAGTCAGGGTATGTTAGAAGTCTTCCAATGGTGTGCTGCAGGCCAGCTAGCTGCAAAATACTCAACAAATTCTGCCACAAACAAATTAAATGTCTGGGCAAATTAGAGGAATGTTATACTTTACTGGTCAAATTTGTTGAAAATTATGGATGGTAGCATGTTGTCTGGTTGGGGATGTGTGTATTTTTGGATATTAAAGCAAGAGAAAAAAAAATCTGAAAATCACCAGACATATCTTTTGATGACAAACTCACCCAACAAAGTGGTATATCATCCAGGTGAGGTAAAACAAATGACAGAACTCCATAGGTGCGACAGCTGCCACCAACAAACTTTTCACACCTCACCAAGGACAGGTAAAAATGGGTAGCCAGCGGAAGTTGTTCCACTTGAGCGTCAGTTGCATTTCTACAAAGTAGTCATCATTAATACCGAGGTGAGAAATGCAGGACAAAGACAAATAATTTATTAAAACATTGAAAAATTTTCTGATTGATTTATAATTATTTGCACTTGCCCACATACCTCAACAGCTTCAAATAATAAAAGCAGAATTAAGCTGAGCCTCCTGCATATGGATTTGAACTTGTGACTTCTTTGCTGAAAGGCTAGTGTGCTAATACTTCCTAGCAACAACACTTTGACTTAACATTTTGTTAGTATATGCATATCCTGAACAATTATATCATTTTAACAAAATATAAATTTAACAGAGTTAAAGCAATATGGTGCTGAGAAAAGGTACAGAAGCCTTATATCACTTTAACAAAATATAAATTTAACAGAGTTAAAGCAATGTGGTACTGAGAAAAGCTACAAGCAAACAGATGTTCAAGGCCTTTTGAAAGTGCTCAAATTACCTTAAATGACGTTCAATGTGAGACTCATGTTTCAGAGATTCAGATCACAGTAATATAATTCGCTTACTGCTGTAAGTTTGCTGCAGTGTTTGTGAAAAGAACAAAGCTTTGGACTGCTTAACTGAGACAGGAAGCTGTTTTGCATGTTTTCCACTGAATGCAATTAGGCTATTTAGACGAGAAACTGCACAGCTTCCTTTAATTTGAGGTGGGTTGCTAAGCACCATTTTACCTATGATAGTACCTGATCTGTTGAGGTGTATCCGCCAAGCCATCACTGTTGTTGTCAAAGATTGGTCCTGCTGTCACGGAAACAGGGGAAGAGAAGTTGGACCATTTCTGTACCATTGTCAATAGACTAAACCATATTCCTGAATAAAAAGATGAGAGATGTATGTAATATGAATACTGCTGTACATGTATACTGAAGTATAAGATCAGTACAGCTAATCTTATCCAACTGATGACAGTCTTGCCACCATCTTTATAAAGAAAAATAATAAAAAACTAAAAACGATGAAGTTTCCCTCCGCATTTCACTGAAACCTGTGTATCTAAAAGTACTTTTGCTTATTTGTTTAAAACTTTCTTTTCAGGAAAAATAAATTTGTTTTAAACCTGTAATGAGTTGTACCTGTTTTAAACCCATTGTACATCAGCACTGAAGCAGTTGAAAGTTTGGCATAGTTCCCAATGAAACCTGAAAAGTAGCAGCAGAAGAAAAAATGACAAAAACTTCCAATCAAATAATCTGCCATAACATATTGAAGTATTCACCTGCATCTTCACATGAGCTTCATGGTTAAAGTAGTTCTTTAAAAGGTACTCATCACTATTTTCATGCCGTACAGGCTTATGTGTGAATTGAAAGAAGCAGCCAGCTTGTACAGATCTGCAGAAAAGGTGAACCAAATTCTCAACATATATCTGTAGGCATGCCACTAAGCCAACAAACTGTCCATTATAGAACTGCATGTCAACCATCTAACAGGCCATCACATAGGAGGTAAACCTATCTTAAAACAAATGCGCTGGAGCCTGTTTTACAAAGCTGTCGCAACAATGTGCCATGCGCAGTTACCATCTCTTCAGTGCATGATGTCATGGAAGTAACACCAGTCGCCAAATTTGCGACTGCATCACAAAACAGGTCCAAGGTATACATAATATAGCCAAGGAGGCTAAATTCTGACAGATTTTGTGACACCAAGATTCAGCCAAGGCAGCTGGATTCTGACACACATCTGCATACCCAGGCTCTGCCAAGGCAATTGGATTATGACAAAATTCGTGACACCAAGATCCTACAGATTTCCTACAAACAGAGAAATACAGCCAGAAGGAAACATCAAGATTCAGCCAAGGCAGCTGGATCATGACAAACTTCCTATAAACAGACAAATACAACCAGCTGAATTCTGACAAACTTCTAGACATCAATACTCAGCCAAGGCAGCTGAATCATGACAAACTTCCTGTAAACAGACAAATACAGCCACCTGAATTCTGACAAACTTCTAGACATCAATACTCAGCCAAGGCAGCTGAATCATGACAAACTTCCTGTAAACAGACAAATACAGCCACCTGAATTCTGACAAACTTCCAGACAAAAACAGCCAAGGCAGTTAGATTCTGAATGACTTCCTATAAACAGAGAAATACAGTTAGCTCCATTCTGAAAAACTTGGTGACAAGGAAATTCATCCAAAACATCTGTATCCTGATTTAGTTCCTAACACAGCCAATAACAAATCTGCACAAAAACCACACCAATTCCAGTAAACACAACAAAACAACTGTATCAAAGGCATATCTGATCATTATAAAACCCTTCTTATAAAACTGCAGCTTAGCCATGTATTTGTATCCTGACTCACTGTTGATTCAATGAAGTTGTTTGCCATTCTTCAGAACAAGTCAAGCCTCGAGTTCAAAGAGATATGTCAGTTACAAGAGTAACTGCTGTAAATGACCTAAAATTTCGTCTAAAATAGTGCATATTCAAGGGCAGAGAAATGATATAAAATATTATTTCTGGTGCTGCAACTCACATTTTCTCAGCAGGGTATGATCAAATCTTCCAAACAAAAAACTTAAAGCAACTTTCTAACCTCAAAGTCTCAGAATCAGGAAAATTAAGTAATATTATCATGGACAAAATTTTAGGCCATTTTAGGTAGGTTGAATTTTGTAAATTACACATAGAGATGTGCAACATTAACGGAACAATATATACTCCTCTGGCTAAAACACAGTCTTCTGAGTTACACTGACAGGTGGAAATGAAAATTAAGGCAATATTGCTGAAAAGACAGCAAAAGCAATTTAGAGTACAGGATTTGGGAGCTTGCACCAGCCGTTGTTGACACCATATGTGTTCTTGCATGATAGAACATTTAGCAGAGGTGGAAGGAAAAAAAAAAGTCTTTCCAAACATTCTATCTAAAAAAAGACAAAAGAAGTCCTCTATTTCACCTACACTCAGTTTAGCATGTCAAAATGCAATTTCAAACACACACAAAGTACTGATGCCAATACTTAAGTTTTCTGTTAAGAAATTAATCAAATTTTATAAAAAAAAAAATCTAAGCTGTCTCTAAGAAGTTGATGAATCAATCAGAAACAAGCAAAATGCATCGCTTGAAAATTGCCAAATTTTGGTGAAAATACAGAACACTGATTACCCAGCAAATTGACAAAAAGATTTTATCAATCTTTATCATTTAACCCTTTTTAAAACAGATATTAAGTTTTTGAAACAAGAGCATCTCTGTGAAATTCCAGATTCTGTGACTGCAGTCATCACATTCTTATATATTTGACCTTGAGGCAGGAGTGAGGTCAAGGTCAGATTGGGTGCGGTCCCAGAACAGTCAAGGTCAGCTGGAAGAGGAACCCTGGGGTCATCCAGTATACAGTTTGCCTCACCAGCTGTATCCTCTAGAGGGGGCTGTGAAATGGATGAACAAACAAGAAACAGGGTTACATTAAATGAACTTGCATGCACAAAAACTTTTATCCCAAACAGGAAATATCTGGAGCAGTTATTACATTGAAACCAAAGCAAGACTAATGCATGCTTAAATCCAAATTAATATCAGCTGCTTCTGACAGATGATTACTTTTACTGGATCCTAACTAATCAGCTAAGCCAGACAACAAAATCTTCAAATCTTGCGAAGGTGTGCCTGAACAAAGTATCAAGCATATATTAGATAAATTATATGTGATTTTAAGGTCATAATTTTCATAATTGAAAATACTTCAACTGAGGTGCAAATATTTTTGCTATAAAAAAATAATTTTTTATTTATAGCTCTGTTGGATGGCATTAATAAGCCACCATTGGAAAGTGATTCAAAATCCACAATTCCAGATAGAAGAAATTTCAAAAACTGTACACTTCCCATCGCTTAATAATAAGTTATTACCGTGGCTGAAGACAGAAGGAAGAAAATCCACCTAGGGTGATACAGCTCTGTATTAAAACCTGTGGTGAAGTCATCTTGGTGCAAATAGCACAGATTCTGTCCTCCAGGGGAGGCAACCTGAGGCGGTCCATACTCAATCACATCTGCCAGTGACGTATTCACAGTGCTCAAGGTCTGCAGTTTGTCGTTATTTTCCTGCATGGTGAAGGGAATTGGATTGTCAATACAAGCTACAAATTCTCACATGGGTTCCAAAACCACAAAAGCAAAAACTTGCACACTGACAAATTCTTTGTCCAGTATATGGTCAATCTTGAGAAAAGATTTTATGACGTTTTTTCTTTTCTTCTGGAGTACAATTACAGACAGCTGTCTTATTGGTTTAAATTAATACAATGACATTGTTCATGACACAACATTACATTTTTTATTTATCGGGGGCCGAAGAGTTAGGCTTTAATAACAAAATGAAATTAGCCACATGTATATGTGTTTGTAAGTTAAATTTAAATGTACTAATTGTATTTATTTATTTCATTTTACATTAACAGCTAGAATAATAAATCATTTTTCACCTACACAATGCCCAAGTTAAACCAGCAAACTTTGGCAACTTGTTGACAAACTTTCTCACATGTGACATACATATATTAACATTGTCCGGAAGACAAGTGGATCTTCAATGAACCTAAGGCTGCTTGGATTGCCACACATGCTTCACTGACTGTTTACACATGTACAAGTAATCACCAAAGCACCAGAAACAGTGAGAGCACGGGAATCTACAAATTCCTTGCCCGAGGCCTGATTTGAGCCTGCACCTGGTATGTCCTAGCACTTGCAAGGCAAAAACCTTCACAATTGTGGTACCTCTACTTGATCTCAGAGGATCAGAGCCTACCTGGCTGCTGTGACAGGCACAGGTGAGTGCTCCCGTCCTGTTAACACTACCCCAAGGTGAACACATGACAGGTGTGGTGTGAGAGGTGAATCCCTGTACAGGTGGGCTTGACTTCAGGATGTGACTCAGCGCCCCAGGGGTGCCGTTGTTTGGAGCTGGTGTGATGCCCAGCAACTCTGAAGGTAGCACAGCATACACATGATTCAGGCTTAGAAACAAATTTAAACATACACACTGTATTACAACTAAAGTTTGGTCTTTTTCACAAAGCATATAAAGGCATTAGAATAATATTTTTGATGCCCACACTTGAGTTTATCTAGCAAGAAATTAATCATGTGTCTCTTGCAAATAGCTAGACTTCAAGTGAAGTGTAGTAAATTGATTCAGTACACTATAAATCTAATCCAAAATGAATTCTTTCCTTAATTAATACAAAATTAAATCAATTAATATAAACTAAAAAACAACCACTATTAGCAATTATTTTTATTATTTCACTATTATTTTTATTTTCACTTCTTATTACACAAATAAACAAGCAAACCAAGGACCAGAGTTAATCCTATGATGAATCCTGAATCTGAACATTAAACTCAGAACCTGAATACACTGAACCAACAGTAAATGCAAATCTACACGTACATTCACCAAACCACGAATGCAGAGTCTACTACAGCAAAAGGTTGGCCCTGAACTCACCTGACATGAGGTTGTACAGTTCGATGTTCTCAAACGGTTCAATTTCTAGTTGATTCCTGAACGAGGGTCCTTGAGCAACAAATAAACTCTGCAACGAGTGTAGATATCGTGCATAGGCTTTTTATTTTCTCACTGTTTTTATAGTTCAGTGAAGCTCGACCGCTTCACTATGTACACCTTATATACTCTAGAATGTTTCCATTTCTAAGGCTATAGTTTGGTTTATGCACAGACAAACATTCACAGAGGGTCCCAGGGACGCTGCCATATATGTACATGAGCAGAACCCTACATGTACTACTTCCTCACTCCCCCATCATCTCCTTCAGGACATAAATCATTGAGCAAAACTATCAAGGAGGTCCTGGATTTGAACTGTGCATCTCACAATCATAAACAGGTATACTTCTATTCTTCCAAGTGAAACGCAGCAAGGCCAAAGATAATATTTTCTGAGGAGATGACGACACTTTTCGAAAAAAAAGCCCAATTCATGTGTTTCTAGTAAATAAAAACCAACTAATATATTTACAGAGAAAAACAATTAAAACTAATAACTTTAGTTGAAGAAATGCTTCTTAACTATTAATCCAAACAAATTAAGGCCTGAGCATTGCAGAACAATGATGTTTAAATTAACACACAGCTATACACGTCATAAGAGTCACATCTTACTGTCATGATGAAGATTAGATATACTTACCCCAAGTTCAGGGAAACGATTATCCCAGCCATGGTTGGCTCCTTTACAATTATAATACCCTCTTCTGCAACCATGAAAAAATTTGTTTACTCCGATACGCAGGTTTCGAGATACAACGTTTCGACAAAGGATTGTGGTCCCTGTGAGAGGGGACATCATGGCTTTACTGCATGGTAGCATTGACCTACCAATTTTAACATGGGGTCGGTATTTAGATGGCATTAAAATGGATTGTGTTCAACGGCTGAATTATGTTTTTGAGTGGGTTTGGGTATCAATTATTGAAAAACTGATATGGTGCCAGTAGTTTTATCTAAACTCAAATATTGCCATGTTAAATGACAAGCAAGTAGCCCTACCATGCCATAAAGCGGAAAGACCATTTTGGACTACATCCTTATGACACAATGACAGGAAAGTACGCTTTGTGGTTCATGGGCAGAGAAGTTCCCTTGATTCCATCATTCACATGGCCTCAGTGGCAAGTTGCTTTTACATGAATGTTCCTCTGGCACATGCTAGCCTGAATGCCACAATACAAAGAATTTCATATGAATAAAAGTTCATCAGTAACTTGCCTTAAGTTACTGGTTTTATACAAAGCATCCAAGATTTAAAACGTTAAGCTCCAATCAATTCTGTCAAAACAGTGCACTCACATTGGTGTCCTCAGAATTTTCCAACCATTTACTGATGCACACTTCTGTATATATTTTCAACCATTTTAAAGGCATTTCTATAGCATTTTCTGTACTGGTGATAAAAATTAAAAACTGAACAAATTTTGTCACTGTATTAAAGTGAAATGGCTCTGTAGACGTAGTGGTGAGACCAAAATGACTCCTGATAGATAGACGGCACGACAATGCAAAACTATGCCCAAAATTTCATGAAAAATAACATGAAAACAAAGTTAACAAATGTCATGCCCATAAAGCTTACCTGCTGACCAGCCAGCCTGGCTCTGACTGGAGCAAAATCTCCGGTATTCTCTTGTTGTTCCTGTAGTGGTTCCTCACGGGGCTGAACTGCTTATCCACAACTCTCAGGTGTGAGTCGTTAATACACTGTAACTTCTTCAGATACTCCTCTAAGGATACTAAATCAGACAAAAACATCAGCATACAAACATATGTGGCCGGTATAACAAGGTCTTCCCACAAGGAAAAGACCACTTCAGTCTGTACTACCAGGCCCCAACAACCCCCCTCTCTCCTCCTCCAACAAACTGACAACCTAACTCACTGCAAAATTCTTGTGTACTCTGTTCAGCAACAACCAAATAGTTAAATAAATATACCTACATGTACCAACGTCAATACACCATCTACGGCATGTTCTCTGTCAAATCTTGACACAAATCTAAGGTCAATCAGTGCATAAAAGGAGAAAAAAATGCATCAGACAACACATGAAAAAGATTTAAAATATTAACCTATGGAATGTACACTGGCAGAGGGCTTTAGCTATCAGTGCAGGTGCACGTGATGGCCTACCTGGTGGTGTGTTGGGGATAATGCTCTTGGTCTTAGAGCTGTACCTGTAGGAGGTAGCCAGCTGTGCGTCAGGTCCGTCATACACATACACCTGGCTCAGCTCTGTTGTATTCAGGTAATCATTTAGCTTCACCTGTCGCTCACAAGAACTCTCCACCATACCTACATCAATGAATTGATGAGAGAGACACGAATGAACAGATGAATTAATGAAACAGGCGAGGAGATAAGAGGGAGATGGATGAAGTGATCAAAGATCAGTGGATGAATTGCTGAAAGAGGCGTGGATGAACTGGTGAGTGAGATGTTGATGAACTGATAAGAGAGATTTGGATGAAGTGATGAGAGTAACATGGATGAATTGATTGGGGAGACATGGAAGAACTGATGGGAGAGACATGGATGAATTGATAAAAGAGGCATGGGTGAATTCATGAGAGAGACATGGATGAATTGATAAGGGAGACATGGATGAATTGATGAGAGTAACATGGATGCATTCATGGGAGAGACATGGATGAAGTGATAAGAGAGGAATGGATGAATTGTTGAGAGACATGGGTGAATTGATGGGAGAGACATGGATGAATTGAAAAGAGAAACATGGATGAAGTGATGAAGGAGACATGAATGAATTGATGGGAGCGACATGGATGAATTCATGAGAGACATGGATGAATTCATGAGAGACATGGATGAATTGATGAAAGAGATGTGGATGAACACATGGGAGAGACTTTGAGAGAGAGATGGATAAATTGTTGAGAGAGACATGGATAAAGTGATGAGAGAGACATGGATAAAGTGATGAGAGAGGCATGGATAAATTGAACAAGAGACATGGGTCAACTGATAAGCGAGGCATGGATGAGTTGATGACACAGACATGGATGAATTGAAAAGAGACACATGGATGAAGTGATAAGGGAGACACGGTTGAATTGATGACACTAATATGGATGAATTGATGGGAGACATATGGGTGAATTGATGGGAGACACATGGATGAATTGATGGGAGAGACATGGATGTATTGATGGGAGAGACATGGATGAAGACATGAGAGAGATGGATAACTTGTTGAGAGAGACAAGGATAAAGTGATGAGGGAGACATGGATGAATTGATAAGGGAGACATGGATGAATTGATGAGAGCAACATGGATGAATTGATGAGACAGACATGTATGAAGTGATGAAGGAGACATGGATGAAATGAACAAGAGACATGGATGAACTGATGAGGGCAACATGAATGAATTGATGGAACAGACTTGGATGAAGTGATGAGAGACATGCATGAATTGATGAAAGAGATGTGGATGAACTGATGGGAGAAACATGGATGAAATCATGACAGACACATGAATGAATTGATGAGAGGGAAACATGGATGGAATCATGAGAGAAATATGGAAAAATTGACAGGAGAGACATGGATGAACAGATGGGAGAGACATGGAAGAACTGATGAGAGACATGAATGAATTTATGAGAGACATGGATGAATTGATAAGAGAGGCACGGATGATTTGATGAGAGACACATGGATGAAGAGATAACAGAGGCATGGATTAATTGATAAGAGACATGGATGAACTGATGAAAGCAACTTGGATGAATTGATGAGAGAAATACAGATGAACTGATGAGAAAGAAGATAACTGAAATACATTAATCTGATTGTTATTTATCATGCATAAAATAAACAATGTACTGTATTTCACCCAGAATCAGTCCTGTAAAAATGCACTTTCCGAAGCACAAAAAGTCCTTAAAACGATACTTTTTGCGCCAAAATTTCACTTTTTCTGACAAGGAATTACCCAAATTTCTCAAAAACCTCTAATAAATGGTCTCATAAGGTGGATCAATTACACTAACCATGATCTGCCACGGCAATGATGTTAACACAGGTGTGTAAGTTTCTCCTCACCAGCCCATCCATCAGTTGCCCCACCATGCTGTCCACTAGCTTCAAGGCTTCATCCGTCTGAAATTGGGCAGATGTAATGTATTAAAGGGCGCTTGGAGCAGTTCACAATACACATACATTTCTCTGCGTCATTCACTTACTACTGATACGACTTACTCACATCAAGACATTTCAATAGCATTTCAAAGTTGGCGTTGCTAGATTCACTAGCAGAATACACAAGGATAATCTCACAACTTCACTTTTATTCAATATTTTAGTAATTTATTTCCTCATATAGATCAGCAATAACATAAAAGGGCAGCAACAACACACACACACACATATATATATATATAAACACACACACACACACATATATATCTTGTTGCTGCCCTTTTATTTTACTTATAACTTCTATATGTATATGCATATTAATTATATACAGCACACACATTGGGCTAAGACATTGGCTTTGAAATATTGACATATATTTTAACTGAAAAACAATTGTAACAAGTTGGTTTTAGCTATAATACATGCATGTGTGCTTATATTTTGTCAAAAACACAGCCAAAACCAGTAGGTTTGTCAAATACGAAGTTTTAATTCATTTTGAAAACTGTTTTGTGACAGACAGACTGGGTGCTAACCTATAGTCTACTACACACATGGTAATACAAGTTATAGCGAACACATAATATTGTAAAAATTGTGATAATGGTGACATGGTATTAAAAGCTATAGTCAATACATGATACTGTAAAAACTGTGATAATATCAATAGCGTAGATAGTGTGACATAGGATTAAAAATGCAAAATATCATAAAAACTGTAATACCAGTAATATCAACAGTCTAGATAGCTGTGATCTTGACCATGATTTCTTATTGTGTTACATGAGACGTCTGAATGACATCACAGGTCTTACTTTCTCCTTCTGCCATATCATGATCCTGATACAAGCTTCAGTGTGACAGGTAGCATGGCTAACTGGGTTCTGGTACTACAAAGAATCCAGAGAAAGTCAATATCAAGCCCTTCAGATACCACAGTCAGAGAGCAAGATAACATGACAGGCCTGAGTAATTGTAACCACTCATAGGCTGACCTGACTGAATTAAATGTTCCCCCACCTGCCAATCAATCTCCTCCTCATGATCGATCTTTTTCAATATTGTACTGACGTTCCCACTCAAGAAAACTTTGTGACTTAATTCTTTCAATGAATTCCTTCTGACAGTTTCAGTCAGCTTAACATCTGAGAAGATACTAGCACCTGGCTTGATAACCCACTCATGAAGACCCATGGAGACATTATGGCATATGTCCCAATGTATTTACATGTAGTTCGCTAATTATAGCCCCGGGTCAGTAGATCCAGGATCAATACCCGGATCGGGTCCTCCCAAAGACTTCAAAAATGGTACTTGCTGGTGCTTTGTTTGGCACACAGCAGTGCACGAGCGGTTAGAGCACGAAAACACTGACTGGTGGGCCAAGTGTCAGTATAATGTAACTAGGTGGAGTGTCATGTCATGTCTGGCATGATGTTCCAGGGTGGGAGCAACCAGTAACAATAAACATTCCATACTGAGTCCTCATCATCAGATAACTGAAAAATTTTTGAGTATGACATAAGACCCCAAAACACACATATAAGTACAAGTGCCTACAATAAATTTATTATAGCTCACTGATGATAGCTTGGGGATGGCAAAGGGTATGATTCAAAAGATGACTAACTGAATGCACTTTGTATTCCATAAGTAGTCACATGGCAGTGCAACCAAGTAATGTTCTTACTATGTATATACTCCATTAGGGTGAAGTGTAGGCAACTTGTGAATTTTGCAGACATGGACTTTTCCCCTCTCACCTTGTACAATCTACACTTTGCAAGTAACTGCACACAGATTTTTATTGATTTATAATCTTGTACAACCACACTTTGCAAGTAACTGCACACAGATTTTTATTGATTTATAGTCTTGTACAACCACACTTTGCAAGTAACTGCACACAGATTTTTATAATCTGCACAGCAAATTTTGTCAAAATCAGACAATACTTGGAAACCAATGAGCAATCAGAAAATCCTTATATATGTCAAACTTAAAACAAAATTTTAAACTTTCTGTTCAGTTTTCCAACTTGATAGGCGCTTACACAAAATGAAACCACAGACATGAGGTGTATACCTCAGTACGATGTAAAGATGTGGTGTTTGTGGGGTGTACCACTCATGTACACCCAAGTGCAAGGTATAGATGAAATGTACACCTCATCCATAATGTCTCAGGTGTACACCTCAACCATAATCTCAGAGGTGTACTATACCTCAGGTGCACCTCAGCCATATCAATGACTATATCCCTATACCTCACAGACATGTCAGTAACTTTGAACAAACCATGAGATGATATATCTCAGGTATACCTCATAAACTTGGAAATTTTTTTTAATTCGAGATTATGTACCTTACATACACCTCAACAACAAATCAGAGATAAGACTTTGACAACCAGCTTCAATGAAAATGGGGACTTCAAAGTACTATTCATGTTCAAAATAACTGACTACTAAATAAATAAAAACCTTTTACTGACTTACAATAGTGTACAAACATTGACCAATCACAGAGCACCAATATATTTTGCCCACCAAATGGCAGTGCGCACATTCCTAGAGGAAAACGAACCCAGTTACTAGTTCACAGAAGTTTCCTGCGACAGAATTTTTAACACATAAGCACACTGAAAGGGCTTACATGGCACAGAAAAAAAGGATGGCACTCAATTTTGATCGAACAACTAGAAAGTTTCATGTACATGTGTATCACAATTGTTTAGAGATACGATGATAACAGAATCACTCCTACATGTTTCCAACAACATCTACAATTTATGCATCAAAAGTCATAGTGTTATGAGCTTCTTTCCTATTCAAATAAAAGAAAAGGAGTCTATTACACTAAGGTACACGTTAAGTTGTCTGTAAGTACACTTTGGCTCTATCCCCAGCTATACCTCAGGTACATCTCGATCATTGTCTGCTCTAAGTTTTCCAACCCAGGTGTACTTCAGGTGCTGATTTGAAAACTGACAGTACCTCAGATGCACCCGTAATCTACTTGATATCTGAAGCGTACCTAAAATACATTTCAAAACCAGGTATGTATGTATGTGTGTGTGTATGTATGTATGTATACTTGAGTTTTATGTTGTACTCAACAATTATTCAGTAATATGACAACAAGGAGTCCCTAGAATGTAGTTATGCTGTGCCATCACTGGAGCATTATGCCAAAGACACCAGACATGACAGCTCATCCAGTCACATTATAAAGACACTGGGTCACCCAGTCCTTTTTCCTTGCTCCAATCTGTCAGTGCTGAGTGCCAAGTGAGGCAGCAACAAGTACCATTTTTAAAAGCATTTGTTATGATTTGACCCAGGATGGATCTCCCGGCATCAAGGCAGACCCTCTAACCGCCAGGCCACCAAGAAGGTTCAAAACCGGATATGCTACACCTTCATAGTACATCTCAGACAAACCAAAAGACTTGAAGTACATCGCATTTGGTAAGGGAATAGGCCTAAACTAATATCCCTCAATAAACTAATATCCCTCAAAGCGTGGGTTAAAAATCAACAACAAATCAACTTGTCAGTATGAAATGATACAGGTATAAATAGCCCTGGCAGGTTCACAGTCTGTAATTGCCGCCAGATGGTCGTTCGGCTATTTCTGGTCTTAATCCTGTCAAATCTCAACAATGGCGACAGTCTTTAACAGACTCTCACAGATTACAATTCATGCAGCAGACCCAATAACTCTCTCAACAGCCATGTCAATAAGGGCTGCTCTGCTGTTCTCTGACAATTTTCACTGACCAATCAGAAGACTTGGACACAGTACGAAAAGAGAGGGGTGTCTCAGTTGGAATGCTAATTATGCCTAGTTTCTTTTCAAGCAAGAAACACAGGCACTGATCTAAGCAAGGTTATCACTTTGCAACATCCAGATGCTAGTGCCTACCTGAGTAGAGTTTACCACACCTCTCTACTCTTTTCAAGCCATTTTCATCTGGAATTTTTTTTAAGAGGGGACTGTGCAAAGAAAAAGGTGTGAAGAACATGATATAGGTTTGGATTTCCTCTTTCATGGATTTGATGCCGAGAAGATCCACTTCAATAGCTTGGTAGTGATGAAGCAAGAATGAGACACAGGTGAGCTGAGATGAAAACAAAGCTCCAATCCCAGCAACATTGCCACTTTGCAACTGTGCAGTCTCCAGTGGCAAGTTCTGTATCAAGTGGTAATTGAAGTATAGTATCCACTGGCAATCAAACTACAGCATCCAGTGGCAATCAAACTACAGTATCCGGTGGCAATCAAACTACAGTCTCCTATGCCAACCAGAGTACAGTTTCCAGAGAAAATCAGAGTACAGCCTCCCGTGAAAATCAGAGTACAGCCTCCTGTGAAAAACAGAGTACTGCCTCCTGTGGTAACCAGCCTCCTGCAAAAATCAGAGTACAGTAATTCCACCTGTTTTGTGTCCTCAACACATTTCAAAAAGTACTGAGAAGCACCATCCAACTCAAAGATTTGGGCTGATCTACTGTGACAATTCACAAGGTAAGGAGGCACAATACCGATGGATAAAAACTCAATTTTATTGCTTGTGATGTTTAGATGGTCTTAACAAAGTTCACATTGTAGCTTAAAGTGAGACTAAGTCTGGAACTCAAGCTATTAACTACAGCAATCTGAGTGCAGCAATATTATGGTGGTTGATCTCAATTTGTCACCAAGGGTAAACAAATCTCATGGTGCTCTGTTGTTCCTGAGAGAGACGATGAATTCCTCAGATCCCGTCGACTTGACTGAGGGAATATTCCGCCTCCACCTCAACCATATTGTCTACAGCGTTGTCCTAAACATCATCATAGCTGCAGGAATTCTGGGTAATATACTGGCCTTCATCATCCTGACTCGCAAAAGCATCCGCTCCACGACGACATCCGTCTATCTCCGTCTGCTGGCTGTGGCAGACATTTTTGTGCTCATCACCGCAATATTTCGCTACAAAACATATAAAGTCTTACTAAGCAGCTGCATGGATACGAGCGTCTTCTTTTTCGATCCATTTGTGGAAGTTTACATGGAACCTTTTCATTGGATAAGCCTGGGAATGTCCAGCTTCCTTACTCTGGCTCTCTCCGTGGAGAGATACCTAGCAGTCAAGTATCCCCTGGCCATCAAGCACTCGTCCAAGCTGACCATTGTGCGCGTCTGCACAGCACTGGTTCTCTTCACAGCCTTTTATTTGACACTTCCCAATTTCTTCACCTACTCTGTGGCTTGGGCTCAGTTCCAAAACACCACGATAGCAATTGTGCAACAGACCCCATTTGGAAACTCCTCCCAGTACATGTGTCTCTACCACGAATACATCATCCCAATTTGCTGGTACCTGCTTCCCTGCTACATCCTCACCAGCCTCAACTTCCTGCTGTGTGTAAAGGTTCAACGCTCCTCCAGAATCAGGCTGGGCATTCCCAAGGCCAACAGAAACAGGAAGTTGACCATTCTGGTCATTTCCGTCATTGCCGTCTACATACTTTGCAATCTGCCTCGATGCATTCTCGTGTTCTATCGTTTGGTGCACTTTCCGCAGTTCTGCAAGGAGACGAAGAACTTTTTTTCACCAACCCCTCGCTCATACCTCCTCGCTGATGTTATCTCCAATGTCCTGAACGTTCTGAACAGCTGCCTCAACATCATCATCTACTGCATTGTGGGTACCAAGTTTAGGGAGGAGTTACGGCAATTTGTCACATGTCACAAATTGCGACTTAAGAACAAGGTGTTCCCCACACTTCCTACTATAGCCCAGAAAGTCACATCAATGGAACTGCCCAATTATAATGGCAGCGTATACAGTTAAACAAAAAGTGATTTATGTTCACATGTCGTGTATTATTACCTCTTGCACATACATTCTTTTGTCAAGAACAGAAAATTTCATAGTCATCTATTACAATGGGCTACTCAGTGAGCAATTGGATTCACTTGGAACTGTTCGTATAAACTAAAGCCTCAAATTTTGTATATGATTTTACAGAAAACAGAACCAAATGTATATCTGTTTAAAGAATCCAATTCACAGTTCAAAAAATGTCACTTTTTCTTTTGTGATGTAGGAGAACCAAGATATCGCAGTTCAAAGTAAGCAAAAATGCCCACATAGGGAAAATGAAATGTGTTGAAATGTTCTCAATTTCAACCAATCAAGGGCAAGATATTTCAACCACCCGAAAAGGCATATGATTCTGCTGTGATGTGACCTGTTCCTAGTTCACCATTTTGCCAGGTTGAAGCAGTGTTAAATCAGCTGTTTTAAATCAGCTGTTTTCAGACAATTTTGATATATGTGTGCTTTAAAGCCATTTTCAACAAGAAAGTGGCAGTAGAATACATGTGCATCTCTGGAATGCTAGGGTTATTCCCCAAGGTCTCAACAAGGAGGCTACAATGTGTAGCCTTTGACTGAAATAACAAAGGGACTGTACTTTGCACAAAAAGGAGTGTCTCTGATGCACGGATGATGCAACATCGTGTTTTCGGTTTCTCTAAAATGGCATATCCTATGACCTTGTAATAATTCCACATTAAAAGGTGATTTATAGAGTTACCAAGCAAGTGCCTATGCCTGTTTAGATCTGTATGGACCTCTCTTCTGAAACAATCCGGTCACACTTTATGTTGTCCTTTCTTTTTAAGTTCCTGATTCTAGCTATGGGTTGTATTTTTTAAAAGTCGTTTTAAGGTAGCTTAAGATACCTTTACCTTTAAAAGTGTGATTTTCAACACCAAGCGTATGGTATACATTAAGTTTTGTTTCATGTCCATTTTAAGAGCAAATTCACAGAGTACTTCAAATTAAAGTAACAGCTAACTATAAAGAAAGTACAGAAAGACATACATCTGACAGCAAGTCCAATACTAAAGTTTTAAGACTTGGGACAAAGGAGATTTTCTGCATAATTTCAACAATAACATAATAATGTTTCCCTGTAGCCCTTTTTTCCAGTGTTTACAATATTTATGGTGCTGCCTAACCTCGAAGATAATGGCAAAAGGCATATGCAGATATACTAGTTTTTTCCATTATCATGATAATTATGGACCAATACGGTACTTGGCCCACCAATGTGATCATCATGTTAGACATCAACCAAGGACGTGCCAAGATGTGTATATGTATGTAATGACTGTACATTAACAGTCAAGTTTCAGTGCAGCGCAATGACCCAGGTGCCTCCCACCAATGCGATCACTGTGAGATCAAGCCCAGCTCATGCTGGCTAATCCTTACTGGTCTTATGTAGGAAGGTCTGCCAGCAACCTGCAAATGGTCGTGGGTTTCCCCGGGTCTCTGCCTCTTTCCCTCCCACCATAATACTGGCCTCCGTCATGTAAGTGAAATCTTCTTGAGTCCGGCGTAAAACACTGATCAAATAAATACATAACAAAATAATTTAGGCCAATCTTATTGCTCCAATTCCTAATCTCTCCTATGTTATAATTAGGGTCAGCTTTTTTAAGTTTTAAGTATTTGGGTCCAACATTTAACTTACCAGCAGCATTAGAAAGCTTTGCTCACATAATTAGCAATAACTCTCTCACATAACCTGCTTTCTTTACAAAAATTTCCAGCACACGAGTATAGCCACAATTATAGTGTTGCCTTTTTTCTTTAAAGACCTGGTAAATAAATTTCCCACCTCAACTGAATCTTTTCCTTTTCTGTGCATGGTGTAGTCCGGCTTATGGAAATACAGACTGATGAAGTCTGGTCGTTCTTCTACTGGTGAGTCCAGCCACTTTAACACTGTTGATACACGCTCCTCATAGCTGACTGTGCTGTGAAAGCAAGGTCAAAATGCATGTTAACATCTTAGTACATGTAAATCTACATGCATGCATGATGCAGACTTCATATTGCGCAAGATGTTCCTCTTGTATAAAGTTTAAGGTAAACCAAAAAAACTCTGAACACAATGCTTGATTAACGATTCTGGCATTCATGAAGAAATCATCAGAAAACCTTATTCATCTGTATGGATGTGTATTGGACATACCTAGTTCCTCAACCTTTTCACATATGAAAGAGCAGTTTTTAGTGCAATCTATGCACATTTTTAATTTGATTTTGGAGACAAAACAGCATTGGTTGGATTGCCTAGTTGGCCTGGGTTTCATAAAAAGTATAATTTTATCAGTCAACACAGAATAATGCCTTCAGCATATGCTTGAATAAACACCTTGCAAACATGCTAAAATGTGGAGAAATTACAGCTCGGAAAGTAAAGGCTTTAACAGTTACAATGAGTAAATAGTTTCCTTTAAAACAGTTTAAAGAAAGGTCAAATCTTTAGAGGCCTTTATGCCAACGTTTATGACCAGTTCACTGGATATAGCTTCACTGTAGCTTTTAAATTACTAACCTTGAAATATATCGCACAATGAAATGTCATCCAATACCTTTGATATATGCACATATATTATCACTGCTGTTCTTTACTCAGAATTAAATTACTCATACTCACTTTGAGTATGGGAAAGACACATTTGGCAGCATACCTGGCAAAAAAAAAGGATAATACCCATAGTGTTTAAAGGACATGACATATACGTAATGATTAAAGCCTGTATCAGTATGAAACTCAAACTTTGTCTTGTTTGAAATACAAATACACATATGTTTACAGTTCCATCCCAATGCATGTCCTGAGTGCATGTTGGTCCAATTATTGTCTTACACATAGGCTGATATCTTACAAGTACAGTAATGTACATATAGCCAAATAATTGATATCTGTTGCTTACCGATGTCTCTGAATAACCTCACTTTTTCCAGTACTTAAAAATTACTCCATTTTATGCAGCACCTTGGAATAGCTCCAATTTGTCCAGTTCCTATCAAGTACTCAACTTTTACTGGTGTCTGATCATGACTACAATTTGTTACTCGACTTTGTCCATTAACTAGCCACTGCTCCATTTTGTATGGTACCTAGCTGACAATTACCACTTTGTCCAATAACTGCATGGCACATTGACTCCAATCGATTGGAGTAATTGACTCCAGTAATTGTCAATTAGTCTACTCTGCCCAGAACATGATCCAGTACCGGACAATTGTTAATACTCCACATACATGACCACTACTACACTTCATCCACTGGCTAGTTGACAATATCCACAACAGAGTGTTGCTAATTCTCATGACCAGCAGGGCAGCATGAAGATCAGTTCTGGTATATTTTCAGTGCTGCAAGTGCATTCCCTACCTTGTATTCTGATGTCACTTCCTGTCCAGAAGTAACAGTTTGCAGTCTTTCCCTGTTTAATGGCTGTGTTCCAAATCTGGAGACAAAAAAAAAAAAATGTTTCTAGTGATTTTAAAGGTCATTTACAGGTCTGCGGCTAATTCACTCAGAAATTATGCCAAAGACACCAGGCAAGCACACATCTCACCTTAAGTTCCGCCTTTATCAACTGACACATCTTGCTTGATTCTTACTGATGCATTCGCCTTATAGGGGCACTTGAGGTTTATAGTGAATTTTTATTTAAATCGTTATCAAAAACAATTCTGAGGAAAATTAAGTGTTGCAATCAAAAGAATCATTTTCAAATTTAGGTGAACTAGGCATGCAATGACTGTATGTGTGCTTACACTAGACCTGCTTTTTTCCAGTCAACTTAAGTACCCAGGACCGATTCCACAAAGCCTTTTCTGGCCTAAGTGAAAACTGGATATACCATTTTTAGAGCTTATCATTTCGCAGCAGAAATTAAAATTTGAACCAACTCATTAAGGTTATCTTAAGAGAAATGTGTTGAAATTTCAATTTCCAGGACCAAAACCTAAGCATTGTGATAAAATTCATAAAGTAGAAATGGCTTTGTGGAATTGGCCCCTGATTTACTTTTTTACTCATTTTAGCTGGAACACAAGAGCCTACAGACATGCGGTGATGTTAGTGAAATGTTTGTGTGTCACATTAGCAACATCCAGTGATGTATGTTATAATACTCTTCAACACAAGGGTAGGCCTGTACACGCCCTAATTTCTAGGCTTTCCAAAAGACACTTGCTCTTAAAATTATCACCAAATCTTCACAAAACAATATTAAACTGGCTAGCATGATATCCATAAAGACATCTGTCAATCTACAACCCATCATTTCTTGACAGTTAATTTGCATAAAAATGGGACTGACGTGGCAGCGGAAAACATTAACAACTAAAAGAGTTCATTTTATGGGAATTACTGTATTACAAGTAGGCCTAAATAGAATCGATTGTATGTAAAAATCGATTTTGCAGTGGGAATTCGTAAAGTTGAGGTTGTTGGGCGTCTTGCTTCTGTATGATGACATTATTTTCCCACAGGTATGTTCTTTTGTGCTGTGTTTTCATTGGTTAAAATTGGAAATGGTGATTTTACGAAAAAAAATAGTGAACATAACATATGTCCTGTTCAGTGCCGCAAGCTTTACATGATATCACATCACATGTTCATCGTGCGGATCACACATAGGTATATGTAGAGTTACTGTACGTGTTACATTGAAATTTCTTGAGAGAATCGCTGGTTTTGAACTCCCACCACACATTAGTGTTGGATTCATAGGCAGACGTCTATAACACTACACCATTCTGTTTGTTGTGCCAAAAGCTGTTGTTAGGACTGTTTAACCTAGATGAAGTAAGGATTCCGTGCGCATGTGCGTATGTCACACGGTTTTGTCATATGGAGATGATCGTGGGTTTCTGCCAGGTTTTCTCCTACCATAACACTGGCCGTATTTACAAACATGATAAAAGTGAAATATTCTTAAGTATCGTGTAAAATTACAATCAAATCAATAAATAAATTTTCCGTACTTACTGGCTCTCCTCCCCACCATGCAGGGTCAGATCTTCCCGAACTCCTGATGGTGAACCGTTCATCAAGGACTTTGTCATACATCGTGTTAGCAACAATACCATGGGATTCAGGATACAGGCCCTTAAAACAACAGGATATTATTATATATGTGGCTTATGAAAGCCTAGATTTTATATGACCATTGATAGTGACAAGTTACATGTAACTTCAGTACCATTTTAAATCTGGACAGTTACAGGGCTTGTCTTATTTGATTTTAGAATTGATTTTTTGACATTGTCAACAGTGTCACACAAACTGGAACAATTCAGGAAGCCTGAATGTAAGGATATAATGGATCATCACCACCTTCTTAAAAAACAAAAAGTAATATTTAATAAGTCACATGCATTTTCTGTAAAATGTTGCATAAACCACAAGACATCGATTCAAAGATTTTTAAAAAAGAACAATCCATAAAAGATCAAGACACATGCTTAATATTACAGCAGCATAGAGACATCTGTGCTCCAACATGATCACTTTATGCTAGGGTAGGTTTCACCTGCCAAGTTCAACATGGGTAAGGGAGTACGGAATTTGGAAAATTAAATTAACAGTCTTTGATTAAAGCCAAGTGAAAGACCACTTAAAAATGAAGTTAAGGCTGCTTAAAGGAGCTTAAAAAATGTATCGGAAAATTTTATACATCAAATTAAACACAGTCAAATGTTTTGATTGTATTCTTTGAGTTGTCTTTCATTTTAATCTTCTGATGTGCAGTTGTGGTTGCTGGTGGTTGGAGCATCTTCGGAAGTTTTCTTACAGAAGAGGGGTCACTTTCACAAAACTTCATAAGTCACTTGTTTCATAACTTTCCTCGTAAAAGACGTTAAGGCAACATCATTTACTAGAAAAGTTACAAGAAATGTGACTTACGAAGTTTTGTGAGAGTAGGCCCAGAGCCAGACTTACAGTGACAATGGTGTACATGTTGGGGAATGTCAGGGTGGGGTAGACAGGTCTCATGTACGGGGTTCTAACCCCACACTGGCCCAGTCGCTGTACCATCGGGGTCAGGTTCCTCTTCAAAAGGTCTGCCCCAAAGCCGTCCAAGCCAATCAGAATCAGTGGAGGTGTACTACAACAAAATAATCTCACAACTGAATGCCCATTTAACTGAGTAAGTGTGCTCAGGCTGATATCAATCAATGTTACCTACATAGTGGCACTATGTATATTCATTTTTCTTTAAACTTGATGGCAGTCAGTTTTATGGGTGAAGGAAGTTGGAATGCCCAGGGTATACTGCCAGCCTTAGGTAATAAGCCAAACAGCAGTTTCGACTTGCACATGAACACATCGCGTCACACAGTAGACACACAAACACACATGCTCATCCATCTCCATCTATTAACATTACTAGCCCAGTATAGAGGTCAGTTCTAATATTTATCTGTGTTTTTCACTGAGTTTTTCATTTGAAACAGTCCTAGAGCCCACACATAAGTCTCAAATGTCACACAGGCACATAAAATGCATGAAATGGGCTGAAATGTGTCTGGCTTCCTATGGTCACAATGCTAATAACACAGCCACTAAGGATTATTTATCCATCAGCAAAGGAATTCCAGTCATGTACTGTCAAAACAGCTATCTTGCTAATTATGTTAAGCTTTTAAGCTACCCTGTGTAACAATGTGGATCCTGCAGGGATAAACTCCACATCACAGAGATTACCAAATTCTCTTGACGGCTGACTAATCATGGCCAACTGCAGGGAATTTTTGACGGAAGCAATGGTCTACACAGCCGATATGGACCTAACACAAGCGTTTTAAAACTGCTGTTACATGTGATCCCCTCGACTGTTCATGGCTGACTGAGGAACATACAGACTTTATAGGCTACGTAGCATCTAAATACGGAAAGAAAAATACCCCTCATTTTGTAAATGGACCTCTGTTATATGTTGTATCCGCAGCATATATAACATCTAATTCATTAGGCTAATGAGGGACAGGTGGTCTGCTGCAAAAGTTAGATTGCAGAAACAGGCCCACGAGTGTCATCCACCACTTAGTGTCACCTAGGCCTGCACGTTCAGTAATTCGGGGTCCTCATAATCTTCGTTGTATTGAGTCTAATCTTTTTTTCTTTTATGTTGCAGTATTAGTCTTAGACAAACAGCAGCTGGTACTGGTGTCTGTAGTAAACGTGTTGGGAAAACCACAGCCATCAACAGGAATGGATAGCGAAGCCATTGCATATAATTAAATTTCACAAACCCTGTCTTTCTATACCCTATTTGTGTATTACTACAGTCCTACTTTCGTTGCATTTTTGTCTGTGGCGTGCCAAATGTTGAAATAATTTCTGTAGAGAATAATAGGGGCTGAGAAGTTTTCAATTCTAATTCCTGAGTAAATTAAAAGACTTATAATAAATAAAAGAGCCCGAAGTGGAATGAATGAAGGAGTCAGCGGCGAGTACTTTTAACCAAGGAAGGAAACAATGAGAAGCCATGCTCTCACACACCCTTCTCACTGCAAGTTTTTAAAATTTTCTATGCAGTGTGTTTGAAAGATAATTACATGTACATATTTCACCATCATAGTTAACTACTGAGTTTAGCTTGAATTGACCATTTTCCCCGATCAGAAATGAAATATATACCAGCCAAAGACTGTCTGAGGGGAAACTTAAGCATATCCAACAGCAAACCAGCAGAAACTTCAGGCTAGAGAGAGGCCCGCTTCCCAGCTTTTGAAGAGTGTCTCATGGGTATATTATGGGCCTGTCCGTGATTGAGCTTGAAAAATGTGATGCTTGTATCTATTTGTAGATCAAATTTATATGGTGCAAGGGTACGTATGTAAACTGAAGGCCTATCAGTTTTCCAAATTGTAACACATCATGTGTCATGAGTGTGATGATCTTTAGGATGTTCAAACATGGGATGCTTGCATAAAAATACAGATTTTATTTATTTAGTGCAACTGTTTCATTGGAAATAAGTTTTTCACTATCTATGCCACTTCTGACATGTATCTATCTCAGTCAATGGAAGCTTACCAAACAACTGTATATCTAGATGACAATCATGGACACCACTGCACGATTGTAGCCATTGTACGAGTTGACTAGGGAATTTGGACGGGTTGTCTTGTAAGGGTTGCCTATTGGATGAGTTACCAGTATAAACACTGTAGCTGCTATGATAGTGATATGAATGTAATGCTAGGTGTGCTTTGTCCTACGATTGGTCAGTCAGATGAGGATGGAAATACTTACTGCTTATCCAATTAAATTGATATTTCTAGTATCAAGTGTTTTCTCTCTATCTCTGGTTATTTTAAAAAAAAGTTTTTATTATGAACTTTTGGCTCAATTAATACAAATCCAAGAAATCTAGCTGTATGACCATGACGACTTTGAAAAGTTCCAAACACCAAAAAAACAAAACTGGGTAAAACCTTCCTGAGACAAGCTTGTAAAATAGGTGCCTGACATTTTTGAAAGCATCTCTTTGGACTGAGTGGTATGGTTTTCCATGTTATATAGTACTGGACAAAATTCACATGGTAATACCACTTTCAACGAAGGGGTGTTGTAAAAAATATCAGGCACCTATTTACAGGCTTGCAAGATGGCTTATGATGCACCGCAGCATCACAAGGTGAGCGTTGTTAGGGCGATTTACCAAGAAGTTTCTAGAAGCACTGATCGCACAGCCACTTACCCAGAGGGACAGCTGGCATCTTTAACTTCTGGACAGGGCAAATCAATCCATTTTCTTGGTTCCAGTGATGTCTGCCATATTGTAACTGGCAGGAATGTCCTCAGCCGGGCAGCCATTGTGGATTCCAGCTCAGTGAAGAACTGAAGTCCCGTTAGCAGTTCAATGTCTCGTATCCTCACCACATTGTCCTTCAGGTACGCTAAAGGCTCCTTTACCGGGAAAATATAAACTGTTTTACTTATTTTATTTTTTATTTATTTATTTTCTTCGCAGAATAGAACAAAAATTATATTTCACCTGTAAGAAGGCAGTCTGGTTTTAATATAGATGGTGAAAATTCTAGGGGAAACAACCATACTTCTCCACTCACCTGAAAACCCTCAAATCAAAATTCCAATGTTAAAAAAGCAGGAGCTAGATTTGAACTGCTGACCTATCTTGTGATGTGCCAGAGGTCAGAGTTGATGTGGTGTACATAAGATCAATTCATCTCCCATACAGTCTACCAGCCACCTGCGAATAGTCATGCATTTTCCCCAGGCTCTTCCTGGTATCCTCCCTCCATAACTCTGGCCACTGTCATATAAGTGAAATATTCTTGTAGGGCGGTGTAAAATACAAATCAAATAAAGACTGTTCGGGTTTACCAATGAAGATAAATCTGTCTCTGATAATGAGCCTTTTACTGAGATTTCAACGTTCAAGAACCCTTGTATCAGCTCTGATCTGTACATCACCATCTAAGACCACTTGGTGTGCATATCCGCATGTCACGTGGGGAAACTTCGTCATTACACCTGTGAACTAGCCACATGTCAATCATTTATGCCAAGTCAATAGTTACGTAAGAATGAAAAATTATCAAGTATCGCATTAAACAACAATCCAATAAATATATAAATAAACTGCTAAAAGAAATCAAATCCAGCTCCAGCTGGTTCAAATCAGTGACAACTTGTATTTGGAGTGATGATGGGGTAGTTTCCTCTCGGCTCTACCGGCCCTTACTAGGTCAGTGGCGGCTTATTTAGATGGTGTAACCAAAATATCATTTTATAAACGATTGTTTGCAATCTGAGAATTTTATGCCTGATCTGTTTGAAAATGTATTATGAGGCCAGCCTAACCTCACAATCTCTTTATGAATAGTAAAAAAACCTGATCCTGTCTAGGGTTATAAGATCTTGCTGTTGTCTTGACCAACGAAAGACAAAATCAAAGTGTAGTTTCATGTAGCACGTAGACATGTCGCAAGTAACTAAAAGTTTGTTGGGTATATATGGCAACAAAAGCCAGTGATTAAATACTCCTCTGTTATAAACTTTCCTGTTTTTATAATTGGAAACTCAAGAGTATAGCATCATAAAATGCCAAGCATGTAAAGGAATATTTATTTATTTATTTACTTGATTGTTGCTGGGGTACCATGCTCAAATATTTTCCACCTCTACCATGGCAATCAGTGTTATGGTAGAAGGAAACCGGTCAGAGCTTGAAGGAAGCCACGACCATCCACAGGTTGCTGGCAGACCTTCCCACGTGTGTCTACAGAAGAAGCCAACATGAGCTGGACGAACTGACAGCGACCACATTGGTGAGAGGCACCTGGGTCATTATGGTGCACTGTCGTGCCAACCCCTTTGGGTCACACACACACATGCACCCCATATTAATGGGAAAAAGTGGTCTTCAACAACAAACACAAGACTGCTTGAACAGCCACACAAATTAAGCTTCGCCAACTGATTACTCTCACCAAGGCACAACAAAAAGTAAGGGCAAGAGAATATACAAATTCACTGTACAAGGCTAAAAGTAAATAAATAACTAATGATGTAAGTCACTCACCATGCAGTTAGGAATGGTGTTCACATGAGGGAGGACAAACGATACAATGTCCACACCACCCTGGTCACATGGCCTCTCTGCAGTATCGGAGCACTTCATTATTACGATATAATAATGTGTGGGGATCGGTACCTTATCTTCTCCATCTAGATAACTGTGGGTACAACCATTTCACCATAGATTCATGTTAATATGCAAACGAATCTGAGCATAGCAAGCATTCTAGAAGTCATTGCTTTCCCATATAGGCTAGAGCCACACATCTGAATAATAGATACAAGTACATGTATGCATAATGTGCGTGTGTGTCAACGTTGACAACAGAAGTAAAATGGACATAATTCTGTCAAAAATGGATGAAACCCATGATCCTCAAATTGGAGCTGGATTTGTAAATCGTCAAGGTGCAAACTACGCACCAAGTTTCAATTGATACACACAGCAACTGAGAAATATAAAATTGAGACAACGGTTCCGTGAAGAACTGATTGTTACATCAACAATGAGTGACAGGCAGAGCGTAAACCTATGTGAACACTCCAAAGTAATGGTAAACACAGCAGAACTAATGACATGCCCACATACAATTATAAATAATGCCACCAGTTTCTTCTCTTTTACTGTATTATGGATACTCATGGGCATTTAAAAACAATTTCTTAAATCATGAAATGAAAGGTTCATTCAGAAACAGAAGTAGCCTGTTTTAAATATTTTATGGAGTTCAATACAAACCATGCATGAGGCATACCATAAATTTGATCTATTTATTTGTTTGATTGGTGTTTTGCGCTGTGCTCAAGAATATTTCACTTATACAACAGCGGCCAGCATTATGGTTGGAGAACATAAATCTGAATGTAACACATGCAACTGTGTAGTTAGAGCTCTCGGTTTTCATGTACATTTGCATCTAATTCTGTTTGCTTAATAACAAATAAATAATATAAAATTTAATTAAAAATGAGAAATATCAGACAGAATTAAAAGCACACCTCATGTGCAGATCTCTGACAAAAGCCTGCAGTAAACCCAGCTTGATTTGAAAGTGTAGCTCAAGTGTGATTCTGTTTTCATAAGAGGGTTAAACCTACAGTGTTGTGTTGCTGATTCTGTCTGCATGTCCGTCTGCGTCTCTGTCCCACACCGGCCCGGTCACCACACTGAGGCTGCCGTACTGACCAGAGTAATCCACCATCAGCCTCAGCAAGAAGCCCCATACTCCTGCAGAGACACATGTATATGTACAACAAAAGCTAGCGCTTAAAGAGAGCTTGGAAATTTTACTTATAAAGCTATTTTCTTACTACAAAGAAAAGAACATTTACATGTAAAAGGTAAAAAGTACATTACTATTCCAGGCCACAGCTATCCTTTTAGACTCTGACATCCACACATTTGGACATGCAACATTTTGGCACAAATATACCGGTGGGTATATATGGGTCAAAATATTACATGGTAAATTAAGGGGCACCAATATATAAAAGTAGTTTTTGTCCAAAAACTTTTATTATTTTAAATTTGTTCGAATGTGTTTATTCTCGATTGTCTTGAAATGTTCCAACATTCAATAATTGTTCCAGTTCTTAATTTAAAAACAACATTTCAGAAACTTAGAGTCACTGCACCTGTTATAATCCATTTTTAATAGGCCTCTTTATGTGTCATCAGTACAGGTATTGATCAAATCTTCACATTTTTACTGATATGAAAGTTAAAGTCACTGTGTGCCATCATCCAAAGGTTACAAAATCCTGATAAAATATCTTATATTAAACATTTCCCTTGCTGTGAGTTCAAGCCAAGCTCATGCTGGCTTCCTGTCTGGCCGCATGACAGAAGGTCTGCCAGCAACCTGCGGACGGTCGTGGGTTTCCCCAGGCTCTGCCCAGTTTCCTCCCACCATAATGTTGGTTGTCGTATAAGTGAAATATTCTGGAGTACGGCATAAAATACCAATCAAAATAAATAAATAAATAAATAAATAATTACACATTTCCCAATTCTGAACCTTCTATTTAACATAATGAAATGCTCCAAAATGGAAAATGGTTTCTCATTAAAGGAAAGCAGGTTTATCAGTTGATAAACCACAGAGGAATATTGCCCTACCCGAAATTATGAAATGTTATGTTGTTTTCCCTTATTTTACAGGCTTGAATTATACAGATTTCACAAACTTCTGTTGTTTGCACTTTTTACGATCATCAGTATAGTTGTGGCTGTACCTCGTAAAAATCCATCGAACATGGGCACAATGTTGGTTGCCCGCTGCGATTCTGACAATGTCTGCAGTGAGGAGGAAAAGTCTAAAACAAGACAGGTCAAAACAAATTCACAAATATATATGTCTCAAAATGTTTCATCCATTAAAACATCAATACATGTACTTTTTTCCTTCTCTGATGTTTATTTTATAGTTATCAATAGCAGATGTATAAATCATTCATTCTCTGTGGGCTGGCCAGTTGGGAAAAATTTAAATATTTAACTTTATCCTACTTTATTTAACTTTAATGCCACACTCAAGAATTTTATATTTACTTGATATTGCTAACTTTCTGACATTCTGTCTTTTAATGTGGTCCATTCATTTAATGAGCGCCAGTGTGAGAGACAACACTGACTTTTTATAGTATGTCAACACTGCTGCAAATTTGTGCTTGTTAAGGTTTCACCTGACAAATGGTGATGTTTACAGTTTCACCTGACAAATTCATGCTTGCTAAGGTCTTTACCTACCCGAATGAAAGACATTTCCTTGCATTGGAAATATGCTTTGACTATCATTCTGTCTGATTATGCCAATTTAAACAAACCGTTACCAAATCAGAATTAAGCTTGCACTGACTGAAATTTCTGCTTCATAATACATGCCGATAATTATGCACTCAGATCCAACTACGTCTACTAATGACGCATTTACTCACAAGGCTCAAACAAGTAACCAGGACTTAAACGCTGCTCTCGACACAAGATGCCGCTAGTGTTGCCCATCACCCTTTCGTCATCACGAATGCAGCCCCGAACGGCAGAAATATTCCCCAGAGTTGTGGTATTCGAGTCGTCAAGAGACAAGATAAAGGACGCCGAATAAGGAACTCTGTCTGCATATCCGTATAAGACATCATAGTCTGAGTTGCTCAGTTTACAGGCCCTGGTCCTGGCAGATGAGACAGGGACAGGTTGCTGTCGAGGGGGGTGAGCAGTAGATGGAACAGCCATACCACCTACACCAGATACCTACATACATACGAAACGGCTTAATTTATTAATCTTGCTTCCATAATTTTACAGGCAAGTTTATTTTAATACACCGTACAAATTTTTCTGGAGAAAAGCAGAATTTCATCATTCCCTTAGAAACATAATGTATGCTCACACTCAAATTAGTCAAGAACAATTTACTCTAAATGAAATGTAAATTTCATGAAATTTGTGCTTTTGGTGATGAATCTTGTATTTTGGCAATAATATAGCATCCTAGCCTCCAAACAAACCTGAGAGCACCTTCTGAGATGAAAAGAGCTTTCAGAATGAGACTGTTTACCTGGAATTATTCACCTTTAGCATTATCTCCATCATAAGACAATGTTTTCCTCAGGACTGACTCAAAGCCAACATACTGCTTCACTACAACACTATGTTTATCCCCATAAGATACCAGACGGTCATACTATTGTAATGGGTCTCATATATAATCCTCTTTAACTGCAAATTTCTGTTTTGATTCAAATCAATTATTACTATTATGAATTCATCCTTAAATCATAACTGCTTAAAATATATGCTTTGGACAGATTTATTGGTTAACTGATGGGTGTTAAATGCTGTTCTCAAGAACTTTTCACTGAAAATTGTATGACAGTGGCCAGGTCCCAGTTTCATGAAGCGCACTTAGCTATGTATTCCCTTAACTGCCATGACAACATACCTTGTAGAGATAGATAAGTGCTACTTAGCACTAAGTATGCTTCATGAAACAGACCCAGGTTCATGAATGCAGGAAACCTGTGTGCTCAGAATAAACCACTGACCTTTGTCAGGTACCTGACAAACTTCTTGACTTACAGCCGCAGCTTCAACAGCAAAAGCTGATCCTATTGCTCCGATACTTTTGATATTTATGTGTTGCTAACAGACTTTAAATACTAACAACAAAACTCAAAGACAATACTAGGAAATTTGAACCTTTATCAGAAAGGAAACCAATAACTTATAATCAAGCATTTAGAGGAGCAGTTATACATATACATTACCTGATTGTTACAATAACAAGGAGGCTGCGGAATCCTGTTTACAGAGACACAGTTGTCTGCCCCAGATGTGGGTTGTGGTGGAGGTTGTGGTGGGTTGCGGAGAAGATGGTGGAGGGATCCCTCAGTGCCGTTGTTAGGGGCAGGATCAATTCCCAGAACATCTGAAGAGAAGCACATTTGTTTAGCTGGTGTTTTACTTTCTGTACTCAAGCAGGGCTTTACTTTCGAGAAGCTGGGAATCCGATTCTTGTCATGACTCGCATAAACCAAATATACAGGAACCTACTGTTTTCACATAAAAGAAGTCAAACTCAAATCCATTGCGTTATTTTAATAAAAAAATGCATTCTTCCAGCAAGATCATTAAAGTTACGAACATGCCATCCCCCAAACTGTTTGCTTTTATATGTTTTTGTGTCTTTAATTGGATCAAATTCCTATGATGCAGTGGATTCTTAAGATTTCAGTGGATTCCAGCAAAGAAAATCTACAGGAATCTATTTAGATTCTGCTAAAAAATGCCCAAAATAAAATCCTGCTCAAGAATCAATGACTTGTATCACAAACATGTATAACGATCATGGATAAAGGAAACCAGGCTAAACCCAGGGACAGGCCACCATGCTGACCCCAACCAATGATCTGACAAACCTTTTAAATTAAAAAACCAATAGCCCAACTAGAAGGAGCTGCGTGTGAATTAAAGATAATGGGTTAGCCACATGGGCAGTATTGCAGCCATGCTGTTGCTAGACCTGGATTTGAACACACAACCTCCTTGGTCTTACCTGTCACCAAGGGATAAACAAAAGACAGCCAGATGTTATTAATTCTGCATTACATAATTTTTTTTTCATTTCATATCATGACTATAAATAATATAGGCCAATAATGTCTTAAATTTATGTATATAATGGTTAATATGTTGAGTAATTCTCTACAAGAGTTATTTTGTAGCTACATGTACATGTTCTTTAATTCAGTAACTCTGTAGTAATTTGCAAACGAGGACCAACTTACGGGTATCAATATTACAGACTGTGTTGTAGCCCAGACATAAAGTCATATGTACACTATGTATAGGTATATATCTGGTTACCAAGGTAATTGTGGAATGAACAAACGTGAGTTGCGACACATCATCACATCTATATCTATGTATATATCCAACAAAAATTAAAAATGCACATGGAAAACAATTTAAGGTATAGCCCAGATACGACAGATTGACAGACTGATGGACAAAATTGTTTCATGAGCACAATCCAATCCTTTCAGAAAAAAATAGGGTCAGTTGGTAGGGAATTCATTTTTTCATTCTGGCTAATAGAAAGAGAGGTATTTTAAAGAAACAAACATGGTAAGAAAAAAAGAAACATTTTTTAAAACATCAATAACAGCAGTAGAGCTCTTTTTTGGAGGGTCGGCCAGGATACGTCCAACAAAATTATTTTTAATGATGGCCCCATACACGTCTTGTCTACATTAGGATCTGAATCAATGCTGGGTCCCAGTGGGGAATTTATACAAGACAGAATATGAATGGCAATTCTGACACTCACATTCCAGTCCAGGCCTGACTAGTATACCTACCACACATCAGGTTGTACAGTTCTATGTTCTCAAACGGAGGTGTTCCCAGGTGTTGCTTGAAGGCAGGACCATAGGCTACAAACAGTGCCTGAAATAAAAACGGGATATACTGTAAATGACCGAAGATGTGATCCAAAAAAAAAAAAAAAGCAGCTTTCGAGGTAAATACATGTCATGAAATATTATATGTGGTGTGAAAACTTACAGTTTTCCAGTAGGATATCATCCTAACTTCTTTTTATGCTGAACTCAAGAATATTTCATTTATACGATGGCGGCCAGCCTTATGGTGGGAGGAAACCCGGCAGAGCCAGGAGGAAGTCCACAACCATTGGCATGTTGCTCACAGGGTTTAATTCCCATGTACAGCAGGAGAGGAAACCAGCATGAGCTGGACTTGAATTCACCGCGACTGCATTGGTGAGAGGCACAGGGTCATAACGCCATAACCCCTTCAGTCTCGAGGCCACAAGGTATGTTATAAAGACAATAAATACAATTATTACCATAAATCTAAGGTATATTCAGAAAAAAATTCATGATTTATTATTCAAAGATCTATCCAAGCTTTCAATACAGTAATCTTCAGATGAATACAGAAAAAGAGGGGGAATTTTAACCTCCATGCTCTTGAAGATGTTGTCATATCCATGGTTGCCCTTCAGTCCACTCCTGCTTTTCTTGCCACTGTCAATGCAAGATCCAAGTATTAATATGTATAAAGACTACACAATAGAGCAATTTGCATGTCAGGTTAACCTTTTGTGCTCTTTTGCTTTAGATTCAAGTATTAAAATGTAAAGACTACAGTAGCACAATCTGCATGAAGGCTTAACCTTCTGTGTGTTTTTGCTTCAAGATCCACATATTAAAAAGTAAAGGCTACAAAAGAACAATTTACACATATTTGTTACCGGTAAGGATAAATGCCATCCTGGAAGGACACCCACTCATATCATTATTATTATTAATTATTTGCACTCTTCTCTCTCTAATATCTGCAAAACTGCCAAAGGTAGAAAAACCAAACTGGGCAGGAATAACACAGACCATGTGTGTAAGCTATGACTGGTGTCTTAATATTCACAGTCACAATGATTTTAAGAATTTGAAGTTTCTGCTCCATTTACACCTCTCCTTCATTACAAGATTTCTATAAAACATGGGTCAGAAATCATTCCACCACATTACTCACCAAGTTGATGTAGCACACATCTTTAGATGCTTTCAAACGTTCCAAAACCTTCAGAGATTTTTTTGATCTTCTTTAAACCCAGAGGCTTAGTTATCAAGCCATTATTCAATGATAGCCATGACATTAAGCTGGTCTAGCTTACAATTAACATGCAGTGTCAGCCTGAGTTCGTTCCTACATTCCGTCAACAACAGCACTGTAATGAGAGAGGAGTGCACAGTATGTCACTTACTCATTTAGCAGCCATGTGTCTTCGACAGTCAGTAGAATGTTACCAATCCTGTTTGAGTTGAGGACATGGTGTCGTTTGGGGACTGTCTCTTTGGTGAAAACCTTCATCCTCTCAGACTGACACTCCAGATCTTCCACCACACTGCTGATAGCTGGAAATGCAGCATACAAAATAAATGCTATCAGGATTTTCATTAAAAATTTGAGTTATTACACTTACATGTGCTTAGTTATTTCGTTAGTCCTTAATAATACATTAATCATGATTTGTTCACTTAAAATGTATGATATATGATGGCCATCAGGTTCATGGGTGGAGAAAACTGCCAACCTTTGCTAGGAAAATGACACACCTTCTGACAGAACACCACTGCCAACAAACAAGAGCTGAATTGGAGTTTGTGACCTCTATGGTGAGATGACTGTTAGCTACCGTAACATGTATACAGGGGGTAAGTTATAATTCAAATAATGTTTGTAATGCATACATGGATGTACTTATTACCTCTGAGTCTTGTGTCATATTAAATTATCCAGACAAAATGAGGCCATTCTTTAAAAAAACTGTTTGTTGGGTGTAACCCCACCCTGAGAAAAAATACAATCGGTCGTTAGGGAATTCTTTTTTTATTCTTGCTCTTGAAAGATATGCAAGGAAATATTTAAAGAAATTAACACGCATAGAAAAATAAAAAAGAAACTTCATTAAAATACCACTAAAACCGCTTATAATGGGCCTTTTCGGGAAGGTGGGTTGGGTTACGCCTAATAAATATACTATTAGGGATGGCTTGACAGTATCACTATAATTACAAAAACAAAACAAAACAAAAAAAAATACTGAGCTCTGCAGCCTGACTGCTTTAGATTCATGCACTTGAACAAGTACATCAATTCATAATTATAATATGGGTCAGTCTTGGATGCAAACTCATGTCTGTGTAATCAGAGACAAGCTATACAGTTTCGTACTATTAATAAACATGATACATTGTACATGCATGATAACACTTGCTGAATTTCCATCTCTGACAACTCACACTGTTCAGTTGTGTATCTGCTGTAGTTGGCCATTAATTTCGTGTTGATGTGACCGTAAGTCCCGCCATCTGTCAGAAACCGTCTCGTGTTGGTAAATTTGGAGTAATTCACTTCCCGAGCTTTACTGTTAGTTTCCGTCATACCTTGAAGAGATGACAAAAATAGACGCCATGTTTCAACACCAGCAGTAAAACAAATTAAAGGATAATGTACAGGCACAAGAATAGCCGCATCCACAATGCCACATTTGACTCAAATAGTTCAAAATGTAAAGTTCTATGTACACGTTTAGATTTGGATCCCAGGAGATAAAATTGGAAAGATGTAAACAAGTGTTACTGTGTTTCACCTCAGTTAATAGGATGTAAAAATGCACTTTCAGAAGCACATCAAGGCCTGAAAATGATATCATGGATACAAACACTTTATTTCTTCTGATAAGAAATTAATCAAACTTTTTCAAAAAGCCTATATTGCCCCATAAAGTTGGATGAATCAGTCAAAAACAAGTGTCTCTCAAAAACTGCTAAACTTTAGGTGAAATACATTATGTTATAAATAAAGATAAACGCATCACAAATCAAAACTCTTAGGCTTTGAAATACCCAAAATATCAAAGTTTTCAATACTGACTTTATTAAAGCTACTAGGACCCCTGTTAAGCAAAATTATGCAATATGCCTGGTGTAGCCCAAAATATTGATCGAATATGGTCATGCATGTATTCGGAAAACTAAAAGATGGTGGATTTTTAAAACACTACAAAACATGTCTAACTTTTGTATTAAAGAATATGAATAAAAAACTGTTACACAATTAGAGCTATTTTTCAAAATGCTATTTTTTTCACCAATTTCCAATATAGTCAAATTTTTATTATCTACGTTCACAGCTGACTATTCAAACTAAAAAACAGTCCCACTGATTTTTAATATTCATTTCAGATTGTTCTGACTGAATATTAAAATTAAAGCTTTCAAAAATTTTAAAAATTTTGGAAACTTTGCTATTCTTCTCCTAATATCTTGAAAAAATTTTTGTGGGACCATTTTTTACTTTAGGCATTTACATGTAGCTATATGTGTGCCAGATTCAAAGCTTTATGTTGATTATCTCAAAAACAGAAAAGGAGAAAATGACAAAAATGTTATTAGTGTTTTACAAAACAGGTAAGCTCATAGTAAACTACCCACTTTCTCTGGGAGCCTGACTAACTTCTTGACTTAAATTAATCAAACCAGTGAGAGTTGGATTTGAACATATAACCTCAATGGTCTAGGGTCTGATAGGTGCAGATATCTCCCCTCCCCCCACCCAACCAATAAAGTCTGGTAAATCGCTACAGATTAGTTGAAGCCAGCTACATGTTTGTTGGTGGTGCGCTATTGGAATGCCCCTGAGAATCTTCTGTCTAGTAGTTCCAAATTTTTTTTTTTCATCTAAGAAATGTTAGCCATATAAAAATTTTATCATTCTGACAAATAGTAGCTCAAGTTCTAGATTGAATGATTATGGAATAATGCCACTTCGGGAACATTGCAGTACCATATCATGATAACAGGTGGCTTCAAGCTATACCTAAGCATTAATATCCATGTCAGACGCAATGAAATTTTCAAAAAATTCACAGACACACTGACATACTGGCTCAACAAATGTAAGGGATTGACTTTAAAAGGGATCTGCAATGCTTTCAGTTTTCATAAAACATTCTGTCAACAGGTTTTTCTTGTTATTGTTTAAAATTTGTATGGTTTTATTTGTTAATGTTTTTACAGTAAATCTTAACAACTGTCTGACACAATATTGTATAAAAAAACCTCCACCGTTTATCCATCTTTGTGTTTAAAATGCCGCAACGTCAATGGTGGTGCCAGTCACTTAGAATTAAATGATTAGATGAAGGAAAAGATGAAATGATTAGATGAAGGCCCTCTTTGACATAGCAATGTTCCCATATCAAAGACCAGCAAGTCATGGCATTTTGAGCAAATTACAAACTGTTCCCACAGCTGCACATCTGTTTACTTGTGACTAAACACAAGCTACAAAACAAAAATGCAACACAATCCTCACCAAGCATTTACTGAGATAATTTTAATACCTATAATATACTGTCATACAATGCACCTACCATAAAAGACCTAAATTTTCGTTCATGACTAAGTTGCTCATTTTTCCTGTTTCTGGGAGTTTTGTTGACTGCATGAAGTTGTTTTAAAGTTTGTTTGAAAGGTAGAATGACATTCCTGAAGAAAAATGTTTCAGAGCCAACTGCAATATTTTATGACATTTATTTGCCCCTACAAATTTTTTGGACGATATTTTATGTCTTTAACAGTATATGTTTATACACATCACTCACCATGATCAGCGAGAAGGATGATATTGACACACTGGTGGAGACCCCTGGTGGCCAAACCATTCATCAACATCTCCATGTATTCATCAACTGTTCTCAGAGTTTCCTCCACCTAGAATTCAAGAAACTTACATGTTCTATATCCACAATAGTTAATGCCTTCAGAATCAAACTCAAAGATATTCTTACTTTTAACCAGTTATCTGTTTGATTAGGTGGTATTTCTGTTGTGATCAGGAATATTCCACTTGTTTAACAACTATAAAGTATGTGATTGTCACTATAACAACAAGAGCATAAAGAATACGTGTACACTTGCTTTAATGGTGCAAAGTAAATCTAGCATTGTTTGTGTGTATGCTTTCATTCACCACTGTTTCGGATTTTTGAGCCATCTGGAACCCTGCTATGTGCTTCAAGCTACTCACAGGTCATCTGGATCCCTGATGTTTGCTTCTATCAACCTACTCTGAGGTCATCTGGACCCCTGGCGTTCACTTCTATCAACCTACTTTGGGGTTATCTGATGTTTGCTTCTATCAACCTACTTTGGGGTCATCTGGACCTCTGCTATGTCCCTCTATCAACCTACTTTGGGGTCTGCTATGTCCCTCTATCAACCTACTTTGGGGTCATCTGGACCTCTGCTATGTGCTTCTATCAACCTACTTTGGGGTCATTTGGACCTCTGCTATGTCCTTCTATCAACCTACTTTGGGGTCATCTGGACCTCTGCTATGTCCCTCTATCAACCTACTTTGGGGTCTGCTATGTCCCTCTATCAACCTACTTTGGGGTCATCTGGACCTCTGCTATGTGCCTCTATCAACCTACTTTGGGGTCATCTGGACCTCTGCTATGTCCCTCTATCAACCTACTTTGGGGTCTGCTATTTCCCTCTATCAACCTGCTTTGGGGTCATCTGGACCTCTGCTATGTCCCTCTATCAACCTACTTTGGGGTCATCTGGACCTCTGCTATGTCCCTCTATCAACCTACTTTGGGGTCATCTGGACCTCTGCTATGTGCTTCTTTCAACCTTTTTCGGGCTCATCTGCACCTCTGTTGTGTGCTTCTGTAAACCCACTATGGGGTCATCTGCACCCCTGTTATGTACTTCTATCATGTCTATCAACCTACTTTGGGGTCGTCTGGACCGCTGCTGTGTCCTTCATGGTCCGGCTCATCAAAGTAGGTCAGCATGAGGTCAGGTTTGTCTTGGTCCGAGGCTGATACCCAGTCCAGTACACGCTCTACACGGGTGTCATAGCTCACTTGACTAGAAAAAAAAGACAACTACAGGTTTTCAAGATTGTAAACTCAAGAAAAATTGAACACAGTATTAAGCATTATCACTTTCTCAGTGTAAATGGGCTACAATCTATATCAGAATTGTCATAATCAAAAGGATAACAGCTGATTTAACACTATTTCTACAAGGCAAAATAGTGAATTAGGAATGGGTGACATCACACCGGAAACAGATGCCTTCTTGGGTGGTAGAAATATCTTGGCGTTGATTAGTTAAAATTGAGAGTATGGCACCCTGATAAATTTTCCCTGCCACATTTAGCCTACATCATAAACATTAAAAGTGACGTTTATTGAATGATTGATTATGGCTTAATGCCACATTGGCAATATCTTCCCCATATCATGACAATGGTGTTTGCTGAATTTAAAAGGGGATGCTTGATCGATACATATATACACATGGTCTAGTGTTGTCTTGTCTTTTTAAACCTGAAGTAATCTACTTCCTAGATCTCATAAATTGAGATAAAATTAAAGCATATGTTTTATATGGGTTTTTTTTGTTGTATGTCAAAATAATAATCCAGAACTTTTTTTTTAAGCTTTTATTTGCTTGGAGAAACATTAAGCATAGCTTATTTTGTTCCACATACCTTTACATCCATACATAGTTTTAGCAATGTTATATGAACACAAAAAGTAGCAGGTGAAATTAGAAATGTTGAATAAATATATACAGCATTTACAAAAATATCTGATAGTATACATACTGTTACCTTGACATGATTTATGGCTGGGGAAATTAAGTACATGTACAAAGAATATTGACCGAGGAGAATTAAAAAAAAAAAAAATACATACAATGTAAAATATATGTCTACATATATTATTAAAAACACATTTCCATAGTTGGTTATTAACATGTCGCACAAGAAGATACAACGTCAATAACACGTCATGTACACGACGTCACGCTCTAGGCATGTCTGTGACAGCCTGCGGCTGGAAAAATGATGAAAAACTCTTCAAAGTACACAAAATCCTGATACTGTTAGGGTATAAATAATAAACAGAATATTGCACATTGAAGGTTGAATACCATAAATATTGTTCTTGTGAGAGGTGTAAATGATTACCCACTCGACACTTTGCGTCTCGTGGGTTATCATTTCCACCTCTCACTCGAATCATATTTATGGTATTCAACCTTCACTGTGCAATATCCTCAATGAATTTTGTGCTGTGTTGTAAATTCAGCAGATAGAAACCAGGCTCCTGATATAACAATTGCGTTGAAACACTAAGCACTAATCCTGATACTGTGAATAATCATAAGCCAAAACTATTGGTTATATTTTAAGAAAAACACTTCAGAACATTAATATGTGAATGATTCTCATAAGGCTGCCTACAGGAAGTTAATTAGTTACTGAAGGGAAAAATACATACCGCTATAGAAAAATCACAAAAACTGCATCAATAATATCTCCATTTTGTTTTTTAGGTTTTTTTATTGGATTTAAGGCTTTATTGACAGTAATGACAATGAATATTGCCAATGATATCATCTCAACCTGTTTCTTGCCCAAAATCAAGTACAGGTATCTATACTTCTGGCATTTTCATGTTTACATTAATGTATACTCATAAGTAATATCCACAAAGCTTTCCTGAACTTAGTTCCAAATTTACACAAATAGGGGAGTTTCAAATTCAAACCCTTTTGTGACTACTGGTAAGAGAGGACCTACTGCATCATGTTGTGTCTTGTCAAAAATGTCGGGCAACATTTGTTGACATCAACTTACTGATCATCTGTCTTCCCATGTCTCTGAGATCACTTCCCATTTTTCTTTCAAGAACTTCCTATGTTCACAAATTTTCTCCACTGTTTGCCTACTCTAAATAATGTTTAGTGAAACATTTTTCATCCCATGCACACGTTATGGTAAATATCATCAAAAATAGTTGCATATTAATCATTTCTGGCAGCTAGGTCACCTGGTACAGCAATAAGAGTCGTACTTGGCACTTCCTTCTTCAAGATTCATAAAGTCAGTCAATTATATCTACAACTACTCTAAAAAGGTCTATACTTAGCATTTATGGCATTACGTTGTGGCTAAAATTTTAAAACAAGGATTTCTTAAGAGCAAATCCAAAATGTCATCTATACCAAGAACAAATTGTTACACTTACCCATTATACAGATGCCACTCATCAGGGTAAATACCTGAAACAGGTCAACCATGGTCATAAATGCAATGGTCCAGGGACAGCTAATTCATATGAATTAATGTCATATTACAATCCAAATCTGCCCATCTATACACACGTCTGTCTCTTTTACAAGGTTTTTGTTAGGAGACAAATATGTCTTGCCCTTCTTTGTTTAGCGTGGCATGCCACAAGTATACATACTGTACATAAATTTATTAGGGGCCTCTGTGGTCGAGGGGGTTAGTGCTCCAGTGTGGCGTGGCAACCCAGGTGCCTCTCATCAATGCGGTGGCTGTTAGTTCAGCTTATTCCAGCTCATGCTGGCATCCTCCCCAGCCATATGTGAGGAGGTTCGCCAGCAACCTGTTGTCAGATTGTGGGTTTCCCCTAGGCTCTGCCCAGTTTCCTCCCACCATAAGGCTGGCCACCAGCATATAAAGTGAAATATTCTTGAGTACGGTGTTTTTATTTACTTGGTTGGTGCTTTACGTTATATATAATAAAGATTACTTCACTTATACAGCAGCAGCCAGCATTATGGTGAGAGGAAACTGGGCAGACAACTGGACTTGAACTCACAGCAACTGCATTAGGGAGATTCCGATGGGTGATTGTAGCACTCTAATCACTAGGCCATGAAGGTCACCTTAATACTGTATATCAAGGGTCGTTCACTGATGATACCTTCGTTTACACAGTGTATCATACATAAAGGTTATATAACACAGGAACACAGCAAGATGCTTGATTTCGATATAAACATAAAGCAAACCATCATGACTGGTTTCAGTGATATAAGTAAATGCAATGCCTCTGGAAGCAAACATAATACAAGATCTGAAGTTTTTCTTCACTCAAATGATTGAAAGTATGGTAAATGACCCATAATTTTGCCCAGTAAGTGCATTTTTAGAGGTACCTCATAAATAAATGTCACAAAATATTACTTTTGGTGTTGAAAACAATTTTCCAGTAGGATATCATCTACCTTCTAAACAAACCTCGAACACTACTGTGAGATCAAAAGATCTCTCATAATCAATTTATTTGATATTTGATTGGTGTTTTACACCGTATTCAAGAATATTCCACTTATACGACGGCGGCCAGCATTATTTTGGAGGAAACCGGGCAGAACCCACGGGGAAAAACAGTTTGCTCCAGGTTCACATAATCAAGCTAAATGAGCAACATGATAATGGACGAATTATCATAAGTCATGTTACAGTGACAGTCAGCATTATGGTACGTAGAGGAAACCAAGCTGGAGGAAAACCTACGAGTCAGGAGGAAACCTACGACCATCCACAGGTTGCTGGCACACCTTTCCACGTACGACCAGAGGGGAAAGCTGGGCTTGAACTTAGAGCGACCAATTTGGTTTGAGACTCCTGGGTCACTGTGCCGCAGTAGCTAACCACTTAGCCACGGAGGCCCCCATAACCTTCAAAGCAGGATTACTTCTGGGATGTGTGTACAGCTACATATTTACCAGATATATTGACATCAGATCCCACCCAAAAGTAAGCAGCAGTTTTCTTTCCCTGTTTCTTCGCAGTGATCCAAATCTACACAATAAAGGATAGGCAAGAAGTCAAAATTAACTTGACAACAGAACAAATACTATTTATTTATTTGATTGGTGTTTTACGCCACACTCATGAATATTTCACTTATATGACAGCGGCCAGCATTATGGTGGGAGGAAACCAGGCAGAGCCTGGGAGAAACCCATGACTATCCGCAGGTTGCTAGCAGGCCTTCCCACGTACAGCCGGAGAGGAAGCTGCTATGAGCTGGACTTGAACTCACAGTGACTGCAATGATGGGAGGCTTCTGAGTCGATATGCTGCACTAGTGCTCTAAGCAACTGAGCCACGGAGGCCTCAGACCTGATACTAGTCATTCGGCTTAATAATAAAGGAAAGCATCATAAAACTGTCCTATAATTTCTTTTCATCTGAATGCATAACATCACTTAGAAGCCATATTTGTAGACGTCTGATTGTTTATGAATGTAAGTCACTGTTATTTACTGAACTAATGTTGATAATCAATGACCAGTCATACAAAAGAATGTTTAATAACCAAACATCCACTGACCATTGGACAAGTGATAATTTCAAGAAGTGATTATTAAATTACACGTAATATCAAATCAGTTAAAACAAAATAAGAGGTTCAGAATTTAAAGTGATCCAGCTACAAAAAAAAACAACTTACAGGTTCTCCTTCCCACCAAGCTGGGTTCATCTTTGCGTCAGAGCTCAGTTTGAACAATTCCCCAATATCTTCATCATACATTGTATTACCCACAATGCCATGCGATTCAGGGTACATTCCCTGGAATTAAGCACAGACAACACTTCACATACTTGCATGTACATCTTGTACATTTCTAACTTTGACCAGGATTACTACATATAAGCTTCAAACCACATAATTGTAATATAACAATAGAGCCAATATGGCTGCCAGAACCATCTTTCATTTCAAGGAATTACCAGCCTTGGCGGCTATGATTTAAGAATCAAGAAAGAAAATGTCAAGGGTAGCATGTATGAAAAAACAAATGTTCATAGCTTCAATTATCTCAAAGTGTTAATGATTTTTAACATCCACATTTTGTCCCTTGGGAACAGGCCAGTAAAATCTCAACAAAATCACCCTGTCACAATACACTGACACCAGCTATGATGTTCCCCCCAGTCATTGTTCACTGACACCAGTTATGATGCCCCATCCAGTCACTGTACACTGACACCAGCCATGATATTCCCCCCAGTCATTGTACACTGTTGCCAGCTATGATGTTCCACCCAGTCATTGTACACTGCTGCCAGCTATGATGTCCCACCCAGTCCTTGTACACTGTTGCCAGCTATGATGCCCCACCCAGTCAATGTACACTGCTGCCAACTATGATGTTCCACCCAGTCACCGTACACTGTTGCCAGCTATGATGCCCCACCCAGTCATTGTACACTGCTGCCAACTATGATGTTCCACCCAGTCACCGTACACTGTTGCCAGATATGATGCCCCACCCAGTCACTGTACACTGCTGCCAACTATGATGTTCCACCCAGTCACTGTACACTGTTGCCAGTTATGATGTCCCATCCAATCACTGTACACTGTGATGAGCTATGATGTCCCACCCAGTCACTGTACACTGTTGCCAGATATGATGTCCCAACCAGTCGCTGTACACTGAAACCAGCTATGATGTTCTACCCAGTCTCTGTACACTAACACCAGCTATCAGCTTCCCCCCAGTCATTGTACACTGACATCAGCTATGATGTTCCCCCCATTCACTGTACACTGACACCAGCTATGATGTCCCACTCAGTTCACCTAGTATGCTGACATCAGCCATGATGTCCCATCCAGTCATGAAATATATACTGACACCTCATCAATATTTGGCCTACCCCCAGATCCCTCATTATCATATCTGAAAGTACTATGATAGCCAATTCTGAATAACCAAGATTGCCAATCTTGAAACACCAAGAAAGCTAATTATGAACACCCATGTTTGCCAATTAATAATGACCAATTTTGTCAAGTCTGAACGACCAAGACTGATACTTTTGAATGAACCAGACTGCCAATTCTGAAGGACCCAGTTTGAACATTTCAAATGACTAAGGCTGTCAATTTTGAATAACCAAGACTGGCAAATGTGAAACACTAAGAATGCTTATTCTGAATACCACTTCTGAGTGACCCAACTTGCCAATTCTGGATCACATTCTTCAAACATCAATAATAATAATTCTAAATAACCAAAATTACCAATTCTGAATGACCAGGTTTGCCAGTTTTGAATGACAAGATTGCCAATTCTCAATGACCAAGACTGTCAATTCTCAATGACCATAATTGGAAATTCTCAATGACCAGCACTGCCAATTCTCAATGACAAAGATTTTCGGCACAAGAGGCAATGAGGAAAGTATCTATCCTGGTTGAATATATTCAAATTCTCACCATGTGCGGACACTCTGCTTCGACAGCTGAGCATGAAAACTCAGCCGGCCAATAAAAATAGCTTATTATAACATATGACTGTTAGCAGCATAGTATCATCTAAATACCTCTGGATTTTAGTTATTAAGCTCTCTGATAAGATCAGAATATGCCCCTCACATTTGGCATCACTGCAGAAGTAAAAGCAACTCTTCTTCCTGCGTTTCATCGTCCGCCATTTTGAGCAGTCACATGGGATAGTTGAGGGTCACGTGGTATATTAGAGCGAAAATATGCTGAGACAGACGCGCCTTTGTGCGGTGAAGCAAGTGGAGAGTAAGTTGCTGCACTGACCACCTCTTGTGGTTACCTCTCATCAAGTTCCTCTCGTGTGCACCAGGCTTTAGGGAATGTCATGGTGGGAAACACAGAACGTAGGTAAGGAGTGTGGACTCCACACTGCCAGACTTACTGTAACTATACTGTAACGGTTAGGGAACATCATGGTGGGAAACACAGAATGCAGGAAAGGAGTGTGAACTCCACACTGACAGACTTACTGTAACTACACTGTCATGGTTAGGGAATGTAATGGTGGGAAACACAGAATGCAGGAAAGGAGTGTGGACTCCACACTGACAGATTTACTGTAACTATACTGTAATGGTTAGGGAACATCATGGTGGGAAACACAGAATGCAGGAAAGGAGTGTGGACTCCACACTGACAGACTTACTGTAACTATACTGTAATGGTTAGGGAACGTCATGGTGGGAAACACAGAACGCAGGTAAGGAGTGTGGACTCCACACTGAGCTAGCCTGCTAATCACAGGTGTCACATTTCGCTGAAGATAATCTGCTCTAAATCCATCCACAGAGATTAACAGAAGTGGCTTTGAACTGAAACAGATAATTTGGTAAAATTTGACAACATATCTATTTTGAGAGGGAATGAAATACAAAAATATGGTTATAATTAAGTAAACTGTCCACAATAGGCCTACATCCAATTTATTTAATTATTTGATTGGTGTTTCACGCCATACTCAAGAATATTTCACTGATACAACGGCGGTCAGCATTACTGTGGCAGGAAACTGGACAGAGCCCAGGGGAAACCCATGATCGTCCACTGGTTACTGGCAGACTTTCCTACCTACAGCCAGAGAGGAAGCCAGCATGAACTGGACTTGAACGCATAGCAACCGCATTGGTGAGAGGGTTATTGCATTGCGCTAGCACGCTAACCGAGGCACGGAGGCTACAGCTGGACTGTGGTTATGGGACTGACAGTGAGCAACAGTATAAACGACAAACCATGCTGACACTGAGATACTCATTGCATGCTTATCCTACAGTCATCATAGGCCATCCATTACACTGTGAGATGATACCACACCCCCAGGATGGCTCAATTTGTTATCAAATCAGTTCTTAAACTGTGAATGGTTTCATCATCTGTGAAACCATAATCCATGCAGATGTAAAGGCTACATTATCTAACAATCCTACTGCTTATCCTACATGGAATATGTCTACACCATCTGCTTATTCTACATGAAATATGTCTACACCATCTGTTTATCCTACATGGATTATGTCTACACCATCTGCTTATCCTACATGGAATATGTCTACACCATTTGCTTATCCTACACAAAATATGTCTACAACATCTGCTTACCCTACATAAAATATGTCTACACCATCTGTTTGTCCTACATGGAATATGTCTATACCATCTGATTGTCTTACATGAAATAGGTCTAAACCATCTGTTTACCCTACATGGAACATGTCTACATCATCTGAACATCAAAGTTGACAAGGTTCCTACTTTCCTGGACACTGTGGGTTGGCCGGAACCTCACAGGGTAAATCCATCCATCGCACATGAATTGGTTCCAGCGATGTCGACCATATTTGAACCGGAAGGAATGTCCTCAGGCGGGCAGCCATTGTGGATTCCAGCTCAGTGAAGAACTGAAGTCCCGTTAGCAGTTCAATGTCTCGTATCCTCACCACATTGTCCTTCAGGTACGCTAGTGGTTGCTGAAACAGTAACATTCAGCGGTTATGTTTGTAGGTGCACTAAACCGAATCCCTTCACTTCTGTGACAGATTTACATATTAAATAACAGTAATTATCAAATTTGGCAAAATATTTCTTTATTTATTTGATTGGTGTTTTACACGGTGCTTAAGAATATTATTTTATTTGATAGGAGTTTATGCTGTACTCACCCATATGTCAGAATTATGGTGGGAGGAAACCAGGCAGAAACCAGGTTGCTGGTTCAACCCACAACACGGTTGCCTTGTCACATAATGAAATGAATGAGCGAAGTGATTCGTTCAGTTAAAGCTTCAGTCTGCTCTGCTCTGACTTTCTGTGGTTTCAATTTACTTTGCATAAGAATATTTGCACAGTTCACACCCACAGGTAGGTCGTGCATAGCATATGCTCTGCTGTCGCTGTGAGTTTAAGTCCAGCTTATGCTGGTTTCCACTCCAACCGTATGTGACAAGGTCTACCACCAACCTGCAGATGGTCTTTGGTTTCCCCCGGGCTCTGCCCAGTTTTCTCTCACCATAATGCGGGCCACAGTTGTATAAGTGAAACATTCTTGAGTATGGCATAAAACAGCAACAAAATAAATGAATAAATAAATACATATCATATACTCACCATACAGTTGGGTATTGTATCCACGTGAGGGAGGACAAACGATACGATGTCCAGCCCTCCCTGGTCACATGACATCTCTGCCTTGTCCCAGCACTTCATCATGACAACGTAAAAGTGGGTTGGTACCGGCACTGGGTTACTGGCATTAAGGTACCTGTAATAAAGGTTTAAAATGGACAGGCTAGTACCTGGAGATTCAAACTGGAGAGGTCATGGTTAAACAGTCTAAGTGCAGACCGGTCCACTAATCCATGTCTTCCTTGATTTAGGCAATTCAGTGAAGCCACTTTGTATCAACTTTATCTCTGCTAGATAGTGGACAGTTACAATGTGTATCACTGAATGAAATTACAGCATCTCTCTATTAAACACTGTTGTATATGTCAGCTATTTATTTATTGTTTTACGCCCTATTCAAGAATATTTTCTTTAGACAGCCAATATTTAGAGGTGGAAAGAAATGGGATGGAAACCAAGGAAAACCCATGACTATTCACAGGTGGACGGCAGACCTTCCCACATATGACCAGAGAGAACACCAGCCTACATGTCAATTTAATCTGAATAATACATATGGCTAGAGCAAGTTCCTTGATCACAGACTTTAAGAAAAATCCACAAAGCAAGCAAAAACACTAATGAGCAGCAAATTAATCTACAAGGGTTAAACCTACAGTGTTGTGTTGCTGATTCTGTCTGCATGTCCGTCTGCGTCTCTGTCCCACACCGGCCCGGTCACCACACTGAGGCTGCCGTACTGGCTGGAGTAATCCACCATCAGCCTCAGCAAGAAGCCCCACACTCCTAGAAACACAACATGCGTGCAACGTTTAACACATCAGTACAAACAATTCAATTAATTGAAATTTTTTTACTTTTCCGTGGCATTCATTTTTAATGGGTGTAGGAAACTGAAGTGAACAGACAGGCAAATTTAATTCCATACTGTACCTGATTCCTGTTCAACACCATGCTCAAAAAGTTTTACTTATGTTCACGTAAGGAATGCTCATTAACAAATAATGCAGGTACTCTACCATCCCTGTTTTGCAACTGCATAAAGTTTTAACAGGTACACAAGGAACCTTGAGAAACCTGGAGTAATCCTGCCCAATGCCTTTCACTCAATAACAGACAAACTTAAAAACAACTCAAGGATTTTGAGCTTGTATCATTAGGCAAAAAACATATTGCATGTTATTTGCTGAATCCTCATCTTGATGTGTAATGGATGGAGGATTTACACTGTGGGTTTTGAACTCAGGCCTCTAGAGCCATAGTCCAGCGCTCGACCAACTGAGGTAAAGGGAAATTTCCATTAGGTATTTCTAAACTGTAAGCAGTAGAATGCTGCTTTCATTACACACCTATTAAACATCACAACCTTTCAGCTTACTCTCTTGTTTTAAAATTACATTTACAGTAGTCTGAATTTGTGCAGTGCACTTGTATAACACTCAGAGACACAGACAAGATGACAGTACAATACACTGTATATCGTAGGTTCCTATACTACATGTATTTCTCAAGTGATTTGTTTCCAAACACAAAAGGTCCAGTTTGACTGGACAACACAAATACAACGCAAATACAACACAAAATGACAGTGACTTGTCACATAGCAATGATACAAGAAACACCATGCACACTTCATTACCAACGAGCTAAATTACTGTTATCTAATAATTATGCACACAATTAATTATAATGCATACACTGTACCTTCTGCAAAACCCCGCTTCATGAGAGCAATGTTAGAAGAGAAATGAGCCTTCTCAAATGCCTCTGTAGATGTCGCAAACACTGAAAATATGTCAGGCACAAAAAACTTTTGGAGTATTGATAAAATAGTGAAATGCCAATTTATTATTTATACATCAGTGAAATCCCAGTATTTCCTTCACTGATAAAAATGATATCTTCACTAGTTAGATATCATTTTTGTTATTATGTTATGATATTACACCGCTCGTGACCTTGACCCATGATCTAGAAGCTGTACAGTTTGTTTTTATGACGTTCCAATCTGAGCTCACTGAGATGACGTCCTAATAGTCTAGTCAATAGCTATATTTCGATGTCACGCAAGAAGTCACATCATACTAGAGATCATGTATATGGCTCCGACGTCACGCTATTTACAGTTCTTTGAAGGCCTGCAGCTAAAAGATTGCTTAAAAATTCTTCACATACGCAAAACCATGTCAAAAACCATGTTAAATAATAAACAGAATATTGCACACTGAAGGCTGAATACCATAAACATTGTTCTCATGAAAGGAGGAAATGATGATCGCGTCTCGTAGGTTATCATTCCCACCTCTCACTCAAATAATATTTATGGTATTCAACCCTCACTGTGCAATATCCTCGATGAATATAATGCGGGCCTCTGCATTGTTAACAATTAGAAAATCAGTTATCGGGATAAAGCGTAATCGTCCAATCTATTTACAAGTCTCCCTTGTTAGAACACGCACTTCAGTACATGTCTAACATGACAACTGTCACATAAGTTTTGCACAAATCTGCCTCTGCACACACCAGTACTCTCGTTCAAAAGTTTTCACCTTCATAATTTATTAATTCTTTGCACTCAGAAGCTTGGTTACAGTGTATAATTATGAAATAAAAACCATGATATTATGCTGACTTGGTCCACAGTTAACATTCAGCATTACACTGTGTCTGTTCCTAATTAGTACATAAGTCACAGGCTATCAAAAGTTTTAATAGTTATTACATCTATTATATACAATAACAAAAGAAGCCTGTTGGCATCAATATTTTGTGAAGCAAAAGAGAAAAAAAAAACAAGTACATGACATACCTGGTTCAAACAAGTAACCTTTGGTAAAATTGTCTGTTTCCACTTGACACCACACGTCACTCATGGGAGTCTGAATTCTCGGATCATCTCTTACACAGCCACGTACACCAGAGATAGTTTCATTGGTCAGATTGACTGAACCCTGCACTGTGAGACTGAAGGAAGCCCACAGTGGCATGTTGTGAGTGTGGCTATACAAAACACTGAAGTCAGCCGTGTTGTCAAGGTGACAGGAGTCACTACTTGCCATGGCAACAGGTATCGGTGTTTGGAGAGGGGGTTCACTGTTTGATGGAACAGCAGAGGTGATATTCCAGGGCTGAAAATATTGAAGTATACCAGTAGTAGACAAATGTTTGAAAACAGGCAACAGTTTCCAAGAAGGAAATGAAATCATTTGGGTTATGTCTGGGCTGCCAGTAGGTAAAAACTCTTCTGTTTGGCACAATCTTCATTAACTTTCATGGTTTTAGGATTACCACTTATGTTGGGTCAGGGCAGAGTGGTAAGGTGTCTGTTTTCTTAATTGTTAAGACATCCCAAGGTACAAACTCTCGAAAAAAATACTGCAAAAAAGCCTTTCTGGGGGCGAGGGTGGGTGGTGGGAGATGGGGGAGGGTGACTTATAGGAGATGGGTGGGTTATGGGAGATGAGTGAGGGTTGTGGGAGATGAGTGAGGGTGGATGGAGGTGGAGGGAGATGGATGAGGGTGGGTTGTGGGAGATGAGTGAGGGTGGATGGAGGTGGAGGGAGATGAGTGAGGGTGGGTTGTGGGAGATGAGTGAGGGTGGATGGAGGTGGAGGGAGATGAGTGAGGGTGGGTTGTGGGAGATGAGTGAGGGTTGTGGGAGATGAGTGAGGGTGGATGGAGGTGGAGGGAGATGAGTGAGGGTGGGTTGTGGGAGATGAGTGAGGGTGGATGGAGGTGGAGGGAGATGAGTGAGGGTGGGTTGTGGGAGATGAGTGAGGGTTGTGGGAGATGAGTGAGGGTGGATGGAGGTGGAGGGAGATGAGTGAGGGTGGATGGAGGTGGAGGGAGATGGATGAGGGTGGGTTGTGGGAGATGAGAGGGTGGGTGGAGGTGGAGGGAGATGAGTGAGGGTGGATGGAGGTGGAGGGAGATGGATGAGGGTGGGTTGTGGGAGATGAGTGAGGGTGGGTGGAGGTGGAGGGAGATGAGTGAGGGTGGATGGAGGTGGAGGGAGATGGATGAGGGTGGGTTGTGGGAGATGAGTGAGGGTGGGTGGAGATGGAGGGAGATGAGTGAGGGTGGATGGAGGTGGAGGGAGATGAGTGAGGGTGGATGGAGATGGAGGGAGATGAGTGAGGGTGGATGGAGATGGAGGGAGATGGATGAGGGTGGGTTGTGGGAGATGAGTGAGGGTGGGTGGAGATGGATGAGGGTGTTGTTGGAGATGGGTGAGGGTGGGTTATGGGAAATGGGTGAGGTGGATTATTGGAGACGGGGGAGAAGAGGGTTATGGGAGATGAGAGAGTGTGGGATGTGGGAGATGAGTGAGGCCGGGTTGTGGGGTGATGGGATTGAGGGTTTTGTTGGTGGAAATTCATACACCTTGTTGAATGAAAAACCTCTTAACCAATCCCACATTCCCCTTCAAAAGATTCCAAATATTTCTTCCATGAGACTAATTACACAGCAACATAAATATGCCCAGATTCATTACCTGATTATCACACCTACAAGGTGGCTGTGGAATCCTGTTAACAGGGACACAGTTGTCTCCCCCTGATGAGGGCTGGGGTGGAGGTTGAGGTGGGTTACGGAGAAGGTGATCCAAAGATCCCTGGGTGCCGTTGTTAGGGGCCGGCTGAATACCCAAGACATCTGGAGGACATTCGAAAACAAGAATTGAGGTGAACCAAGTATAAGACTGAAACAAACCTACCTCTACTTTTATAGTAGTTACAGGGGAGATATTGGCAATCTAGTTATTGTAGCAGTCACGGCAAGACCTGACACAGTATGCGATATAGTTTGTGTATTCTACCCTGCTGTCAATTGCAGGTCGTGTGCAAATATACATATTAAATAGAGATGATCTTTCAAACAACATCAATTGTGTCACACTACATACCCGCTGGTACTTTTACCTTCCCAAATAATATTCTGTTGTACAAAAATAAAATATACAGTGGTGAAATTCCAGGATTTCCTTCTGTGATGAGCGTGTTATTTTATAAAATTTATACTAATTTATATTAATTTGGTGATTACATATATAATTCTTCAAACCCAAACACCATGACGTCGGAAAACGAAGCATTTTGTTTCATGACGTTCTAATCTCAGCTCATAAGTATAACACAAGAATCTATAAGTAGATTTTATATTTATATAAAATTTTTATTTCCGTATGTATCATGAGAATGGTGATCTGGTTTAATTGGCATGGACAAATAAAGAGGTGCTACACATCATTTCTAGAACGATCTATGTATCCACCAAACATAAAAATGCCATTCTAAAACAGAGCTAATCCTAATTTCTTCCTCAAGCGTACGTCAAGATATCTATCTTAGTCTCGTCTAAAGGAGTTCTCGCGAGAATGCAATTGAAAAAGTGTAAAACAGCTGGGCTTGTAATAGCACAAAAAGTTCATACCTATCGATAAATTAGGTTTACCATGGCAACCCCAGAAATGGACTAGTCTGAGTCGTGACACGTTGTCATCTCTGTATGTGTCCATCAAAAATTAAAATTCCATGTGAAAAGCAATGGGTGCAAAGTGAAATTACCAGTATCTGCTGTGCCTCAACTTATAATTCAGAGTTGCTCTCACATTTATGGGTAATGGATTCTTGCTACAACACAAATTAAATCTTACCACACATCATGTTGTACAACTCTATGTTCTCAAAGGGTTTAACTTCTGTGCGTAGCTTAAATGCAGGTCCATATGCCAAAAACAATCCCTGTGGAAATCAAGTGCAAAACGTGTGTGCATTTTTCTCATTTCAACCTGACATGTTTATAGATAAAATAGTAACGAAAATGGCTGTTGCAAAAACTTAAACTTACAACATTTCACTGTATTTCATGCAGTACAAAGAATCTAAAAATGAAAAGAAAAGGTAAATTTATTTGTGTTAACTAAAGCTCAGCATACACAAGATCTTAATTCAACTCAAGTCAACCGTGGCTTATGTATGCATACTGATGACAGGACTGGAGTTGCACCCGAGTCTTTGCGTGTATGCCAGTCAGTTGTAAAGTCGTATATCAATCGGAGACTTGGACCAACTACCTGTGACCAGTTGAGTTGAGTCTCATGGCGTCTTAAGCTCCTGTGTATGCTTAGCTTTAGTTTTCAATAGCGCTTACACTCACACTAACTTCACAGTTTATTTTCTTTCATTTTAACAGATTTCTGATGACTTGCATTAAGAGGGGTACCACATAGTTAATGATATACAAACAACTTGTGCCCACCTGCATGCTCTTGTAAATGTTGTCGTATCCATGGTTTCCACTCAGAAAACAGATGCTACTGCGACCACTGTTAACAAAATTTAACCAATACATGAAGTGCCTGAGCCGCACACTTCACAGTTTTCTGAACAGCATTACAATTTAATATATGCCAAAGTATGCCCTAATTCTTTTATTTTATGAGACACCTGATCTCCCTTTTTAGCCAGCTTAAATGTAACAAGGATTTACAGTTTCTTTTTTCTCCCATGATAAGACCATCGAATGACCAACAAATCCATATTATTACTTTTTCAAAAAAAAAGAGAGAAATGTTACATTCTGCTTTCAGCAGGACTACTATGTGTCCCAATAATTAGAAGAATTTGGGTATATGAAATTTCACTTATACTATGGCAGTGAGCATTGTGATGAGAGAACACTGAGCAGAGCCCTGCCAAAACTCATGACCATCAACAGGTTGCTGGCAGACCTCCTCCGTCACGTATGATGTATCAAAAAGCAACCATACTGATAAGAGGCTCCTCAGTCATTGTACTCCTTTACCATGCTAGCCACTAGGCCTTCGACATGGTGGACGTCAATTTTCATGTCATCCATACAAAGTTGTCTCACTTGACATATCTGGCTGGTTTTACTAACATAACAACATGAATATCATAGTTCACATCTGGTATTCCAACATATCCTGCATATTTCCTTAAATTTTCCATAATTAAAGTAAATGTAGTACGAAAAGGAATGATGCAGGTTGTCAGAACAAAAAAACTGAATGATAAAGGATAATTTGGGGAAGCACTGGTTCAGTTTTTATTTGGGATTTTCTAGAAGTACTCCACGTCATGTCAATAACACTGCTTGGCTTTAAAATTGTGCAAAACTTACTGATTAAATGCTGCTATGGATCAAGTTAATTTTATTAAAGTTCCACATTTAATTCCTTTCCAATGAACCATTTACTCTGATTGGCAAGAACAGACAACATTTGGATCAAGGAATAAATGGTCCAAAATGAATTTCATTCTAATTAAACAAACTGATTATTTAACCTACTTTTTAAGCAGCCACCTATCCTCGACAGTCAGTAGAATGTTACCAATCCTGTTTGAGTTGAGGACATGGTGTCGTTTGGGGACTGTTTCTTTGGTGAAAACCTTCATCCTCTCAGACTGACACTCCAGATCTTCCACCACACTGTTGATAGCTGGAAATGTATTGAACACAAGAACACCATCAGAATTTTTTTTTACACATGCTTAGTTATTTCATTGGTGTTTAATAACACATTAATCATGATTTTTTGAATCACTGCTTTTGTTTAATGCCTGTTTTAACACTATTTTGAACACACCACAATATGATCTACTTGTAGCATCCCAAATGTATTTATGGTGCTGTATCAATGGATCACCATGCTAAAGACACAACTGCCAAATGTTCTGTGTCAGTACACACCAAAATAAAAAAGGCACAGAAATGAAAGCAGATAATACAAGCAGAGGAATTGTTAACTATTCTGAATGAAATCAGATATGTAAAAATATGGCTTCACCATAAAAATTTATGGTGCTGCCTCAATGGAACACCATGCTAAAGACACCAAGACACATATACTGCTAGATGTTCTATGTCAGTACACATGAAAATAGAATATCACAGAAATAAAGAAATGAAAGCAGACAATACATACATGTAGCAAAAAAATTGGTAGCTACTCTGAATGAAATCATACATGATGGTTAAATAAATCAAGTTTGCTTGGATGACATCGACTGCCTTTTAAAGCCATGTGTAATGTGTGTCCACATGCTATCATCAAAGACAGCAAAAAAGATATTCCTATATACCCTGCCAATTCAGTTGATGACAAGGCCCTGTACTCAGCATGTCATACATTATTTAGTCTGGTAACTGGTGATACTGGTGTTGATCTGGCAAATTCAGTTGATGATTGGGCCCAAGTCTCAGGATCATGAAGCTACATTTTAAACTGACATATAAATCAGACCTAGTGTTGATTTCTGGTGATATTCCTGAACTAAGACTTGACCTTGAATGCTAATTTTCATTTTTTTCATGAAAATGTAAGACAGTTCTCAGCATTAAAATAAAAATTCTTTCGGTGAGTCCCAATTTTAGTACTTTAAACCGTTTAGAAGATAGACCAAGTTTCACTTAAGCCTACGATAGCTTCATGATTCTGGGCCCAGAACTCAGCACACTGACTTACATTGTTCAGTCTCATATCTGGTGAAATTTTTCATGAGGTGGGTGTTGATATGGCCATAGGTTCCACGCTGCGTATAAAACCGATTTGTGTCTGTGAAGTGTGAAATAGTTACCTCACGGCTACAGCTAGTTGTTGCCATACCTGTAGGACAAAAAATGAAAGAAATGTGTTGGAACGTCACAGGCTGATTGACTCATTGGGTTTTATTCATTATCCGATTGTGGTTTACTCAATACTGTTTACACCATACTGAAGAATTTTTCACCTCATGAAGTTTACTCCAATACCTAGTAATATCTATATTATGATGACCGTCATTTAGTTTTGTCAGTCAACAAGACTCTGACAATTGCCCTTGGCAATCAAATAAATGGTGTTGAACACCATGGAATCTGGAGGAAAAGACAATAAATAATATAACCTCGGCTTATTGGTTATTTTTCGAGGTGTGGAAACATATCAAAACAGCTACAGCCATTTTTTTCAGACCTGCTTGGTAGCTCTGTAAATCAGCTTTCAATCTGGAATGCTTCACAGGCCACAGGATATGCAAGGTTCCAGAAACCAGAAACATGATGTCACATGATGATGCAGCTTCTGGAAGATTCGGATGGAAGTTTCATATCTTTTCAGCCAAAACGTTTGTTTTTGAAAACCTGTCAGTAGAATTTATTATTTTCCTGTATTGTTCTTCATTGTCTTCTTCAAGAATTGATATAACCACAAGTTTTTTGATAGTCGGTCATCAGGTTTATAGATGGATGACACAACAGCCCTGAATCCACCAACAATGTATGTATGAATGTTTGGGTTTGACGTTGTGATCAACAATCAGCCATATGACAACAAAGAGTCCTTAGAACCTACAAACATTCTTCTTGTGGCAGGTTTTGAGTTCATGCTGCCAAAGTGCTGCCGTCACTAGACATGACACCCCACCCAGACACCAATCTTCTAACCTCTCCATGCTGAGTGCCAAGCAAGGCATCTACAAGTACCATTCTTAAAGTCTTTGGCATGACCAAATGCCCAGGGTTGGATCCCTGATCTCAAAAGGCATTCTAACCAATGAACCACCGGGGTGCTATGAATCCACCAAAAAGCACCATTCTTAATTTAATGTTGAGCTTACCATGATCTGCCACAATAATGATGTTTAGGCAACGGTGGAGACCCCTTTGTGTCAGTCCATTCATTAACTTCCCGATGTAACTATCAACACTCTCAAGAACTTCATCCAGCTGAAAAATGTAGCATTCAAATGTCAAGCTTTCTTCCAAAGCTGAGGACTTTCATGTGCATGTTTAAGCTGCTCTGATAAAAATCAGATAAAAGTTATGAGAAGGAAGGAAGGAGATGATCATCACACCAATCAAGTTTCACGAAAATGCAATAAAATAGATGCAAATGTATATAAATGCTATTCTATATATACCCCCCCATCCCCACTCCATTTTCACTTGTGCAGGTTTTCAGAATATGAAGAGAGATTTAAGACATATAAGGAGAAACATGTCCAAATTTTGACTTAAACACAGCTATATCCTTAAATAATCATCAGATCATGTCACTTTTGGTAAGAAAGAGAAAGACAAATTTTAATTTGTCAAGTGTTCTAATCCAGCAAAAGACACTGGGACGTGGAATCAGGAGGAGTAGCAAAGGAAGACACACCGCACACTTGAAATGGATTTCGCTGCTCAAGATGTTGAGGAGAGCGAGTGACAAGAACTGAAATATACCTTCTTGGATTTTGGTCCCACATCATGTCCCTCATGATCAGGCTCATTGAAGTAGGCCAGCATGAGGTCCGGCCTGTCTGAGTCAGACGCATTTGCCCAGTCCAGTACAGTGTCGATACGTTCGTCATAAGACACCTTTCTGAAAAGTAAACAGGGTTGTGTAACTGAATTACATAAAGATCACTACAGGATTATCAGAATATTTATTTATTTACCTCTATTTGACTGGGATTGTGTAACTCCATATTCAGGAATGTTTCAAATGTGTGATGTCAGCCGAGGCCCACTTTCACAAAACTTCATCAATCGATTCCTCATACTAACATTTCTCATAAATCACATTGCCTTGTGGCACCATAACCTAGACAATTTCTTTGACGAGAAAATTTTGGACAAAAGCCTCTTACAAAGATCACTGAAAAACGGCCAAAGACTTTTTTGGGTGTAGGAAACTGGTGAGCCTGGAGTAAATAATCCAACTTTGCCTAGTTACTGGTAAACCCATGTCCTGGAAGGAGGCAAGTAACCTGGCTTCAGCAAACATTACATTATGCAAGATCACACAATAGAACATCAATGACCCCTAATCAGCCACCAAGGCATTGAAAATCCTTAAAAGGATAAACCATATTTTTAGAAAGCACACATTATCTGAAAGGCAATCTCAAACTGATTCCAAAAATGGTCTTTTCAGTGGGTTAACATGCTGACACAGCGTAATGACCCGGGAACCTCCCACCAATGCGTTCGCTGTGAGTTCAAGTCCAGTTCAGGCTGACATCCTCTCGGGCCGTACGTGGGAAGGCCTGCCAGCCATATGAGGAAAGCCTGCGGCGATTTCCTCTCACCATAATCCTGGTCGTGGTTAAGTGAAATATTCTTGAGTATGGCATAAAACACCGATCAAATAAACAAATAGATAAATCAAAAATGGTCCTCATTATTTTTTGGCATTTTTGTATCATGACTAAAACAAAAATAAAGATTGAGGTGCTATGATGGACTATTTGGACCATATCGAAGTACAGTGACATCAGATATTCCATTTTTGTCGCTAAACATGGTGTAAAAATATGCCAAATAGTAATAAAGACCACATTAGGAATCAGCACAAAATTGCCTTTCAGATGATGTGTAGTTTCTAAAAACATGGTCTGTTCTTTTCAAGTGAATGACCTCTTAGAAATGAAGTTACCGTGAGTGAAAAGACCATTAACAACTGCATCTGAAAATACTTTCAATGAAGTTTTCAGATTTTGTTTTACCAAATTAAACGTAGTCAGGCTTTTCGATTGTATGATGGCTTTTGTTTTATTGACCATATTGATGATGCGGTTCACAAGTGACGTCACAAAACTCTGTTCACATTTTATCTCTGAATAAAGTTCTTAAGAAGTGTACTACTGTAATGTTTGCCCGTGTGTTAAAAAGGTAACATGACATTAAATTTCAGAGAAAAATAGGCATGACATCACTGGAGAACCACATTATCAATACTGTAAATAAAACCCACCATATAATCAAAACATTTGACTGCATTTAATTAACTGTAAAAAGATAAAAAAAATTCAGTGAAGTTATTTTCAGACACAGTTTTTAATGGTCTTTTCAGTCAACATAACTACTTTTGTGTCGTCTTTCCCTTAAAAATGTTCAGACATGCCAGTCTTAGAATGAAAAAGAACCCAAGCCTCATGCACCAAATAGCTTTCCACAAACAAAACACCATGCAATCATAACAGAGGCATTTACTTGACTGATGTAGTATGCCTTACTTAAGAATACAATAAATGCTTATATCATATAAATCATGCTAGTAGTAGAAAGCTGTTCGCCACTAGGACCCTCCGTACACACAGACACCGTATAGCCACGCAGGATGCATGTCCTTGGCTGATTAAACAAGGCCATTTCTGACTAATTAGTTAAAATATGATATACAGTTTTGGAGATTTTATGCCCTAGAAATTAAAATTTGGGCCATGTCACAAATGTTATTTCAAGAAAAATGTATGCAAAATCTAGGCATTGTAATAAAGTTTTAAATTTCAACATCCTTTAAATGGCCTAAAATTTCAAGTCCCCCAAAAATTTATTTTGGGTGGTAAATAAATTCATAAATTATTTTTGGTGTTGCGGCTTGCATTTCCCAGTAAGAGATCATCTCACGTGTTAAACAAACCACAAAACACTTTCTCAAATCAACACAGATTCAAGCTAATGGAGTAACTTGGTCATGGAAGAAATTTTAGGTCATTTTGGGTAAGTCAGAAATGACCGTGGAATTGGCCTAAGATGATTACTCTTTGCCACTACAGTTCTGACCGATAGAGACTGAATCTTTGGGGATTTCTCAGTTAGGAGAAGGAGGAAAAGTTGTTGTACATTTATAACCAATTACTGTAAATCTTCAACCTTTTCAATCATTATAAAGTAGTTTTTAAAAGCACTGTACTGTATAGGTACAGTTACTGTGCAAATGAAGCCATAAAATGATTTCTTTGTGTTATCGCAGGTGTAATCTTCGTAAAACTATGAGAAATATTGCTCTAGACCCTACAATTCTCCAAGAAAATATTAACATTTCTTTCAGCGGTGGTTGAAAAGGTTGAAGAATTAGGTAACAATGTTCTATTTTATATTCAATAGCCCCCCAAAGATAACACCGAGGCAAATGAGCTTCAAGTTCAGTATGAATTTTTAGACTGTTTAAGGAAGAGATTTCTCTTCGTTCTTTTAGGATAAAAAATACTCACGAATTATAAAGATGCCATGTATCGGGGTAAATGCCTGTGTAAAACAAATATTAAAGAACATAAAATATCCGGTCCTATGATACAAACATTTATCTTTATGAGCATATTTTATACCTACAGATATTTGTATATAAGACTATTTATTCATTTATTTGACTGGTGTGTTCTATACCACACTTAGGAATATTTCACTGGCGATGTTGGCCAGCACTATGGTCGGAGGAAGCCGGGCAGAACCTGGGATATACCCTCGATCATCACCAAGTTGCTTGGTAGACTTTCTCATGCACAACTGGAGAGAAAGCCAACTTAAGCTGGACTTGAACTCACGATGACAACATTGCTGAGTGGCTCCCAGCTGAGCCATTGTGCCCCAGTGCTCGGCTAAGGAGGCTCATCTTTATGTAGGACTGTTTTAACATCTATTTAAATGATGGCATTCAAGGTTGGCACAGGGGAGAAAAGTGCCTATCATGTCTATAGACATCAAGACATAACCTACTTTCAATGCGTCAGTGTATAAAAGCCACTGTGGATTAAGGCTTATGCTCTCTAGCACTGGACAACTTAAACCACAGATACAAATGCGGCCTCACAAATAAAACTACATGCCCTATTTTTGCAACCTTTTCAACCACTGCTGAGAGCAATATTTCAATATTTTCTTGAAGGACTGTAGGGTCAATTATTATTATACCTGTGGTGATATAAAAAGTAAATTTTTGGATTCCTTTTTACAATAACTGTATGCATAAACTACCCTTTAAAAACTCCTTTAATGATTGAAAAGGTTGAAAGATTTACAGTACTATAAAGCAAAACATAACAGAATAAAAAATTTACCATTTCCCTAGCCCATACACGGGATTTTTTTGCTGCTCTACTAAATTTACAATTATAAATTTCATTTCCATGTGTTGAGCAGACAAGCAACAGATGAAATAGTAAATATCAAAGGAATGATGTAACAGCATTACATTTTCTGACTTTTGAATAAAAATTCTTCTCTGTGTGATTTAAAGGATTCATGAACAATAAATCTGAAACTAAGATTCCTGTTAGGTGGGAAATAAAGAGACTTGTTTCAAACTTTTTTTCATATTATGGACAAAGTCTCAAATATATGTATTTCTATATGTTATACTTCTTTGTTTATTTCATTGGTGTTTTATGCCTTAATCAAGAATATTTCACTTATATGAAGGCAGCCGGAATAATGGTGGGAGGAAACCAGGCAGTGCCCGCGGGAAAACTCATGACCACCCGCAGATTGCTGGCAGACCTTCCCACGTATGGCTGAAGAGGAAGCCAGCATGAGCTGGACTAGAACCCACAGTGAACACATCAGTGTTAGGCTTCATTACGCTGCGCTGGCCCATTAACCAAATAAGCCACATAGGCCCCTCTATATGTTGTAGGACATACCCTGAAATGTTTATAAAGAAATAAAAAACATGCATGTTTCATGCATCTTTCAAGCATTTAGCTGTTACATCGAGCATCACAAACAACATATACAAGTGCACATGTATGTTTATCTTTTTGTTCTCTATACACCTACTTTTATAGTATTCAGTTCCATGATAAGAGATGTGAAATTGATTACATGCATTAGCTTTGGCAAGTTACTGATGCTCTTTCAAGTTCCCACTGGTAACTCAAAAACTCAAAAGAGGGGTTAAACGGTGATACCATTCAGAATAACTGTTTCAAAACTCAACATTACAAGAGTTGGACAAACTTGCAGGGAATGGGCTGTGAATAACTTCTGCTTCAGATCTAGTCATACTATAGAGAGACAACTTACACATAAATCTGATTTAAGCGAGATTTTGAGACCTCCGTGGCTCAGTGGGTTTGCGCGCTAGTGCAGCACAATAACCTGAAGCCTCCCACCAATGCGGTCGCTGTGAGTTCAAACCCAGCTCATGCTGGCTTCCTCTTCGGCCATAAGCGGGAAGGTCTGCCACCAACCCGCGGATGTCGTGGGTTTCCCCCAGGATCTGCCCGATTTCCACCCACAATAATGTTGGTCACCGTACAAGTGAAATATTCTTGAGTACGGCATGAACGCCAATCAAATAAATAAATAAATCAAGTGAGATTTCACTCACAAATGCAACTGTCTATGCTTTGGAAAAGTTTTGTGACTTGTTCCATTCTTTCTTTCACGGAGAAAATGATCTTGCAAAACACAGGATGAATGGAACATATCAGAATTTTTACATGGTATTTAAAGCTCGGATTGTTTTGTTTTTATCATTCCATAGGGCAGATTATGGTTCAAATCCCCAACAAATGTCTTTCACCAAGAGAGTTTTCTCCCCTGTTTTATAATATCTTTCTCACTGCTCCATTTTGATAATCTCCACCTGAAGAATGTTTCTGCTCTGCCTGCCAAGTCGTGACTGTAACTGAGGCCAGTACTTACCAGATATATTCACATCTGATCCCACCCAAAAATAGGCAGCCGTTTTCTTGCCTTGTTTCTTGGCAGTGATCCAGATCTAAAAAAAAAAATATGAGAAAAATATACACCATTATATGCTTAACAAGAATGTTAACAATTGTTCCTATATGTACATTATAACTGGCTGATTAGACAGATTAATATATTGATGAATACTTGCCAGAGCAGCACATCACATTTTGATTTAAAAATTTTACACCATGCTTAGCAGAATTCCTGCACAGGAATGAGCATAACAAGTTTAGTAGACATCATTTTTCTGTCACACTGCATTCCCAGATCATCTATACCACCACTGTCTGCAGAGGACATGGCTTGGTTTTCCTTACCTCAGCATTATACACACACAGAACTGCATGCATGTTATTTGTGATTTACGATACATCACATACACAAATTTTTCTGTATTGAATTTTAGATCAAATTGTTGTACTATTTACACCAATTAGAACTCTTGTAGCAAAACTCACAGGCTCACCCATCCACCAAGCCGGGTTCATCTTTTCATCGCCACGTAATTTGAACAATGCCCCGATCTCTTCATCGTACATTGTATTACCCACAATCCCATGCGATTCAGGATACAAGCCCTGGAACATAATAGAAAGTTTTAGATGATACCCCCAAAAGAGTGACTGAAAAAGCAAAGATAATTATGTTTCAACTTGATGCCAGGATGGACCTCACCCAGGTATTTGATGCAAATGTTGATTTAAATATGCAAATTGAGTTTTGGCAGAGACACTATCTGGTTATATGCCAGCAACCTGCGGATGGTCGTGGGTTTTCCTCAGGCTCTGCCTGGTTTCCTCACACCATAATGCTGGCCTCTTGTCTTATAATGAAATATTATTGATTACCAATCAAAGAAACAAATAAATAAATAAATATAATTTTGAATGACACATATTTTTGAACTTCATTTTTCAGGAAAAACATATCATTTGATTGTGATGTCCTTTTGAATATGAAGTTGTATTCAGTTGTGTTATTCATGGTGAATTTTGTGAGTGTCATTGCTTATTCACAGGGTATATAAGACAACAAACAGACATTGTCTTCATCATCAGATACAATCAAAATAGAAACCATATGGATATTGTTAGGCATCAATCACATAAGAGCAGTGATCAGGTCCATCTTATTTGTAGGGAATGTCATGGTGGGGAAATCCAGAACATAAATGAGAAGTATGGATTCCACAATGACAGACTTACTGTAACTATACTGTAATGGTTAGGGAACGTCATGGTGGGAAAAACTGAACGCAGGTAAGGAGTGTGAACTCCACACTGAGCTAGCCTGCTAATCACAGGTGTCACATTTCGCTGGAGATAATCTGGTCTAAATCCATCCAGTGAGATCAGCAGCAAACGCTGTGATCTGGAATTCAAAAAACAAAATTAAGACATCAACCGCACAATTTCGCTATAGCCTATGAAAGCATGCAGGCATAAAACTACTAATTAAAGCTAAGTTTTTAACTTACCACTGCATTTATTTTTTTTATCTTCAAGTCATTAAAACTGCCTTCCTCTTTTTAAAAATAAAAGAAGTCGTGATACCTCAATAAAAAATGACAATTCCATGTACTGCCAAAAAAAATGGATGGTAAACATTCAGCTGAAAGTAATCCCCTCACAAATGTAGTCAACGGTCAGTGTGATATGCTCACAGGATATGGTACCTCATAATTTCAAGAAATGACGACCATTGATGTTTACCCTTTAGTGCACTGGCTGTCAGCTGGTATATCACATGACTCTTGCAACCAATCATCACCATTGACGGGCTGTTCAGTGGTTTGTTCAATGGATGGCTCTGTTGACACTTCAGTCACTCGTTCAGTGGTTTGTTCAATGGATGGCTCTGTTGACACTTCAGTCACTCGTTCAGTGGTTTGTTCAATGGACGGTTCTGTTGACACTTCAGTCACTCGTTCAGTGGTTTGTTCAATGGACGGTTCTGTTGACACTTCAGTCACTCGTCCAGTGGTTGCTTTATCTTTCCCCTGTTCACTGATCGAGGAACCCCCTTTTGCTTGGTTTCCATAATGTACTCCCAGACCAATAGCCAAGGCAAGGGCAACCAGAGCCTTTAAAAGTGAAAGTCAGACTAAATGGGACATTAGCTTTAACGGAAAAGATGCGGTAAGAACGAACTTATGATGAGTTAAAAGACCATTAAAAACTGTATCTGAAAATACCTTTGCTAATTTTTTCCAATTTTTTTTTAAAAACGAAATTAAATGCAGTTAAATGTTTTGATTGCATGGTGGGCTTTATGGACTATTTTGATAATGTGTGTCAACGGTGACATCGCACATACCTTTCTCTGGCCCTAAAGCAGAACTTCAGTATCATATTAGCTTTTCAACATGCAGAGACACATTACAGGAATACAGTTTGCAAGGACTGTATTAAGAGCTGAACTTAAAGGTGTACAAAAAAGTATTGTGACATCGCCATTGATACACATTATCAATACGGTCCATAAACCCCACCCTACAATCAAAACATTTAATTGCATTTAACTTGGTGAAAAAAATTTTTTAAAATTGGTGAGGGAAACTGGATTACTTGGCAAACCTAAGGTCAGACATACAAGTCACATCAAATACCAGATTTAAACCTTTTACTTTGTGAACTAAACCATTATACATGTAGCCTGCTTGGCATCAAAGAGAAACCTATGATGTGTCCAGCACGGCTCCAAATGACATATAGGCTGTGGTGTTAATGCATTCAAGATGTTATTAAACGATATATTGTATAATAACTGGCCTGTGGGGAAGATAGAGGTGTGCTTTTGATGTATACCTGTAGTGTAGCATAGAGGTGTAGCATAGATGTATAACTGTGGTGTAGAAAAGAGGTGTAGTGTTGAAGTATATTTTGGTGTAGCAGAGGTGTAATGTTGATGTATACCTAATGTTGATGCTTTTGCTGTATACCTGTGGTGTAGCATACAGGTGTAGTGTTGATGTATACTGGTGGTGTAGCATAGAGATGTAGTGTTGATGTATACCTGTGGTGTAGCATACAGGTGTAGTGTCCATGTATACTGGTGGTGTAGCATAGAGGTGTAGTGTTGATGTATATGTGTGGTGTAGAATACAAGGTTAGTGTTGATGTATACCGGTGGTGTAGCGTACAGGTGTAGTGTTGATGTATACTGGTGGTGTAGTATACAGATGTAGTGTTGATGTATACCTGTGATGTAGCATACAGGTGTAGTGTTGATGTATACAGGTGGTGTAGCATACAGGTGTAGTGTTGATGTATACAGGTGGTGTAGCATAGATGTGTAGTGTTGATGTATACAGGTGGTGTAGCATAGAGGTGTAGTGTTGATGTATACCTGTGGTGTGGCATAAAAGTGAAGTGTTGATGTATACCTGTAATGTAGTGTAGAGATGTAGTTTTGATGTATATCTGTGGTGTAGCATAGAGGGGTAGACTGGATGTATACCTGTGTTGTGGCATACAGGTGAAGTGTTGACGTGTACATGTGGTCCGTGGCTCTTTTGGTTAGCACGCTATCGCAGCACAATGACCCAGGAGTCTCCCAAAAATGCAGTCCATGCTGGTTTCCTTTCCTGTCATGTGTGAAGGTCTGCCAGCTACCTGCAGATGGTCATGGGTAGTGTAGGAAAATCTGCCCGGATTCCTCTTGCCATAATGTTGGCCGCCGTCGTATGAGTGAAATATTCTTGAGTATGGCGTAAAACACTGAACAAATAAATAAATACCTGTGGTGTAGCGTAGAGGTGTAGTGTTGCTTTATAGATATGGTTTAGCATAAAGGTGTCGCGTTGCTGTATACCTGTGGTGTAGCATGGAGATGTGGTGTTGATGTAGGCTATACCTGCAGTTGACATGAAAACTTCAGTACTTGGTACCTACAATCACAACCACAATCCCAAGAACCCAGCGTTTGTTACAGGATTTCTTTGGCTCCCCATAGAGACCCTGAAATACAAAAGTAAAATGTATTTATTTCTGGTGCCAGTCACAGTGACATTTCATATACCAAGGTTGATTCTTAACATAGGGCTTATATACAGCTATAGATCACGGCTGAATATACAGGGTTGCTCAATTCAAGCTGACGTGCCTGAATGACCCTGAGGTGGCTTGGTCAGAGTCCAGCTGACCAGAGGGCTGCCTTCTCAACGCGACCATTGCACCAGGCGTCATGGTCATTAGGCCAGTGTAAGGTTACGATTTCTTTGAGAAAGCTGCCCCCTGACTTTCTACTGTCTCTCATGAAAACTGTTCGGCTGGTTGTACAGTTATCCAAAACATTATGAAGGGGAAGCAAGAGTTCAAGTTTCATATAGGCCTAATCGTATAAATACAATCTGTAATCTATTGCCCATCACTCCATCGGTTCGGTTTGTCAATATGTCGGCTCGGTCTCTCAACGACCAGTGGTCGCCGCACAACCTTTTATACATTGCAACTGGAAATGAACGCGTTCAAATCTTCTCAAACTCATGACAAAACACAAACTGGGCCGATGGATAAGGACTACAGTGCCTTGACAAATCTATAGTCATCAGCATCAAATCTAGCTCGACCAATGAAGCTGACACCAGATTTAACAATGCATTACCTCACCGAGTAGATCTCCCCCGCACGTCAGTGCATCGTTAGATCAGTGGGAACATTCGTGCGGCTATATCAAATCAAAATGATCGACTGATCATCATTTGTCTTACTTTACACTAGTAACTTTCTTCACAAACTAGGCACGACCCCTCGTGGCGTCCTTACGTCACAGCGCCAATACTCAGCTTCAACATTATTATTATTTTCAGGGTGTATGTCAAAAGCTATGCTTAAATAAATATTTATAGGGTCTATGTGAGGAACAAATATATATATATATATATAACTCTAATGATGCTAACTCTGCATGAGACTCAAAGGTATGTTCCATCGAGGAGCTGATATTAAAAAGAAATGACCTTACAAACACCAATATATAAATATCTATGCAAACGACATACCTCTTTCGCAGAGTTTGTGCCATATCCGTTGGATTCTGCGTCCTGTGAAAAGGTAATGAAGAAAAATTATCACCGTTATCTATAAAACAAAACTTTTCCTTTAGATTTGGGCTCGCAAATTTCTTGCTAAAGAAACATATATATATTTATATATATATACATACAGTATGTTGGAATCGAGGCACAAAAAACAGATATTTATATACATACATATATATGTGTGTTAGGTACACAGGAATTCAGCTCACCGGGTAGCAATGAACTGATTGCATTCACAATTGTGCATGTAAACACTCTTTGACATGGTTCCACAAAAATGCTTTTAGCTGTAATACTATAGAAATGTCATATTGAAAACGTTTGTTGGCATCGCGTGCTAGAGCAGAACAATGATACAGGAGCCTCCAACCAATGCAGTCGCTGTGAGTTCAAGACCAGCTCATGTGTTTCTATGGTAGTTATGCCTACATTAAACTTAGCAACGCAACATATTTGTGGACTTTTTTTTTCAGATCAGCTACAAGGGTCAGGACAAAACACTAGGGTATAGTGCCTTTTATCACTGTAGCAGTTATAGCTTATACATTCTGGGGTCAGAGTACGGCCTAAAAACACCAATCAAATAAACATTCAATAGTCAAGCCGACATGCAAATATATGGGTGACCAGGGCCCCTTGAAACAAAGCTTTCGACAGTTAATCATATTGTAGCTACCATGCCCCTCGTCTATACAAAAGCGGCTTCGTGAAAATGGGGCCCACAAAAAGAACCTGCACACAAAATTTGATCAAAATCGGGCAATATTTACAGTCATTGCACAGACACCAAAACAGATAGATTGACAGACATACAAACACACACACAGATAGACAGGCCCAAAGTAATATACCTCATATTTTTGCGAAAGCTTGAAGTAAAAACCTGACCTGGTACTAAGGACACTGACTGGATTAAGTTATAGGTTCCAATATTTACAGTTCCGCTTGGATACTTGATTATATGCATTCACTTCAAGACAAAATCACAATCCCGGCCTAAGCATGTACATCTTGATAACTGAGGAAGGTGTCGCATTTCCTGCAGACGTGCTCATTTTTGCATTTGACCACTAAAGTTCCAGTAAACGTGTTTGTTGTTGGGACAGCTAGAGACGTGACATATAGACGCATACTTCGATGCCAGTGTTTGGATTGTTTGTTGACCACGCACTCTTTGGAATGGTATATATTCTGTTATTCCAAACATATCTACAGAGGGACAAAAGGTTACGAATTGCTCCTAGAGTGATATTTATACCTGTGCACAGATGTAGACCTATCAGATACATGATCTGTTAGTCAAGCACACTTCACCTACATATCAGCACAATAATACATACATGTACTCCAGTCATCTTAAAGTTCCATTTAGTTATAATACGGATCGAGGAATCGTAATTAATAACTGTTTTATAGAGGGGCAGCGTACATTTTGATCGTACATGGGAAGAACCTCCAGCAACCTGCGCGCGGTCGTGGGTTTCTGCTCGGCTCTACCCGGTTTTCTCAAACCATAATGCTGACCGCTATCGTATAAGTGAAATATTCTTGATCAGGGTGTAAAACACCAATTAAATAAATAAATAAATAAATAAATTTTGGTGAGCGTGCAGGGCTGAAAGATGTAATGAACACCGACTAAGATTCACATTTAAAAACTGAAATCGTAAATAGCTTAATTTTTGTGTGCGTGTGTGCCTGCGTGTGCAAGTGGGTTTTTTGGGGGGTTTTTTTGCTCTTTTTCTTAAAACCATTCTCGTAAATCGCATTATATGCCACATCTATAAATGGAAATAGTACATATACCATATCTATAAACGGAAATAGTACATAGCTTTTTGTGTGGGTTATTTTTGGGGAAAACATTCTCGTACATGACATTGACATTTAAATCCAGACAATTAGGCTACATTCCCAAAAAGTGATAATAAAAAACGCGCAAATGCACAACGGCTAAGATATTGTCTACCACTCAGGCTCCTCGTGAAGTGAATCTAGGCGTCAAAATCGGCATTCGTATACCAGCCGTCAACTAAAGTGGGCGTTCCGGGTCAATATTCGCAAGGCCAATTTCCAAGAACGACAAAAAACACAAAGAACTAAGGAAATATATAAATTTAGAATTAGGACGGATTCATGCAAAGAGAAGTAGTCGACAGTTTTCAATGGTGACCAAAAGACCTAATGAATGTTTTAAGCGGATGAATAAAAATCAGTATCCGAATCTTGTGTCATTTTAGTGTATGTGGTGCAGATAATCAATCACGTATCTCAGCTGCGCTGTGATTGCAACCCTTCCAACGTGGCAATCACAATCAACACGATGAACATAAGGCCTCTAGCCCCGGGTTAAGCGGAATTAGACACAACTGTAAAGCAGAGTATCAGAGATTTAGTATAGCACATATTGAATGACAGAATATCATAAGTATTGCCGACCGACCCACCGACTGGGCGATCGACAGCTAGACAAAGCGGCTCACAGTATGTATATATCAGAAAACGAATTTACACAGTGTTGGGAAAAGTGGTGTCGGAAATAAAAGGTAAAAATCTATTCATGCTGACTTTTTCATTTATACGAAGACTGGATTTATTATTAGAATGAACTAGGTAGTTCTTGTATATAGTTATACCCAGTCGCGCCTTGTACTAATATACCTTATACAAGATCGAAGCACTACATATCCCATGTTATCATATAAGTTGGGTCCGAACCCTAGATCCATGAATTGATGAAGGGGCATTAGTCTAAAATTTATTTCTATAATCAAGTTTCATCTGAAAAATGTCACAGTTTTCATTTCATCTATAAGTCAACTGTTCGTACAGATTCCATGTAGATACACGTACATTTATGTATGACATGCGAATTTAAATGATATTAGAAATATGATGTAGGTTCTTAATTGTCTCAATCAAATGGAATGGAATAATTAGGCCCATGAATCATTTCTGTGTTTTTTTAAATTTTTATTTTGGAAAATAATACCTGGAAAGAGCATTATCCTGAACAAATCTTGCCAGATATCAATTATTTTAGATCTTATACCTTCAAAAATATATTCTATTAAATCCGTTATTTTAAGGAGGATGTATCGGCTTTCCGTTGATGTAACGGATTACTCCATTCCTGACTACATCATTCGGAATTATTCGCTACCGGGAGGCTATTAATCCGTTAGATTGACAGAAAGTCAATCCGTCATCTCTCAAATAACAGGTTTAACGGAAGATTTTTTGAGGGTATTAGTTTTGATAGTCATGTTGATAATATTATCGGTTGGACTGAAAGCGCAACTGAAATACGCATTATCATTAACTACAACCGATGGGAACTAATTTATTACACAATTTGAATAATGGTTAACTTCATTCGCGCCTAAAACATTCCTTGTGTCTTTCCGTCATCACTGAAAACGGCCGACTGCTTCTTTTCGAAGGCATCCGTTCAGCAATTTCTTACACTGTATTATATTTTCTTAGCTCTTTGATGACTTGTTTTAAATGTTCGTCGTTTATGAAACACAGACTGCGATTACTGTCCCCAAAGGGTATGTCGACTGCTGTAAGAATGTATATGTTTTGACGTGTATAGACTCCAGTGTTCTTTACATTACAATTAGAATGCTGGACGGACGTACATATAGTAGTTGTTTAGTATTTAACAGGTATTATACCTAGATAGACCTATTCTCGAATAACATAGAAAAGTGAGGAGAAAACCAATGGTTGTCGGTATGAATTTGTAAGTACAAGGTAAAGGCAAGGTTTAAATCTTCGCATATAGCTAATATTACACATGCCTTATTGAGAGCATTATCGCAAATTATTTAAGTCTAGCCTATACATTTAGAGCCATCATTACATAATGTAGGCAGGGGTCTCCCTGGCCGAGCAAGTTAGCCCACTAGCGCGGCGTTATGACCCTGTGCCTCTCATCAGTGCGATCGCTGTGAGTTTAAGTCCAGCTCAACAGCTTGACTCTTTTGTTGGAATTCCCGAGGGGTCAGGTTAGGGTGTGGGAGCCACGCCCTGTCAATCCAGTTCCCTGCATTCCAAATTCGGCTCTTTTCGGGCTTTCAATTGGCAATATCTCCGTGTGTTTTACACGTATCACAATACGGTTTGTTTTGTTGGAAAGCCCTTTTCAGGGTCTACAAGTCCATATATATTTTTTTAGTAAAGGCTGAAGGTAGTAGGTGGTAGGTGGCGCTGATTTCCGAAAATCGGAATTCCGATTTCGATAGGGAGAGCCAGGAAATTCCGATTCCCCGTATATTTGCATATATGTAAATGTCAATGCGGTCTTGTGCATAGTATGTGTTTTAAAGCATCTGAACTAGCTTACGCTTTTTTAAAGTGTTGTTTGAAGCTTAGAGATTACCTCTTAGTAGGAATATTACAGCGCGTAAAAGAAACTGGTTTGACATGAGTGAAAATTTGTTTTACTTCCAAATTGACACCATGTTGAATGCAACTGCAACCCCAACTTTATCTGAATGGAACTGTAACTCCAACTGTAACCCCAAGTCTAAGTCATTTTAACCCTAAATACATCCCGGTTTTAGCACTAAGCTCAGAACTAACTCCAATCTTTAGCCGACACAAAAAGCTGAGCTGTGCTAATTCTCTGTCTAAGCTGCACCATGAGCAACTCAGAACATAGAAAAGGTCAAAGCTTTCAGTAAGGAATACGCCACATTGACAATCGATAATTTTGTTTCCAGAAAACAGTTAATCAGAACTACTAAACAGGCAGCATACTTTGGAAAAACAAACAAATTCTGGCCGAGTAAAGTGTCGGAAAATGGGGAACCGTTGGAATTGACGTGACGAATCCGCCCCGTTCCCCAAATTCCGACTATGATCTTTCTTTGTGTGTCAAGATATAGTAGCCCATATTTGCATTCCAAACATAATGAATGAAATGTAGGAAACGCGCCCTATATTTCATAATGATGAACAGGTACTGAGTCACGAAAATGTCTGAATATGGGGAATGCCTTGACTTGACGTCTCGAATCCGCCCCGTTCCCCAAATTCCGACTATTAACGACATTATGCAAATTGTGAACTTGGATGCATTTGAATACAAGTACATCAGACATTAGCTGCCTGCTTGATGAGTATTTGCTTTCCCTCACTGTGGTGGCTTTTTGGCCGACTTCATTGAACTGTAGTGTAGGCACTGAACGACACTCCCTAGTGCTCCGCGGTGTTTACTTTGACACTCCCGGGAGGCTGAGCACTAGCACGCGTCAGTCAAGGCCACACTGAACAGAGATACACTTGTCGAAAGATACACTCGACCGAAGCTTGTGGTGAGCAAAGCGGCACAACGGGGCTCGATATTTTCCTGTCAAAAATAATGTATATGTTCCAAAATGATGAACAGGTACTGAGTCACGAAAATGTCGGATTACGGGGAATGCACCAGCTTGAGGTGACGCATCCGTCCCGTTCCCCGGATTCCGACTATCCTTAATTATTTAAATGAAGTGAATATAATGAAGAAAATTTGTCTCTAAGGAGAACCTATTTGTGCGTTTAAGCACAAGCACATGGTAAGGGTAATTTTAATTGTTATTTCATCACCGAAAAAGCTCCTGAACTGTCCTTACCAAATTGGGACCGATCCGTCACAATTCATTGCTATCGTCACGGGATCAAATCCCGATCATACCTAATGTTTCCTTTACTTTTGAGTTCAAGTTGCAATGCTGACAGACTTAAACCTTCCTTTTTTGGTGTTTTGCACATGCGTAAAATACATATGCTCCTTCAAAAGACGTCATGCTTCTTATTTCATAGGCTTCATTGTTGCTGGGCGACACAAGCGAAAGACGTGTAGTGAGAGTCCTGCTCGTCTTCTCCCACATTGATTGAATATGATGCACGTGTGGATGCTCGTGGTAAGATCTTTCTGTGTGTGTCAAGATATATTAGCTCATATTTGCATTCCAAACATAATGAATGAAATGTAGGAAACGCGCCCTATATTTCATAATGATGAACAGGTACTGAGTCACGAAAATGTCTGAATACGGGGAATGCCTTGACTTGACGTCACGAATCCGTCCCGTTCCCCAAATTCCGACTATTAACGACATTATACAAACTGTGGAATTGAATGCATTTGAATACAAATAAATCAGACATTAGCTGCCTGCTTGATGACCCTGTGCCTCCCACCAGTGCGATCGCTGTGAGTTTAAGTCCAGCTCAACAGCTTGACTCTTTTGTTGGAATTCCCGAGGGGTCGGGTTAGGGTGTGGGAGCCACGCCCTGTCAATCCAGTTCCCTGCATTCCAAATTCGGCTCTTTTCGGGCTTTCAATTGGCAATATCTCCGTGTGTTTTACACGTATCACAAAACGGTTTGTTTTGTTGGAAAGCCCTTTTCAAGGTCTACAAGTCCATATATATTTTTTTAGTAAAGGCTGAAGGTAGTAGGCGGTAGGTGGCGCTGATTTCCGAAAATCGGAATTCCGATTTCGATAGGGAGAGCCAGGAAATTCCGATTCCCCGTATATTTGCATATATGTAAATGTCAATGCGGTCTTGTGCATAGTATGTGTTTTAAAGCATCTGAACTAGCTTACGCTTTTTTAAAGTGTTGTTTGAAGCTTAGAGATTACCTCTTAGTAGGAATATTACAGCGCGTAAAAGAAACTGGTTTGACATGAGTGAACATTTGTATTACTTCCAAATCGACACCATGTTGAATGCAACTGCAACCCCAACTTTATCTGAATGGAACTGTAACCCCAAGTCAGTCAATAACTGGTAAAATAACCCCAACTTTAAGCCAACCCCAACCCTAAGTGAATTGCTAACCCCAAAGTTTTAATGCGTTTAACCCTATATGCAACCTTAACCTTAAAGCGACAATTAAACCTAGACTGATGCCAACCCCACGTCTTAGCCAGAATTTGAAATTAGCCTTAACCTTAAGTCATATCCAACCCTATATTGATTGCTAACCCCAAGTCTAAGTCATTTTAACCCTAAATACATCCCGGTTTTAGCACTAAGCTCAGAACTAACTCCAATCTTTAGCCGACACAAAAAGCTGAGCTGTGCTAATTCTCTGTCTAAGCTGCACCATGAGCAACTCAGAACATAGAAAAGGTCAAAGCTTTCAGTAAGGAATACGCCACATTGACAATCGATAATTTTGTTTCCAGGAAACAGTTAATCAGAACTACTAAACAGGCAGCATACTTTGGAAAAACAAACAAATTCTGGCTGAGTAAAGTGTCGGAAAATGGGGAACCGTTGGAATTGACGTGACGAATCCGTCCCGTTCCCCAAATTCCGACTATGATCTTTCTTTGTGTGTCAAGATATAGTAGCTCATATTTGCATTCCAAACATAATGAATGAAATGTAGGAAACGCGCCCTATATTTCATAATGATGAACAGGTACTGAGTCACGAAAATGTCTGAATGTGGGGAATGCCTTGACTTGACGTCACGAATCCGTCCCGTTCCCCAAATTCCGACTATTAACGACATTATGCAAATTGTGAACTTGGATGCATTTGAATACAAGTACATCAGACATTAGCTGCCTGCTTGATGAGTATTTGCTTTCCCTCACTGTGGTGGCTTTTTGGCCGACTTAATTGAACTGTAGTGTAGGCACTGAACGACACTCCCTAGTGCTCCGCGGTGTTTACTTTGACACTCCCCGGGAGGCTGAGCACTAGCACGCGTCAGTCAAGCCCACACTGAACAGAGATACACTTGTCGAAAGATACACTCGACCGAAGCTTGTGGTGAGCAAAGCGGCACAACGGGGCTCGATATTTTCCTGTCAAAAATAACGTATATATTGCAAAATGATGAACAGGTACTGAGTCACGAAAATGTCGGAATACGGGGAATGCACCAGCTTGAGGTGACGCATCCGTCCCGTTCCCCGGATTCCGACTATCCTTAATTATTTAAATGAAGTGAATATACAGGATATACGGGGTTCTTTTCCTATTAAAATATGTCTCTAAGGAGACAACGAAAAATGCTCATGTTTTATTAACGTTTACATAATTTTATTTTTTTAAAAACCTATTCATGAATGAAGATACCAATGGAAAATTTGCATTTATTTTAAAAGTGTTTCATTGTTTTGGACTAAAAGATAGCTAAAAGAATTATTTTGACAAGGATAGAAGTATGAAGCCATTCTCAATGCTGCAAACAATCATGTTAATTCACCGTCATCAAAGCTAATGAAATCACCGGGAAGCCTACGACTGACACACACCTGTCAATTAAGATTATACTTAGAGAGACTCACAAATGTCAGAACATGTCAAAATTTAACCCATTTGGTGCAGGTTTTTCTTTATGTTAATGTTACACAAATATTTGTGTTAAAGGATAAATATATTGATACACAATTATTCATTTGGTAAGAGCAGAGGATTCAGTTACATGATGCAGTAAAGAAGCGTACTGGGAAATTTTCAATGCTTACATTAAAGGTATATAATCTTAAATGTGGAAAACAGAATAATGTAACGAAAAGAAAATCAACTATATAATTAAAGTTTATTTTCTCCCAGTCATGGATTTTTTTTTTTTGGTTAAAATCAAAAGTTAAAGCAATTCTGATTGTAATAAATAACATATTCTTTGTGCACAAGTCGGAATGTAGGGAATGGGACGAATTCGTCACATCTTCTAAAGCTTTGTCCGAATTCCGACAACCTCTGGACTCAATATTTATGGGTTTTATTGTTAGAGATTTGGCTTGTAGTGACCAAGAAAGAAAAAACTGGGCAAACAGTGACTTGAACTGATGCCCATTTCATGCCTGCAACAGGTATTAAAATTGATTAACCTTGGTTAATCGCTACGGCTTTGTGAAGGAGAAACTTGGGATGCTGTGAGTAATCACTTGCTTTATAGCTGTAATATAGCTACGTATATATTACTGTTTTCTGCTTCTACCGGAACACATTTCTTATCATCTGTTTACACTGGTTTTATCCTTCTTTCAGGACTACAGCCCATATTTCTATACCTGAACCCCTGCCACCGACTATCGGTGTCTTACCCTCCCCTCCAGGAAAGCGGAGGTGAGGTATACAATGTTGAATAAATTGAGACTAACGTCGGCAAAACATACGATTCCCGGTAAGTTCGTTATACAATGATGTGAAGATTTACACTCATCTGCTATATTTACAGACGATATGCTTGAAAGGACACACAGACCGCCAGTTCCGGTCATAGAATGGACCCCCATCCCCACCCAGCGAAAGGACCCATACAAGCCCGGCCTCATCTCCTGATGACACACTATATCTAGTAGCTCGTACGTCCAGTTTCGTACACTCTTCCATTTTTAAACTCATTCTTTCTGTACATTACTGAAGGCTTCAAGAAGTTGGGGCTTTACTATATATTATATTATCTTTTATACAGTAGTGGAGTTTTATTTCTGTGCTAAATAAAATTTTCTCTACTGGCTTGACTTGTTCATGATATTAAACGAATGTGTTTGCAATAAAGTTCATGTTTCTTTTGTTTTTGGATTCGTTGGCTGGCTTAGGTCATGTGGTGATTACTATTTTGATGACCAGCCCCTGTACGACCAGCTGATGCATGTTGAGAATTGCGTGAAGAAGTGGGGGATGTCCACAAGCCGTGGTGTGACCCGGGAAGAGGTTGCTCTCCGGGTCGAACGGACCACCTCCAAGCCAAATAGGAGCCTGGCTGACTGTCAAACCACCCTCAGGGTAAGCTCTCTCTTTTGGTAATGATTTGCAAATAATTTGCAAATGTTTTACGGCAATATGATATATTGATTAAGAATTTTTTATATCAGTTTATGTGGAAGTCACGTAATATCATCTTATTACATATTGGCCGGCGAGATTTTGAGGCCGTGCTCAAGGCTGAACATCCGACTTTGTCCCAGTATGTGACGGTACTGAACTTCTTAACAGCGGCACGCTGTCTCAAGCATTTCCAGAATAAAAGTGTTCTTGAGGGGTTCAAGATGGCAGAATGGGTCTCTAGGTAAGTTTTCGCTGTTGACTCGTGAGATTCTTAAATTTAATGAAAATTACAACATAAATCGAGATGTATCATAGTTTTGTTAAAAAGCATCATTTCTAATGTGATTTCAATTTTTCATATGTATTTTTTTCTGTAGTGTGGAACTCACGGTGGACGACAAATCCTACTATGTATACTATGCAACCCAACCAGCCACTTTCTGACTCAAGGAGGGCGAACGTACTGTTAGTATATTTCATGCCCTTAAATTTCCTCCGCAATATTTAGTCACAAGCAGAGACTTCCTCTTCAACCATATTGCTGCCTGCTGTTCAATATACTAAATATATGCAATAACATCAATCAAAATAATTACAATTGACAATGTAAATGTATTTTGTTGTCACTCTGTGGTTTCTGCGCTATGTGGAGAAGTTCAGACCACTATATCCACAGAATAGTTCTTCATGTCGATGAAGAAGAAGAAAGCTCATAATGCATCGAACGACCTGAACATGTGCCACCGGAAGTAAGTACTCCATGAGTTATTATTATATTAGTAGCAGTGTTAACGTCGATATTTAATCACATTTACATCTACCGGGTTGATCCACACCTAAAGATTCCATTTGTGTATTTGTAGATACAACCTTCCAGTCGTCACGGCATCCGAAGCTCGGCGTGCAATGGAGACATTTACCAGGTTCAGATTTTCAGGCGCTCAACTCCGACTCGTTGAAGATTATCCAGCGCATTCAAACGCCGTGGCAGAGCCATTTTCCCGCCTGCGAGAGCCGATTAACCTTCACCAAGCCATGACTATATTTAAGTAAGTGTTTTTTCGCTTTCGAACACTCATTTATTTCCGCAATTTATTAGAGGAATTATTACATATGAATATTTATTTATATATATTTATAGCAAACCGACATCCGTCAGCGCTCCCACAAAATCTGCTGTATTTACGGCCGGATTTGACGTAATATCAATAAATTATACTTCACGGATCTAAACCTTTCTTGATGATGTGACGAATCCGTACCACCTTGTGGGACCAATCCGTCCCTCCCCGAGTGACGATTCAGTCCTTCCCCGAAATCAGAGGGACCAATCCGTCCCTCCCGTGACGGATCCGTCACATTCCGACAAAAGCGACAACCTCATGCAGGCTTCCTCTCCGGCCCAACGTGGGAAAGTCCTCCCGCAACCTATGGATGGTCCTGGGTTTCCCCCGGGCTCTGCCCCATTTCCTCTCACCATAATGCTGGCCGCCGTCGTATATATGAAGCATTCGTAAAACACCAATCAAATAAATAAATAATGTAGGCCTACATGTGTGTAAATACACTGAGGAGTAAATAAAGTGCAACTGCAATTTACTACAGCTGCATATCAGAGCTGTCTACAGCTGCGTGGCTAAAATTTAAAAGAACAGACCACTTTTACACACAGTATGCATCATATGAAAGGCAGTTTCGTGTTGATTCCAAATATGGTCTTCATTACTTCTTCGCATTTTTTTACACTGATTAAAAGGAAATAAAGATTCTGGTTCTGTAGTGGACGTTCCGGCCTTGTTGAAACTCAGTCACGTCACAGATTCATTTTTTTCTGCTATACATGTTGCAACTGTTATATTTTCACAGAAAAGACAGATATAGGTGTTGTACTACATATATATTCACGTAAAACGTAGACGTTTCAAGAAAATGAAAACGGTTTAAATAAAATCGTAATATTGAATCATGTATCGCCTTGCGCCATTTGTTGGAGTTGCCACAGCACTACTTCGTAAAGCGTAGACATATATCAATCAGAAGATGTTTAGAAGGTAAAAAGAATCTGTGACGTCAGTGGGCCTCAATATGGTCAAAAAAGTCCACCGTAGCACCGCAATCTTTATTTCCTTTTTAATCATTGTAAAAATTTGCCAAAGATAAAATGCCAAAGGAAAATATTTGGAATCACCACGAAATGGCCTTTTACATGATGCATACTATGTGTGAATGTGGTTTGTTCTCTTAAGTTTGCTTGTTGATATTCATGCATTCTCGCTACACGAGAGGTATATATTCCCTATACAAGGATGACTTTGCCATCTTTTGTGCGTAATTCGAGTTCACTTCAAATACATGTAACTCCTTTCACCCAATAAGGGGCCAGATGGATTTGGTGTGACCAAGAAAAGCGTCCATCTTATGTGTACAAGGCACCGGGCATCGTCTGGACCGAAGTGTGAAAGAAACCTTGACACTGAGTAGGGCTCTCTTATCTTGCATGAGCAACCTTCTCGGCAGATCCTGTGTCACATTTCTGTTCATATCGCACTATATGCACTGCTGAAAACTTAGTTCTCTTGGTTTTGTTTGTTTCTTGGCACGCAATTTAATGTCGTCATTACACACCTATCCTGTTTTCGCAAATAAGGAGTTACGGCAAATAACGTGATATGATCCATATATATATATACAGTATCAAATTTGAATCACACGCGTTTGACTGGATTGGTTGGACCCAACGTGAGAACACCTTATCCAAAGAAATAATCACTATATAGTATGCTTCGCGGATTTATGTCTTTGTTCATTTGCTAAGCCAAAGTTTAATTTTATAAATCTATGGCTTAAAAGAATCAAAAGAAATCTATGCCTAATTGTGTTCACTGATTTGAAAGTTTCCACGGTGAAACCCGTACAGAAAATCTCCTCAAAATGGCCACCAAATTTACAAAAGGCCAGCTAAATTATGATTTATGGACTCGGGCCACATGCAATTGGCATTTGCTTCGGTTTGGGATATATGTATTGTTCCATTTTTTTTTTTTTTTTTTTTTTTTTTTTTTTAAATTTCTTATGTGTTGTTAATCGGTATATTTTATGAAACTTGGGCAGAAGAAATCATTTTCGGGGAAACGGGGGGAAATGGACTCTCACTCAATATTTATTTATATATCATCATGACCTATTTGTATATGTATAGTGCCTCCTTCGCAAGTAGGACGATCAGCAACATGAGGGTTTGAGGCATGCAGATTCAGGGACCAGCACAAAAAGCTCTGTGTAAATTGAACAAATGGTCGCCTTCTCAGTGCTATTCCCTGTACAATTATAATCGGTACATAGAACCCGGAACCCGGTACACAGGACACGCACGTGCCTTTGACGAATTACTGATAGAAGAACGATATATATATATACAAGAAAAGAAAATGTAGGCTATATATGTATGAGATGTAGGCCAGTATATACCCACCCAGTGTCAACGGGTTTCTAAAGTATACATAGGCTTACATGGCGGTCATTGTGCCTGCATGGTCTACCTATATATTAAAGCGTCATCGAAACTAGTCACGTACTGACAGATTAATTTATCATAATTTCATAATTCTTTTCATAATTCCAAATAAGTTGTCATTATCATTTATGTGCATAAAAATTTTGCTTAAAAATTCATTTACTGGATACATTAAAACAGTTGACTGTGTTGGACTTGCCCGTGTACGGCAAAAGTGCTATACTCAGCGGACCCTATATACATGTGTTTGACAATGCTGATGTCATCATTTAACAGTTATATTGGCCTATGTCATCATATATAATTCTTCTACATTTCTAATTTCAATTTTTTAGATGATACATTTTAAAAATTGGAATTTGATTTTCGAATTTTACTGGACTTTCTGTTATTTTAGGTGGTTTTAATAATGTCCGTCAGTTTTTAATGGTTTGATTTTGGATGTTCTTGTTATCGCATCAGATCGTCTACAATAAGCCACATTCATTTATTTACTCCCTCATTTATTCTATAGATAAAACGAAATTAAAAAGGTGTATGCATGCCAGATATCAATTATTTCAGAACTTATACCCTAAAACCTAAAATCTCCCATTAAATCCGTTCCCATTAATGACGAATTCCGTTCCACGATAAGGAATGAATCTGTGTATACTACAGTATACACAGATTCATTCCTTATCAGGATCAGATCAACGAACTGGCAATCCGTCAGCCCTAAAATAACGGATTTAAAGGAATATTTTAGGTTTGTGGCTGTGTACATAACAGTAATCTAAGCCACTGATAGACCTTTAGATTGACACTTTTTTCATCCGAAATTCAATTTCTGGAATACGAAACTGCTAGTTAATGCATGGTCATGCGCGAATCTTCAGTGCGCCACGAGTGAAGAAATCGTATATGGTGTACAAGTGTAATAAAGAGTCTGTATGCAGCAAATATATGAACAAAGCAGGATTTTTCAATGACACCACATTGTAAACTAAAACGCTGCCCGCTTTGTATTGTACATGTGTCATGCCAGACTCGATACACACAATCTGGCTTTAGATATACTCTTATACTAGGATATAGCGTGAAATGGAAAATGAAGGAATTTACATGCTCACCTATAATTCCTATACAGCTCGTCAAGTATATGTTAAGATACATAGTCTATAGCCTGTATAATAATAGCCCCTTGCAGGTAGGCCGATTGAGAAGAACAGGGTACCATTCGCCTGGAAGAATTTTCTGTACCACTATATAGAATATGTTACTTTTTTTTTAATGGGGTGAACAGGGCGAGAGGACAGAGGGGAAAATCAGCTACACGTTTGAATTTTGACAGCCAACGACCGATCAAAATCAAGAAAATCGTTAAATATGTGCATTTTTTGCGCTGCTTCGTCTGGTTTCGATGAAAAAATGATCCTACATGCACCATTTCTTTTTAAACAAAATCGGACGATATTTGGATCAGTCAAAATGCCGAGGAAACGAATGACCAATGAAAATCATGTAATTTATTAAATATGCGAAAAGTTTGCACCGATCTGAAAGCATTGTTTTCAAAATTAATGCGAAGTGACCCTACACAAACATTTTCACCCAAACTCGGACTATATTTGGCGCTATTGTTGCACGAAAATCAATGCGAACAGACAGACATGCATAGACGCAGACAGGCCCAAATTAGTATCCCCTACTTTCGCAAAGCCTGGGGCAATAAACAAATATATATTTATATCCACACAAACATTCCACACAGCCGTCATTCACTTGTAATGTCAGAGCAAGCCCAATTTCTCTGTAAAACTACTGTGTACAAATTTGCACATCCACAATGCAAAACGGCCATGGTCCGATTGGGAACCGGAGTTTTTACATACGTTCCACTTGCGGTCAAGGATGTCTTTCTATCGCGATAGTATTCACCGTTTTGCCAGAAAATTCAATTCAATGTGAATTCAAAACTGTTATGCATCCGATATTCTCCCTACCCCCTTCAACAAAATCAATACCAAAACCCTCAGTCCCTCTATATACGCCCTCTCATTTGTTCTCCTCCTCCACCCCATCTCTCTGATTTGCTTGTTATATGAGTATTTAATAGTTAAACATCCAAGACTGAGAAGCCTTTTTAGGCCGCCATTTTAACAGATTGATTACGTCATCGTGCTTAGCTTTGCAAAGTTGTTTTTCTGTCTTTGAAGGTAAAAAAAAGTCATGTAGATAATGTAATGGAGGGCTTCAATGGGGAGCCCAGCTCTAGCTCTGATGATAGTGAATGTAACTTTGGCGTACCAGGCTACCAGTTTGAATCACAGAGGACTGAGGTTGAGAGAAGTAGTTCGACCGACCACACATCAAGCTCAAGTGAGTGGGAACCGAGATTTCTGGCTTTGACAGGGGCAATCTGTGAAAGGACATGTAGCGCTCTCTGCCTTCAGGACATCGCAATTCAGACACATTTTTGCAGCCTACAGCCAAGCATGTAGGCATGATGTGGCCCTCTAGTACATCTCAATCTCTTCCTTTTTAGAGTTGGCTTTAACAGAACTTAAAATCCTCGATTATCACGATGTACGAACATATTTAGCTGAGACTGGAAAGGCACGTTTATTAAATGGTAGGAGTAAAACCTTAAGCACAGTGACGTCACAATGAATATTCAAGAGGAGGAAAAGAAGATTTTCACTGGACAAGACTAAAACATGGCGGGATTTTCTATGTTCCCCGAATAGGTGGATTTTGTAAAAAATGACGATGTTTAAAACAGTTTGTCTCTTTTACGAAACCTTTAAAAATGTAAGAAAAATTGTATTCCAAATAGTTTGTATAGCTCTTTCATTTAAGATGTAGGTTATATAAATGTGTTCTTTTCTTTCGAGGCGACACGCTGCTTGAAATGAGTTTATGTGTATAAGAACACAAATGTCACGCACAACTTTACATGTATGTGCATTATGTAAGCAGGGCCTATCGGACTCTGATCCGGCTTGAGCGACCGCAATATAGGAGATTTCAACCATAACCCAATTGGCCAAACTGATAGACATAAATCCTGCCACTTCGAAAAACGAATCCAGCAGTCAGGTTATTCAATTTGCCATCTACATCCTGTACGTCAGGGAAATTGCCTATGAGCTGCACAGGTATTTGTAAAAGTTAATATTTCTGCACGTTATTTTGCTATATGTATTGCTTATGTTAAGGGCAAAATAAATATGCATGTACTAAAATATACTGCCTCACAATCAAGTCATCTAGGATAAGTTGATAAGTCATTATCTCCTGCACCATTATTATTTAATATATATGATGTGCCGCTGGGCCAATAAATTAATATCCATTTTATATATCAAAACTGACTTAAACATATCAACCATTATAATGGAATCCATACAGACGTGGTTACCTGGATAAAACTTCTTACTTAGATGAAACTACAAATCAGTTTATAGCGCCCAGATTTTGAGGATTTTTATTGCAATACTACCAGCCTATAGGCTACATTTTCCTCCCCGGCCATACGTGAGAAGGTCTGGCAGCAACCTGCGGATAGTCGTAGGTTTCCCCCTGGGCACTGCCCGGTTTCCTCCCACCATAATGCTGGCCGCCGTCGTATAAGTGAAATATTCTTGAGTACGGTGTTAAACATCAATCAAATAAATAAATGATTTAAAATAAATAATTTAAAATAAATAAATTGTAATACTAAGAGTTGTGTATATAGATCTTCACTTAAGTTTATATATTGGACAGTTTCGTGATCCTTGGGCCAGGGCTTCTATATGCTACTTCCAAAAAAGGTTGGAGGGGATTCGTGCTGATTTTTCTCGAAAATACAATTGTATAAAAGTTAATGAATTGTGAATACTAATACGCTGCCCATTCACGTCGTATCGTAGAGATCGTCCACACACACCATTTCCGCGTAAGTGCTTTGTATGACATGTCTGTGAATCTGCATGGTTGACCAATGGGTGTATTTCGAAATTTGTATTCAAACTTGTCAGCCAGTTGCCATATATTTGCCTAATTAAAATAGGGTTAGAACTTGCCCCTATGTTGTTTCCTGACTTAGATGTTTCGGAGTTATTGATAAATTGTTTATCTAATTAATGGTATTAAATATTGATATAGCTGTGATTCACGCATTAGTCCTTTTAACCTTGGCCTATTATGCAGGCCCTGTCTGCCTTAATGACTTTCGAATCTGGACCTATATTCACTGGACACACGTGAACTTTTTTTTCAGGTGGTGGTTGTCATTCTTATAGGCCTTAAGTTGGTTTGTTCAGATTTGTATTTACATTTATTTGCTTGTTTATGAGCTTACTGTAGTGGCTAACTGCTTTACCCGCCATAGTTTTGGGCTTATAAGCCTATATATAAGGAAATTCATGTTCAGTTAACTGCTTCTTTATAGCTTCTTGGAATATGCAAGGCCAAACTTGCAGTTCTACCGCTTGCTACTATTACATGTCTTTTTTTAATACTGCAAGCAAGACCATTCAAAACCACGTTGTCCTCCTTGATTACTCTGTAAAACAACTGTTTACAAATTTGCACTTCCACAATGCATGTACATCAGTGATACACAAATTGTGTATCACTGACACACACGTCATTGCGGATGTATTGCAAAAATTGTGTACCAGTACTCCTAGTACACAAAAATTATGTGGATGTGCATGCTTTCCACCATCATGTGTACCACTCGTGCACAGAAGATTTTAGAGAGTAACTCATTGAATGATTAATGTTCATAGGCTTGCTCGAGAATTTTCACTTACTGTATTTCAGCCGAAGCACGGCTGTAAACATCAATCATTCAATCAATTACAGTTTCCATAACATAGGTGCTTAACTTTGAATTTTTCATTTATACAACCGCGGTTAGTCCTGATAATGGTGGAGAAAACCTGTAAGTGAATAACTACATGCCATTGGTATACCTTACCTGAAAAGACTTCTGCCCTGAAAAAGAAAATCTTCCGTTAAATCCGTTACCGGTATTTGACAGATTGTCCTTACCTTGATCTAACGGATTTATTCCTTCCTGATCATACGTTATAACGGATTGATTCGTTACCAGGTAGGGACCTGCGGAAAGGCAATCCGTCATCCTTCAAATAATAGATTTAACGGAAAACTTTTTGAGGTTAATTTACGCGGCAGCCGAAAAAGCGAGAACTGCATGGATTCGACCGAACACATGTAAGATCCTGAGAATCACAGCGATGCATATAAATGCTTTATACTGCTATTAAAAGCCAGAGACTGGGGTATTTTTATGTTACTTACCTCCACGTTGAATTTGTACTTATTCTTCCTCATGATAACACGTGGGGAGAATCTTCTATTGCCGCGCTGTTTCCCCGACAAGCAACGGGATAACTTAGTAGTATTCTTTTCCAAGTGAACCTAGAAGAGATGGTTTGAGATAATACAAACAGTATAGGTCAACAGCGTGTCTTCCCCTTTTCGTCAATGCTCTCTCAGGAATGCCTAGGCCTGTATATGCAGCTCAGATAAGGTGATACTCTATGTACACAGGGTATGGTGGCATTGAATGCTCAGTGTAAATATAAATATATGAATACGCCAGACAACTGTATACACACAAATCATGTAACTATAACGAAGGGAATCCCCCGCGAAAAGAAAGCTGGGTCTGAACTCTAAACAGTCCATGGGTTTAGCCCACACGTGATCCGTCTACACGCACATTCTCGTTTATGAAAATGTTCACTTTTATCCCCTTGCGTATACAGCGCACGTACATGTAACGCTGACTCCAAAAAGCGTCGATTCTTCAAATAATTGATTCCCCGTTGATTTCTTTTGAGTCATTCGCGTCGTCCTTTATGGGATATCGTTGATATCGCCTTTTAATTAGATCACTTTACAGGCTTTCGATTTATCATCAACTCTCTTAAACTGCCACTCTTCATGTCACGAGTCCATGTGACTGTTTGTAGGGTGTCGTTGATATAGTTCGCCTCAAGTCGTTCCTTCACCATGCAAGTAGAACTGACTTGTTCAACATTTTATTGCCGGCGTCTCTGTTTTTTGTTGCATCAATGTCATGCTCTGCCGTTGTTATGTCTCCTCGAATCTACATAACAGATAGGATAAACATGTGAGTTATCTCCATGTACTTCCGCTGTTAAGAACACGTATATACACGAGTATACAGGCTAACATTTATATAAATATTCACAAAGAAAAAAGCGTGTAGATATTCAACGTAATGTCAGTGAAACTGGAATACCAGACAGCTAACCAACGACCTTTGGCACGTAACTTACGAACTTTTCCACGTGTGACATATAGATGTATAACCATGCCGTATTGGTGGAAGGCATATGCATGTATTGAGATCAAAGTAAGCTTTAAACGTATATATATCGTCACAAAGCAATCCGAAAAACTGTATATCAAGGTATACGGTCCCAAAATACACAATACACATATATACGAATTATTGATTAAATTACCTGAGCTATCCACGTATCTGTTCAACATCCGCGTGGTATGTCCATCTTTCTTCTGGCCCTCTGTACTGATGAGTTGTAAGACAGGAACGGCGTCACTGGGACAGGCCGTTAAACTTTATACACATCCGCATTTCAGGGTCAACCACTAATTGCGTACACACGCCCAGGCCTACATAACCGTGTATCCTCATTCGTAAGACAACCTGATCCGCGTTAAGATTTGTGTAGGAGGAGGATTCGTCGCAAAGCGTGAAAAGAAGGATATGGGATGACAAACACGTATTTATCTAAATACCGGTTTCAGAGCGTGTATATAGTGTATGAGGCCAGTGCAGGCATATGCAAATGCGGTACAATACAGACGTCTGAGTGGGAAAAAAAAAAAAAAAAGAGCAACTGAGAGGTCCCCCTCATGGAATGGTACTGGTGACACCCTGTTACTCAGCATCTTCAGGCAATCGAGATACTCGATCTCTTGGTTTACCTATAAACCAAGGTACCTGGAGGTTTGTGTACACAGTTCAGGTTGACCTGGTTTTAATCAGCCGCAGGGTATTATCAAACAATAATACGTACACTAGACTTGGTGAAGTTAAAAGCTAGTCGGTTGCCGTCTGGTCGGACGCGGGAGATCCACAGTTCAATTCCCAGTCTGGTCATATACCTGTAAATAGGCCTACGTTATACACGTAAAATCGGTGATTTTTTGTCGTGCAGTTCCTAGCTCGCTCAGGAATGAACGCATCGGCACTAGACATTATTCTAAATAAATCTGCAGCTATTGTATACAAAAGAGCTCACGCTACATCTTCACGATCTATTGAGGTTTCTTTTTCGCTTCGCTGCAGAAGATCATTTGACTTCTTCTCTTATTACAACCAGGCGCATCTAGTCCAAGGTTAGTCAAAACTGGGTCATCCAATGGAATCTCTCAGCACGCCCTCTTTCGTTTTGAAAACAACAATCCGCACAAACAACAATCACCACTTCCCCCTAGCCGCGACATGTCGTTTCGCACCCGGGCTCCACGTTATGTGAAAGGCTTTTGTTAAAAGATAGGCCGGCCCAGCTCATGCTGGCATCCTAACCGGCCGTAAGTGGGAAGGTCCGCCAGCCAGCTGCGGATAGTCATCAGTTTTTCCCGGGCTCTTCCCGGTTTCCTCCCACCATAATGCTGGTCGCCGTCGTGTAAGTGAAATTTTCTTGATTACGGCGTAAAACAGAAATCAAATAAATAAAATAAAATACAGGAGGTCCCGAATCCCTAAACTGGACCAGTTGTCCGATGGGCCGATCGATCAGCCGACTGACAGACAGGCAGACAGGCCAGCAGGACGATTGACAGAGTAATACAAAATTTAGACATAATCATTATAGGTTTGTATATAGAATAATAGGCCTATCTATATACATGTATGGCTGACCCATGAGATGACCATCATTGTGTAAATGAAAAATTGCTTGACGTCGTTAAGAAATAAATAAATAAACAGACAACAATCGTGTAAATAAATCAAATATGTATATTGTGTGTTGCCAGATCGCGTGTATATACCCGTAGACTAAACAAGATACCCATAGATAACCAAAACTTGACATAGCTTGATCCAGCTCGAACAATGTACACATAGGGGCTTATGGTTGAACGGTTTTCTTGTTTGCTGTTGTTTTTTCCCCCGTTTTTTTCTATGTAAACTATCGCCCTAAATATATATATATATCTATATATATATTTACCAAATTATATAAAAATTATGAACAAAAGTTCAGTGCTGAAATTTCAAACTCTATGAAACAGTTATTCAAACGGTATTTAGATGACTGCTTCATTCTTTTGAACAGTAAGCTTAGAGGTCTAAAATCATGCACTTAATCAAATGTTAAATGACCTTGATGATAATGTACAATTTACCATGGAAACTAGTGAAAATGAACTGACAAATTCCTGACATTTTACTAAAAAGAGATGGTAAAATAATAACTGACATATACTACTAACCGACAGATACCAAACAGTATTTATCATTCAAATCACGTCACCCAAGGCACACTAAAACCCAACTACCGAATAATTTAGCCAGACCGATATGTGCCATTGTTGTAGACAAACCTCCATGTGATATAAGATTAAAGGAACACAGGGCTTTTCTACTAAACGGGAATTATCCTGTAAAACTTATTGACGGAGGAACTGACAAAGCTTGCTCTATTGATATACACATATTACGAACACTCGTAACCCCTTCACCTGTCTCCCGTCCTATCACTTTTATATCTACATTTAACGCCAACAATGACATCGTATATCCAACTATTCGAATCAATCAAATATTAAAGGGCTTGAAAGCCCTTTACTATAAATGCATCTTTGAACTGTAACTCCAAGAATTTGATTTACGTCCCAGTCTGTAATGGATGTCAAAAATATTATCTAGGAGAAACTGGAGATACTCAGCGCAACAGAACCAAGGCCCATCGACAACAAATCAACACAGATTCTTTACGACATTTTAAAGTCAGTAAACACATCTGGGCATGTATCCAAAATATTACCATTAAATTTTTAATATTACCCTTTTTAAATTATTTTCTGAGGATAATACAAAACATAAGGAACAGCACTTAATTCGGAAATTCAAGCACGAACTTAACAGCCATGTTTCATTGTGAGGGTATTATACTATTACTAATGTTTGTTATGCTTAATTAAGATCTAATTTTATACCCTGTAAGCTTTTTTCTATGTTTACATTTACCCGGCAACAATTAAGCGTTTCTAAACAACATGACTGTACACGTCTATATATATGTTCTTTGTGACTGTTGACGGTACCATTTAGAAAAATCTCAAAAGTTAATGGTTTAAATACAAGTATGATTAGTCACCCCGACTTTAATTCGTTCATGCTCCTATATACACCACACGCAAGGACTTATTTTCTTTTCTGTTATATATATATATATATAAACAAACTCCCCTACTCAAGACAGCAATATCAGCGTTATCTACAAATTAAATGAATAAGAATATGTCATAATTTATAACGCATCAGTGATTTTCATAATGAGGCTGAAAGGCAAGGATCCGGCTTCAAAAATAGATGAAAGAAAGAAAACGCATACAGTAATCAAAAATGTTTAATGGATATAATTATAGCACAGAAAAATAAGTATCGTAGAAGTCAAAATCAAAGATGATAACACATGCACCTCTTGAAATTACACTTTATACAGATTATATAGATGTATGCGGGAAATAGTTGCGTTTGCATGTATATCATGATATGTTTTCTTTATCACGTACATCAACTTTAAATGAAATACGCAAGGAGGACAAGAGAAATTGTGGAAACTGTGCAATATATTCTAGACTTTAGTGAATCAAGAGTCTGCAAATAAGAAGAACAGCATAACTTTACCATAACTCAGTAAATCTTCACCCAACTTGCCAGATATCATGGTATGTGTAACATTAGTAAAAAATTTTCGGTCAAAAATCTCGTGTGGACAATGTAAGGTGGGGCCGACAGACTGAACGACAGGCGAGGTGAAAACTGACAGCTTCATCGCTTACATCTTCTCAGGATCAACGTTCTCTTTCGCTACGCTGCAGGAGGACCCTCGGTTGAAATGGACAGTGCCGGTAGTCTGACGCAATTACAGACAGGCCTTAACTAACGCCATCCAATGAAGTGTCTGAGCACAAACCTTTACTTATATATCTTGTTCAAGTATTTCTTGTCCCAATGGTCAAGACCTTAACGACTTTAGTGAGAACTGGATTCCATTGCGGGGCCCATCGATCAAGAGATTTACGACTTCGGTGAGAGCTGGAATCTATAATTCGGGCCCCATGGGTCAAGAGCCTTAGGACTTCGGTGAGGGCTGGAATGTATACTTCGGCGCCAATCGGTCAAGAGCTTTACGACGTCAGTGACAGCTGGAACTATACTTCGGGCCCCATTGGTTTACGACTTCGGTGAGAGCTGGAATCTATACTTCGGGCCCCATTGGTCAAGAGCCTTACGACTTTTGTGAGATCTGGATTCTATTGCGGGGTCCATTGGTTGACATCGGTGAGAATCTGTACCTTGTGTCCCATTGTCAAGAGCTTTACGACTTTGATGAGTGCTGATTCTATTGCGGGGCCCCTTGGCCAAGAGCATTACGAATTCGGTGAGCTGGAATCTATACCTCGGGCTCTGATGGTCAAGAGCTTTGACACTTTGGTGAGAGCTGGATAATACTGCGGAGTCCTTAGGTCAAGGGTTTTACGACTTCGGTGAGAGCTGGAATCTGTACTTCGGGCCCCATTGTCAAGAGCTATACGACTTTGGTGAGAATTGGATTCTACTGCAGAGCCCATTGATCAAGAGCTTTACAACTTTGGCGAAATTTGAATTCTATAGCGGGGCCCATTAGTAACGAGCTTTACGACTTCGATGAGAACTGGGTTCTATTGCGGGACCCATTGCTTATGCCCACTTTGTGAGACTCATAATCTGCCAAGGCCACCTTCTTTACGCTTAACTACTTCAGCAAGAGCATGGCCCACTTGAAATTGTTCAAGGCCAGTCGGCCTATATTCTCTTAGTAAATACAAGCCCTGAGTCATCCTACAAAATGTGATTCAGTGTGGCCTTTATATGATGGTTATTGAACTCAAGTACCAGGGAACATGCAAGTCATGGAAGTCCACACAAGAGCAAAGTTAAGGCCAACTGTGCGATGGAAGCAGGGGGGTCCAAGAATGCCTCTTTCCGAGAATAGGACTTAGCCCACTTTTCACAGGACCTATACATGAGCAGAGAGTGGAAGGCAAGCACCTTTAATATCGCTCGACCAGCAAGACCCGTTCCTGATCTATAAGTTGGGGTGTGGTAAAATCGCCCGGGGAGCGGAACTGTCCAAGAAAGTTGATCATATCGACCAAGAACGTAGACCTACTCGCCCAAGAAAGTTGGTCAAAAACGTCCAAGAAATTTGGTCACATCGTCCAATATACAGATATAGTGGTGTTCTTGTTGGTGTTATGATCAGTTCCTTAGCACTTTTTAGTACAGTTCTATGCATACAAAGTATACCGAACTCAAAAAGTCCTTCTTGCTTACATGGTATACGTGACAGATTTACTTGCCCACGTATACGAAGATGGTCATATTATATATTTCGAGATGGTCATATGCATTACCGGTATGACACATGCTTATGAACACTTCGTGCATGGATAAACAATTAAATTGACAACTTATATTTACACAGAACGTATAGCGTGTTCAGTAAAGTACAACTGTTTCCACTGAAGCGCATATCCATCTGCACTGGACGATATGACGTTATATCTTGGACGGCTTGATCAACTTCCATTTCCTCCGGATGATTTGCCTTGACCATGTTGCTCTTCGATCATTTGGCCAACTCTCTTAGACGATTTGGGGCAAAATTTTAGGTCATTTAGGGTAACCCCTTTTCTCTGCTAAATACAATCCCAAGAGAGGAAATGCAAGTTTATTTGTCCGTTGGATTGTGATTTAGCTTCATATCATTGCACAGACAAATTCATTCGTGCTGCTTCAGTGAAATACCAGTTGACACGGTCACAGTATGCTGAAAACTGAGTTATCCCATTTAGCGTCTAACAAGGGAAGCAGCGAAATTGTCAAGACCTTATTAGACTTTTATCATAGAGCTCATGGTTTTTTTCCTCTTTCATTTTATTGTTGTTTAATCCCATAACAAAGAATTTTTCACCTTTACAGTGACGACCAGTACATTATGGGTAGTGGAAATTGGAGCCCCACGAGTGAACCAACTTCTATTTAGGAAATTATATTGGAAACGTATAACAGGTCTTAGCCGGTTGCTAGAGGCTGTATGGTCGTCGTGATGAATATGATCGCCAGGAATGATATTTGAACAGTTGCAATCAAAGGGCATCTGGCATAAATATTTCAATAAAGACACCATATATACTACAATGGTACACGATTTGGATACTAATTATATTCATCCGATTCAGGGGAACAATCACTGAGTCTTTTTTTCAATTTTATATACTTTCTTAGTTGTTTTATGATTTGTATTATTTGTCGTGTTAAAATCTGGTCTTGCGATTATTAAATTTGAGTGCCCCTTTTGGTTGACGTTTGGTATACGAAAGTTGGTTTCGACGCCTAGGTTATTAACAGAAACAGGTAATGTCTAGCAAACTTCATGAAGACTACCAATACATAAATACACGAGAGGTTGTGGCCATGTACCAAGTCCCAGACAACAAAGAAAGCAGGAAATCTTGCCTGTCCGAGAACGCCGTTGCGCCTGCGTCTCAAGTGATCTAGCAATGAGATACCTTTTGCCTCGCAATAGCGATTCGGTCCCAAGTTGACTTGACTATTGTTCTCTTGCACTGCACGAGTAATACGTAATCATTCTGCCCTCAATATGGCATGATGAATGCAGAGCCAGTTTTGACCTGAATTACCTTTGGTGCGAAAGGTTCTCCATTGAAAGACAACTTCCGTAACCGCTGGGTCAGGCCGAGACAGGTATCGGCCGCCAATGATTGACCATTTAAATGGAGATCCAAACCTGGAGTCAGACTAAATCCTAAAAGACTCGATTCAATCTCATGCTAAAGTCGAAACGCCCTTTGGTACAAACTAGATCTGAATAGGCAACATCCTGTCTGGCGACATCCTCTGTTTGAAAAGATCAGACCTTGGTACCATTCCAACACACAAAGGACGTAAAGGGGCCGATCTGCGATTTGAGGTCATGCATCCCACGGTCATGTGTTCTTACTGTGATCTCAATGGTTAAAGAAAGAATGTAGGAATGTTTGATTTTCCTAACTTGCACAAATAAGATACGGTTACATAATACCTAGTCATCTGTTTACTATGCAGATAAGAAAACAGTATACTTGTTATGCTACCTTCAAGTTCTCAAGAAAATCGCTGGATTCAAACTCCCATCTATATTGGATCCGTGTACCACTTGACCATTCAGTTTGTTGTGACGGATTGTGGTTTTTAGAGGTGTTTACGATAGATAAGGATTCCGTGCGCATGTGCCTGTGGCACATGCTTTTGCCAAGTAGAAAACATTTGAAAATGGTCTGCTCCATTTGAAGACAGGTGCAGTTCAACTTGACTCATTCCGAGAAGCATGACTGAACTGACATAACAAGTCACATACCACCTGCAAATCAACAGGAAAACATCACCCTTGTCTCACTATATCCATTTTGTCAAATCTTGTTGGTGACTACTCATTACTGGGGTCAGCTTCTGGGTATGAAATTAGTATGATTTTAATCAGATTAAGATTTTGTGCTCACATGATCACTCTAAATGTCTTTGATAGACACTAAATCAAGGATACCGTGACAGCTGCCTTAGTTTAACTCACTTTCTGTATTGAACATTGAAATATGTTAAATGGATGAATTTCACGTTGTCCCTACATGTAAGTAATTCACGCAGTTAAATAAAGTGCAAAAAAAAACTGCACAGGAAAAAAGTTATGAAAAGGTAAGAAGAATAATGAAAAGAAATAAACACGGTATAACAATTAAAACAATACATAATTTATTAAATTAAATTTCATCTTCGTTTTCCAGATTTGGGAGCCTTCTCCAAGCCTTTAATATACTTTCTTTGTATGTGATATTCTCCTGGAAATGTAAATATATGAAACACTGTGAGAACAGGAATAACTGACCATCCACAGAACAGTCGCAACTAGAAAGCTCAGATGATTCCAAGCATGAGACCGAAACTGAACCAGAAGTTCTGCGATTCAAGGATTTCCAATACTTCATCCATCATAGGGTTTGATTATTTCAGATTTCCCTCCTTTTTCAAGGCTTTACCAGATACAAAATTCACATTTCAGGACAGTCAAAATATAATATTTGGCAATTACACAAGCTTGTAAAATGGCAGTTGAAATGAGTAGGAAAGAAAGTCTCTAAAATCTACCACAGCAGTGCATTGAGCAATATCAAAGATGATAGAAAACAAGTTTTCCCAAGAGAATGTCAAATGTTATACTACAAACAGGAACTGCGGTTGGTTCTGTGGACTTAACTTCAAGGCTTCTCCTGGTTCAATCAAAAAATACACCTGAATTTCCCCACTTTTCAAGGCCTGGAAAACGTACTTTACAAACCCATGTTTTCGCAGGTTTTCATTGTCTCATGATCATGGACCTGATCGTGTGTTATACATGTACTCACCCTGCAGTAAATTGGATATAAATTTGATCTGGTTCCCCTGCACCATGACTTGTAGCCCCTTGTTTTTTTGGGTGGTGGGGCAGGCCGAGGCACTGCAGGCCACACTGACCTGTACTCTGTGGGCAAACTCCACGGGGTCAATGCCAAACAGTTCCAGGTTATCTACCAAGGTCACCTGTACGCAGAGCATGACACAACAACATTTGTAGCCAGAGCATGTACCATGAATACAAGGTAGGCAAAGCATTGACAGGTTAGAGCAAGGAAACAGGACTGGTCGGCCCAGTGTCAGCATAATGCGTCTGGTGTCTTTGGTATGATGTTCCAGTGGCGGCAGCACTTTAACGGCATGGACTCGCCCTGCCACGACTCCTCGTCATCATATGATTGAAAAATTGTTGAGTGCAACTTAAAACCCAAGCAAACATACATACATACCCTGGGCAGAGCATGTACCAAACACATGACAACAGCCATAGCCAGAGCATGTACCATACACACGGTAACAGTTCTCCCCACAGTTCTCCTGATTTGCAAAGTCTCAGAATAGAGCGTTGTCACCATGTTGCCTGTTATGTAAATGCACGATGGCTAGTTCAGTGTGAATAGGCTTTATTTGGCAGTCTAAGTGGTCAAAGATCAAAGTGATGTAAACTCTGACCAGTTAAAATAGGATATTCTTTGTATGCACTTCTTGATTGCAGTTTTACAAATGAAGTTGTGCCTACAGACTGCTGTGAAAACATCATAGTTTTCAAGATGTTTTCAATGCCAAGAATAGGTTACGTCCCTTTTCCATGGTGGCCAACAGTGACCCGGCTGTTGATGTTCTAATTTCTCAAGTAAATGTGACGGTAAGGGTGGCAAATTAATAATATTCCACACTGTTCCAGAAAATGGGGAAAAGACTTATGTCCATTGACTTTGAGGTCAGAAATCTGCAGCAATTTTTTTGTTGAGTTTGGGATGGACATGGTATTGCAATGAACATCAGAATTTCAAAAGAACACATGGAGTCCATCTTGATGGACTATGACCTGTGAGGATCTCTGATTTGCTGGATCAATGTGATCCAAGAGGTACAGCTTGTTGGTGAAAGAGACCAACATGCCTACAGGTAAGGTAAAGTTGAATATCACCAGATGTATATACGTACTTACTTATTTACTTCACTTATGCAAACAGCAGTCAACCTTCATAATGGAAGGAAACCAGACAGAGCCCAGGGAGAAAGCCACAACCATTCACAGGTTGCAGGCACACCTTTAAATGGCTGGAGAGGAAGCCAGTATGACACTAGACGTGAACTCACAGCAATCGCACTCGCAAAGCTCCAAAGTCACTGTACTAGCCACAATACCCACTTCGACCACATTACCTTTTTATTGCTGGCCCTTTGCACCACATCAACAGTGATAGGCTCCAGTTTTCCCTTCCTAATGACCGGTGGACGACCTGGAAAGGTCACCTGATGCACAATTTGCATCTTGTGCAAAAACCTGAAGGGCAAAACCCAGAGACAACCAGAAGGGGTTACTTCATCAGACAAGGAATGGTTGTATCAAAAGCAAAAAAAAAAAAAAAAAAAAAAAATCATGGCTATATTCCAAAAATTTCTGTTAAATATAAAAACTATGATCCAAAAGTGTTATTATTTTCAGTTCTAAAGCAAAAGGCTACACTTCACAAATTTTTTGTTATAAACAATATCATACAAAAATTGCAATATTCTTCTTTTAATTTCTAAAAAGCTAAGCAAATGACATATCATGCACCATATTGCACTATTAAGTAAACAAAAGATTTATTTATTTCTTTGTCTGATTGGTGCTTTACGTGATACTCAAGGATATTTCAATTATATGACGGCAGCCAGCATTATGGTGACAGGAAGCCAATCAGAGCCCAGAGAAAGCCACAACCATCCATAGGTTACCAGCAGACCTTCCCACATACGGCCAAGGAATGTAGCATGAGGTAGACTTGAAGTCACAGTGATCGCATTGGTGAGAGCCTCCTGTGTCATCGCACTGCACTAGCACGCTAACTCCCGTAAACAAAAAGACATTGCGTACCTGCTCAGGAGTTCTTCCCAAGTCATATGAGTTGTGTTTACCTCTCCTTTGTCCAGAACAACATCCCCTAGGATGGGATCTATTTGCACCACGCTGGAAAAAAGCAAAACAAAACATAAGGACATCTTACTCACCAGCAGTGACCATCAAGACTGATTTCACTACTGCACTATGCTGCAATAGTTAAATAACTCGTGCACACAATTGCAAAATTTAATTATTTATTTTTTATACAGTTTTGTGATGTTATCTTTCATGAACAACTTTTACAGTTTGTTTTTCCACTCAACTTTAATAATATTAAGGGGTAAAATTCTCCAAGGAATGATGTCTGGCAAGGAGCATCAGAGTGTTATAAATGTGAGCCAAGCCAGCTTCGCCTTTCATATGCAAGACTCTATAAAACTGGCACAGTAAGACGGACCTCAAATACAGCAATCAAAAAAGTCCGAACAACAAACAGAATGTCCTCTTTATCTCAGATGAGCCAGGGCAACTTTAATAAAGTTTGTGAGTCAAATTTCCTGTAACTTTTTCCCCACAAGACGTTGATCTAGATTAGAATTCCACAAGGAGATATGATGTACGAGAAAGTGGTATATGAAGCTGTGTGAAAGTGGGCCCAGCTCCATAAACAACACTGTTTTGCCTTGGGACAATGGGAAGGTGGCATGTTTTTTCAATCCCACGAGATGGCGCCAGTGTAAAGCAGGACCTTGTCTCATAGTTACGTCAAAAATTTATTGTAGCACGCTGTTACAACTCCAACATCAGGCTGTCCATCACTGTCAGGCTTTACATTCGATGTAAAGGTCCTACTACCAGACATTTCAAGGGTGCTCATTCTTTGCATATAATCATTGAGATATAACAAGAAATGGAAAAAAACAAAACACCTTTAGTCAGCACACATAAAGAAGCATGTTGTCCATGAAATTGTGGCAAATAAAAATGACAGACTGCTAACTTACCTCTTCTTATCCGGCACCTGGAGGTTATTAGCCTTGACATAATCTGTGATGATGGATCTTACGTCTGTAGATGACAAAGCTGAGCCCTTACTGTAACAGAACACACCATTCCTGCATATTATCACATTATTTGAGAACATTTTATGACATAAATTTTTTCTTTTGTTGGTGATAATCCTGCTGGGGCCATTTTATACAACAACATGCATAATAACTTTATGTTACCAGAGAACACACACTACAAATTTTCCTGTTTCTAACATGAAACAGGTAAACAGGAGTAGAGCACTCCATTTCACAGACATGGAAACCCAGAGGACCCAATATAGTGGACCATTACAGCCAATACCATATTTGCAACATGAATTCCGCTTACAGAAGACAATTAAGAACAAAAATCAAGTTTATTTATTTTTATTATTATTTATTTGATTAATTCATGTTTTATGCCATACTCAAGAATATTTCATTTACATGGCAGCAGTCAGTATTATGGTGGCAGAAAATTGGCAGAGACCAAGGAAAGCCACGACCATCCATGTAGTTGACAGACCTTCCTATGTAGAGCATGGAGAGGAACCCAGTCATACCTGGACCTGAGCTGACTGCAACTGCACTAGTGAGAGGCACCAGGGCCATTGTGCTGCACTAGCATGCTAACCACACAACTATGGAGGTCCCTCCAGCTCAATTAGTACGGCAACCTAGGTATTCATTATACTTCACACAAGGTGCAAGTTGGGAGAGCTACGTATAAAGACAGGCCATGGTTTTACATGTGCACGTACATTAGCCTGTACTCACCTGTATCCAGCAGGTCTGAATATTGGCAGCATGACTGACGTCACGGCGTACATCTCCTGTATGGACGGAGGCTGAAATCCCTCATCCCCGGAAGACTTCACAGCATCAGCCTTAGATTCTTGTAGATCTGGTGGAGTGAAATCCCTAAGGCTGGCAATGTAGTCAACAAAACACAATGATATTTTAAAAGACCAAAAACCTCGTCCATGATTAAGTTACTCAGTTTGCCTCATCTCACAGTTTGGTTGATCTTAAAAAGGAGTTTTATGGTTTGTTTGCAGAGTAGCATGATATTCTACTGGAAAAACAGGGGCTTTACCAAGAATTTTGAGAAATGATTGAACAATTTGTGCTTTCCCTACCTCCTTTACTGAAATCAACCTCCAAAAAATAAAATTCAGTTTTCAGAAAATGTAAACACGAACCTAAGGTCAATATGTGGATCACGGGCTTTTACTTAGGAACATTAGAATATTTTAAGACAGGTATACTTCTGTTGAGTACTAAGCAGTTTCCTCATTACTGAATTTTCAAATAGGGTATTGTGTGCTACAAGCCAGATATGAGAGACACTTTGTTTCTTCAGGAATTTACACAGCCAAATTTTCTCATTTTAATTTACTTTACTTTATTTATTTGATTGGTGTTTTACGTCGTACTCAAGAATACTTCAGTCCAATAACAGCAGCCAGCATTATGGCAAGAGGAACCGGGGTAGAGCCCGGGGGAAACCCATGACCATCCACACGCTGCTGGCAGGCCTTCCCACATATGGCAGGGGAAAAAGTAAGCATGAGCTGGACTTGAACTCACAACAATGGCACTGGTGTCAGGCATGTGGGCATGCTAACCCCCTTAGCCACAGAGGCCCCCAGATTTGAATTTCAATGAAATTTTTATGTTTTACAGATTGGAGGATTAAGCATACACTGTTTCAAGTAAATGTGGTAGTTTTTAAGAACAGTTACTAAGAGATTAAAGAAAATGGCCTTGGTAAGAATCCGTGTGCACATTAAGAGGAAATTTTCTTTTCTCAAACAGTTTTTTTTACAAACTCTCATGAAAGCAGGCTACTAGCTTTTTGTAAAAACTGTTCTTTACTTGAGGGTATCATATGTTATCTCAACTTTCCACCTTTTAATCATTTAAGTTTTACAGCACAAATGAACACCTCAAGATTCCCAGTTTCCAGGGACATCTTGAGATTCTATCTTTATCTCCATTGTACATGTATTTCATAACTTTGTGTGCACATCAGCAAAAAGCCACTTGTGATTTGCAGTCATGATTCACTGAATTTGACCACCGATATTCAAATGAAAATAGGATAAGTTTTATTTCATACCTTTTTTACCTACCTAAAACAGATTGACGGTTTACAGGTTTCTATTTTGATAAATTCTGCAAGCCCACACCAAAAAAAAACACTGTCCGAATGAATGTGACTTTAGACACACCTCAATGTCATAAAACTAAACTTCCAATGAAGCCTTCTATGACATGTACTCACTCTGGATGAGATTTGTCCACCTCAGTCACACTCTCCACCCCCTTTGTCAGCTCTTTCACTCTGATCAGCCCTTTCTTGGACATGGCTTGAAGGAACCTGGATAACTGTAAAAGAATTACACAATTACAATTCCCATCTTACCACAATGTTTAAATAGAAAGATCTCACAAAAATGAAGTAATGGTGAGTAAAAAGACCGTTAAAAACTGTATCTGAACATACCTTCACTGATTTTTTTCTAATTTTTTTTTTACGCGAAATTAAATGCAGTCTAATGTTTGTATTGTAATGGTGGGTTTTAGGGACAATACTGATGATGTATGTGGGCAGTGATGACACACCAACTTTTATCTGGGCCTAAAGCAGGACTTAACTGTCATGTTAGCTTTTCCACACATAGGCCGAAACACATTACAGGAGTTCAGTTCACAAGAAACTTTATTCTGTGCAGAATATAAAGGTGTACAAAAAGTTTTGTGACATGAACGGTGACAAACATTATCATTATGGTCCATAAAACCTACCATACAATGAAAACAACTGAATACATTTAATTTGGCAAAAGAAAATCTCATAAAATCAGTGGAGGTATTTTCAAATACAAAGTTTTTAGTGGTCTTCTTACTCACCATAACTTCATTTTCCCTTGAAATCAATCAACATCTCCTTTTCAAACCCCTGACAACTGAGGACCTCCATATATTTATTTATTTACTGGATTGGTATTTCATACTGTACTCAAAAATATTTCACTTATTCTCACTATGACTGCCAGCATTATGGTAGGAGGAAACCGGGCAGAGCCCGGAGGAAACCCACAACCATCTGCAGGTTGTTGGCTGAGGATGTGCACGTACATGCACAATGTACATCAAGTTTTGAAACATTCTTATCATGCAGAAAAAAAAAAAAAACAATCTCAGTCACTAAATCTGTGTCTTATTTGAGATAACCTGTCATTCTCTGTAAGGGCTCATGGAAAGGTGTGCTGGCCAGGAAATCAGTCATGCCGGGTTTACCTTGAGTGCCAAAAATGAATCCCAACAGAGAATCTGCTATCTTCAAACCACTCAGAAAGAATAAATTTGCTAGGCTGAAAAATGTTCCAGAAATCTTGTTCACACTGACATGAATGACAGGCTGACAGAAGGGTTTACACAAATCGCTTGTATGTCGAAGGAAAAAATAAATGCAATTCCTACCTTCTTATAACTGGACTTCTTTACATCAAGAATATCTTTTGTTGTACTGAAAACAATAAATCAGAATTATGCTCAATCAATTTCATGCTTATTCTGATTTCACTTGGAGAAACTATTGTGGATGAAATATGTCGAAGAACAACTAAACTGAAGAACAATTAAAAGAACTCAAATTTGCTAAGCAGTTTTCCATTTAAAATTAAAAGAACAATTAAAAGAACTCAAATTTGCTAAGCAGTTTTCCCTGCATGACATAACAAGCTTGTTTTCTTTTTTTTTTTTCACTCCACACCTGGCTTAAATTTTCATATAGCTCTACTCAAATGTAACTGCACAACCACACATGCACAAGATAACTTCACAAGTAAAAATATTGGCAGGAAAAAATTTGGGTGTCCTACATCATGAAATGGTTCACCTTTGATTAGAAGCATTGGACTGAATTTATTTCCCTGAAAAAAAGTCTACAAAAGTAAGTAAAGTCTTGTATTGCATCTGAAGTTTGACCTGTAAAAATGCAATTTAATAAGCACACAAATGCCTTATAATGATACCTTTTTCTAATAAAAAGTTATCCACTTTTCCCAAAAACTCTTGAGTGGACTATAAGGTGGGTGGTGCAAAATGCGACATTGAAAAGAGCTGAACAAGTGAACTAAAGGATGTTTCATCAGCCTTTCCACTTATTTTTTGTCATTTACACTAATTCTTCTCATTTTTAGAACGATACTAGTTGTGCTAAAAGCAAAAAATCCTTATCTCTCCCAGTGTTATCAGAAATGTAAAAATTTGTTGTTCATTAGATGGGCTAACCATATGTGAAAACAGGAAACTGTGTATTCCTCTTACAATTATTGCTTTTACATTATTATTGTTATTACAATTATATGTATCTTGGATAAAAAGCAAACTAAACATCTCAAAGATTGCAAGAATGGTTGGTTTTGTTTTCTCTGTCTCTGTTAACCCTTGCTGTTCAACCTTTATTATGATCACCTACAGAGTGACAAGATTAATATTAGCTGGAACAGACTTACGCATGAATGAATTTTCAAAACTGATTTCAGCTTAACCTTATTCGTTAACAATGCACGAAAGAAAACCTTAGTGAAATAAATACATGTATTCCATGTCCTTCCTACATACCAACAAGGAAGCATGAAGTTCCTGTACAGATTGCTGGTTAGAAGAGGCAGGTCTGTTTTCTTCACTTTGGTTTTCAATGCAGTCATAAAAGCCTCATATAGGAATTGATCCATGTCAGCTAAAACCAGGAAAAGAAAATTTCACAGAAATGTGTTTCAAATGGAAACAACAAATATGGCAAGCTTCCAATGGAAATTTGTTCATATCGAGTAGAAACAGTAAAACACTCTGGTAAACAGATTTATGAGTGCTACAATTCAAACAGAAATTTGTGTAAGTTTGGTAAACAGAGAAACAGCAAAATGCTAAGCTTCATAAAATTCCATACATACACACATACATCTTTAGCAGAGAGAAACAGCAAAATTCTTAGCTATGTATAAAAAAACATCCTTTTCTGTTACCCCCAAAAAAAGAACCCCCCCTTCACAAAAATAAAAAAAATAGAACTAGAGCCCAAGGGCCGTGAAATGGGTCTATTGCTCTTCTTCTAATTTTATTCTTCTAGTAACTAGTGACCAGTTCTCTTCCAGTACAATTCGTTAGTTTTCTCCACGCACAAAGTGCCTCTCCATTATTGTGTCTGTTATACTGCAAGACTGAATATATTTTCCCTAACAAAATTTTACCTAACTATTTTTATTTCTTTGGTTAGTATAAGCACCAACTAAGTCTAAAATATCTTCATTATTTGCACCACTGCTATACGTGGCAATAGGTCAAGGCAATACATCATAATACATGTTTATTCTAAATTTTGGTCAAGCTTGAATTTGGGGAAATTTAAAGCATGATGCTAGCTGAAGGCTTTGAACCCTTCGAATGTACCACTACTGAAACTGATGAGGGCCATCAGTTAAAAGTATTCTGTCAACTGAAAATTGTCACCACTTGATTATGTTTTGAGGATTTGAGCACAAAATCCCTCAACTGCTAACACCAATATTATGGAAATTTACTGTTAAGCATAAAACCCCATAGCAAACAACTGATCAGGAAATGCAGTACACTCATATGAAATGCACAATCACAGAAATTATTCTCAAATGAAATGAAATTTTTGAAAAAGTTTACAGATTCATCATTCAACATCAGAGCTAAGTTATTGTATACTAAACTGAAAATCTAGCAATCTGCGGATGGTCGCGGGCTTCCCCCAGGCTCTGTCCGGTTTCCTCCCACCATAATGTTGGCTTCCGTTGTATAAGTGAAATATCCTTGAGTACAATGTACAATACTGATCAAATAAATAAATAAATGAGCCAAAAATCACATATTTCTCTAGCACTGAACATTTAAAATCATATGAAGCTGGGCAACACACTTCTTTCCATGCAGAATTAAGATTGTCCACAAAGCTGCTAATGTTTCAGGATATATATTTAATAATATGCTCATTAAAATTCTATGTAGCAAACAAATGCCTGCAAGCGCTCATATGCAAAGAACCACTGTTAAAGTTACCCTGAAACAGAAAGTACAGAGATAGAGAGGCCCAAAATTGCATGTGAGCTTTGCTAGGAAACCATGAAAGCATAACATATGTACTTTTTTTAAATATTTACAAAATAAAGTTAAATATGTTCTTATTCTATTATGCCATTAACTCAGCATATGAAGCCTATTTTTGATGTGATTCCAAAGAAACGAAAGTTTATATATATCAGGATGTTTTTTAGTAGCCAGAAGGCAGCCGTTTTTTCACACTTTTGCCTCTATGTTATATCTTGTGTTTATCATTTAGATGACAATACTTTATTTCGTGTGACAAATTTGAGTATTTAATCTTCTTGACTTACAAAACTTGCATGTTTTCCAACCACGAGCGACACTTCCTGTGTGGCTTGTACATTGCCTGGAAATTTGCACAGGTGGTAAATGTCAAAGGCAAGGTACCTGTCCTTTATATTCAGACTAGTAACCAAGGGCTCAGATCAAATCACATATCCGCTGTCTGAATAATTAACTTCCGCATTATTTTTTGTTTCCACCATTTTAATGACTACCCAAGCACTCGTCTGCTGCAAGGTAGACCTAAATACAATAAGGAACTGTTAAACACATCCATGTAGGCTATCTTACATGATGTGAATCTTTTCTCTACATAACCTACCACAGGCACTCACGGTACCGACAGGTATGAGACATTTACTGTTACCATCCTCAAAATAGCTCAAGCGCATTCGAAGGCCTTTCGGGACATAAAACTAAAAGGATAATAAATAAAAGCACTACTTCAAACATAATTAAAAGTTATAGAAGTTATAAAAGATATAGATCCCAACATAACAATGAAGAAAACATCACAGATGGAAGCTAATATTTGACCATAACACATGGTCTATTTCAATAAACACACTGACACTGAGCACTTTGGTGAAACTATTTCAAGAAATTTCTCCACATTTTTTCATGCCTCTATAATGGGCCTCTGGCATTCTCACCAACAGACCCATAAAAAAGAAAACACCAGCACAAAAAAGTGCTCAGCTTTGTACACAAATTCATGTGACTTGTAAAAAATGCTAGGAAACTTTTCACTGGTTTCAATTTAATGATTGAATGTCTCATTGTGTTCCAGAGGTAAAAATGACACCTCTTTCCCTCAGGCATGTCAGGAACTTCACAAATGCCCAGCTTCTCAATTTTCTCCATTGTTCGTCTACTCTAGATAACCTTTTCTCAAACTTTTTTTAATTACAGTAAATGTAATCCGATATTTCTGACAGATCTAATGGTATACTGGAACATGTTTTTTTTCACCTTTTCCAATAAAAATGTTCGAGCTCAAAACTCTCCTAGTATCTCATTCATATTTATGTAATGATAAGGATCGCCAAACGGGGAAAATTAAATCTGTTGATAACATTTAAACCACACATGATTATTTTGTGTGCACGAACATTTTCTCACCTGTTGTAAATGTGGCAGATTCAGGTTCTGATACTGCCTCTTCACATGGCTCTACCTCCTCACCCCCACCCTCTGCACCCTCACATTCGCCATTAATGACTGCATCTCCGGCCTCTATGGTGAGGCTCTCTACTGTGGGCACCTCTTCTGATCCTTTTGGTGGCTCATCCTGTGCCGCATCACTGAGATCCTCTGAATTTTCAAAATCTGTGTCTGGAAGGTCAGGTGGTTCTGACTTGTCCCCCAAACTCCTGTTTAACGAACAGTCAGAGAATTTACAATGAATGATGAACATCTCGAAAAGTCAGAGAGTTGTAACGACGCAGTGTTGTCACAAAGTTGTGATATGCTGGTATAAATGGCACCACTTATAGTTGTTGTCATCTTGACAGTCCTCAGATTGCCTGGCTTTATTTTAAAACATCATTACAGTTCTTAACTGACCTTGACGTAGCGATAGCTTGGTCCTTTTTGATAAAAAAAGAACTTGGAATACATATTTACTTCAATTAAAGCTCTGCCCTGATGGTCGGACAAATCCACCTGGATTGTGTTAATGCGTTTACAACAACAAACTTGGTTTATAGTACCAGGCAACATCAAATTTGGGAGAGGAGAAAATGCTCAGCAGACCAAAACAACAATTAACCTTCACTTCTTCATGATTTTGCGGTCCTGGGCAAAAATTTTATTTTCACAACTTGACATACAACTTATCATAACTGACATGCAACTGACCACAGCTAAACTACAACTTACCACAATTCATCTCCTACTATGTGACAAATCCTCACACCTTTTCCTTTCATTCCTGAGTCTCTCATATCCTCAGACGACATAAGGGCTATACCTGTGGCAACAGGAGCCCTGTGGGTAGGGGAAAAAGACAAGCCATGTTAAAAACAGACATTAAATTTATTTGCATTTGATTGCCTGTTATCCCGCATCAACAGAACGTTTTCACTCATATGATGGGGACAGTTTTACGAGTGGAGGAAACCAGAGTAAACCAATAAATTTGTCTGTCATCACCTTCATGAAATAATCTTCAGATCAGTGTCAAAGCTGTAGCCTAACTTTGCCAGGACAACTTACTTGTTCTCTCACTTCTCCACGATCACCTATACCTAACATGCCTATCTTCCAGCTTCAATATGAAGACTTAGCTACTGACAAACTTTCTCACAAACATCTACCTACTGTCATACTTTGCCGTGAATACCAATCTTCCGTCAAACTTTTCCATAATTACTTACCTACTGTCAACTTCTGCCATAAACACCTGCCTTCTGTCAAATTTTGCCATGAACACCTACCTCCTGTCAACCTTTGCCATGAACACCTACCTCCTGTCAAACACAGCCGTGGATACCTACCTACTGTCAAACTTTGCCAAGAACACCTACCATCAAACTTTGCCATGGATACTTACCTACTCTCATACTTTGCCATGGATACCTACCTACTGTCAAACTTTAAGATGAACACCTACCTACTGTAAAACTATGCCATGGATATCTACCCTCAAACTTAGCCATGGATACCTACCCACTGCCAAACTTTGCCATGAACACCTACCTACTCTCAAACTTAGCCATGGACAGCTACCTACTCTCAAACTTTGCCATGGATACCTACCTACTGTCAAACTTTACCATGGATACCTACCCATTACCCATTAATCTGACTGCACAGACCTCAGCTTTCTCCACAGAAGGGAGACTTCCACCAGCTTCTACAACCACACCAGGTAACATCAGATCTGTAAGCCAGCAAAAAATTTAGAATTATATTAGGTTTTCAAATTAGCTTCTAACCTGAAACTAAAACCTCTACAAATAACAACACAAACAAAAATGATAAAAACCCTCTGGGGAGTCATGGGTTTCACCCAGAAAACTTCAATCAACAATTTTTTTTCACAACAAGAGTTTAACCATTTAGCCTATACCCACAGATACACAGAGATAAACCTAAAAAATACTATTACAGGATTAATTACACATGTATACATGTTGATAAATATAAACTTCTATCTGAGACATAATGCCCACCTGCTCCTCCAGCAAGTTTGTTAAAGACTGGGGGCCATGTAGCAAACACTGGCAACATGTTGGGGCATTTCCATAGTGTGTACACTGGAAAGAAAATCATGAAAAAAATAAACAGATTAACCTGTTGTGTCCACACATACATGTATATCGCACATCAGGTTGTCAGAAGATATCATTTTTGTTCTGACCCAAAGCCCACACTCCTATATTATCCATCATGAATGGCTTAGTGGTCTGGAATAAATAGAACAGCTGCCATTACAAAAGCTGTTCTACCGATAAATTTTTATATACTCATTACCAGAATTATTCTTCTTTCAAAATAGCAACAATTTTGTCTGGTCAAATTGGGTACAACTTTTACAGAGGTCATGAAGAAATCTACACCCTCCTCCACCCAACCCAAAAAAGGGTATAAAATTTTAAAATTTTTTCAGTTAAATCATGTACACTGAACTTCCCTGGATACTGTAATTTTTACCATTTTACTCGCTGGAATTTAATGTTTATGACAGTTTTCAAACTGACTAAATATGCCAATACAACTACCCTCTTGTTATGTAGCACGACGAGGCAATGGTGCATTTTAGATGCTTTGTCTTTTAAAGAAAAAGAGCAAAGGAAATGTATAACCAGGCCTCACAGAGAGGCCAAATTATACAAAAATCAAAAAAAGCTAACAAGTTATCTTCTTGTACACACAGTCAATGAGAACCCGACACTGGCAACTGGATACATCTGCCATCATGACAGGTCATAGGTCACTTTGTCCATGCTTGTACTTTAACACATATGTGCCTTCAATGGTTTGAGAGTTTTCACGGTATACACTAAATGACTCTCAAGAGTGATAGATTTGTAATCTTGTATAACAGTGTCAACAGTGTGCTAATGAAGTTTAAAAAAGGCAGATATCACATCATAGCATGAAGCAATCTATCTTTGGTCCTCAGAACAACAGGGACAGCAAGCATCCAGAAACAAAAGCAAAGAACAAAAAAAAAAAAAAGAAAAGAAAAATTTGTGATGTACTTCACAAGCCTTCTCATTAAAACTACAAGTATGAAGATAAAAATATACCAGTTCTCAAACTTGCACAAGTAAATGAGGCCATGATATACTCAATCTCTACAACTGGATTATAAGAGCAGCAAATTTAAATTTGATACTAATATCTACATCAGGCATGGTAACTTTACAAGCTTTAAAAAAATCCAGTACTCAAGTGTACCTGATGGATAGAGTTTGTCGAACACCTCAAAGAAGATAGGGTTCTTCTGCAGGATATACACGACGGCACTCTCCCCAGAACCAGTGTAGACTTTCATAACACTCATTTCTTCTTTGGCAGGGATGATTTCTGCTAACATCTCCAAGGTCAGGGCTGGGTACAGTTTTGTTACCAGAGCTCGAAGCTTTTTCCTGTATGAGAGCATGATTATAGGCAACTTCAGAAAATATGATCTCTGCAAAGTGCTAAGACTTTTCAATGTTACATTTTTTTCAAAGTTCTTCGTACCCAAGTGACTTTGTCCCAAGTTACCTCATACCAAAGTGACTTCGCATCATAGTTATCTCTTACCATATATAATATATTATCTCTGTTAATAGGGAATTCAACAGTTGACTATTACTGATGATTACCACAACCATAGCTTTTATTTCCCCAGTTTGTTAGCGTTGATTTATGGAGTGGTATCCCGACAAGGTTCATGAATAATGCTGTACAGAAGGCTGTACATAGTGCTGCACGAAATGGCAGCCATCGGGTCAAACGCGGCGGGGTCCCATGACTTGGGCATAATCTGAAAACGGACTATAACACTATTTAACACGATCACGAAAATATCACACAATTTGGGAGTATATTGCAAATTTTCCGATGGCGAAATCTTCTCTCTTCAGCGTAAAGAGGTAATGATAAGACGCATTACTGAAATCCATGTACTGAAATCTATTACTTTTATTTATTTATTTGATTGGTGTTTTACGCCGTACTCAAGAATATTTCATTTATACAACGGCAGCCAGCATTATGGTGAGAGGAAACTGGGCAGAGCCCGGGGGAAACCCACGACCCTTTGCATGTTGCTGGCCGGAGAGGAAGCCACCATGAGCTGGACTTGAACACTTAGCGACCGCATTGGTCGGAGGCTTCGAGTCATTGTGCTGCAGTAGCGCGCTAACCGACAAAGCCACAGAGGCTGCCCTGTTCACATCTACTTACAAAATCTATACAAGTATATACAATGTACCTATAAATATATATACATGAGATACACCAATATCTTTTACTCAATACCAGGTGTTATATATATGTAAATACAAAAAATACAAAAAAAAGTATATTAAACAATAATAATTAAATTAAACAAAGATGTGATCAATTGTGAGACTTCTCATTTGAAGAATTCATTTTCTCACTTGACCCGTTACCGGTTATACATGTCTTGAATTACACTGTCGGCATGGAGCAGTTGGAAAGTTGTCTTGTTACCCTCAGCATACTCTGTCCACAGATGAAAAATTTTCCATTGGATCACTCTGTACTTCTTTCTCTAGATGCACTTGAGTTTTTTTTTTTCTGAAAGAAGTTTCATTTGAAGGGGTAGGAGATTGGCCTCAGGAAAGAGCAGCTGCAGAGGCCTGTAGAAATGGAGGTGTCCACGACAAGCTTTGGTATTTATTCATCGATGTCAACCTTCAGCATCATTGTTGGTTCCAATGTGCTATTAACTACATGTTTACCCTCGAGATTGCCAGTGTGGGGAGCACTGACATCACCGACCCCACATGGGGATTATCTTGGATGCCTATCATTAACAGAAGTATCATTCCACATGTGTACCACTGTTTTCCATTCAACCCCATTTGGTTCCCATATCTAGGGCGGTGAAATGACCGTCAAAATATAAATAACACAACAAACAATTATTAAATTATTTAGCCAACTGGAAGATGGCTTTGGTTTAAATGTTGCTTTCAACTTTACTCCAACCATATGCCAAGACATGACGGCCTTCCAGGTCAGAGTGAACTGACACCAGACATGGTTCTTCCCGTCTGTTAATTTGTCTGGACCTGTTAAATGTCATGGTCAAATACTTGGCAACTGGCGACCTGTTATTAAGCACTTCCTTCGACTTCAAGTTCAGGTGGTGGACTCAGGTTTGCGATGAATGTCAGAATTTTAAAATAACACCCAGAGTGAATCTAGATCTACCATACAGCATTTAATTTGTGTACATCAACTGTAAACAGCATACTTTTAGTGCTTTACTATAGTTACAGGTTTATACAATATGATTACAGAACGAGATCACTATGGTGCTAAGTAACTATGATGTGAGGTAACCTGGTATGAAGTGGTTTGGGTACAAAGCACTCTGATACCCATGCCACAAACTTGATATCTATAATTGTCAGTGACCACACATGGCACACAGCAGCTTCTGGAGAGTTGCAAAGCATTAGACTGCTGTTTTGGTCACGTGGCAGAGGATAGGACACCAGTTCATAAAATAATCTGATTTTCAAAATGAATGTCTGAAGAGGAAACCTAAACTCAAACTTTACAGCTCTCCCCTAGCCAAGTAATCACATGGCCCCTCCACTACGCTACAACACCTTGGGAAGGTCCTATTGAACACTAATAGTGCAAACTCGGCCACCTACCGTTTGGCTTTCACACGACTAGTTCCAGTCCGCTTCTCTGTTGCATTTTTCTCCTTAGATTGGGCGTTTTGCATCCCCTACAATTTCTGACCCCTTATGCCAACAATTAAGTCATAATAAAACTCGAGCAAATTCTATCTCTCTCTGTACACACCAGGGTTCGCCATGTTTGCTGAAGCTAAGCATCCCAATCTGGGGCTCCTTAAATTTTATCCCAGAGACTTATGCTCAGCTATTTAACAACCTTCATAGCCGTTGTTGCAAACAAATGTGAGATACTTCAGGTTATTATTAAAGAGGATCAAATGTCACCATCGTCTAGACATTGCTCCAAAGAATGAACAACTTGCTATAACAGAGTGTAAATCCTAGGATACATTTTACGGAGGTTGAGATGGTGAAGGGGCAGGTACTGTTCTCATAATGCTTTGCATCATTAAACATGGCACCTTTGTGCCTTTCCAAGGTCTGGGTGGAGTTAGCTCGATTTTATTATGACTTAACAGCTGATGTTAATTGACAGATATTGTAGTGGGTGCAAAACTTCCCACCTATTGAGAAAAGTGCAATACAGAAGCACAGCCGAACTAGTCGCGTGAAAACCGGACGGTAGGTGGCCGAGTTTGCGCCATTAGTGTTCAGTGGGGTCTTCCCGTGGCGTTGTAGTGTAGTGGAAGGGCCATGTGATTATTTGGCTAGCTCTCTCCCAGCTACTTGCTCCTTGCACTCTGAAAAAAATCGTCCAATCACAAACCAGTCATTATATTTAAGCGAAAAATTCGTCATTACGGCATGAAACATCAGTGCAATAAAAGAATCAATAAGTAAAGACAACTAACACACAATCAATGTTTACATATGTGAATGAAGAAGTGTCGGTGAAAATGACATTGACAAAATGACAGTGACTGACAGTTGAAGTAGGACACAAAAGGATTTCATTGAAATTTTTCCCATTAAGCTCGCCCAAAAGTTAATCAGTTACCTGTCAGAACCCTTGATTGAGGTCTGGGATTTAACCTTAAACGGTTTGAGAAACATGGTTGTTTCCTCCAAGAGATTCACTTAAGAATATGTTGGCCTTCAGTTTCCCCTGAAGTTGTTGTTGTTGCACCCCAGCATGGGCCAGAAAGCGGAAGTGCATTCGCGCATATGCAGTGCACGTTTGTGGAACAACCAATCATTAGCGGCGACACTGGATTGTCCATTGAAACAGGACGTTACAAAGACATTCGGCCGATGGTAACTATAGCTACGAATACAGCGCTGCGGTGGACAAGGTGCTGTCAAACCATATATAATTACTCAGGCCGATCTTTCTGGTCTTGTTTAGTTCTTTGACAAATATTGTAATGAAAACTCCTCGTTAAGATGACGGATATACTGTGCAGGTGGCTCAACGAGGAGCTAATTTTATCACAACCCGTTGGTAAGTAATTTTATTGCATCGTTGCTGACTTGACGATTGAATGAAAATAGAAAATGCCGAAATGTCATACTTTACGCGACGCACTTAGCTTTGCATTCTTTTTTTGCAGACCTAAGTGAAGCAAACGTGTACCCTTCAAGAATTGAACACTGTCACCACTTTTTCCTTGTTAAACTTCTTCATGCTCTTTGTGGAGGTTCTGTAGTAATCGACAACTTGAATTTCTGTCTCAAGTGCCTTTGTGAAATTTACAGAATGAGTTGCGACTTGTATTAAGTGTCACAGTATTAGGGCCCTGTGCTATTCTATAATAAGCTGTGTTTGATTTTTATTGCTTTTCAGACCCAAAAGCATTTGCAAGAGATTTTGCTAGTGGGTATTTGATAGGAGAGGTTTTATATAAGTATCAACTTCAAGATGACTTTGACCAGTTTTCACAAAACAGGTAAAAACAAAAATTGCTTAAAATATCAGCTGAGTTGGCATTTCAGAAGTCTGCCGAGCTCACGCAAGTTAAGGCAAGGCAAAAGGGTTCTCCCACAAACTAATGGAATGGAAGACAGGATTGTACAACAGTTGCATAGTTGGCCTTTTATCTCTGAATGCAAACTGACACCTTTAGTTTTGTTGGTTTGTGAGACTACCCTGACTTGTCTTGCCTCAACCCTTCTTAAACTTATGCCACTCAAGAGCACATATTGAGCCAATCATAAATAACACTGTTGCAAATAAGCCAACCAGGTGTCACACACACTGAGTACATGTGTTTCATCTCTCCGACTGTGTGTGACATCCGAGTGAGGTTGGATTTATTAGTTTATTCATTCATCATTGTTTAATGTCATACCCAGTAATGGAGAAAACCAGGTTGCTTGGTGTAACGAAAGTTGAATGATCGATAACCCTGTCTTGAAAAGGGTTGATGGGTCATAGGTGTGTACATGCATTGATAGCTACATATAAATGTGGTATTAATTGAGATAACATGACTGAAAATAATCTGTTACTGGATTCTTCAAAAGATTATTCACATACAGCCTGTGTTTATCATTATACTGGGTTAAACCAAAAACAATTGAAAAATTGCATGGATCATAAAGTTATTTAGTTAGGTTGTCAGGTAAGAAAAACAAGCTTTACATGTAGTTTTCAAAGCAGTTCAAGGTATAACTATGGATGGTTTAATCATATAAGGTGAAAGTGGTAAAATAGACAACAGGTCTTTATGCCATACCATAAGGATAGTTTTGAAGTCATGCATACATGAATGATGTATCAGATTTATTGGTCTACTTTTATACAGTGCATGTGTTGGAAAGGAACTATGCTGCAAACCAAACTTCATCCTTCCTCTTTATTCTAGGACTGCAGACTCCAAACTTAACAACTTCACCAGAATTGAACCAGTCCTTCATTTGTTGGGTATACCATTTGACACTAATGTGGCAAGGGATATCATCACTGAGAAGCATGGTGTGGCCACTCGGCTGATGTACCAACTCTTCATAGCCCTGACGAACAAGAAAAAAGCCAATCTGACAGGAGTTGCCATGGAAACAATGAGACCGTCAGCACCAGCAAACCTGAACAATATTCAGAGTGGGTTGTACAAGGAGGTACGAGTGGATTGTAAATGGATATTAATCCCCAGTAACACCTACAGTTATGGTCAGCTACATGAGCATGTATGATACTTGAATGGCTCTTATGATATTTCACGGGGATCTTTGTATCGTGTTGGGTTTTACACCTCGATATACTCAGAATCACCTTTAATAGAGGAATCTTCATAAATTGAAGGACCTTGGATAATCTTATGTAGTTGTGAGTCATGTTATAGAAATCATACAGTGTGTATGGGCTTTGCATAATTGTTCACCTTATCATTTCGAGGAAGTGAATGAGAAGTCCAAAATTTAAAGCATGTCAAAGTCATTAAATAGATTAGTGACTTTTAATGCACTTTTGAATAGTTAGGCTTAGTTGTTGTTTATGATAAAGTTTGATCAACCTTTCTACATACAACTCTGTTCCATGTTGAAGTCTTGTACCTGAAATATGAAACAGACTTATTGGACATTTTTAATACTTATATTTTGTTGTCTTTTTATAGCAACTTTTTTACAGCTGTCACTTCCAATGTAAAATAGAAAGGCAATATTTTATGGTATTTTCATGGAAACATTGTGAAAATTATTCACAGAGATAAACCAGTTTAAAAAAAAAAGGATGAATTTCATGTTGATGTCTTGCTTTCTTTGCAGAGATTAAAACACATAACCCCCAGACAGACTGACTTGAATTTGGAGGCATTGGCATCTCATTTTCACGAGAAACGGATGCAAATGGAAGAAACTGCATTCAAAGAAAGATTTGAGGAAGAGGAAAGACATCGACAGATGGTGCAATCCCATCGCCAACGTCTTCTGGAAAGGGCCAGGGATGCTAGGAATAAACAAAGTGAAATGATTGCCAAAATTCAGTGAGTTATCTCCCATGTTAGTTATTCCCCTTGATCGGCTTAACCCCAAAATATCAACATGAATGTTTTATAATTTCTTTCTACCTTGCATCTTTTAAGTAAGAGGCAATTAATTACACATTATACATATCCAGGGTGAGATTTAAGAGGTATATCCATTCATAAATAGTATTTACGGACAATTAATTTACATTTGCCATGAAAGCATATTGGTTTATAACTTATCCAGTCCTGTATTTCCAAATAGTAAGGTGTGCTAAGACTGGTTTATTCCAATTTTGTGTTCAGCTTGAGTTAAAATAATGTAAACACTTATGTCAGAAGCAGGTGTGTAGAAATTTGTACAGTTGGAAAGAATTATTTGTATATGTGTATTTTTATTTGTAGAGCTGCATCTGTTCATATTCCCAAACCTCCTGCACACAAATCATCAAAGGCTATTGCTGCAAGAAGGGCAGAACTGAAGAAAAAGGAAGCACAGGTATACCGGGACTCAATACAAATATATAAACATACAAAAATGTATGTTTATATATTTGTATTGAGTCCCGGTAGTCAAAACACAAAGAAAGTAATAATTAGCCATGTTGAGAGGAGAACAATTTTGCTAAACTAATTTCTAGTAGGAGACATATTTTTAAGTATGAAGAAGCACTATTACCAATAGTTAGATGTAAATATATGTAGACATAATAGAGTTACATACTTTAAATTGACAAGAAAGTAAACTTTGATACAGTATATGTGTATATTGCATTGGTCAATTTGATCAAGATGGACGTATATCCAGTATTTAATTCTTTCTTTCAGGCAACTTTAATACAGGTGATTTTATTGCCCAGATCAATTGCATGTCTTTATTTTTTAACATCATCCTTTTATTTGGTATCCAGGCTCGCATTTATTTTGAAATTTGGTTTCACCGCTTGGTAATACATCCATTTTTGCCAGTTTATCTGTGTGTATATTGTGAGGTAGCATAGTCTCTGGTCATTAGTTCACTTTGAATGTGATATCATTTTATACAGTTATTTATTAGAAACTTTTATGTTATGCTCTTTGGCTTATTTGATGAAGACACTTCTGTATTTGATTTTTGTGCATGCTCGTCAGAATAGGTATAGACTTTAAAGTCTATACAATTTACAAAACTTTAATACACAACTTACATAGTCCTAATATGGAAAGTAAATGAAGATTAAACTAGTCCCTTTATAGCACTGTGAGATATATGCATGTGGTGATTCGATCTGTGAAAGTTAATGGATGTGATTGCTTAACATTTCTTACCTACACAAGTTGGCCCCAAGCTGCAAGAAAACAGATCATACAGCGAAATGAATTACAGAAAACAATGAAAGAGTACACAGCTTTAAAAGAAGGACTTTTTATAGGTGTATTGTACCCCACTGTGTAAAGGGTGTACCTGGACTTTCACACTTCTTCTTGTAGGAAACTTTTGAGGATATTGGTCAGTTTGAGAAGAGAATGAAGATGATTTTACCACCTTCTAAAATGATGGGAGATGATGGGTCAAGGTAATAAATCAGATCTTCCCTAAATCCCTCTCCATTGTGTCTTGATTTCGGATGTACTTATTGATATTCGTTACATTTACATAAACGTGTTCTTTGTGTGAAACATTTAGGCTGTGTTTTTCTTACATGGAGCATTTTAACAGGCAAACCTAAGTGGTTTGTTTTGATTGTGTTGTCTTTGTTTTGTATTTTGTACATGATTGTATTTATTCATAGAGAAAATAAAACCTCAGAGACATTCAAAAGTACATGAATATTTAATCTTAATCCATCACGCCTTACCTTATGGCAATGGCTTTGGCATCTGGGCTAAAAAGTACATGGAAATTCCAGATCTACGTGTTAATCCTAATACACTTTTGGAACAATTAACCCCACTTTCCAAGAACTGGGGAGTTTCGAGTTCGAACTCTTTTATTGCTAAAGGTAAGGAAAGTTTAATTGTGTTACGTGGCTGGACAAAAATGTTGGGCAAATATTTCTGATTACATTTGCTATAACATGAGTGTCTAAAAAAGTGTCACAAAAAGTTATTTAGACTTAAAGCACTTTGGGGAAAATTGAGGAACTGAAGGTTTGTGAACTTAAGAAGTTACTGAAGAAAAGAAACATCATTTGTACATCCTGAACATGGTGAGATGAGTTATCAGTAAAGTAAAGTCAACAAACGTTGCCTAAGATTTTTGACAAGCTACATGATACAGTAGGGTTTTTTTTACCTTTAGCGACAGAAGAGTTTGAACTCGAAACTCCCCTATTTAAATCAGATGTTTACATAACCCTCTATTTATGATGATACTGATAAAAGTGGATGGGAAACCTAAGACCATGCTAACATTTTAAACCCTAATATGTGGATTTTATTCCTTGTAGTTTTCATTATTTCTGAATATTTTCAGTGAAGCCACTGATTTGGAGGTGTTTTCTATAAGGGCCGATGAAGAAGGTCATGTAACAGTTGATCCCGTGGAGCTTATTAAGACGAAATCTAACGACGACTACATTGGGAAAATCAGAAAGAGGCTTAACGAGGATGAGTCAGCTCGTAAGGAACGGGAGAAGAGACGGCGGAAGGTATTGGTGGATCAGATGAAAGCACATCAAGCTCAAGAGGTAAGAAAACACACACTTGTCATTCATTGTGTAAATTCATGACATGAGTCTTCTGTGATTGCTAAGCAGACGAGAGGTAATATACTGGCTTCCCACTATGTATTTATTTGATCCTTGTTTAACACCCTACTCAAGAAAATTAGAAATACAAATTTAGGCAACACCAATTTAATTTGTGTCTGATGGCCAAGATGTCAGAAAAAACTTCAAAGATATAACAGAAAATCCACCATTTTATTTAACGGATCTTGACAATTTTATGAATATTCTGTTTTCCAAGGCTTACCAATTGTGTAAGTACTGTAAATGACCTACACTTTTGCGCACAATTTGTTTTTTTTTTAGGTAAATAAATGTCATAAAATCTTTAGTAATGAAAATTTACAATTTCCAAACAAACCTCGAAATACCTTTTGGGCAGATTTATAACAATTTAAATAACTGTGACCTTACTGTCAAAGAGGAATTTGTTTGAGTATGATGCATGACATCTAAATGTTCATGGTGTTACAGGAAGCTCGCAGAGAAGAGATGTTAGTGAATCGACTCATGCGACAATCACAGCAGGAGCGTAGAATCGCTGTACAGTTACTACAGGCACGACGTGAGAAAGAAGTGATACGCAAGAACAGAATGATCAGGGAGCAGCAGTATGAAGAGAGGAGACTAAGAGACTTTGAAGAAGCTATGAACCGAGAAAATGTAAGCTATGAAGAAATTAAACTTGTGAAGTAAATTCATGAAATCTCACCACTTTTTTTCTTCACGCAATACAGAACTCCTTAAATGCATTTAACACTCCACTCTTGAGCTGGTAACACCATCTTGATGCATTTTGTGTTTAGTTTTATGGGAGCCTGTACAAAAAAACACGCAGTTTCAGGTTATTTTGAATAAAGGTACATAATGTAGAAAATCTGGCCCAGGTAACAATGTTCACTGAGATTTTGTCTTTATTTCAAGATTAAATATTGGTAACACATTCCCTCATTCATTACTTGAGCATAAAAGAAAAAAAAAAAAAGAAATGCCGTAAGCCCATTTAAATCTCTGCATTAGTTTTTCCTGTGTAAGGTTTAATAGAAACAAACTTTAACTGGCTGTGGCTTTACCTCATTTACCTCATGGTTTAGAGTACCTCAGGCTGTACCTCCTTGTCTCTACCCGTATAAAACCTGAATGGCTCTAAAAAAGTGAAATGATCAGGAGTGGAGAATATAATTCTTCCTTACTTACAAGCTACCCAAATTAAGGGATCACCAAGTCAGTTCATTTTTGTACTCACATCATGAGATTTGTCAGTCACTTCATTTTGTGTATTTTTTGGAGATGCAAGACAGGTAAACTTGAAATGTGACCTGAACATCACTTTGTGTGTGTAATGTAAATCATTCACTGATTCAGTCATTTACTCAATCATTCAACCATTCACCTGTTAGCCTGTTGTCTAATGCTCTGCGTTGTTAAAGGTGTAGCTTAGATACTGTTCAGCTTCTATTTGTCATTCAATCCATCCTTCGCCTGCTGTAGGAGATGGCCCGCCTGGCTAAGCTGGAATACGAGGAGCAGATAAGGAAGGACCAAGAGCTACACGACAGGTTAGCAGCAGAGAGGGCAGAGGCGAAGTACAGGAGGCACTACGAAAGCTGTCAGGACGTTCTCCTCAATATGGTGGATTTCGCCTGTAAGGTTGCGGAATACAGAGAGCTGACAAATAAGTAAGCAGCTTTTAAGTGTATATATACATATGCTTCATTTGACATGAAATTACATATGGTTACTCGTTTTATGTTATGTTTATGCTTCAAAGATGTTTTAAGGTTGGTTTGGGAGGTAGGATGACATTCTACCTGAAAAATGAGAGTTTCGTCAACAGATATAGTACATACAGTCTTTACACATATTTGCCTCTAAAAAAGAGCATTTGTTCATGCAAATTTTTTCAGGGCATTCACATTAGCTTTGATTGCCATGCAATTCAGTTACTCGACTGGTATCGGATTATATAATGTATTGTAAATTATTCCACTACTGTAATATAGTAACAGGACTAAGGCAATCCCAGTCTTAGACCTGCCAAAGGCTAATAGTTTACTCATCATACATGTGTAAAAGTGAAATGTCCCTTTAGTATTATGTTGAATCCCAATGAAATAAGTAAAGTAAGCAGGATAAAGGTTAAAGCATTGAAAACCCCAAAAGTTCAGATTTTAATAAAGGTCAACATGGATTTTGTTTATAATGCTTGTGTGAGTGACTTTGATAGAATAGAATAGAATCTGAATTTGAAAGATTTGAATTATTCTGTTACTTATGTATGTCACCTCACGATAATGCAATATAGGTACGATGTATAATTACAGTGGAAATATACATATATATGCAAAGTTTCATGCTTATACTTCTGAGTAAGAAAACCCAGGTTAAAGGAGTTCTGTCTGCCCACCTAGACTGTCTACAAACATGCCTGATGTTTCTTTAGACTGGTGCCCCCAAAGCTGATCCGTGACTGGTCCAGTCTGTTTGTGGCGGGTCAGCCCCTGTTTGAGGTTACAGCCGAAGTGGCGCCTGCTGAGATCACAGCTGAACAGGTGCTGGAGGAAGAGAAACAGAAGCTGTTGGATGAGGGAGACTTCATCGAGTATAAGGTTTGTGAGACACGATGGAGCTGGAAAATCATTCTGTTGAAAGTCATGGAAATTGAAATGGAATTTCCAGGCTGTAGAAGTCATGGAATGTGTGTGCAGACCATTGAATTTTCTCATCCTGGAAATGGACTAAAATGACAAAAAAATCAAACACACTATCCAGCTGTTTATGAACTGCTTTTTTATGTTTACAGATCTTGACATTTAAATTTTAATTTGTTGTTGACATGTTGTTTTGGACGTGGTAGCACTGCAAAATATATGTAAATGGCTAAATGGTTGAGTGACAGCTGGAAAAGTTGTGTAATTCTGTCTGAAAAGGTCCTGGAATGCCATGAAATTTTTATGGGATGTCTTTCTCACATTTTCATGCAGGGCAAGTTATAGTCATGCATTTTTTGCCATGAAAAGCTGAAGCATACACCACTATTGCATGGATTTATTCTGAATACAGTTTTTGTTTGTTTTACCTGATCTGATGTTGTTTCAAATGACTTTCTCCAGAACATGGTAGGGGAGTGGCAGCCTAAGGAGAACTGTGAGGTGACTGGTCCCCCCAGAGATAACCCTATAATAGGACATGTTATTCAGCGCATCTATGACATGGTCAACCCACCAACTGTAAGTGCATGTACTCTGGAGATTTCTGGTTTTATAAAGCATTCTTGTGTTGTCTGGTAACTCAGTGTTTGGTATTACTGACTTGCTGATTTTTTTTCTCCTTGATTATCAAGGCCTTAGTGATTTTACTGCATGCCCTTATACAGTGTGTGATTTCAAGGCTGTTAATATAAATATATTCAATCAAAGATAAATAGAACAGTTGTGATTGCTATAACATCCCACTTAGGCTCCTTGTGTTACATAAATGTCCCATGGTATAAGGTGGGATGTGAAAAAAACACTGGATTAACTGGCAGAGCGACAGACAAGGTAACCTTTAGAGTAGTTGATGTCTTCTCTCCTAGTAATCAATTTGAAGTTTTGAAAATTCAGGTTTCGAGATTTTTTTATGTTAATAATTTATCTGTTATTTGTTCAGCCACCCCCTCCAGCTCCCAAGTTCCCCCCATTCCCAATCAAGGCATGTGTACTGGGAAAACTGTTCAGTGGGAAAACTTCATGCATACAGAAGTTAGCGGAAGGTAAGTGATTAGCATATCAAATCCTGGTTTAAATGTGTTCATAGGAGAGTTTTGAGTTCAAACTCTTTTATCGCTAAAGGCAAGAAAAGCCCTACTCTACCATGTGACCTGCCAAAAAAAAAAAAAAAAACTATTTCTGATTACATTTACTATAATAAAGGTGTCTAAGGAAAGTTTCAATAAAGGTTATTTAGACTAGATGTATGACAGGGAGAATTAAGGAGTTGGAAATTTTTTAATTTAAGATGCACCTGATTGAAGGAGAGGTTGTTTGTGACAGGTGATAGGTGAATTAAAATCAACAAAATTGCTTGACATTTTTGACAAGTCACATGACACAAATGAACTCTTTTACCTTCTGCAACAAAAGAGTTCAAGCTTGAAACTCCCTATTATCTAACTCACCGTACAAGTGGAATATTCTTCATAAGGCATACAAAAATCAATCGGTCAGTCATAATAATACTTTCTTTCACATTTTGAATGCTGTTATCCTTTTGTAATCTGCCAAATGTATGATGAAGAAAACATGGATTACATGCTGTCATTTATAGACTCTTATTCTTGTTAATACTGGTGGAATTGGTAGATGAAACATCTTTGAAATAAACATAAATAAAAAGAATTGTTACAAGTGAATCTTGTTTGTTTGCAGAGCACAGACTTCAGCTGCTCAATTCAGAATCCCTCATAGAAGAGGCCATCCAGGCTTTTAAAGATGGAGAGATTGAAGTGTTACCACCTGTAAGTTGTTCCGATCAATTCCCTTCCTTTGCACTCAGCATGTAAATAGATGCAGCAAGATGATAGATGAAAGACTGGTTGTCCCAGTGTCTGTGGAGGCTATTGTCACTGGGTAGGCTGCTTATATTGCCTGATGTCTACAGCATGTCATTCCAATGACACATCTCTGTAGATATGTTTTCTGTGACACAGGCATACTGTAAAAGACATGTATGTATGCTTGGGTTTTACATGGTACTCAACAGTTTTTCTGTTTTATGAAGATGCGTCCTTAGAATGTGTATAGTGCCCTCTTTTGGTAAGGTAAGCTGTGTTACCACTGGAACACCATGCCAACAACACCAGACATGACACCATGCACAATCACATTATATTGGTACTATGCTGGTCAGTCCTGTTCCTTTGCTCTAGTGCTCAGCTTCAAGATTTGACTGAAATGATGTTGTGATCCTAATATTCAGCAAAGAAACAGGCAACCTCATATGATTTATGATAAATACAACAAGGAGATAATAGTGTATGTGTTGTGATTAAAAAAATATACATATATGTTTTTCAATGGTTTATACTGACTCAGTTAACATAAAATATGCCCTTTTATGGCTGAAGTTAAATTCAGAAGAACATAACTTGTATTATTGAAAAAAGAAAAGAAAAAATGAAAAGAGATTCATTGAAGAATTTGGACATTGATACAAATGTTATTTGCTACCAAAGTGAAAACTTTGATTGCAGGAGGAAGAGAAGCCAGTGGAGGAAGAGGGCAGCCTTGAGGCCTCACAACAGCTCCCAACAGAGCCCTCTAGTACTCCTGGGACCAATGTCACAGGTAAGGTGAAACTCAGCTTGGTAGGGTCAGGGATTAGGGTAGGAAAATGAAATAAACTCTCTTGATGGGTTTTTGGAATAAACAGGCTTGAATTGCAATTAGCTGCAATATTCTGCCAAAAGTTGATGCCATCCTGCACTCAAGCACCTTGTTTAGTGAATGTCAGAAAGATTTACAGCTCCTTGTCCAGCTAAAAAGTTGTTCCATATTTTCTTGACATAACATTGTATTTTTGGTGTTGGCTTAAGAGCATTTTACAGAAATATTTTTGTTGTCACCATTATGATATTCCCAAAGTATATGTGTAGAGTTCACTGCAAGAAAACATGTAAGAAAGTTTGCTTGTGTGTTTGTTTTTAATGCTGATTATTCTTAGCCAAATGTGACAAAATTTCTCATATTTTTCCTAACCTCAGATGGAGAAACTACAGCTGGAGAGCTTCAGGAGAAGGATGATAAAACTTCAGATAAGTCCAAAGAAGGTAAAGTTTTTTTTATGAAGAGCATATTGCAGGTTGTGTTCTGTTTTGACATAGTTTGTTTGTTCGTCTGTCTGTCCATCCATTTGTCTATAAACATTTGTGGTATTTGAAGAGTTATACAGTTAGTTTGCTTTTGATATATAGTACCAAAGCAGTAGCCTATTGAAAACCATTCACATCACTCTGAAGTTATCAGAGCCGCTATGTAGATGTATGCCCCTTTTTATAATACATTTATATTGATTTTTCAAATAAAGCCTTTTTCTATGAAGAACAGCTTTATTGTTTTCAGGCTGGCTCACCATTTGATTTTACTGTGTTTCGTGTGATTGAAATGTAATATTTTTAACACTCCACAGCAAGTATAATGGTCATATTCCTCATAGAAGGTTTTGGGCCCCCTTGGTTAGTGCAGCACAATGACCTAGGAGCCTCTCACCAATGAGTTCAAGTCCAGCTCTGGCTGACTTCTTCACTTTTCTATACTTCTAGAGAAGAAGTCAGCCAGAGCTGGTTTTGAAGAATGTCTGCTGGCAACCAACAGACTGTTGACGTTGTAAGCTGCTGTTGTATAATTGAAAAATGCTTTAGTACGTCATAAAACATCAGTCATAGTGAGGCATCATGAAAACGCTCTCTGTTCAACCCTCTGTCCCCACTTGTTCTTGTAGACATGATGTTTGTAACAGTTTGTAACTGGTCAAGTCAATATTTACACCAATGAGAAGGCTGCTAGTGTTGCTGAAATTTCTTCACTCTTTTAGTCTGGCAGTAGGTCCGCTATGAGGCATTTGACTTTTCTTGGCCATCACACTTTTTCTTTTTTGAACATTTGTACTAGTTGGTTTCATAACAAATTACCTTCTGACTGCTGTCAACTTTGGAACATTATTTATTTGTTATTACTACATGTATTATTGTTTTTTTCAGAAACCCCAAGTGAACCTCAGTCTACAGGAGAGCAGCCAGTTCCAACCACCTCTCAAGAACCCCCCAAGACAGCTAGCACCTCCAGTCTTCCAGCTTCGGCGAAAACAGGCAGCGAACAAAAGACCATTGAGGCTGTCAAATCTGAGGTAAGCCTATTTTTGCAGATTTGGACAAACATAGTGAACATTTTACGCTCTTCATTTGTCTTATTTACCATTTGATAGTTTTTCTTAGTTAGCAAGCCCTGCAACCTGACATGACCAGCTCAGCCAGAAATTAAAGAAAACTTGCACTGTTGTTACAGTGTTCTTTCTATTTTGATGTACTTTATCATGTACTTTATCTTATTCTCACTTTATCATGACTGAATCATGACTAAATGGAATTTTATCTGATAAAGTACAACTGTGAATTATGGGTAAGCATCTGCATGGCAATTCATATACTTTTATATTGAAGGATATCTGCTGAATTCTACTGAAACATCAGTCTGTTAAAATGCAGAATGTTGAATTACTCTGAGCAAGCCTTTATGGCATTAAGGAAATGAGTGTTATCAAATAAACTTTTCTGTTTATAGCCAGAGCTATCAGCACGGGCTAAATTGGGAGGGAAAGCTGCGAAGTGTTTGAAGCGAGGTCGCCCTGTGGATGACCCCATTGTCGTGGAGATCCTTGTGGAGGCCATCAGGTGAGCTTTAATACTGAACACACTTTAGGGGCCATTTTCATACCATTCTGTGATAAGATTTTTCTCCATAAATGGTCAAAATCCACCTTGGAATGGTAACGTCATTTACCAAGAAGAAAAAATGAAAACCAGATGTTCTTTTGAAAAGCTTTTGCATTGTTCTTTGTATGCTTGGAACTCCTAAAGTGGCATTAGTGCATGAGAGCTGATGTCAGTGGTAGTTACATAACAAACACTTGAATGTAATTGTGAAACAAACCCATGGATCAGTTCAACTGATCAAGAAATAATTAGTAAAAGGTTTTGGATGCAGACTTTTGTGTTTGGCTTTTTAGCCTATTTATCCAGCTGTGAAATTGAGGCCAATGCTCTGTTTCGCATCAAAGCAATATATTGTAGACTACTGAATTGATTGTAACTACTATTAAGATACATTTTAAAAATATCTCTTGCCATATTAAATAGGTAGAAGCAGTTTTATAGTCCATGATTTCTTTATGGAAGAGAGACCTGTCTCTGCCTGGTTTCCTGCACCCATGAACAAGACCGCCATCATAGAAGTGAAAAATTCATTGGCATAGCATTAAACATCAGTCAGTCAATCTGGGTATTTATACATCTGCTTTTTTGTAATTGCCTCCTGACATAGTGAATATACATCAGGTTCTTTTCTTACATGTCTATGGATTTACAACAGTCTTGCTTCTGTAGGATGTCTCTCCAGAATGTGTTAGCTAGATTGTCTCACTTGATGGGGGTCATTTTATTACCTCCTACCTATTACCCTCACCACCATTTATATTTATTTATTTATTTGATTGCTGTTTCTTATTGTACTCAAGAACCACTATTTATACATAACAGTGATACTCTCAAAAACTGTGTTATGTGATGATGTGTTCTTGTTTTGTTTTACATAGGCAAGTTCCTGAAGGAACAGGATGGGTTTTAGATGGCTACCCCACAAACTACACACAAGCAAAACTGCTAGAGAAAGCCTTGACTGGGTTTGATGCCACCGCTAAAGACAAACAAGGAGGTAAAGGGGGCCAAGGTAAGAGAGCGTCAACACTGGTGCCCGACCCTCGTCCACCCCCACCTCCAGCGGAACCAACCAGTGGCATAGACGTAGTCATTCTCCTGGACGTCCCAGATGACTTCTGCCTGAAAAGAGCCTCAGGGAGATACCGTAAGTACAAGCTAGTCAGCTGTTCTATTGCCATTTGCCTTGAGCAGTGATAGCTGTACACCTCTGAAATGATCAGTTTATTTTGACTTCGCAAATTTTACCTTAAGACATTTGTGTCAAAATTTCAACTTCCAGAACTGAAACCTAAGGACTGTGGAAAAATTTCAAATTTTAGCTTAAGTCACCATATGGTTTTGTGGAAATGTTCCCAGTCCAAGACGTAAATAACTGTTTTATTTATTTATTTATATTTTTATTTATTTGACTGATGTTTGCACCATACCAAAGAATATTACACTATAAGACATAAATAAGTCATATGCATGGTGAAAAACAATACAGTTATAAAAATATATAGGTTAAAATATAAATAAATTCATAAACATAAATACAAATGCATGGCTGCATATAGCTCTACTTTAATACTTTTTATAAAAGCAGAAAACAAACATTGTTTTTCAGCAAAACCTGAATGCTGATTGTAGCTGTAATAACACATTCTCCTCTGTTTGTGCACTGCTGTAGAATCGCTACAGAAAGATGAGCACTACCATCAGGAGTTCAAGCCTCCCCCTGAGGGTAGTGCCACAGGGATGGGTAAACAGGATAGAGTGATACCGGTAGAGGACCCAGCCCATGATCAGGAACAGGTGCAATACAGGTGAGAGTTTATGATAAGGGCACGAAAGGTTGTCTTAAGAAACATAGGCTATAGTAATGAGCAAGGTGATATGTATATACCCTAAATATTGTTTGAGCAAAGTAAAAGTTAAATGCCATAAATATTGTTTGAGCACAGTAAAAGCTGAATACCATAAATATTGTTTTTAGTCAGATGCATCAGGTCTGGTGGGTTATCATTCCTACCTGTCACAAGACATTTACACATTTATTATGTTCAGCCTTCACTGTGTGATATTCTGTTTATTATTAATGCTTTAACAGTATCACGATTTTGTGTATTTAAGAAGTTTTAAGCAATGTTTGTAGATGTTGGCCTTCAAAGGCATGTTTGCTGCATGATGCTGTATACATGACGTTTTGTCTATTTATGTGTCATACTAGGAGTATAACAGTTCACTAATGTATTATGACGTCCCGCTGAGCTCAGATGGGAACATTATGAAAGAAAATGTTTCTTTTATGAGGTCATAGTGTCTGGATGTTAAATATTTTAATATTATAACAAAAGTGGTATTCAACTACAGTGAAATATCACTTTTTTCACTGAAGAAAATCCTGGGATTTCACTGATGTATAAATAATATATACATATATATATATTTATCACCATTCAGAAAAGATTCTATTGATTTGATTGGTTGAAATGCTCAACATACCAGGGTGAATATGATAGGATTGTGGGGTTATATTTGTGTTTATATACCCCCGGAGTCAAGGCCTCGCACAATTATGTCCCTAGAGTCAAGGCAAAACATGCCCATGCAAAACATGAACAAAAAGGGAAACAACTTTGCACAAGCAAAAGCGACTTTTTGTCGTCTCCATTGATAACGTCAAACATCAGAAAAAAGGTTTACTGCGCCGTCTCACACGAATAAAAAGACCCCGACAAAAATATTAAAATGTTATTCCGGAAAGTACAAAAGAATTAAATGAGCATGCTGCAGTAACTATTTGTTCCATACGTACTGAAAAGTGCTGTCAGAAAGTTTTCCTGTTTCCTCCCGAAAGATCAGATGAAGTGAAGTCCTAGAACACTTATCTTGCCTGGAGGTCTGAAAACAGGATGGAACACTGTGTAAATCCTTTGAATGGTTCATTTGTACACAGTTAAATCACCATCTGAAAGCTCCCGTGGCCAGAGACAAATGTCAGTTGATCATTAGTTTCATCCCTGTTGGCGAACTTCACAAATTTGATGTGGGCGAAAACTACGAGTACCGAGATTTCTCCTGCCATACCATCCATGCACATCATCATTCAAACCAACAAGTTCTCTTTCTAAAAAGAAATCACCAGTCACGATCTGCTGTCATCCCATTTTCTTCGCACCTTTCATTTGACTGCTGCTAACCCTGAACTTGAATTTGACCTAAACAAGCCGTTCTGCTTCTTTGATGACCCTGGTTCCGTGTATGGCAACGTCACAGTAACCATCTTGACAATTCTGATGTTTAATCACAGTATAACACAGTCACTAAACATAAATATTATTTGAAAACAAGACCTTTTACAGCCTTCTTTCAGCATCTGATGGCAATGATCTTACCGACATGAACACTAAAGATTCTGGGGCCAGTCTTACAAATTGAGTGTAACTTATGTCAAACGTAACTGTCATGACAACACATACTGTAGAGATACGTCACCGTGGTAATTATGTCTGACGTAGCATTATATCCTCTTGGTAAGATGGTCAGAGTCTTGCCAAGGGAGATAACTCCAAGATGGCAGTTATAAGGCCAGGCCTGAAAATTGTCCATGGTTATCTGAGTTTTATCTCTGAAAAATGCTCTTCATTGTGATAAATTCATTATGTGATGATCTTCCTCAATTTTACGAGTAGATATTTGGCTTTGGCCGTTAATATTTTTATCGACCTCAGCCAAATATCTACCTGTATGATTGTGACATAACTAATAATATTTATTTTTGAAGCTAATTCTCAATCAGTTTACAAGTGAACTATTTTTAGCTCAGGATCTGCACATCACTCAGGATATATTGTTCATCTTTATAACGATAGGAACATAAATATGTTGAGAAAGAGATGATGAAAGCATTATCTTAAGAAACAGTTTTTCATAACTCCTCATTGGTTGGTGTTTCATTTAGAATCACTGGTTTCCTGGACTCCTGGGCAAAACTGGAAAAATGGTACAACAAGTTTGGTAACCTCCGAGTGATTGATGCCAGTCAACCAATGGAAACAGTGCACCTGGAGGTGGAGAAGGTGTTTGAAGAAACGCTGACGAAGGTAAAGTGTATGTTAAACTTGAATATTTGTGATAAAGAAGACAACAAAAATTATTTTATAGATGTTATACAAGCTTTCAGAAATTGAAACTTACTCCATCATCAGGTATTTGCCTCCATACCTGATGATGGAATAAGTTTTTTCTGAAAGCTGGTATAACATGTATAAAGTGATTTTTGTTGTGTTGTATATCACAAATATTTTGAAATCAATCTATACCCATATATACAGTAAAACCTTGGATATGTTTATGAAGTCAAATGACAAATCCAGTATACTGTATTTAATGTGTAAAAATGTACTTTTAGAAGCTCATTAAGGCCTTAAGGTGATACTTTTGATCCCAGCACTACAGTTTTTGCTGATAAGAAATTAAACTGTGAAGTGGCCCCTATGTGGTCAATGAGTCAATCTTAATTAAGCAAAATGTGTCACTTGAGAAAAGTTAAATAGTACTTGTATTTGCTTGTATCCTGGCATGTTCTCACATGTGAGATTTTAGACAAATTACAAAGGGTAGGGTTTGAACCCAAACTCTTATAGGAGGAAAGAAATTTGGGTGGTTGCGAATTTGGATAAACAGTGCACAGTTTTATAAAGACTGACTTAAGTCTGTCACTGAAAAGTAGCTGTTTGCAGTTTTAAACATGTAAAAAAAATCTCTCACTGCTACATACAGCGCACATGTATATGGAACAAGAAAAAGTCATAGAAATTATGTAATAAGTTGTATAGTAAAGGAATTACATATTTACAAACTTTCATGAAAGTCATATACACATATTTCTTACAACAGGCTAAACAGAAATCATAAAATCTACAGTATGTGTCGTCATGACAGTAATGGATTACACATGAATTAACTTTCATAAAAGTCAAGTTTTTTGTTAACCATTAATTTCTGTGTTACAGTTACAAGGACCAAAGGAAGAACCAGAATCTATACCAGTGTCCTCTGAGGAAGTTACAGTTGAGAAAGTGGAAGAAAAGCCAGTAAGTTAAATTTCATTTGTCGTCAGTAGGAAAATATTGGACATGTTTGTTTGTCAAATGGACTATCTGTCCATCTCTTTTTCAAGATCTACCGTGATATGAATGTACATGTGTCCTTAAGTCATGGTTGGCTTCCAGGGCTCACTGGCACGAAGCCCTTTTAATGTTGCGAGCACCATACCCAAAGCATTGGTTGTGCAGTGGGCCCAGAGCTCACTTGCACAAAGTCCTCTTAACATTAAGAGCACTTAACCATCACAGCGACACAATGCCTACAGTGCTGGTTGCATTGGTAGTTATGTGCTCATAACGTTAAGGGGGCTTTGTGCAGGTGAGCCCAGATCTTCAAAGTTAATTTCACATTTCTTTTTAAGTTTTACATTATTTTTGTCAGCACATTGTTGAGGGGAAGTCCACCTTGGAAGGTTTTGCACAGGTTAACAAAATCATTGCCTTAATGAATGTTCAGTAGTTGTATGGATGGGTGTGTTTTGTGATTACATGCACTTGTATATTCTATGTTTATTAGGCTGAAGTTCCACCAGAACCAGAGCCTAAAGAGGAAGTAGTAGAAGAGAAAGTCTCAAAGAAGGGGTCCAGAACAGGTAATGTAAAAAAAAAAAAATAATTTATATTTATTTGATTGCTGTTTAATGCTATACTCAAGAATTTTTTTTATAAGATGTATTTCCTTTAAATTGTTCAAATACAGTTTATTACAAAAAGTTTAAGCTTTGTTTTTTTGGGGGGAGTTTTGAACGGCTGACATTTGTTTTGTTTTTTTGCAGTTTTAAAGCATATTTTTTTGTGTGGCTTTGGATGTTGCCATTTTCAGTTGAATACTTGATGGGATTATTAGATTACACGTCATCTGTCAGTCCATCACAAATGACTTTTCTGTATTTTTTTTATTTTTCAAAACACTTCATCATATTTAACTGAAACTTTACACCTGACTTCATGACGATTACTTACAGATGACATTTGAGTTTTGGGATGTTGGCCATTTGTACTACTTTTTATTGTTCCTGTGTTGGGAATATTTCCAGTGTGATTTGTTGTTTGATGTGACTTCATTTGTTAACATGATAAATGACTTTATTTGTAAATGGTTTGACCAAGACAAGTTACAGGTCAGCTTGAAGTTTTGGGCTATCCATAGCTAATATTTCATGATTAACAGTTTTATTAGATGAAACTGATATGGCTTTTGAAAGACTTTCAAAATGTCTGTTGCATAAAAAAAACTATACTGATTCCTGGTTCAAACACGTTGCTATAAGGAGGCAGAAACATTGGTTGTTTGATGTTATACCTTAATAAATTATTGATATTATTCCAAATATACAGGAAGCGTTCAGTGGCTTCTAACACCTGGTGGTAGAGACTATGGTATGAATCAAATGGTTGATAGAGAAGTTTACTTTATACTCTCTTTCTTCAATAGTTTGCGGCATAGGTAGTTATCTCTTTATCATTAGAAAGATTTTTTTCACAGATCCAAGGTCTGTTTTATATTACTTATACATGTTTCTCACATTAACTTCACTGTTTATTGTGATATTAACTTAAAATCTTTGCCTTTTAGTGAAAAGAAAAAGTTTACTTACTTTTGCAAAAGTTTCAGATTTGTTTGGGAAAGAATTGGAAAGCAAGCTAATTAAAATGAACAAACATAAGTTATGAAGTAAAGTTTATTTTCTGCTGTTAGGTAGAAAGTGTAATTGAAATGCTTGTAAATTATCCATTTATAACACTTTCTAGCTTCATGTATTTATTATAAAGATATACTTCAAGAGTGCAACAGTTTAGCAGGATGTAGTTTTCCAGTGTAGAACTCTGACATTCTCTGACATTTTATTAATCAGTGGATCAGATATATATTTTGCTTTTGCATTGTAGTTATTTGAGATAGTGTTTTACATAATACAAAGATATATAATCAGATTTTCAGATTTTATTGTTTTTCTTTTTTTATTATTCAATGTAGTTGTTAGAGTATGTGTAGATTAGCCTTATTAAATATGCATGTTTGTGATCCAGGCCATATGCCTTGAAAATATGGAAATCTTTTTTTTTCGAAATGTGTCATGCATTGTCAGTCTTTGCATGTTTCTGTTATTTCACAGGTTATTTAAAACTGAATGCTGAGTCCAGTAACCATGTATACATAACATCATTAGCACACTTCATTGGTTTCTGCCCAATTTGTCAGACAAAAGAATGAATATCATGTAAAACAGCTCAATTTTTAAACATAAAAATTGCCTTTCATTTCTGTGCTCTATTCCAAGATTGAAGGTAGGGTTGAAAACTTACCTGAAGTGATGACAAATCCTTCATGTTGTGATTAGCTGTTTCATAGCCAAGTATCTGTAACACTGATGGAAATGTTGAATGTATATGACAGTTATCCCCCCCTTGATGTGTGTTCAGATTATCTGCCATTAGTATGCAGAAGTCATAATCAGGTGACTTTGAACCTTGAACATTTCAGGCTCAGGAAAATCCAGGAGCTCATCAAAGGAATCAGGAGGCAGAGCTAAAAGTAAATCTCCCAAGCGGGACAGCTCAGCAAAGAAAAGTGACAGTGGCAAGAAATCACCAAAAAGTAGAGGTTGGTTGTATGAATTGATTTGCTGATTTCAGAGAATTTTCCTTACCTTGTATCCAGGCAGATTTTGTGTTGGTGATAGGGATTATTTTAAATACTTATTAAGCAACATAATCAGCACATTGATCTCAGGCATTGGAAGAAACATATAATGACAAGGATAAAACCATTAATGGTCACATTATAATTGTCACATTGTTGCATTATGCTGAACCTTCCTATCTGCTTAAATCAGAATTTTTGGGTGGGGGGTGGGGTGGGGGGGCTATTAAAATGTGTATGCGACACATATGATACTTATGAAAAGTACAATCCTCATATGGTGTATATCACACTTCAGATTTGGTATTCACAGTAGTGTAAAAGTGTAGATAACTGGCTGTTTTAAGGATTTTTGGTTATTCTTGTCACCCATGTATAGTTCCAGTGTCGAGTTGCATATATCATTTTTCAGCTTTGGTACGTGCGATGTTGAATTGATGCATGATGGAAATGTTACAGGCACTTGTTCATGAGTGCAAAGCACTGAGATATAGATCAAATGAAACAGTGCTTTGCTGTATTTGTCCTACAAATTCATCGAAACAAGTGAATTGTTAAAGGAAAATAAGGGTCATAAAATTTTCATATGATACTAGAATTTAAGTTTTTGCAGTAGGATATCATTCTAGCTTTAAAACAAACTTTAAAACATCTTTCTGTTAAGGTCAGTATTACTCTCAGACTTGGGCATGTCAGTAGGTTAGTTATGGACAAAATCTCCAGTCAAATCCAGTATTTTTGTTTTACATTTAACTCTGTTCTTGGGTAATTTAATGGGTGTGATTATAGTTACATTATATCTGCCAAGTAACATTATATTTTTATTATTATATTTTCATTATCATCTTATTGTTTGATTTCACTTAAGTTTGTGAAAAATCAGTTGAGTAACATATAGATAACACATCCAAAACCATTTTGACTTTACCTTATTCATTGGTAGAATCCTCTCCCAAATCAAAGCGAGCAAAGTCTGGTAAGAAGGCGAAGACCCCGGAGCCTGAGCCCGAGCCTGAGGTTCCTGTGGAACCCCCGGGGCCTCCTCCACCTCAGCCCGGCTCTGAGGAATGGGTCTTTGTGGATGAACCACTCTCACTGGTAAGACACGACCACTGTACATCAGCTAATGGATGGGCTTATAATAGAGCTGTAGCAAACAACAACACCTAGAGTGTCTAAAGTTTGTTACACTACCCGTCTTCCACCAGTGTGGTGGGCATATCTGTATGTCATACTGGGGAAAGTTTGTCAGTAACAGGTTAGTGGAGTATAGACATTGGAAAACATTGGAATAATTCATTTATAATTACTGTATGTTAAATTTTTTGCTGGTAAAAAGATTACATCATTATTTGTTACCAGAGTGGTTGCAGTGAGTCCAGCTCATTCTGGCTTCCTCTGACCATACCTGGGAAAGCATGCCAGCAACCTATGGACGGTCGTGGGTTTTCACTGTGCTCTGCTCGGTTTCCTACCAATATAATGCTGGCCGCCATCATATAAGTGAAATATTCTTGAGCACGGCATAAAGCACCAATCAAATAAATAAAAGAATTTACCAGGGCACCCTTATTTGTGGACATGCCAGTGACATTGCGGTTACAGTCGCTTGATAAATGTACAAATCACTCCAGTTTCTGTGAAACCGTGACGAAGCATAATACTGATTCTCCCTTTCTTTTAACTTGCTTTAATATGGCCTCTGAAAAAGGAAACTATTGTATTATATATTTAGATCTATTTTTATGTGAAGAAAATCTTTGTTTTACTCTGCAGTTTTATATGGAGACATGTCTGACATTATATTGACCATGTGAAACCAAATTGTCTTGTTCTCTTTTGATAGGAACTGGCACAGATACTGGCCAAACATTGGGAGGTGGTGGAGAATACCTACATCTCCAACGGAAAGTTCATGTTCCGTAAAGTCAGGGAAGAAAGAGAGAACATCATACGATATTTCTACCAAATCAGGTAATTCCACTTTCCTATAGCCTCTAAATCTTAATCTGAGAACTTTATAGGATGTGGTCTTTTGTTATATTTGCATCTACTGGTAATTATTCTAACAATATTGGCGTAAATTACACAAACCAACACAAGTCAGATAATTGAGGATGGATGAATATGGGTATGGTTTTATTAAGTAAATTGCATCTTTTACGCTGAATCCTGATTGACAAGAAAAATGCTTTGTGCTAATTGACTAGTCATCAAATTAAATTGTCAACTCCCAAACTCAGGGAATAAACTTACATGTAGTAATGAAACGGACCCCCGGGAAAACTATCAGGTGGACCACTTACATCTCTCAGGACAAGCATCGAGTAGATATACCAAAAAACGAGTTCCACTCGAAAACAATCAGGTGGACTGCATGCTGTTGCTGGGAAAAAGTAGATAGATATCAAACAAGATGATTGTTTATTGCCAAAAATAACCTCCCCCCCCGCCAGAATTCTGTCGCGTACAAATAATGAGAATTAAAACTGTGACGTGAAACAAGCAGCTTGAAGCTGACAAGATGGTAAATGGTACATTTAAAGTCGAGATGACAGCAAGAGCCCTGGAATCAGTCTGGTACACAGGGAAAGCCTGTCGCATCCCATCACATGTGATCTGTTTGTAGTAAAATAAAACATAAAATAAAGGGTTGGGTGGGTGGGGGTGAAGATATAAAATTATAAGCTTTAAAATCAGTGAGGAAGAGGGTTTGCAAGTGCGAGAACCCTCCTCTAGGGAATCACACTGAAAACCAATCAAAATAGGTCTGTATTAAATTATGTATTATAACTATATAAATAGTTAGGGAAAGGGCGATAACCCTTACCAAAGATGGGGGATAACTCTCAGCTGTTTGTTAAGTGAAAGGGGCAAATAACTCTTAACTCACAAAGTAAAGTGGGGGAGCCCCTTGAAACTGAACTGCCGGCCAATGAAGAATAAAAGGGTTTATCCTTGTCAGAAGTAATCTGTAAGACAAAATCTTGCATTTATATTTTGTCTTGGTATTTAATTTTTTATTTGTCACAGAAGCAAAGCAAGCAAACTGTCATTGCATGTAAACATGTTTGTTTGTTTCAACTGCTGCACTAATGCATGCATCAGATAAATTCTATAATTAAACCATTATTAAAGGAACACTATATCTGCCATTGTATCTATGATCTCTATTGATTTTACAGACAGGACTATTTGGCCTACTTAAGGAGACCAGATCATAAACAGGAGTTTGTCACTCAATGGCAGAAGGTAGGCCTTCAAAACTGATGTGTAACATGATTTAATTTCATTGTTCTTTATGGCCAACTCAAGTAAACATCACCAGAAGAATCACTGGAAACTATAATACTGATACAAAACTAATTTTACATTTTTTTTTTGACACTGAGTGAATTGCAGTAAACTGTGTGAGTTCCAAATTCCTCTTATGATTGACTTTTTCATCCCAGACACTGTTATTAATGTTTGGAAAAAAAATAAGTAAAAGTAGTTTTGGGTGTGGTTTTAAGTGGTAATGTTTAATGTGAGTGCAATTCAGGAAGATCATTGCTCTGATTTCTCTATTATGGCGAATACTCTGTATGGCATACTCCAGGGCCTTGTAAAAATTAAAGATGATTTATAGAGTTACCAAACAGGTCAGGAAAAAATGGTTGTGGCTGCTTAATAGACCTTTTGACCTTTCCCTCCAAAATAACTATGGCTATATTATTTGTAGACCCTGCGTGTCTCTGTGGCTTGATCCTGTACTTTACTATTAGCCAAAGAGACACTACTTAGTTAACTCAGATCAAGCTTACTTTTTCACTCATTTTCTTTCCGCCTCCAAACGTAACAAATTCCAAACACCTGAATTGTTGCATGTGTCGTCTAGACTCAGCTGCAAGCACAGGGTCATGGCTGCCCTAGTTAGGGAGAATCCATCCAAAAACAGTAATGCCAGTGATAAATGATTTACTCAAAACCTCAGTATAAACTGAACACATCTTTTATCCTTTCTTAAAATTCTAGCTCTTGAGTCATGAGTTCGAAAAAAATTTTTCTTGACCAGGACTATAACAGTATTCCTGATGACATGCGTGATGATGAGGAGACGAAGGCAGAGCTGCATCAGCGTACAGACGATCTGCGCGAGCGGCTCTGGAGCATCTGCGATGAGCGCAAGGAACAGGCCGAGGAGGAGAGGATGAACATCATGGCTGATGGGTGGCTAGAGGACAGGCTGGGCATACTGAGCAACCACTACATCACACTCATGCAGGTATGTAATTCTCATGTCTGTCTGTCTGTATGGTGATGGGTGGTTAGAGGACAGGCTGGGCATACTGAGCAATGGCTACATCACACTCATGAAGGTTTATGATGCTCCTGTCTGTCTGTCTGTCTGTCTGTATGGTGATGTGTGGTTAGAGGACAGGCTGGGCATACTGAGTAATCAATACATCACACTCATAGAGGTTTGTGATTCTCTTGTCTGTCTGTCTGCCTGTCTGTCTGTATCGGCGTACTGAGCAACCACTACATGACCCTCACACAGGAATAGGATTCTTGTGTCTGTCTATCTGTCAGTGTGACTGACTGTATGGTGATGGGTGGCTAGAGGACAGGTTGGGCATACTGAGCAACCACTAAATCACACTCATGCAGGTGTAAGATTCTTATGTCTGTTTGTTGCTAAGGTGATGGTTGGTTTGAGGACAGGCTGAGCATACTGAGCAACTACTACATCACACTCGTGCAGGTATAGGATTCTTGTGTCTGTCTGTCTGTCTGTCTTTCTGTATGGTGATGGGTGGTTAGAGGACAGACTGGGCTTACTAAGCAACTACTACACCACACTCATACATCACACCACTACATCTCATGCAGGTATAGGATTCTACTGTCTGTCTGTCTCTCTACATGATGGTGGGTGGTTTCATAGCCTACTGGCATATATTGAGCAACCGCTACACCACACTCAGGCAGATGTATGATTTCTGTGTCTGTCAATTGGCCAGCCAGCAAGCCTGCCTTCTTGCCAGTTAGTCCTGTCTGCCTATCTCAATCTGGTATCCTTCTTTTCTTCAGTACAACATGTGTCGAAGTTTCTGATAAAAAATGGAAAACTTTTGAATGCTGGGTATGCATGTAATATGTAATACATTTACCTTTAATTATTGACAGCATGCTATGGAGCAAAATTATTTAAAATTAAGCATGTGTATTTTTGTGTTATGTACTCTTACTTCATGCATTACATTATCGAGGTGTTTTCTCCTTTTCATATCTGTAGTGTGAAGTTGACAGGTTCCAGGACACAGTGCGACTGACGAGAGATTATTACCGCGGTATGGAAGGGCATGTGCCCGATGAAACCAACCCAAAGTTTGCCAGACTGCCACTTATAGAGGTTAGCAATAATTTGGATCACAGATACATATAGGCCCATTCAGTAGATCAACATTGTTCATTCTAGACCAGTCCCAGGACTGATTAGCTATTGATGTATACGTATATTTATGTGTCAACTTGTCAAAAAACCAATATGGCATCTGAGCAATTATGCCAATTGTCATGTCATGCTTTAAAACTGTTTGGCACTTATATATGTTTGATTTTCAGTGCAAGGCATTAGGCTTTGTACAGGTCTGACAAAATCCAGTTGTGTCAAGCATGGAAACAATATGACATTAAATTTCTGCTTTAAGGCCGTGGAAATGTTGGAGTGGCATCACTGGCAGACCACATCATCAGTATGGCCCATAACGCCCACCATACAATCAAAACATTTGACTGTGTTTATTTGACTGTGAAAAAAAATCTAAAAAAATTCAGAGAAGGTATTTTCAGATACAGTTTTAATGACTTTTCTTTCACACTAAGTTCATTTTTACGAGGTCTTTCCCTTTAACTATAAGAAATGGCTTTGTGGAATTCGAAATAGAATATGTTTGTGGAATGTGTATTAATATAATGTGTGTATACCCTAACAGCTGCCAGTGGAAAGACCCAACTCCCCTGACAAAACACCGGCCACCAGTGACGGAGTGCCCTCTCCCATTCCAAATCCTGACGAGCCCCCTTCCACCCCCAAAGACAAGGCTAAGTCACCACAGTCCAGGTCACCCCAGGCAAAGTCACCTGCCAAAGATCGATCCCACTCTCCCAAGGGTGGAGCCAAATCCCGCACCCCATCGGGCAAGAGGCGTGACAGAAGTAAAGAGAAGAAAGAAGAGAAAGAGGGAGGGGTAGCAGAAGTGGGCATCGAGCCCAAGAGGCCACGGTTAGACCATTTATTATTATGAAAGTTTTGCATGTGCAATTTGTAATCTAAAGTGATAGTCTTTTTTTTTTTTTTCCAGGCTTTGAAGAAGTTGTTATGATCACTGATATGTGGTCTTATACAAAGCTTGTCGCAAATCAGACTTTTCTTTCTTGATCTTTTTTCTTACTTGCAGTCAAGACAGGCAAATGTTATATTCCAAGTTGACATACCCACTTATGTAATACTCAATACACTTCAAGATTGAAAATCATGTTGATTTTCTGGCTTGGCCCTTTACACATGAGGGATATGCAAAACACTTGTCAGCCCACTGTCCATTATTATGACTGAGTGAGACGTCATGTTGATGTCTTCAGAGCATCATTACAGTGAGGCAACAGTATGAATATGTTAGCAAAAGCACTGATATGATGTCTAAAAGAAACCATGCATGCACAAAATGACCAATTATGAAATATTGTTGAAAGTGATATGATAACAACAGCAAGCAAACTGTCCATATCCTTCATCTTTATCATTTTCCATGTCTTGTTTTTGTTATACCTCAGGATTCCACTTGTCCCACGTCGTGCCGCATCTCCAGACCCTGGAGCTGTGGCTAAAGGAAAGACGGAAAAGAAGCCTGTGAAGAAGGGAGAAGCCGAGATGTCAGATAGCCCTTCACCTCAGATTGATTTGGATGAGAAACTGATCAGCGATTCCTACAGTAACGCCATCGCTGCTGTCACTGACATCGTGAGTCTGATTCTGATTAGTCTTCTGCCAGTACCCAAGAGAAGCATCTAAGTCAACTTTTCTCTCCAAAAGCTGATGATAGAGAAGAATCTTTACATTCATCTGTTTCAACATTTTGTACCCTTAAATTTTTTTATTGTATAATCCTATAAATGTTGAATGTGTTTTAAGATTCGATTTTTATCTCCATGGAAAAAAAACAAACCTAAATGCATTTGGCAATGTGCTGTATCATTTATTGTAAACAATTTATCATCAGAAAATATATATGTATGTACAATATTGAAACTTCTCCTCAAAATAACATGTAAATCCTCCGAAATAAATATTTCAGGACATAAAAGTCAGGTTTTGGGGGGGAATGATTTTTATTATTGCACATATATATATGAACCCATGTTTTGCCCCAGTGTGATGTAAAGCACTGACATCATGACACAACTGGGTGTCAGCATGATGCTGTAATGTGGAAGGTGAAAACTCCTGTATTAATACTAGTGTGGTGTATATTGTTCAGATGGCCAAGGAAAATGCTGCCAGAGAGGCTGAGTTGGAAGCCGAGAAGCAGAAGGAGTTAGAGAAAGCCAGGGAGGCAGAAAAAGCAAAGAATACAGATGGAAAGAAGGCCAAGGGTGGAGCTCCAGGGAAAAAGGGAGGCAAGAGTCGCAGTCCCTCACCCAAAAAGGGCAAGAAAGAGGCAGATGTTCCCACTACCCCAGTACCAGGTAAAGGGGAAAATTCTGTCACTTGTAAGACTCATTGATTGATTGGTCTTTAATGCTGTTCTCAAGAATTTTCCACTTATATGTAATGATTGACAGTGACTCGGATTTATGAGTGGAAAAAACTGCAGTGCTCAGAGTAAACTATCGACCTTCACCAGGAACCTAATAAACTTCAAAAAAAAAAAAAAAAAAAAAAATCAATAGATAAATTCAGACTTGTGTCCTCTTTGTTCTAGGGTCTGTGAGCCAGCACTTTCATCATCTGAGTTGGTGGGCAACTAAATTGTTACATGTAACATGTATAACAGTGCCAAAGTATAATGAGGTCTGTAAACATGTAGAATTGAATTTTTTCCAATCCATTTTGGTTTTATGTGAGCAGTAAAGGGGGGAGGGAAAGGCACTAAATACAAGACAACGAAATTCTAGCTGAATATTCTTCAGCAACCCTAGTCGGCTGGGATCATATGGCAGTTGTCTGACCACGGTCGACCCTGATCAACTGCTTGTTGCCTTGCTGATGCAATCCTACGCCTGCCCCATGATCCACTAATCACTGGCCTGCCCTCCTGTTATTCTGATCAGAATTTACCAGCTCTTAGGCTGTGTGTGTTATTAACCTATGTACAGAATATCATTTGTCCCTGTGATGCATTCAGTACCACATAAACATATTTGTCTTGACAACACTTGAGAGAAACAAATCATTTTCTTTGTGCTCAGAAGCTGCTGAGGAAACTGAAGAGGAGAAAGCCAAGCGCTTGATGCGTTCCAAAATGAGAGAAGAATATTACTTTGCTATTCAAGAGGAAGGTGAGCTTATTTTTATTTGTTTAATTATTTGTTTGATTGTTTGAAACTCCAGATTCTCTGGTAAAGTTCAAATCTGAATATTTGAAACCTAAATACCATCTAAACTTTGAACTGTTTCCAGGTTATAAAAGGCAGTTTAGTTTGTATTATATCATATATTACATTATTAATTACATGTGCTGTTGGGTTCATTGTGTTTAAGGCTTCCTAAGAAGTATACTTGAATTGGTGTTGGCAGGGTAATTCTCTCAGCGTACAAATGTATGTCAGGGATATCTATTAGTTGAAAACTGGCTGGTTCATGTTTTATAATTACAGAAATGGGAAGCTGAAATCTTTTACAGGTTTATATCTTACTATTGCATAGGTGAAAAGTTTAAACCTTACTGGTTTATGTCATAGAATTGCTGAGGTGAACAGTAGAAATCTTAATGATTTATATCATAGAATTGCTGAGGTCACCAGTAGAAACCTTACTGGTTTATATCATAGAATTGCTAAGGTGAACAATTGAATCTGTACTGTTTTTTTTCATAGAATTGCTGAGGTGAACAATTGAAATCTTGCTTATGTATATATTTCAGTTGCAAAGAGAAGCATTTTAAACCTTACTGGTTTATATTTTACAGTTGTACAGATAAAACATTTACAAACTTGCTGGTGCATATTTTACAATTTAGTGGAGAGGGACTGTTGCAGACTGACTGGTTTATATGTTACATTTCAATAGAGATGAATACATGTACTTGCAAACAGAATGGTATTTATTTTAGCATTCATTGGAGATGAACTGGCTGGTTGCTGTCTTACAGTCAGAGATGAACAGTTCTAATCTTACTGCTTTATTTTCTACAATTCAGTACAGATCCACAATTGGAAACTGACTGGTTTCTATTTCACAGTTGCAAAATTGAGCTGTTCCAGTCTGAATGGTTTATATTGTAACCTTCAGGAGAGATACACAGTTGCAAACTGACAGGTTTTTCTATATACCATTGTAGAGACAGCCACTAAGACCCGACTGGAGCTGATAAGAGCCCAGGCATCAGGGATAATCCAGGGGCTGAAGGCCAGTGCTGACAATGCTTACAAAGACATGAATGACTGGCTGGGTGCTCGGTTCCTCAAGGAGATGGAAAGGTAAGGTTAAGGACTCAATTGTAGTGTTACTCGTAACATTAAAGTCCACAGCAAACAGATTTAGACAAAGCGTGAAATTTACATTTGGAGCAGTCAAGCTGTATACTTCTGTTGCAACAGACATTGGCAGCTGATGTCAAACATCAGGCGTGTCTTTAGATGTATCAGAACAAATCAAGGAAGATTTTCATTTGTATGTGTAATGATTTCTGTCACTGTGTCAGACAGTTGTTGCTTTGGTATACTAAAACTGTAAGAGCTTTTTTCTTTATAGGTGTTCAAATCTAATTCTCACTCTGGTCAAAGAAGAAAATTGTGCAGAAGTATTAAATTTATATGAAAGAAATTCTACAGACCTAACACCATGGTTCAAAAGGATTTTTGATAAATAACACTATTTAAGCCATTTAAATGAAGATTCCTGAAGAAAACAAAGTCTTTGTCTTTGTCTGTAAAATTTTTCTTGTGTGATGTGACAACATTCCATACATGATGTCGAATCAGGCAGATGTGATGTTGAGTAAGGCATTTACGCTGGGAAGATGTCAAGAGTATTTAATAGGACAGCTTCATTCGTGGGTACAAGTCAGCAATTGGCAACCCCATGTGTTCGTTCGTGTTGTTACACCAGGCAAAGTGGAAAAGACAGGAAAATTTTGTTTCCATATTCCCTGATGAAATGCACAATATCAATTTTAATACACTGCAATATTTTTACAATTTAGGAACACAATGTTTATCACTTCACCTTGCTTTTAGGACAACAATGATTGACACCAAAGTAGCTCTTTAAATCGCGTGGTTTATCAGGTGCCTGGTTATATAAGGGCAGTGGTTTTCTCAGGGCACTCCAGTTTTTTCTACCCATCTACCTGACAGTTAGTTCTGTGTGATCAATCCGGGTCAGTTGATGTTAAAAACTTTAAAACTGGCACTTGTTGCTGCCTCGCGTGGCACTCAGCACTGGGAGGGTATTGCAAGAAAACAGGATTTGTCATCCAGTTGTCAGTATAATGTGACTGGGTGGGGTTTTATGTCTGCTATCTTCAGCATGATGTTCCATTGGCAGCAGCACTTTGGCAGCATGGATTCTTGATGCCACAAGAAGATACAGTAAATACCTACATTCCAAGGGCTCCTTTTGTTGAATTACAACTGATAAATTGTTGAGTACGCTGTAAAACCCAATCATGCACACATGAGACAGTCATCATACAACTAAAATTTTCTGAGGTATGACTTGAAATATAGGTGAAATATATCATGAAAAAAAAAAAAAAAACCAACAACAAATGCTGTAGGCACTGTAACTAGACTCAACAGCTTACAAACAAGCCCATTGTATTCTGCAGTTTTGCTGACAGAGGCTGGCTTTTAATTTTCTTTCAGCATTGACCACATGTCAGAAGTGATTCGGCATGCAATAGAGAACAAGGAGAAGATAAAACAGGAGATCATTCTACAGCAGGAGGACTTCCTTGTTAATGAGGTATACTTTATGTGTATTTACCACAGCAGTAATTTTTCTGACAGAACATAGCCTTTGATGGTTATGTGGCAAAATATGTGTTATATATTTTATAGCACATACCCTAATTCTTTAACCTTTTCAACTACCGGAAAAAGCAATATTTCAGTATTTTCTTAGAGAACTGTATGGTCTAGAGAAATAATTCTCATAGTTTTATGAAACATATACCTGTGGTGACACAAACAAATCATTTTCAGCTTCATTTTTGGGTGTGAAAAGCCGACAGGTCATAAGAAATGATGGTTCTACATATAAACCTGTTCATAACTTCAAACATTCATTATGTCACACATTTGGTATGTTAATTTTGTGAGGAATTTATGGTTCATCTGGTTAGGCTGAACAATATTTATTTCTTCAGTAAAAGATAGGGACATGTGTGTCACAAATTCCATGGACACGTGTGTCACAAATCCTATGGACATGTGTCACAAATCCCTAGAAGAAATATAAAGAGTATTACCACTATTGTGGTGGTTTATTTGAATGAAGCATTCATTGAGACAGTGCAGTCACACCCAGCTGCAGTGTTACAAGTAGGTAAAATTGACCACAGTGGTAGGCAAAATTGACCTCATACTGACAGTATATTTTACATCAGATGCGAGGCAAAAAATTTTCATTTACATTGGATGAACAGCAAAGAAAATTTGCAGCAGTCAAACTTATTTTAAGTTAATAACAGATAAAACTTTGCTTTATTCATTCTACCTGTTCTTGAACTGTGAAATTTTATTCAGGGAAAGAGGCTAGTAAGTTATGAGAACTTGTACCCAGTATCATTCTTCAGTTTGCAATGAAATATGTTCAATTCAACTCATCGATCAGTTCAATCCATTTTTAGTAACGTCTTATTGTATATGCTGGAAGTGGGCTCAGGTTGTAATATCATGCAGCATGCTAATTTACACGGAAAGTTTATATGAGAACTAATGTAGGAAGTTTTGTGAAAATAGGCCCGGAGAAGGTGTGGTTAGAGTGATAGTTGGATTTCAAATTGGCTTGCCTTGCCTTAGGTTTTCGAGGAAGATGAATGTGTAAGTTCTGAAAGCTTTGTATGGCTGCAATACTGTCCACAAGCAGAGTTATGAACACTGAGTGGTGAAACATGAAGAGTAATTGAAATTATGCACTTGCAACTCTGTCAGAGGATTTTGCAATTATTGTGTTGGTTTTGCATTTCATACGGATGGTGATTTTCACATTTGTGCACATCTCTTGTTCGTTATGTGTCTCAAAAGACATTGCCAGTGTTGCAGTTTTGTCCAGCACAAACAACATAGGTAGTAATGTCACAGTTTCACTGCAAGCACTATTGGCGTTCTTGATGTCAGTGCTTTTATGCTGCTTGGTAAATAGCCAGTTCATGTTGAAAAGTGTATCATGTGAAATATTATCACTGTTGACATTGATGTGGAAGAAGACATGTTCTTGGAAGACAGTTAAATTTCATATTTTATTCATATTATATTTCCATTTTACATGCTAGTTTATCTGCTAGTTTGGCATCAGAGACGTGTTATACAGGTGAATCAAAATGCGGTTTGACAATAAGAGACTGCATGCTTAAAGTTAATTAATTGAGTCAGAATGAAATATATGAAATATATTGACATGATATATGTCAAGATTGTATGACAGGAATTCAGATCTAAAACACACTGAGAGCTGCAAGCATTTTAATATAAAAAAAGGTACTAAAATATCATAGCATATTAGAATATGTGATAAATTTGTAACTATTGATCTTTGTACTTTGTGTCCCTCAAGGAGGTGAAGGTTTTGCGCTCCCCCTCCCCGATCCCACCCCCTCCCCCTGCGGAGCCCCACACACCTGACGTCTTCACGGTCACTCAACTACTTGACCTCTACAAACAGGTAAACCTCATGTCCTTATATTAGTAACCAATAGCCAGGTTACTTCTCACACTTTACTTGTTTATTTACCATTCTGTGGTGAAATGCTTTCGGTATTTGATACTACATGTATGTCTTTTTTTTTTCCTTTTTTTTCTCATTGACTAGACTGGCTGATAATCTGCTTAAAAAGTAAACACCAAAAGATTGTGGTGGTTTTGTATAATAAAATTTGGCCTTTTATATGAGCTTTGTCTCGCCTTATGCACTTGGTTTTATATTTGTAATTTTTTTGGCATGTTTCCATCTATGTTTTTATATCAGTTTTGTCTAAATTTTTACCATTGTGGAATGGGAATGATTTCATAATGGGTATATGTCATCTCAGTATGACTGAAATATTGTTGATGTGGTGTTAAGCTCTAATCAGTCAATCAATCCATTGTGTAAAACTGAATGAAAAAAATCTTTTGTGGTCACTAATTTATTTTGAATACAAAAAAATTGAATCCACTGAGTCTTTGATGGGTTGAGTGTCATTTAATAACTGAGGAAAAGTCAAAACATGCCTTGAAAGCCTTGGCCTGTTTTTGTTGTTGTAGTTCATGCAGTGTGCGCCATCAGGCGTGATGTCCAGCAAGTCGTTTGTGGAGGTGTTTGAGAATCTGGTGGCCATGGCTCAGGGCATGGAGACCTTACCAGATGCCTGGATGAATATCTCACCACCCCAGGTCAGCATGCTGCTGGATGACATAATGAAATTTAAAATGAATTGTCTAATTGTAATTACTGTAAATGACTTAAAATTTTGCACAAAGCTAGAGCAGCTTTAGGAGTGACACAAAATATCACTTTTGGTGCTGAAATTATCAAGCCTTCCAAACAATCTCAAAACTGGTACCTTTTTAGATTAGTAGAATATTCAGAAGCAGAAAAAAATTATTGGGCAGCTTAAGCCTTTGATGAAATTTGAGGTTATTGTCAGTATTCTGGATTGTATATGTTCATTAGTAACTTGGAAATGTTCATCAATAGCTGACCAAAGATCGGTGGTTTACCTCAGGCACTCTCTATTTTCTCCACCCGTGATGTATACTTGTATATCATGCTCAACAACAATCAATCAAATAAATAGGCCACATAAATCTACATGTTTTCATACAGATCCAGGATATGTGTGCTGCTCTGGCCGGGGAGTCAGAGTATGTGGACTGGAGACGGTTCTTACTGGCTCTCCTCCACCCCATCCCCCAGCCCACACAGGTTCAGCTGCTGGACACACTGGTCAAGTTCCAGGAGATGGAGCAGAAGTCCACAGGCTACGTGTCCAGGGAGCAGTATGATCAGGTTGGTCTGTTGGCTGAATTCTTCTCATTTTTGACAGATAGTAGCATTGGTACTGCTGAAATCCAAAGGTTTTTACTCCCGATGTTTTTCAGCCATAAAAGTACAGGTATGGATATGTTGTTTATAAGATGGTGTAACCATGTGAGAAAAAACAGAAAAGAAATTGTGTCACATGAAACTCACATCATGGATTTTGGAAATAGCATTTTCTTTTGTGTGCAGGCACTGAATTCAATATGGAAATATAAAGGTTGTGAATTTTGGTCACATAAGAAGTTGGGATATTTTTACACACTTTCATCTTCATCAGTGAAGTGACATCTTTGTAATTTGAAGTGCTCTTTGATGTTATACAAAATGTGCGTGCTATCATTGTGTGTGTGATAGACACGTAAAACTTGCAATTTACAAGTCAAATTATGTAACTTGAGAAATTAAAATAAGGAGTCAGCTCACTTGGTGGATTTTGGAAATAGCATTTTCTTTTGTGCGCACTGCACGCCACAAGCATGGGTATAAGGACAAACCTACTGTGGCTGACATGCATGTGAAAATATGGTGTATCAATATATCTTACTCTTTGTAAGTGGTTAAGGTGGTTGCCTTTCAGTCACTAGCTACAGATCACATGAGATGAGGCTTCGATGCCACTCTTGTACCAGGAGTAATCCCCTGCTTGCATTTTTCTTGGGGCTGTATAATGTTGGCAGCGAGTGGTCACTGAAGCTACCTTGTGTGGTTTTGCACAAAGTTTGCCGGAGAGATGTCAGATGACGGAGGATTCACCACCAACTTGCCAAAGGGCACTCCAGCAAAGGAGAAAACTTCCAGCAATAGTCTACAATAAAAAACTCTCCAAGATGAACATTATTATGTTTCAACATAGATGTGTGTAACTCCTGTAGATTATTCATTTTGACCAATCACGAATTGGCTGCATGCTCTGTTTCTATAATTTAGGTGTGTAAATTGTGTCGTATTTTAAGTTGTATGGTTAACAATTTTGTCACCTCACTTTACAGATGGAGCTGTGGTTTTCTACTAGTCCCTCTAGTGATACAGAATCTGGAGAGCAGACTGGAGAATCTGGAGAGTTTAACAGACTGCTTCAGCTGAAGAAAAGCCTGTTTGATCTGTATGCTGATCACACCCGAGACCCACCTGGGCTGGAATACCTGTTTATGGTATAAAACAGGCCTAACCTTTAATATCTGTTTATATTCGAAACATGAATTGTAATCCTGAACTCCTACCATAAACCTCAACAAGGAATTTGCACATTTCCCTCACAGTTGGTGGAGATTTCGTGACATCAAACACCCAGAGATGCTTGTGTAAGGTCTAATTGTGCAGTCTGTCATTCATTAAGACTACATCTTCCACCAGTATGGTATACACATCGGGATGTTACATGTGGGAAAGATTGTAGGCAGCTTGCCAAGGGTCAGTGGTATACCCTGACAAACTCAGTGTCCAACTGCAATAAAACTGGCCGCTATCATTTAAGTCAAAAATGCTTGAACATAGCATTGAAAGACAATCAAATAAATAAATAATTTTGTCTGAACACTTGACCAGCATCAACTTTCTCTCCTGCTATTGGATTGTTCACAAACAGTTTAATGCTTTTTCAGTATTGATGTAATTTTTGACATACTATTGTTTTTTCCTTACAGCTTTTATATTTTAGTGCTGCTGCCGATCATCATGAGGGGTTTTTCCGTGCTTTAAGTGTGGCCTCTGGCACCCATATGCCCCACTCACTGCCCCTGCCTGCCTCCACTGCACCTGCCCTGGAGAGGTAGGTTATCTCCCTTTCCATCTCTGTTAAAGTCCTGCCACATGTGTTTCTCTTAATAAGACCACTGTTAATTAACTGTCAGTTTCTGTTAATCCACTTGCATGTAATATTTTGGTAAAATATTCTTTGTATTCAGTATGAAAGTCAGTGATTACCTCTGTTTCCAACAGCAGGGCCACAAGAAACTAAAAAATATAAATTATCACGGTCTCCTTATCTCAGGGAATTTTATCTTCTCAGCCTGGAGTCCTGTGTGCCTAAATTTGGAGGTGGGTGTGTGTGTTTGACTGTCAGTCAGAGCACATTGATCTGTGACTCGGAATGTTTCCGACAAGCCACACCCTTTCTGGACCAAAGTTTGAAAAGGTCTCAGAGTGATTTATTATTGTTTTTACAACTCTTCAAATAATACCATTACACTGTGGGGCCATTATCTGACAAGATTACCTGACATTGTCTAACTCTTCTTTTTTGTGGTGTTTTCCTATCATGATAGTGTAGCTTTCTCTAAATGTTTGAAACTTCCATTCCACTGAGGTAGTTGTGGCCTTAGTGACTGTAAATGGTCAGTGGTGCTTGTCTTGGTGTTTTTCTACTCTCACATTTTTTGAAAACCAGTGTGACATGCAAATCTGTACCAAACATATGGGAAAGTTTGTCAACAATCTGCCAAAGGTCTACCAGTTTCTTCCACCCCATAAAGCAGATTGCCTTTGTACAAGTGAAAAATTATTCGGTATGGTGTTAAGCAAGAAGCAATCAATCCATATATGCTTGAATGTATGGTAATAATCAGGCCATCATTACATTTTTACCACATTTATATGTGTTATGTTCAGCATTCCTGCAGACCTTCAGAACCTGGAGAAGCTCGAGGACACTGTAACCAAGGTAATTCCTGATGATCCAACCATAACCAAGCAGGTGTCAGAAGCTGCTCTGGGAACAGAGGACCCAACAGTGACAGCCCCAGTTAAAGAGGACATTCCAGAATCCGCACAGAATGCATTAGTACCACTGGATGCTCTGTACAGGGTCAGTTCTATGTAGCTTTGGTGTGACATTTCTTGTTTTATTGAGTGAGTAATAAAATTTATTATTTTTTTTTTTTATGATGTAGTCTTCTGGTATGCAACTGATAAGATATATTTTTTTTTGTAACACTTACTTTTTAAAAAGCCTCAATATCCAGTGAAGATTCTGAAGACATTTTGAAGGCAGATACGGAAAGGAATTTTTCCGTCATTTCCACTTTGTAACATCACACATGAACACATGACATCACCAATCGCTGTACTTTCAAATGCTCTTGACGTCATCTCAGCATAAATGTCTTACTCAAAGTCACATCTGCCTGATTCTACATCACATAAGGGATATTGTAGTCACACAAAAATTTTATAGACATAGCCAAAGATTTTGTTTTTTGAGGAGTCTTCAGTTATTTGGGGTTAAATAGTGTTATTCATCATTAATCTTTTTGAACAATGTTGTTAGCTTTGTTCCATAAGATTTCCTTTACATTATTCTAATATTTCTATTCAGTTTCTATTGGCATTGGAGTGACACCTTAAGAACTGATTGTGCAATCATGCATATGTAGTGATTAACTCTCCAGACTTCTGTGCAAAAACTGATCAGAAGTTAAGGTCGCTTTAGTATATGTTGTTTTTTATATCGACTTTAGGTCCTACATCATGGTCGCAGTTCCCAGACTGACTCACACAGATACAGCACTGACTCGGATCCAGAAGATTCCACATCCAGGGTAGGTAACTCTGTTGTCATCAGTAAAAATCGTCATAATCTGCTACTTGCCATTTCACTTTCAGATATAAATCATGCCTTCTTTAGAGAGTTGCACTAGTAAGACTTGTTGATGCATTAGTTTGCTTAAATGTGGAAAACGTGAATACATGGACTAGGTTGTTAGGCCGTGTGTTCAAATATTGATGAAAGTCACAGTATTAGGTTGTTGGAACCAGTTGCAGTGTGGCAATGTTGAATTTTGTTGAAATTTGAAGATTTAAAAGTGTCAGGGGGTATTGGTATACTCTGTGGCTTATAAAGCCCATGAAAAAATTGGTGGTACCATCCATTAGGTTTTCATTATGTCAATGATGCTGTCTGTCTGTCAGATTGACTGTCAAAGTTTTGACATCCCATTCTCTAAGAGCTTATTTAATAATGGAAACACAAAGACAGTTTACTTTTGATCAGAGAAAGATCATTGTGTAAAAATAAATAGATTTTGTCATGGATGGAAACTTTATAGTGACATATTCCAAAGTATTCCATGCACCACTCCCCTCTGAACATTTGTGTTTGCTTGACCAGGAGAAGTTACTGAGCGTGTATCAGGAGTTAGGGGATGACGTTGGAAGCCCAGTTCCCTTCAGAGTTCTCTTAGCTCATCCCCTCATCCAAGATGTCATCGCAGCCTGCCAAGTCTACAAACTGTTGGTTAGTACTTTCTAGATTAAATATAAAAGTATGTTAATTCACATATTTCATGGGATTATACCATTTTGGCATCTTTGTCCTAAAGGTCATTTATACTAAGATCCTGCATTTTTGCACTGTCTGATAGAGATATATGCTTTGATCTATTATGACACAGGGACCAAGGAGGTTACATGATAGTACAGGGTAATGACCCAGGTGCCTCTTACAAAGGCAAACGCTATGAGTTCAAGCCATCTCACTCTGGCTTCCTCTCCAGTTGTACATTGGGAAGGCTGCTAACAATCTGCAGATGGCCTAGGGTTTCCCCTGAGCTCTGCCCAGTTTCCTTTCGCCATAATGCCAACCGCAATTGTATAAGTGAAATGTTCTTGAGTGTTGTGTAATACACCATTCAAATAAATAGATAAATGAATAAATATGGCATTATATTGTTTCTTAGGTATGTGTATATGTAAGAATACAGAATGAAAACACATACACGACCGTAGGTGCACTGTGTATGTAACTGTTTAAGTTTTCTTTGAGTGATCATCCATTCCATCCAAGAACTACATTAAATATTGACAGGTTTGGTTTATTTTTGTCTGCAGATTTCTCAGATCAAGCTCAAAAACCAGATGAATCAGTTCTGAAGTTTTGCATATTTGTGATATGTGGGATATAAATTCTCCGAATTAATTTGTTACCTGCATTTAGGTTTGTTTAATTTTGTTAATGAGGCTTATATGTTCTGTTTGTTGACAGGATGTGAAGAGTATCTTGCACACTTCGGTGACAGCTGACCATGTGGATACTGGCAGTACTAAAACTTCAGAATGATCAGCATTTCACCATGTAATCTTGAAACTCTTTACATACCTGGTAAAAATGGCACAAAATGACAATGTTTGAATAACTATAGTTCACGCAAAGAATTTCCTGTTATAAATCCAAAAAGTCTTCAAACTCTTTTTTATGTCTGTTTAAAAATTACACAAAATGACTGTTTTTGTATAGCTATAATCCATACAAAGAATTTCCAGTCATACAGTTTGTATTTTGACATTCTGTGAATTTTCTTTAGGTAACAGTATTTATTACTTATAATATACAAATTATCCAAGTTCTTTTGTGGTATTCATTTGTAATGTAAGCCATATCTGTGATATTTGCATGTTTTAAAATAGCTATCAAACTTTGTGTGCAGTTGCACGCCAGTATTGATGTTCATATAAATTAATCAATCCAAAAAAAAATTAAACTGTGAAACCATATAATTTTGTTGGTTGGCTTGTGTACATCTGTATGAGTTATCTTCCATTAGCCTCGCTTCAGTTATTCCCCTTGATCCTCCATTTAAAGCCATGCAGCACTGAGGAACACCTTGTCATGGTGCTGCAGACATATTCATGAAATACTGAATGCTACATTACATACATTTGAGAGTGCATTGGTCATATATGTGGCACAGAAATTTGGTACAACATTAAAGTGCCACTCTGGTCAGAATACAAATTGTGTGGAAATATTACAATGATATGAAAGAAATCCTACAGAGTAAGCCTAACACCATGTCTCAAAATGATTTTGATGAATGACACTAATTAACCCATATAACTGAAGATTCCTTGAAAAACAAAATCTTCGCCTGTGTCTGTAAAATTTTCCTGATGCAACGTGATAAAATTCCCTGTATGATGTCGAAGAAGGCAGATGTGATGGGTGAGGCATTTATGCTGGGATGACGTCAAGAGTGTTTGGAAGGACAGCGTCATGTGTATACACGTCAGCGATTGATGACGTCATGTGTTAGTGGCTGACGTCACGCAAGGCAAAGTGGAAGCGACAAAAATATTTTGTTTCCGTATACCCTGACAAAACGTACAATATCTGTTTTAATTCGCTGCAATATTTTCACAATTTAGGAAAGCAATTCAGATTATCCCAGTCTTTATCAATTCACCTTTGCTTTTAAGACACAGATGCTTTGACACAAAAGTAGCTCTTTAAATTTCATGCAGTATGCAATGAAAACTCACATATACCTACCCCAAACTCTTGACCAGTGGATATTCAAGCCAGCTCTTGCACTCTCATTTGATTTATTTATTTGATTGGCATTTTACACTGTACTCCAGAATATTTCACTCATACAATGGCAACCAGCATTATGGTTTGAGGAAACTAGGTAGAGCCCAGGGAAACCCATGAGCATCTGCCCATGCTGTATCATTTAAGACTTCACATGAGGAGGTGTAACATGTCAGTGCATATAATTAATGAAATGAGATAAAGGTTTCCTTAGCTCCAATCCCATAACCTGATTGTGGCTGTCCTACATCTAGAGTGGTGTTTGCTATCGCAAGGAATAGAAAGAGAATTTCTGTTTGAGAAATTAGCTGCTATGTAGATATCACAAAAGCTATATTTACATTGTTTTAAAAATAATACCAAGCAAGATGTTTAACAGTTAGTTTAACAACACCACCACATTTGTGAGAGGAAAATGTGCCTTTACTTCATTGTAAGATCTATTGAGCCTCCATTTTTCTTCCACATACGGATGAGTGCAGTTAAATTTTAAAACCTTGTCCCAAAGCTTACTTCCTAATATTGGAAATTGAGAATTTGGCATGTTTACTTTATGATAACATTGAAGAGGTGGTAAAAATTGCAATTTCTAAGACCCAGTAGTAACCTCTAAAATCATATTTTAAAATTTAAGTCTGACTTAAGCCTGAGACTTCTTCGTGAGCCTGGTTGCATTGTTAAGGGAAAGCCGAAGGGATTACCTCGAAAGATAACAGTGCAGTGTCACAGTTGGTGTCCTTGGATTGACATTATATCGATAAAGCAGCCGCACCTTTAAGACTTTTCTACCAAAGAATACAGTCGCACGGACTGATTTGAATATTGTGGAAGCTGTGTGATGCCAGACGCATCTGAAAAATGTAAGCTTGCCATAATTTAATATTTCATGAAAGAGTAAATAAGGAAGCAGTCCTGTGCCAGGTAGAAACCTGTGGATGGCAGTGGGTTTCTCCCAGGCTCTGCTCAGTTTCCTCCCACCATAATGCTGGCTGCTGTCCTATGAGTGAAGTATTCTTGAGTACGGCATAAAACACCAATCAAATAAATAAATAAATCTTACCTTCCAAACAAGCTGAACTTAAAAACATGTAAAATATTATTAAAACTCTCAGAATCAGGAAAACTGAGTAGCTTATTATTTTCAGTCTTGGTTAACACCAGTCTCAAGAATTTTTCCACTTTTGGATCTGTAACCGTGCTGGTTGTTGGTGTTTGTTGACCACCAGTTATCTAAGCTTTGGGAAGGCTAGCTTGGTGGGACCAACAGAAAAGGAACACAACACAGACGTGGAGACATCTTTTTTGTATTCTTGGCATCCTGTACTAACTGGGGACATAATACCATAATTCTGTAACTGTAACTCCTGATGACTCTGCCTTGAAGACTTTAACTTCAAGACTGACCGCCGGCACACATTAGGGCAGGGTTTTATAGCCCCAGCGAGGACCTCACAGAAGACAATTAATTGCCCAGCTGTGAGTGTTCCAATCAGCACTAGGCTAACTAGGATTTTGTTCTTATAACATCAAAAACACTACATTTACAGAGATTATAATGCATACATCTAACAACTTTTAACCACTACTAAATTGTCCAGGTATACTCTACAAGCATGTTAAATATGAAAAATCTGCTATATCTACTTTTTTTAACCACTACTAAATTGTCCAGGTATACTCTACAAGCATGTTAAATATGAAAAATCTGCTATATCTACTTTTCTAGCTACACACCATTTAATCCCTAAGAAACAACTCAGTCATATTTAATTCTGTTCTAAAGCCACCATATCTTCCAGGTTATTCACTACCATGTTAAAGTACATGATAATAGGAACACACTAATATGCAACATCCCTACCTAACATTATAAACTAGTTATGAATTTTGTTCTTAAAGTTGTGAAACGTAACACACCAAACTAGCAAAAGGGCGGGAAACGACAACATCCTAACTACAGCCTTACTACAGATCTGTGAAGTGCCAGTGACTAAACTTTGGTTAGGTTTCCTGGCAAACTTTTCCATGAGTGACAACCAATATGTAATTTTTCTTTTACACCTTTTAAGAAAACTTCGAGTTAATGCTGTTGATTTGATCATACCCATATCTTCCAAGTGCTGTAGCCTAGTGATAGATAAAAAAAACAAAACGCTAGAATACTGGTAATCCATTAAAAATAATAATTTAAAACCAGTAAAAAACATTGTAAAAAGGCCTATACGTGAAGCAAAATGATTCAACGGCAGGATTTAGTAGGATTTTGATACTACAAAGGATTCAGCATGTAAAGAAGGGCATTACTTCAGCTAATAATCCGTTATTTGTGAAACTCGCGAAGGCAACCATGGTTACCCCCCCTGGTAGTACGCCCTGGTTTTTCCGCTTGTGGCGCTGATCTATACAGCCATACGTCATTAGCATAATCCGGCAGTGCGAATCGAAGCGGCGAAACTAGCAAAGCACGGAAACTAGAAATAATGGCAACACAACCTCATAGCAAGAAGCGGATATGTTACTATTACGATGGTAAGAGTATGATGTAGATGTGTGTTTAATTTTCACCCGTTCAATGATGCAACACATTTTCAGTGATATGAGGAAGTTTTGGACTTGTTCCTAGTCACTGTGTTGTGCATCGCTAACTTCAAACAACAGAGAAAAGGCCGACTTAAGGAGTTTTACGGTAACGACGAAACTTATGTGAAGTTTTATCAGATGTGTGGCATTTATCATCATATTACCTTTATAAGGTGTTGAAGCTCTCGTATCGACACTAGGAAATCCGCGGAAAATAACTTTAGCGAAGTCTCAAACCTTAGATGGGAAGAATAAAATTCAAGCATAGCGCCAAGCTTTCCATGCAGCGTGTTGACGAAAGTATGGAAGCACAGAATTCCGATTCCCCTGGCGCTTTTAGCATTTCACGCACGGCGTTCTCCATTCTTCTTGTTTATGCAAGGAAAATAAATGTAGCATGCATAGAAAGGCTTAAATATGATTAGTGATCTTACAGTTGATCATTCTAGTGTCATTCCGAATGCTTTTGGTGAACAAGAATTAATTTGTGAGCTCACGGCAAAAAACTACGGAAGCTTGTTATGCCGGCTAATTTCAAGGCACTCACGTACGTGGAATAGATCGGATTGTAGGATTTGTCTGCGGGCTGTCCGAGTTTGATTGTTCTGACTATGAGTGATTTGTGAAAATCTCTGTTGAGGTACATGTATCTTGTGCATGTTATGTGGTTAGAAATTATTTTTTTTTATACATTTATGGTGCTAAATTTGACTGATGTAAACAAAGCCAATGGCGATGGGCAAATTTCTGAAAACGTCTTGTGAGGTTATATATTACATTTTAAAATATATCCCAGGTCATTGCTGCATGGCAACACCTTATTCTTTTTTCAATGTCTTTTTATTCTTTTACACTTACTGTAAAACTAAACATAAGCCTAATACTGATACATATAAAACTGGACAAAATATTACCCTAAATCTGACTTTTGAGCTAATGCATTGCTAATTTACCACATACAACAAATAATTATATCGGTGTGAAGTTGTCACGTTTTTATTTTCATTTTCAGGTGACATAGGTAATTATTACTATGGACAAGGACATCCAATGAAACCCCACAGGATAAGGATGACGCATAACCTAATCTTAAATTATGGTCTCTACAGAAAAATGGAAATCTATGTGAGTAAAAAAATATTTTAACTTTACAATTTTGGCATTGTTTAATGCTTTTCTGTATGGATTTTTTTTATAGAAATAATGCATGACATTTTAAGAAAATTTCCTTAAAAGCTCCCGAATAGGCTTTAAAGAAATTTAAAAATTTCTGAAATTTTTTTTAAATTTAAATTTCCTGAGAAGATGAAGTTTTTTTTCTTGTTGCTAGTGCCTTAGTTATTGCTATGCATGACTTGCGTTTGTTGATCTCAAAATGCACATAGTTGAAAGCAGTTTCCTTGTAATACCATGAAATTCTATTGAGATCCAACATGGAGGTGAGTTCTAGTCCGGTCCCTTGAACCGTGAGTCTCTGCTTCAGCTGTTTTTCTTGTGAGCCAATATATCTTTCACTTGAGTCTCCGTGCTTTTACGATGGGCACTTTTTCTCCCTAGAAACATAGAAGAGCTGTTGACACATCTAAATATAGTGATGAAGCGAGCCTGGTTAAAAGGCAGTGCTCTTAGCTTAGCTTAAAGCACTTCAACTTCTAACCATGGCGACGTACCAACATTCTTTACAAAGTTGTATGTTATGTTACATCAAGTATAGCTTTGCCATTATAGAGATTTACCTAGTGTGGTATTTTCTCATAACAGACATTTCATAGAACTGGTTGTATTCATTTTAATTACAAATATGTATTCTGTGAAAAATTCCTGTTTTGCTCTGGGCTCTGCCTGGTTTTCTCCCATTATAATGCTTGCCACTATCATATGAGGTAAGTATTCTTGAGTACACCATAAAACATGAGTCAGATACTGGTAAATAAGGAAAATTTTGTGAAAAAAAAAAAGTCTGTCAATACAGTATAGATTTTACGTGTATTGATTTGTTGTACATTGTTTGATCTATGATTGTACATGTATTTAGACATGAGTTTGGATGAAGCAGGAATTCTGGGACCTTGACCGTTCGGTTTATTTAAGTCTAGTTCAAACCGTTCTATCAGAATGTACATTGTGTATTTTTTCAAATTCCTCAGAGACCACACAAAGCCACACAGGAAGAAATGACAAAATTCCACAGTGACGATTACATCAAATTTTTGCGAAGTATTCGACCCGACAACATGTCAGAGTACAACAAACAGATGCAGAGATGTAAGTGTCACAGAATATCTGTCATTCGCAGAGAATTAAGCTTTGCCTGGTTAGTGACCAGAAATTTCGACCATCATGCAGTTGCTGATTTCAGCTTGGCTCTCTAAGAGTTCTGTTGGTCTGAGAAAAGTTTCAAAAGATTTGTTCGCAAGGTGGGATAATATCGAATGAAAAAATGTAAGAGACAATACCAGAAGTAATATAATGGACTTTTTGGGTCCAATTTTTAGATCATTTGCCATAATGGAGAAACTTGTAACTAACCCTTATAAAAGAAACAAGCAATGAGGCCAAAATTTAAGCAACAAATTGTCTTTTGTTTTAGATTGATCATGGTTGACTGCACATACATGTTTTTTCACTTTTAGTTTGAGCCCATGCTAAGTTTTCTAACGAATATCTTTTGGCACAGTGAAATTCTAGCACGCTCTCATCAGAAGATGGGGGAAAATATTACTAACGTAGCATATAGTCCTAACCAATCAGTCGCTCATTCATTCAGTTCAGTGATCATGAAGTACTTGTAAGTGTATGATTGTGTTTCAGTCAATGTGGGAGAGGACTGCCCTGTATTTGATGGTCTGTATGAATTCTGTCAGCTCTCTACTGGAGGATCAGTAGGTGAGTAGCTAAGGTGCTGTGGTTTAAGTCAGCCATTCTTCCTTCAGTCCTAAGGCTATGCTTAAAGATATGTTCGTTGGGGGTAACCCAACCAACCCTGGAAAAAAAAATTTTAAGGGTGCCATCATGGTCTAAAAGTTGGCTGCTAATCTGCTTAAAATGCTAATACATAAGTACTAGGAGGGAGACTGCCAGGAGATTTTCCTGTTACAACTGGTGGCGCTATGGGGAGCTATGTCTCTGGTTGAGCATGTGAAACATAATGCTCAAGAAGAAAGAGTGGAATATTTACACCCTTCACAGTGGGCTTGACTGAAACGTGAGTGTTTAATATTTCATTTTGTGTTGTACTTTTTATCTGTAAAACCTAGTCTGATCTGCTTTGTCCTCTTCAGCTGGAGCTGTCAAACTGAACAAACAGGCAGCAGACATCGCAGTCAACTGGGCAGGGGGTCTTCATCACGCCAAGAAGTCTGAGGCCTCGGGTTTCTGCTACGTCAATGACATAGTGCTGGCCATTCTGGAGCTGCTAAAGTAAGTGGAAGTTTGTTTGTGGACGTAGAAAGTTATACAGCAGAAATAAGATATGTTATTGTTTTTATTTTATTCTCTTTTTTTTCTTGAATTGCATGCTCATTGCAAGATGCAGATGCTTCAGTGAAGATGAGAATGTGGTCGGAATTTACGTGCAGATCCAGCCGCATTAATCTGGGAACGTTATTTGCAGTTTTTACTCTGCTTTATAATCATAAAAAATATAAATAGGAGGGAACTTTCAAAATTCCTGTGCTGTGGTGGTACTCATTCCTGTGGCCTTGCAGTTTCCCCAAATGTCTGGTAAAGACTTTGTCCATGGCACTATTAATGTAATGAAAATGGCCGGAAATTTCACCCATGACAAAGTTGCACATTTCCGCTGATTCTGAGTGTTAATTTGATCTTAGCTGTTTTGACATTTGTATAGAAGGCAGGATGCTATCCCACTGGACAGTTTTAACTTTGTGTCAAAATCTATATTTCAAGGCAAATATGTGCGAATAAAATTGCACTTTCTTGGAGAAATCTTTCACGATGTTCACAAGACTGTGCAGGGTTTTTGTCAGTTGGTGAACCGGAGAATTGCCTCCCTTTATGCTCGCCAGTGATCAGAGTTCTTTTGTGCTTCAGATATCACCAGAGGGTGCTGTACGTAGACATTGACATTCACCACGGAGATGGCGTGGAGGAGGCATTTTACACAACAGACAGGGTCATGACCATGTCGTTCCACAAATACGGGGAGTATTTCCCCGGAACGGGAGATCTCAGAGTAAGCTACACCAACTACGTATTTCACCTAAAGGTTACCTTTTCTTTTCAGTAGGAGAGTTTCGAGTTCAAACTCTTTTGTTTTAGATGGTAAAAAGAGTTCAGCTGTGTCATGTGACTTGTCAAAAATGTCAAGCAATTTTGTTGATTTTAATTTACCGATCACCTGTCGTGCCATGTTAGGGAGGTACAAGCGACCGCTCCTTCAATCAGGAGCTTGTTAAAGTAAAATACTTCCATCTCCTCAGTTTTCCCTGTCGTACGTTGAGTCTAAATAACTTTTTTTGAAACTTTTCTTAGACGCCCATATTATAGTAAATGTAATCAGAAATAATTGACTATCATTTTTGACAGGTCACATGGTAGAGCAGGGCTTTTCTTACCCTTAGCCATAAAAAGGCTTAGGTCTCGAAACTTACCCTATTGACACAGTATTCTTAGTTTTCCTTCATCATCCACCTTGTAGAGCAACGTAAGAAGATGTGAAGTGTGATTACTATTTTATCAGAAAAGCACTAGTATTGCATTAAAAGTATCATTTAAAGGCTTTAATTTGCTTCTGAAAGTGCATTTCACAGGCCAAATTTTAGTTGCAATACCTCATGCTAACTTTGTTCATTTGGCATTTTTATTTGAATAGTGGGCCAGCTCATTTGGGGCTCAGGGGATCCAGCTGGAGTGATTTACTATAGTTCATAACTTTGATGCCCCAGACTTCAGACAGTGCAGCATTCTGGTTTTAAAGTCTTTGTATGTTGGAATTTATTTGATTGAAGAAGTGTATGGTATGACAGATGTCATGATATTTACTGAGATATTATTGGGGTTTTTTTGTTATTCAGTTGCTCTGCCACCATAACGCTGGTCGTCGTCGTATAAATCAAATATTCTTGAGCACGGCATAAAACAGCAATCAGATAAATAAATAATTAAATGTTGTTCAGTTTATGTGGATAAATGTTGTAGTGTTTTGATGTTGGCTTTTCAGGATGGACCTTTTCTCTATCATCTAGCATATCGGCAAAATATTAATGCATGTGTGTAGTCTGCATTGTGTGAAACAGTTAAAAAATGAGGAATTTCTCTGTTTCAGGATATTGGGGCAGGGAAAGGGAAATACTATGCTGTGAACTTTCCGTTGAGGGATGGCATAGATGATGACTCTTATGAGTCAATATTCAAGCCAGTAAGTATTACTTCATAATGTTTCTTTTTTTTTAGTAACAAAATGTGTTACTTTATATCCTATAATGTACATTTGTGATAAAGATGAAAGAAATAAGTTGCTAAAATCTGGACATTAGACATCCTGGAAGTTCCAGCAACACCTCGATTAAGTGTATGTTTTCTTGTTGGTTTTTTTTTCTGTTTGTACCTGTAGGCTGTTTACATGAGTGATTTATATCATTATTTGAGGGAATTCAGTTGTCGAGGGGGTTAGGAAGTTAGTGCAGCCCCATGACCCAGATCCCTCTCACCAATGCGGGCGCTGTGAGTTGAAGTTCAGCTCATGCTGGCGTTCTCTCCAGCCGTATGTGTGAAGGTCTACCAGCAACCTGGGAGTGGCAGTGGGGCAGCCAAATGCTGCCTGGTTTCCTCCCACCTTAATGCTGGCAGCCACCGTGTTAAGTGAAATATTGTCGAGCATAAAACACCAATTAAATAAATGAATAATCATTTTTGTTTTTATGATGCTGTACCCCATGATTGTAGTTGAATGAGTATACTTTGTTTCAAGTTAACTGGGTTCTCGTATTGTTTTGTTATGGTCAATATTATCTGTTGTCTGCCCAGGTGATGACCAAAGTGATGGAGATGTATCAGCCCAGTGCTATAGTGTTACAGTGTGGAGCGGATTCCTTGTCAGGGGACAGGCTTGGCTGTTTTAACCTCACACTCAAAGGTCAGTACTCCCAATAGTCACAGAACACTGTCACTTTGCTGTGTTCTCCATGCCGAAGAATTATATATGTAATTTGATTTACTGTGTTCGACCTTACAGTGCGAGACATTGTTGTAGTAAAATATCATGCTACCTTTCAAAGAAAGCTCAGACTACTTTCTTAGATCAGTAGAGCTCTCAGAAATGCTAGTCATGGATGAAATTTGAGGTTATTTACGTTGCACAAATCATCAGCTGGTGTTGGAATCTTGCTGTCAGAGAATTGTCTTTTTTTGCTGTTTGATTAGGTGGGGTAAGTTTGGATCTTTATCATTGACAGATGTAGAAAGAAAAACAACTCTCAAATCAAGCTAATGGTTTTTTTAAATGAGGGAAGTTCTGTTCTTTATCATTGACAGATATCTTAAATTGAGCCTGCAGACATTGGACGTTTTTAACTTCAGTGAGATGTGGTTGAAAGCGTTGGAAAGGGTTGTTCAACCTTCATTAGCATTTGACATGTATTTAAAATTTATGAAATTCATGTACATATGTGAAGCTTTGCAGCATTCACATAGGCTGGTGTTCCTGGCATTTTGCCTGAGATAACTGCAACCCTGTTGTCGACTTTTCCTCCTCAGGACATGGTAAGTGTGTGGAGTTCATGAAGAAGTGGAACCTGCCGTTGTTGTTATTGGGAGGAGGTGGCTACACGATCCGTAATGTTGCCCGCTGTTGGACATATGAGACCTCAATAGCCTTGGGAGTGGATATTGCCAATGGTAAAAGACCTTTTGCCTTCTGACCAGTTTTTTTTGATAGGCAAATTGAAGTAATATGCATTGCAATCTCACACTGCATGTAATTTTCTTGCAACTTCTTGGGATGCTCATGCACTGTAGTATTTGAGATATTCTCATGCAAACTTGTCTCATGTTATTACATGTGCCAGAAAGAAGAGCACTGAAGAGGTTGTAGCGCAAAGGTGACTCAACCCAGATGTTGTATCCCTTTCGTCTTAGCCCGTTGTTTTAAAAAAAGTCCTCTAAATCTGCCTCAGCTCACACCCGGAGCATACTCCACATGATAAACATGACTTTTTATTTCTTTTATAACCATTTAAGCATTCATAGTGAAAAGTTGTTGATAGTTTCACGAGGCCACTTCTTGGAAAAGGTGAAGAATAATCTTGTTTTGTATTAGATTATGAATTATTCACACTTTCCGTACGTAAGATATACTGATATGTGGTAAAATGTCTGCATTTTGTTTTTTAGTTAGTATTTTGTTGTTAATGAATTTCCAGGGTTGCCATGAATACAGTTGGTCTTATAATTATTTTTCTCCTTAAAACAGAGCTTCCGTATAATGATTACTTTGAGTACTATGGACCAGACTTCAAGCTTCACATCAGTCCTTCAAACATGGCCAACCAAAACACACAAGAATATTTGGAAAAGTTAAAGTGAGTTCTTTGGATTCCCTTTCCCAGTAGTGACTGCTGAAGTGTTAGATGCAGTTGTATGTGTTAAGATCATGTATTTTTTAATGCCTTAGATTTGTAGGTACCCTAATTTCTCAGTATTTTCCATGTAAAATGCGATTTAAGCACCCTTTTTAATGGGATACAAAACAATTTCATTCCTTGTACTCAGTTGTTTACATACACAGCTACAGTTACACAGTAAAGAGAGTATGATGGTGTCATTTTATACTAACCAAATGTAAATGAATATATCAACATCCTCATTGATAGCAGATGCGTTTCTGTCCCATTTGTTAAAATCATTGCGATTGTAATATTTGCAGAACTCGCCTGTTCGAGAACCTGAGGATGTTACCACATGCTCCTGGTGTACAAATGCAAGGTAAGGCCTGACCGTATACACAGAAAAGACTTTGATTATGGCAATATTACAGGAGAAACGAAATGTAAGTTTTGAAGTGAGCTGATCTATGTATACGTGCCAGCGACATTTATGATTACTGTGACATTGTTCCAGAAGTCATCACTGCGTATTTATGCATGGTTAGCTGTTTTTATTCTTTTGACTTCACAGAAACATCAAAACTGAATTGTAAATATAGTTTATTAGGAAGCAATTAATTTTACACAGAAACTGCCTTCCATATGGTGAAAGGAATGATTTGATCTCTTGCGCACCTTTTAAATATTGCTTAGATAAGTCAGTCAGGAAAACGCGAAAAAAAGTAGACAAAGCATTGTAATTTTGAACATGTTTATGTTTGAGAGCTTGCTGTTGTTGTTGTGCACAGCCATTCCAGATGATGCCATACATGAAGACAGCGAGAAGGAAGAGAAAGAAAATGCAGAAGAGAGAATCTCCAGTAAGTACAGCCTTCCCACTTAGACAGTTTACCATGGCAGATGAAATGGTGACCTTAATTCATGGATGACACTAAGTTTGCCACGAAATCACAATAAATATTAATTTAATGGAGTATTCCTATGAAATAACTCAGTTGATTCCACGAGAAAATGGCAGTGGGTTACTGGTGTGTTTTTGATTGTTTAGTGCAGTACTCAAGTATTCTTCACTTATATAATGGCAGCTGGTTTAATGTGTAGAGGAGCTGTATTGCTCAGACCTATGGCAAGTTTCAGGCACTGATGTTTTTATCTGTAACTAAATGATGGACCCGACTTTGCCCACTGAGCCATGTAGTGGTCATACTTCAAACATGTGGTAGGTTTTGCAAGTGTACTGTAACACAACGGAAACCCATCTATTGCTGGTACCACCTGCATCCAGGAGATTCAGTTGTATGGTAGACTGACAGTATAAAAGATGCCTTTAGGCATATGCTTCTAAGGATGATTGAGTTCAACCTTCACGTCGAAAAGTCTCCTTGGTTCAGAATGCAATGGAACATATGTATACTGATATTGTGTGCAATATGTGCAGTCAGTCAATGTCTCTCTTCATGGTGTACAATGTGGATGAGGATTTTTGTTTCATATCATCCTTTAAAAAAATTACTTCTGTAGCAATGCCTTGACTTTTTTGTGGTGTACATATGTAATATTGAGGCAAGATTGACGTACAGATCCATGAGCAATCCAAACTTTCTTTGCTGCAGTTCGAGCCAGTGACAAAAGGATAGCGTGTGAGGAAGAATTCTCTGACAGCGAGGATGAAGGAGAGGGCGGACGTAAAGACAGACAGTCGTATAAACACAAGACCAAACGGCCACGGACAGAAGAAGGCGAAAAGAAAGAGGCAGACAAAGGTGAGACAGCTATCTAGGTGTAATGTGGGACAGGTGGAGACAGATAAGCAAGACAGAAAGAGGTAGAGTTGAGACACAGGTGTAAACTGAGACATATATAACATGAGACAGGTGTAGTTTGTGACAGATGTAATGTAAAACAGGTGGAGACAGAGATAAGCAAAACAGAAAGAGGGTAAGGCGAGACACCAGTGCAAACTGAGACATAGCTGTAAGCTGAGACAGGTATAATGGGTGACAAGTAGAGACAGCAAGACAGAAAGAGATAAAGGTACGACACTGGCGTAATGTGAACAGAGGTGAATCAGGAGGAGACAGAGTTAAGCAAGACAGGAGTTTGATGGAGACATGGGACGTTGACTGAGGAAAAATAAAACCTGAAGCAACTTAATAGCTTGTACAGTTAGTTATGGCAATGTCTGAACTTCTGCGTTTAAAGACTGTGACAACACTTGTGGTGATATTGAAGCTGAGTTGTGATGTACAAAGTGACACTTGTGTATATGGGATTGTGTATGAGTAAGGGTTATTGGTGGTGGGATGAGCATGTTTACAGAGATTTACTTGTGTCTTTGTTGTGGCCATGCAAAGTAAAATCTCAACAGGAGTCTGATTTATTTATTCTGATTTATGTGCGATTTTAATTTTAGACAACAAAGAAGAGAAGAAAGAGCTAAAGAAAGAACCAATGGAAGAGTCTGGCAAAGAATCTAAACCTGTAGAGAAGAGGTGAGTTTAAGTTATCCATCAGTTAAATGATGTTCTGCTTTTGGCATGTAGAAAACAAAAAGTGAATTTCCGTGAATTTTCACCTGCTGCATGATGCTAAAGAAATAAAGGTTTTTGTTCCCTGTATCCAACACAGATGAATAAGTCCAGAAGTTCCTCTGACCATATGCTAACAGGTATCAGGTTTAAAAAGCCATGTCTTTGGGAGGCATTCTGTGATGTCATTAATTATCTCCCCTACATCTGAATAACTTATGCACCTGAAAAACTTATGCAGCTTCATACAATTCTAACACTCTTTTGAGCGAAATATGGATCATTGTAAAATAGTACATAAGCAGCTTTCTAAATGGAAAATGTAGATTTTTTTGACGTGGTAAATGTACAGTCTCATAAAATAGTCAATGAGGAACTTTTTGACATTGTAAATGTGAAGCTTTCTTATGTCACAATGGGATTATGGATCACTTCTTCCTGCTTAGGTTTTAAGTCGAGAAGATAAATACGAACACTGACATCATCTCTGGTGACAAAACTATTTCTTCTGATTCTTCACTCACTTTGTCAGATTACCTGCCATGCACTGTTCACATCAACCAACTTTAATGTGTTCAATGCACCACACCGCACATTGACTTTATTGTTCTGATTGTCTTACAGCTAATGTATCACAGTTTTATCACACTGTTCAGTGTTTCACCATTTCTTGTTGTTGTTCAGAACATTGAATAGGTTGAACATGTTTGTTTTTTTTTTTTTAGACACTCAGGTGTGTTTCTTCAGGATAATGTCAAGAGTTATCTAATCAACAAGATTTGTAGTGTTAGACAGAAATATTTTATGATATCATTTACTTGTCAACATATTTAATATATCAGGTGTTATCTGAAGAGGCCTGCAGTTCTCTCCAACTTTCTTGTCCCAACTGAAAAGTACCATTGCATGAATTGAATCTTGATTTTGAGCTTTCATTTCAGAACGTCTAAATCCAAGATTCTTTATGTTGGTATTCATCCACTTGCATACAACACTGAAGAGTGTGTGAAGTGTAATGTAGAGCAACTATATATAGTGATAAAAGTGATCAACCATGTTCTTGTATGATGTGTGAGCTTAGCTGTCAACAAAATATGGTAGGTGGGATTTGATGACTCTCTGTGCGCTTTTGTCATCGAGGATGCATGGTGGAATCCAGCATGCACTGTTTTGGCTGAGGTGTGTCAGGTAGCTGGTGTCGGGTAAAGGGTACTGATTCTGTTGTGGCACTCCAGTATTCTCCACTCTTTGGGAAATTCTCGAGAATCAGATTAATCACCAATTACATAAATAAATATGTTGGTTGTACCAGGCCCTCTCTGCATAATCGAATGGTTTTCAGGTTGCCCCTATAGATAGAGTACCATGCCTGTGTTGAGCATTGTTTCATGGCTTTCTCTGTTTTGCTTTCCAGTGCTGAGGAGAAACCTGCTGAGGCCCCAGAAAAGAAAGGTAGGCGTTCCAAACATTTTTGTCTTGACCCATAATGAAGTACACATCAGAGTGTTTTTGTTTTAGGATGCTATGAAGTCAGAATAGAACAGCCAAAAGATGTACATGTGTTTGTATCTTGAACAATGTTAAATTTGTCCACAGCATAAGTATGAGATTTAAAGCTATTTACAATATATAGCCATGGATACTATTTTGTATGTGAAGACCCCAGTTGAGTCCATTGCAGAAAGTGTTGGTTTTACTGCAAATGAGGCCATTGTAATAGAAGGTTGTGGATTCAAGTCCAGAAGATCTGGTCATTTTGTTTTCGTTGCTTTAGGGGAGGAGATTTGTCAGATTCCAAGATATACTGGGTTTGCTGCATGTGTAAACATGATCACCCTCTCAGAAATGTGCCTTATTCTTTGATGCGTCAAAATGAATAAACAAGAAAAATAAATGTGATTGCACTTTGGGCTTCAGAATCAGTTTGGTTTATGCTTCAGAATCGGCGGCCACACCAAAACCAGAAACAGCTGCTCTCGATACAGCAGAGGAGAGCAAAAAGCCTGAAGATGAGACCAAGATGGAACATTAAACAGGGATATTCATAGTACCAGTGCTCTACGCAAACTCCGCCTTCACTGTTGACAGCTAAACATGGCATCATGAGCTGCCAATGGCTAAAGCAGAAAGGGATATAAAACAAGGGCAGATAACTCCTTCTAGAGTGTATAAAAATTGCTAGTCAGTTCACAGGGCTGAAAAATCATCAGCCTTGGACTGTAAGCATTCGTAATATTTATTGACATATATTTGTCTTTTCTTACTTTTTAAATTGTTTCCCCACAGATTTCCTACACAGTTTTGGATTCTATTCCATAATTTGACCATGAGATGAATTCTGAATACGTTCTCTCCTTCCTCTCTTCTGCATGGTTTTGTTTACTTGTACAGAAATATGATGGTCAAATTTTCCACAGGTGGGCAAGTGCCTTAATGGGAAGGAAAGGATTGTGTCACCGGCTCCATTTTGTATTTGCCATGTTTTTAAGATTCATTTTCTTCCACTGTCACATTTTATCCACAATTGTTTTTTTTTTTTGTCCATTTTGTATCATTGCATATATCATATGCAAGTGTAAATACATGCCCACTGTCATATCAGCTCTGTATATATATATATATATATATATATATATACTAGAATGAAACACACAGCACTTGTTGTTAAAATCATTTGTCGTTAAAAATGTTTTGTGAAGGCTTGCCAAACATTGTGAATGTAACAGGTTGGTTATTTTTATTGTGAACTAGAGTAGGCTATTACAGACTTGTAGTCAATGCATCTCCAAGTAGAATGTATTTTGGGGCATGGCCATCCAATAAAATTTTTCATCATACTCATTTGTAGTTTGTTTTTCAAACCGATATGGTTATCATTAAGGGTCCTCACACATGTAATTTTCGATGACTAGCTCTTCTTAGAGATGGTTATGAAACATTCTCGGACAGGAATTTTGATGAAGAGAAAAGGAAAGTACAATGTAAATTGTAATGAAGGAATAAGGTTTGAAGATTTAAAAAACACCACCGGATAATTGTTTAGACGTTCTGTAAGAAGCCTGTGCTTCATCGCCCTAAGCTGATATAGCTGTCAGAAGGCTCAGACATTTTACAGACCTGATACTGTCTGATTGACATGAATTGGGCGCTGAGATGTCAAGCTGGTGATTTTCGTCTGTATTCGACATGCTGTTTGTGCAGCCAAAATCTGCACTGTCTGGCATCCTTTCAGCTCTTTTGTTGTTGTTTGTGCACTGACAAAACCAAGGACAGCTGCCAACCGTCCGTAATCAAGTAGAATTTGCACCCTATAGGAGTTATGTGCATTCAAAAGACAAAATAGTCATGATTTATTACGAGCCCGATTCATGTCAAATCTGCTAATTGGGCTTTACTTAATCCTGTGCTCTGATTGATTAAAACATTTACACCCCCTTTCACATGGAGGTGTGTGTTTTCCCCATTGCGTGTGTGGTATGACCTGCTTTAAAATTCGTTGACTGCTGATTGGTTGCTCAACGCCCAAGATCACAACCAGATGTTGGGCATATGAACCCTGAGTTACTTGGGTGTGTTTCATCCTTGTTATGATATACAGTAATTTATCCGCATGTTGAGAACCAGGGTTGAAATGCCCATATGCCCTTCTCAACATGATGACATTTGTCCATACAGTGTTTATCAAAGAGAACCATTCTCTTGTAGTGACATCAGCCAACTGCTTTGTGCTTATTTATGCACAGTAATTCAAGCATTTAAATCCCCCAGTGATTTATATACCGCTGTGTGGTTACTGCCCGCAGCTCTAGCAAGTCTTGATATTTTAACCCATCTAATCCCAATCATGGGTGATGTAGGACAAGAATTATCTTCACTCTGGGGTGCTGCAGTCCGACTGAGTAGTGCAAGCTGAACAGGGTATGCTTTCCTTGTGGTTTGATGTAACTGTCAGTTTTAAATTACCTGTATCGTGAGTATTTCCTGTAATGTGAGGGCGGGAGCCATTCTACTTTAGTGGCTTTATGTATGTCACTTACTTGTGTGCTTAGTATCTGCATTTCACAATGAATGTCTGAGAGGAAGGTATTCAATAGCATGTGCGTATTAGTCATATCATGCCCAAAGTTGCTGGCAAAAAAACGTTCCCTTCCTTGATGAGGTTGTTAAAGCGATGCCTCGCTGCGACTGCCAAGCCCCTTGACCGATGAGGTCATGTAATTGAAACTAGCGCTTATTAGGGCAGTTCGTGTAACACTCGACAGGTTTGTCTGGTGTTTTATTCCAGGTGTTGCTGTGTCATCCACCCTTAAACATGACACTTGTCATATCATTGAAAACATCTTATGAGAAAAAAGAAAGTCTGAAAACTGTATTTTTAAAGACTGATGGATGACGAGTAAACTCATAGCTCCTCTGATACAGGCAGGGAACCAAAACATGGTTGCTCTTCCACTCACCCTGGCCGCATGTTTTAAATGCATTACTGACTGGGTACGATATTACATTTTCACAGCTCACCTTTTCTTGGTCTAAACGCTGTTGCAAGTCAAGCAATCTTGACCAATAAAATACACTATACAATACGCTGACAAAAGCTTCATCATTTTTTAGTTGAGAAGAAAAAAAATTCATCTTGGCATGTGAACAGATAGATTCATGCTCACATTGAAAAGTGTGATTTTGCACCTTAACACATAAACAAATATAATAAAAACAAACCAGCACTGGTTTTGAATCTGGGACTAACAGTGTTTTTTATCAACCATTGTTTGAATATAAATAGTGCTGTAAACAGCAAGTCATGTGGGCATAACAAGAAGCAAAAGTGGTCTAGTTTCATAGAGATCTATCTCCAATTGTGAACCGGAGGGTCAGTATCCCAGACAAATACTCCGAGTTATCTGGCCTTACATCCAGCTATCTCCCCTTGGATAATCCACATTTTCATTTCCACAAATCCCAAACTGTGCTTTTCATTGAAAATAAATCTTTAACGAGTTCATATTTACAAATTGTACAATTCACTTACAAAAAATTTGTAAAACAACTGAAGACTTAACAAATGTCCAGTTAAAAAAAAAGATTTCAAAAAGCAGACTTGACAAATGTGGATACAGAAAATAAACTGCATCAAAGTGGCTGATTTTCCACAATATAACCAAGCATAGCTATAAGAAGTACACAAGATTTTGTCTCAGTCAGACAGCAGTAATTGGAGATTCACTGTACAACAAAATACTTGGAATGACCTACAACTGAGAAAACCAACACGACATGTCATAATCAAGACACACTGGAATGTTGAAAATTCAGTACCAAGCAGTGGAAAATGGCGCCACAAGTCTAAATTCAATTTCCACACAGCATAAAACATGAACATACATATACCAGAGGAAATTCCCACACAGTATGTACATGAAAATATATGTACAACTGGTAATCCCTACACAGTAAACAAATGTTCAAGAGCAACTCCCCACACAGTAAATACATATATAATTGGAAATTCCCACACAGCACATACATGTACAACAGAAAATTAGCATACAGCATGAAAAAAACATTCTCAAGAAAGTTCATTACAATCAATTTCAAAGTGATGTGGAAGTAGGTACGCTAAACATTGAATGTTCACACAAATACAAATGAAAAAAAACCCCAAAAAACCCACAATTCTTGTACAGTGATTCCCGGGAAATACAAAATGGTACAAATATACACATAGCTGCAGCATGTATCGTGACTAGATGAGATGAGTCAGGAGTGTAAACCCTGACAATACTGGTTTTAACAGAGCTGGCCAATGATTGATAGACAAGACCAGACCATCTGCTTTTATCATCTTCATTATGCCGAATCTACATGCTCGTCTGTTATACCAAAAATATCCACACGTGAACTTTAGTGTCAATTTTTTGACTGGAGTCAAAAACATTCTTATATCCGTATACTTTTGGGCAGGGGGAGTTCGAATTGACTTTTTATACCATATCGTGAAGTATGTGTCTGAATAATTTTAACGCCAACAGTTCACCATTGTAAATCAAATTTTGTCTTCGGCCAGTTTGATCTCTGTTGTTAATCAAATGTCGGTAAATCTCTCTATTTCGATACTCATGAGGTAAAATTTTCACAAAACCTAATACAATACAGGGCTGGGGGAGGATACTGTGAAAACTGTAAACTTTCTGGACAAACACTGACCAAAAATGCAATTCTAGCCATTCCATGAACCATGAGAATTAAACCATGGTTTCGAGAGTGTTCATTTTCAAACAAATGCCTTTTAATATATTATTCATGTGTCATAATACATAAGGTACGGTATGGTATACATGTATATTAATTAATGACCTGGCAACAATTTGCAAATCATTTTGAATATACAAATCAAAGAGAAGAATGTTAACAAGGACCTGTGCAAGAAATCCTGCAATTATGACAAGCATGGGACAAGAAGGCAGCCTTTCATGATTAAATTATGATTTAAACACTTATGTTTATTAATCACACATGATGTGTATGGGTTCACCGGTGAGTCTATTATGCCAGTCATTATTTACAGCATTCGACCTAAAAAACCGGTCAAACATGTCCAGTTTAAAAGGAAATAAAGGTCATAACATATTGTTGTAACTAACTTTTTTCCAGTAGGATATGACTCCATCTTCCAAACAAACCTCAAAAACACCTTTCTAAGATCAACAGATTTCTCAGTATCAGGATGACACTTCAGGTTATATACAGTATTTCTCATTTAGGCCAATATACTTATAATACCTCCTGTGAAATTCTTGAATACTCCTGCCTATATGAAATGTGCAATCATAACAGAACCACATCTTAACCTTTCAAGTACTGAGGAATAATAAAGTCAATTTAGTGGAATAAGTTCTGCACAATCTGAACAAACTTACACAATAGTTGGCTGACTTTGATGTTACCCTAGTAGTGATGGTCGTTTATTCCATGGATTAAGGAGGCAAGGCCCACTCTTTGGTTTAAATGGATCACTGGTGCCGGTACACGTAATCATATCTTTGTTTTATACACTATGTATATCAATGCATATTTACAGCATCATCTCCTCAAAGGCTATCAAGACAAATGGAAACTGATTATTTTTTGATGTCCTCAAGCTGAGAAGATCAACAGAAGGCATATGCTAATTCAGTTTAGCTGTAGTCAAAAGATGTTGATCCTTATGACACTTTCTGTAAAATATGAAATGGAATGGAGGAAACATTTTTATATGCTAAAAAAATGTTCTGAAATTCAGGAGGTTTTGTACTTGTGCCCAAAAAGTTCTGGAGTTCAGGCGATTTTGTACTTGTGTCAGAAAGGTTGTGTAATTTAGGAGGTTTCTTAATTGTTCTAAAAAGTTTCTGAAAATTTGAGACGTTTCAACGTGTGTTCATAACATGTTCTTGAATTTGAGTTGTTTCAATGTGCAGTGTGTGCAAAAAACAGTTTGCTATTTGGGAAATGATCACAGCATGCAAGAATTTTGGATATTTAAAGAGAGATGGTAGTGTGTAATGGTGCTTCCGATCTATTCAGAAATCTATGATGTCTACATTCTAAATCTATGTAGACACTGTTGGATTGAAATGCTTGGATTTGAATATTATTTTAGCACAATACAGAGGTTCCCATATAAATTGTGGCCAGCACTTACAAATATGTAACAAATATTATTTACGAATATCTTAATAATGGATGAGCACAAATGTAGACCATCAGGTGAAAATTTAATTAAATACATTAATTATGTCACATGAACAAGATGGAAATAAATAGAGTATACATGTACTTCAGTGACCTAAAAGGTACCACGCATATATACTGGAGCCACACGGCATCAGGTCACAAATTTCAAAAAATGACACATTTAGCAAACAAATCAGGTATGTGGGAAGAATGTACACAAATAATTTGCTGTAGCTATACTCAAACACAATGTTGTAATAATCCAGCAAAAGCCTGTCATTTCCTGTTCGATATCAAAATTACCTTGATGTGAGTGGACATCAAGCACTTGAGAAGACAGAGTTTTCTTCCTAGCAGTTTGTGCACCAGCTCGCAATTTCGTGCACCACCTCAGTTTCGTGCCTCCTACACGAAGCTCGAGGACTAGAACAGGTAGTTTGTACCTGCTGGCATGTCTCAGACTGTGGTTATCTTCAGATTGCCCCAAAACATCATGTATTATAAGCACCACCTGGATGTTAAACAATTCTTACCGGTACCAAAGACAAAATGGTAAATTGGAATAACTATCATAGTGTCAATTACAGTGTGGTTACAGATTAGCTGTATGAAATAAAAATGTGGCAGAGTAATATAACATCTTCTTGTAATAAACCACCAGTTGTATTGCTGGAAGTGAAAATTGCCACAATACACCCTGAAAATATACCTGTGAAGCAACAAGTGTCCCTGGGTGAAGTGTAAACAATTATAGTCAGATGAAGGTAATATTCCAGTCGTAGCTCAGTTTGTCTATATATATATGCTTCATAGGAATATCATTTTCAGTTTCAAAGTTTTATATCCACCAGAAGTCATAATATAGCAGTATAGTGCTTTAGCATCCCCATAAATTGTTAGTGTATCTGGTATGGCAAGGAAATGGTTCAGAATCCAGTCTTTGGTCACAAGAACTTCACATGAAAATGCCCCAGATCCTGTAAGGAATACCTTTTATTCCGGTGAATACATCTCTCAATTCCACATTTACTAACATATGCACACAGCAAGAGTGAACAGCTCGCAAATTTTTTAAATTTTGTGCCTGTTACCTGCAGTCAACCAGTCAATTGTAGAGGAGAGAGACAAAATCCTGGAAAAGCCCAGGCATTCAGCATGAGTCTACAGCTCACATGTGTCTACCTTTCGTGTCTGTTACGAATTCACTAGTCACAAGCAGAGAGGAAAGACACTTCTTGTAAAAGCCAGGGAGTTATCCCCGAGAAATTCAAGTCTTCGGACACAGAAACCTCAAGTGTTCATGAAGTTCCCAGAATTAAATGCAACACTTGACACATGTCCGTCAGAAAGCTCTGACCAATCAGCAGGCAGTCTCTGCCTCTTCACTAATGAGCCTCGTTTTCACGCTGTCTCCCTTCAGCAAGGATTCAGAGTTATAGCCGGCCAGGTTGTATTTGTACAGTTTGTCTGGACTCTCCAGCTTGTCTGTGTTTTCCTCCTCTACCTCGGGCTTGGATCCAGCCTCATACCCACTGTCGCCGTTAAACTCTACATGAACAGGACTGTCCGAATGATGAGATGACACTTCAGCAGCCTCCGTGGATTTCTTTTTCTGTGAAGAAAATAAAAGAAAATAAGTCAGAGAAAGTCAAATCACAACAGCATTTTGTAACAGTAAATAACTTACAAGTAAATTTTCGCCCATGACTACCTTTCCACATTTTGCTCCATTCTGAGAATACTTTTGATCGTCAAAAAAAAAAAGCGTACTGACGTTTGTTTGGAAGGTAGTATATTGTCCCACTGGATAAATGTAAGATTCAGCACCAAAAACATTATTTCAGAACATATATTTGAGAATCATAAAATTTGGGGCAAAATTTTATATCACGTAACATATACCTGTGCCCTCTCCACATTAGGCATATTTGGAACAGACAAACAGACGGCCATGTGGACAATGTTTAAGATACTTTAATCCCAGAGGCTGTGTGGGACTCAAATCAAGCTACCTGTATACATGTTTGCCAATTCAACAGAATCCACCAAAGGAAAATACTAAATTATCCTGTAACAATTCAGAATTTCACGAAGGTACCAATGTTCACTTTGTATATACATTTCAGCAGCAGATTATATAAAGCTTCTTGCATAAAAAATGTTGACGCATCATTTTAGCTTTCGTATATTTCAATACCAGAAAGTAAAATTTAACGAGATGAAAAATGTAGACAATCTCATTAGGGGTATTATAAAGTTGCAAATAAGTTATTTTACCAAAAAAACAAAAAAATGTGTGTTATTTATTTTTAGTACAAATCACTTCAGCTGTTAAATGTAACCGCAAAATGTACACTTATGTAAGTATGTATGTAATAACAGACTACTACTGATTAGATATGGTTAATTACTACAATGAATAACACATCCTAGATGAATTCTGTGCGGTTAAAGAAAAGTAACAAAGAAATGTTTCCAAAAATATTTAACAGAACAATAAATAATACAAATGATGATAATACTGAAAAGTTTAGTAGCAATACCAGAGTGGTTTCAATTTGCCATCTGTTTGCAAATCTTACCCCAAATCAGTTTACAACAGCAGTCAGAAGCTGCACTGTGCACCCCTTACTGGCTGAATCTTTTTCTAAGCAAGAATAATAATGAGAAATACATTACACTGCCGAAGAAGACATCCATGTATGTGTTAGTAATAATAATGAGAAATATACTACAGTTAGAAATACATATAACATTCATTTTTGAATTTTTTGGTGTTTTATGCTGTACTCAAGAATATTTCACTTATACAGCAACAGCCAGCATTAGGGTGGGAGGAAATCAGGCTCTAAACCATGATTATCTGTAGACTTCCCACGTACGACCGAAGTGGAAGCCAGCATAAATATAAACTGAATAATATGTGATTTAATTTGCATGGTAACTAGGGTGTGAAATGACACTTTCTCACTGACTGATACCTTTATGTCTTTGGTGGGAGCAGTCTATAGCTCTTGACGTGTGGGGGATTTTACCTGTACGACTGTATCTATGGCTGCCTGAGATTGGTATTGTACCTGTTCGACTGTATCTATGGCTGCCTGAGATTAGTATCTTACCTGTACAACTGTATCTATGGCTGCCTGAGATTGGTATCTTACCTGCACGACTGTATCTATGGCTGCCTGAGATTGGTATTGTACCTGTTCGACTGTATCTATGGCTGCCTGAGATTGGTATTGTACCTGCACGACTGTATCTATGGCTGCCTGAGATTGGTATTGTACCTGTTCATCTGTATCTATGGCTGCCTGAGATTGGTATTGTACCTGTTCGACTGTATCTATGGCTGCCTGAGATTGGTATCTTACCTGTACGACTGTATCTATGGCTGCCTGAGATTGGTATCTTACCTGCACGACTGTATCTATGGCTGCCTGAGATTGGTATTGTACCTGTTCGACTGTATCTATGGCTGCCTGAGATTGGTATTGTACCTGCACGACTGTATCTATGGCTGCCTGAGATTGGTATTGTACCTGTTCATCTGTATCTATGGCTGCCTGAGATTGGTATCTTACCTGCACGACTGTATCTATGGCTGCCTGAGATTGGTATTGTACCTGTTCGACTGTATCTATGGCTGCCTGAGATTGGTATCTTACCTGTACGACTGTATCTATGGCTGCCTGAGATTGGTATCTTACCTGCACGACTGTATCTATGGCTGCCTGAGATTGGTATCTTACCTGCACGACTGTATCTATGGCTGCCTGAGATTGGTATCTTACCTGCACGACTGTATCTATGGCTGCCTGAGATTGGTATTGTACCTGTTCATCTGTATCTATGGCTGCCTGAGATTGGTATCTTACCTGCACGACTGTATCTATGGCTGCCTGAGATTGGTATCTTACCTGCACGACTGTATCTATGGCTGCCTGAGATTGGTATTGTACCTGTTCGACTGTATCTATGGCTGCCTGAGATTGGTATCTTACCTGTACGACTGTATCTATGGCTGCCTAAGATTGGTATTGTACCTGTTCGTCTGTATCTATGGCTGCCTGAGATTGGTATCTTACCTGTACGACTGTATCTATGGCTGCCTGAGATTGGTATCTTACCTGCACGACTGTATCTATGGCTGCCTGAGATTGGTATCTTACCTGCACGACTGTATCTATGGCTGCCTGAGATTGGTATCTTACTTGCACGACTGTATCTATGGCTGCCTGAGATTGGTATCTTACCTGCACGACTGTATCTATGGTTGCCTGAGATTGGTATCTTACCTGCACGACTGTATCTATGGCTGCCTGAGATTGGTATCAAAGTGTCAAAGCCTGTTGTATACTGCTACTTACTTTCAGTATGGAGAGCTGTTTAATAGCTGGGTTGTTTAATGTTAGACACACCAATGCTTTGATCCATGTGTGTTTATTTTTATTAATGTTACCACTTCTTGTTCTGTTATTTACTGAGCATTTTATTCAGGATTGTTGTTAGCAGGTACATTTTAGAACAACATGAATGAGAGATCAGAACAATGTAATATGAATGTTGTATGTAATATGAATCCCATTAATTTAAGTTCATGAAATTATTAAATTAAAACTGGGAAAGTACATAACTTTGAGACCTGTTTTTTCTCTGTTATTACACCCTTGCCTCATTACAACGCTGTCGTTGGGGTATACATCTCCAAATGTGTGCAACAACAGCCTGGTGATAAATTTGGGATACACATTTCCGACCTTGTTATATTGAAGCCAGTGTTGTAATGAAGCTTGTTATAATGAGGAAGAGGTGCTGCTTTGTCAGTTACCTGTATATACTGCATTAAGTGAGAATAGCTCAAAGCTGTTTGGTGAATCCCTTCATCATTACCCGAATGTTAACATCTGTACAGACATTTTCAACACACATCAAATTAACCTACTGATGGTTAAACACTTAAAGCACTATTAAATACAGCTTATTTACATACATGTGCACACTTCAGCTTTTTTGTCAGGTTAGTACAGCTGGGTGTGTACAGATGTTATATGTCACTTGGGTCCGTGCCACTCGGCCACACACAAACCTGTCTGTGCTGTGAGGGTGGAGAATCCCCCACGGTCAGCTCAATCTGAGCCTCAGTTACACTCGGTCGACTACTGGACGCCTCAGAGAACTCGTCAGAGTAGTCGAAGATCTGAGCAGAGGGCAGATACATCAGGATGGAGAAATCATAGGATTCTTAATTCAGCTGCCATGGCAAAACTTTCAGTCACAAGTGCTTTGGCTGTTGTGCAGGTTTTGGGGGTGGGGTAGTACATTTCAGATCTTTCAAGAGGGTTTTGTCACTGGATTTTTTTCTTGTTTTTCAGTCTTAACATATACCAGTATGTACACAACTTCATTTATTTTAATATTTACTTGTCTTTATATACAGATTGCAAGTTTTCAAACGGGACGTGTCAGTTGAAAGGAGACAATTCAATGTGTACACATCCAGGTTTTTGTTCATCAGGTCTATACCTCTCGCTTACAGCTCTTATGGATACTAATCCAGCAAAATGACCAATACTTCATTTAAGAAATGGCTCATGTTTATTTTAAAGCAAATCCTTGTAAAATTCCATTTTAATTTTTTTGGCTCATTTCTGTTCAGTACACAACATTCTATAAAATGAGGTTTATTACATGCTCTCGTGGTGTTACAGTAATTCTTAACCCTTTTTATTTGTATGTTTGCAAATGAGTTTATGAAAGCATATTCCCAGCTCATTATCCTGTATAGGTTGAAGCTCTGAAACTGGCCAACCAATCCAAATTTATCTCCAAAACTGGAAGGTTGTGTATAAATCTCACTGAAAGTTGGGTTATTCATATGCAAAAAGATTGAAAAAGTTTAGGGTGTCTGCAGTTGGGCTAGATAAGGAGAGATAACTCACACAACTGAGAGGGACCTTGTCCATCTGGGGATCCCACTCCAGGTCTCCCTCTCCGTGCATCTGCATGGATTGAGCGCTGACCGGGGAGTCGGTCAAAACCACCACATCTGGGTCCAGGCCGGCCGCTGAAAGCACAAAACACAGCACTGTGTTCAAACAGCAATCTCTTCCTCCGCTGACAAGTTTCTTTTGCGTATATGTATTTCTGCAATTGTTGTTTTGAACACCATACTCAAGAATATTTCACTTACACAAAGGGTGTCATTTTTATGGGCGGAGGAAACTGGAGCCCCAGTTGTGACGAAACTGTTGAAAAAAAAAATTTAATAACACGCAACGTGTACAACCTGACCCTCATTTCAGGATGATGACAACAGTGGTTTCTTGCTGGCTTTTCTACCCCCTAAAAAGAACTCCCACATCATCCTGCTTTAGGCCGTAAACAATTTCATGCTTGAAATGACATCATCATTCAGACATTACTTATGTTATAATCTTGGTACATCACTAGGCTGTCTGGTACTCAACCATTCCATCATTTACAGCTCTATATGGCTCTGATTCAGGATACAATGGAATAAGCTAGACAGGGGTTCAAGTGCACGTGACCGGGATTTCTCAGCTGGTAAATAAAAAAACCCCGTGGCCTTGTTAAACCATCGTCACCCTAGGCAGTCACACACAACTCAGCCTGTTTCATTCAAATGTTTTAAGTGAGTCTGTGTGATATTCAAGGCTATACATGGGCTCCAGGGCAGTTTCAAGTGGAAAACTTGGTAAAAAACAGAGAAAACAATTAGCTGGACTGAATACTGGGCTGTTGATGAGGTCTGACTTATTTATTTATTTATTTATCTGATGGGTGTTTTACACCATACTCAAGAATATTTCACTTATATGACGGTGGGCAGCATCATGGTGAAAGGAAACCGGGCAGAGGCAGGTGGAAACCCAGGACCATCCACAGGTTGCTGGCAGACCTTCCCACATATGATGAAGTCTGTAATGTTAAAGCATAGGCCTGAATGACCATGTGCTTATATCTATTTTTATCCACCACATAATGCATTCTGCTCATTTGCAATCATACACCAACTCAAAACCACTATCTGGCTTATTCTCCATCCATCTCCTAAGGGAAGCAAATTTTGTAATCTATAATTGAAGCAGCAGTGCACTCAACCTACCTGAATAGCATTGCCAGGTATGATAATTTGGGATGATAATTCATGCTATTGCAATCACTGGTATTGCTATTCATACAAGTAAATGGCACTGTTTTAAGAATTGCAAGATTTGCTTCCCTTGGTAGAGGGCTGGAGAACCCCAATCCTGGCATATGAAAATGGAAATGTTTACCTTTGGCTTTTCTTCTGCGCTCCATTTCCTCTAACACCTCTGATATGGAGGAGGCAGGTCGGTTAGTTTTTCTGTTCAGTGGTGGATTTAATAATGCCTCGTCTTCAGGTGACTGTAATCAAAACACCAGCTTTGCTAGAGTTGCAATTAAATTTTACATGAAGTTCTACAATTACCCAAATTACTAAGCGCTTTCCAGAATTTGTTGGCTAGGAAATTGCCTTTACTTTTCAACACAAGGTTGGGGTAAAATAGCCACAGGGATAAATACTACATTACGTACAGATGACAACTTACTCCACTTTGCACAGTCTTCCAAAATTATTAGTTTGTATTATATGGAGAAATTTTTGCAGAGGGCATATTTACTTTAAAGACAGGATCTTGAAGTATATCGGAATAGGATCCTGAAAAGAATATTAATTTCAGAATTCAAAATAATCAACAGTAAATGAGAGCTCCTTTGCTTTTATTGCACATTTAATCTTCTGTGAAATAACAAAATCCTTTTGAAGGACAAAATCATGTACAGAATAATATTAGGCAGGCCAAAATTATTTTTGGATTAATTCTACAAAATGCTGCATGTGCTACCTTCATCTTTGGGAAAAGAAAAACCTGAACGTACCATTTCTGGGAAATGATAGCCATTGGCTTCATGATGGTTCTGAGGGGAATCTGTACAAAACAGAAAACAAAAATAAAATATGGACTGAGATAACATGCATTCCATTTGACCATAGAAAAGCTATCTGAAACAGAAGCCTCCATCAAAAGTGTTTGAGAGTCCAACAAGGCTTCAGTCTTACCCTAGGACTAAAGAATACAGATATAAAACATTAATCCTTACACTACATATTAAAAAGTTAATAAACTTAGATTACAAACCAAAAAGGTTAACGTTTAAAAGTTCTTCTTAAAAACATAAACTGTATCATAGTTTAAGAGAACAAACCAAACTTTAAACCAATTAATATTTTTTACCTGAGATCTGCTGATTTTAATACAATTTAGGTGTTAAAATTGTTTCATGAATTCATTTAGAGGTAGACTTATGTTTCAATACATTTCCCAGCAAATAGCCTGGGACTGAAAATCATGACAAATCATGATTTGCCCTTCTTTTTTAACAAATAAGTATTTCCAAAAGACATTACTAAACCTAAAACATATATTTTTCACGTAAAAAAAGCAGGTTACAAGTACTTTATTTCATCAAAGTCATTTAACAAAGAAGAGTGGCTTACAGCTGAATAATTCAGATCTGTTTACTTTATGTGTACACATCTTATCCAATTCGCCACCTGTATTTATATGTATCAGCCAGATTTTAGGCTATTTTATTTGTAACATTTTAATAAACAACTCATATATATCAACAAATACATATGTATGTATAGATAAAGACACCAAGTGTGTATTTCACTTGCCTCAGTGTCTCAGAGAAAATCTGGCTGACAAAGGCCTATTTTATCTTGTACATCAAAAAACTATTATAATTATTATTAGATACAAGCAACATCTCCATTAATTTGTGTTAATAAAACAAAATTAAAACTCAACACATTACACACTGAGAAACATTTACTTTAAATCACCTGCTGATAATTTAATGGAACTTTTCACCGACTAACTGTTCTGCTGTATGAACCATAACAGAGAAGATTTATTAACTGGTGACAAAATTCCAGTGAAGTTACATGTGACTAACGATTAAATGGATAGGCCACTCAAAAATGAAGTTATGGTGAGTGGAAAGACCACTAGATTTCCACATTAAATGCAGATAGAGGTGTAGTACTACATGCATATGCAACCAGAGGCTGTTTAACAGCTGAAAGAAATGTGTAATGTCACTGTGCTTCAGCTTGTTCAATATGGTTGATGAAGCCCAACATACAATCAAAACATCTGACTGTGTTTAATTTGGTAGAAACAAAAAAAAACAAAACAACAAAAACACAAATATCGGTGAAGGTATTTTCAGATACAGTTTTCCAAGCATTTTCTCACTGACCACAACATCTTTGTGTGATCTTTTCCTTTAATCAGATAAAATTGCACAAAATTTTTCAGCAGCTTAGTACAGCAGGGTTGGTCAGCTGGTGAGATATTTCATGAAATTACAGGTGATTCATCGTAAACAAGACCCTGTTATGTGACGCAAATAAATACGCTCACCAAAACTGCTCTTAGAAAAATAAACCACAGCAAACCCCAAATTCACCAACACACCAAAATTAACTCATCACTCCCCTAAAATAATGAAGCCTCACAATTGCACTTGTCAGGAGACATTTGCCATAACAGCTGATTTTTCACAACGTTACTGAATGTACCATGTAATCTAATCACATTCATACAAATACATGGTAATTTAATGTATACCATAATACAATGATACACAATGTATGCATTGAGAGCTTATACACAACTGAAAGCACTCAATGGTGAAATGACACTGTTACCTGTAACAAATACAATCCGCATTTTAATTTCAAAGGATCTAATTTATTTTACAACAGTTAAAGTTATGTTTAAAACTTTTAATAACCATGATTCTTATCTCATCTGAATGAAGTTAAAATCCATTTCTGGTTGAACTAGGTTTTTAAAAAATTCAAATTTTTTCTTTTTTCATCAAAACAATTAACATCTTTGTGGACCACTTTTATACTATTGTCTGTGAATCCAGCTCTGGGTAAACAGGCTGTGGCTTTAAGTCAGGGGACTTGCAAGGTAACTGGTAAAGGCTGGTGGTGTACTGTAGGCAATTTTATTTCTTGTACCCATACATCTGTATATATGTATGTATGCTTGGGTTTTATGTCGTACTCAACCATTTTTCAGTTATATAACGAGGAGGAGTCCTTACAATGTACATACGTGTACACTGTACCTTCTTGTGGCAGGGCAAGTCCATGCCACCAAAGTGCTGCCTCCACTGGAACATCACTCCAAAGACACTAAACATGACACCCCACCCACTCCCATTTTACTGACACTGGGCTGATCAATCCTGTTCCCTTGCTCTGACCTCTCAGTGTTAGCAACATGTACCATGACCTGACCTGGAACTGATCCTGAATCTCCTGACACCAGGATGAATGCTTTAACCAATCGTCCACTGAGGCGGTTCCCAAAAATCTAACCACTGTCATGAAAGTGGGGCTAACCCCTCAGTCATTTATTTATTTGACTGGTGTTTAACGCTGTACTCATGAATATTTCACCCATACAACGACAACCAGTATTATGGCGGGAGGATAATTCCCCAGTAGGACACACTGATAAATATATACTGTTTTACAATTATAGAATATTCCACTTATACAACAGCAGCCAGCATTAGGGTGGGAGGAAACCCTCACCAGTTAGAGACCAGATGAAATCTATGATCATCTGCACCTTGCTGTAATACCTTTGCACATATGACAGGAGTAAATAAATAAAGAGCCTGGTTGTTTTGTGTATATTTGCCACAGTTCGTTTCAACTTAACAAGTTCAAATGCAAGGCGGTTAAATGTCAACAGCTTGTTAATAAAACAAAACCCAAACGCACCCTGATCCAACGTGCCTCCCGACACCAAACTAAACTCATCCATGGTTGCCAGGTGACTGGTGGTCACCTGACCAGCTGGAGGTGGTTTACCCAGTAATTCTGTACCCTTCAGCGGTTTCTTCAACTCATGGTACTCTGCTGGCTGCTTCTGTATGTTGTACCTCTCGTGTCGTCGTCGTACTCGGGCCAGAAGAAGGGCGATCACCAGAGCCACGATCAACAGGAACGCCACCAGAGTCACTGCGATAACTATACAGAGGGAGGAAATGCACAGAGATCACAATCATCTTCCACACAGCATCAATAAAAAAACGAAAATGCTTGCTTTTGTAATGAACAGCATTACAAAGAGAGAGCAATTTGCTTTTAATGAGATTTACTAAGGTAAATGACCTGAAATTTCACCCAAAAAGTCCATTTTTAGAGCCAAATCTAAGCAAGCCTTAAAACAGCTGAGTTTCTGATAAAACAGAACATGCAGAATCCGGCAAATGGGCAACTTAGTCATAGGCACAATTTTAGGTCATTTACCGAAATTCTCATGTAAATCTGAAGAATACTTAAATAGTAAAATCATCTGGTTTCTGTCTAAATACCTCTGGATCATTCCATGCTTTAGTCATAAACTCCACTGTCAACTGATGATTGGTTGTGCAGAACAGTTTGCTGATACAAAGCTCCTTTGCAGATTTAACATGGATATTTTAAGGGCATAACAAAATACCGGCAAGAGTATGTGTGGTAGTGGCACTGAACTCAGAATGGTCTGAGCCAGAGTCTACAGTGGACTTACTAATGGTGAGGTAGTCTGTGGATTCTGTTATTATGGGGACGATTCGCGTGTGATTGGTGACGTTGGGTGTCTGGACAGGCTGGATCAGTTCCACTTCTGCTGGCCCTTTGTTCCACGGAGGCATCGTCACAATCTGTCACAACAGCATTTATTTCCTTGGTGTTTTATGATGTACTCAATAATACGTCACTTTAATAATATACAACAGCGACCCAGCCTCATGGTGTGAGGAAACTGGGCAGAGCCCAGAGGAAATCCCAAACCATCTGAAAGATGCTAGCAGACCTTCCTACATATGACCAGAGATGAAGCCAGTATGAACTCTGACTGCATTACTGAAAGGCTCTGAATTCACTGTGCTGCTCTAGCACACTAACAGTTTGACCACATAGCACCATCATCAACATAAGTACATTAAAACACTATCAGTTTAAGGTCAAACAGCACAGTATGGTTTCTGTGCCCAAAAATCAGGAGAAATTGAGGAGAGGACATTCACTGGCCATATCTCCCCAGGAGGTGTTTGATGAAATTTCGTACTACTGTAGTTTGTGTCCATGCATCTTACATGTATAAGGCCATATATCCAAAATCCTCAACCTTCTCGCGTATAAAACAACTTTCAGAGCCATTTATACACCTTTTAAATACGATTTTGGAGGCAAAACTGCATTTGTTGGGTTAACCAGGGTTTCACAAGAAGTATAATTCTGATAAACTACACAGAATAATGCCCTCAGAATCTGCTTAACAAAAACATCTTGCAAACTTGCGAAAGGGTTGAATTAAGGTAAGAATGAACTAATTTATTCCTTTCTGCAGCTTACCTCTGGGCGAGACTGCGAGTCTGATGGGGAGGAGGGAATCTCCTGCTGAGGCTTCTCCATGATAGGTGGGGTGGGGCTACACGGCACAGGCTCCTCCCCCCAAGTCTCCACCGTGTCAGGCTCTGGGACCTGGTGCAGCTCCTTCAGCGGCTGGAAATTCAGTACACTGTTGGCGAGCGGGTAGTACACTACGTCTGTCAACAAAAGGGAGTCACACCATGGTATTCACAATCACAAAACAGTAGCACTGTAGAGGTGATTCACTGAAGATTAGTCATTCACGATCCTAGAATGGCATCAGCAACCACAGAGTAGCATCATAGTATTCACTATCAAAGAGTAGCATCATAGTATTAAAAATCACAAGAAATGCACATCACAGTATTCATAATGACAGATTAACATCAGGAGTATTCACAATCACAGATTAGCACGATAGTATTCGCAATCATCAAGAAGCCACATCACAGTATTCACAATCACAGACTAATATCATGGTATGCACAATCAGTAAAGATGGCATCGTGATATTCACAATCAGAAAGAGTCACATGTCATTGTGCTATCAGTTGAAAACAAATGGTGTTGACAACCCTGCCAAGTAATTTCATGGTTTTCAGAATCAGGAAAAGTTATATCTTCACCCATATGTACAATGACAACTATGATGCACCCATGATTTCTGTTATCCACAGTATCCTTGCCATACTTGTTCACTTACCATGCTCTATTACTCTCTTCGTTTAAAAATAACATAGCTAATTTCAGATAATATGGAACCCTTGAACTGGTCAAAATATTACAAGTACCCTACCTATAAGTAATTGACTTCTAACCATGCAATGCAGGAAAAAAATACTAGGAGATTAGAGATGCAATACAGAATGACTGACATGCTCTCTGAATTCCCAAAGAGGTCCAAATGGCACTTAACCCACCACACTCCCTCCCATTCCAAATTCAGCTGAAATAATTGCCTTCATGACTACAGTAGACAAATCTTACCTTCCGACAGTTAATCCTTAATGACAGGTATCAAAGACACTGCATAGCAAATGTACCCACAATATAGCTCAGCACTGTTAGCTTTATATCATTCCACGCAGTAAACAACAAGTATTTAGACTGCTTAACACTCCTCTGTGGAGAGAGACTGAGAATGAGCAAAAAAGTGCTTTTTGCAGGTGAGTTATATGATACAATCTGCCTAGCCAGCCAGTAGCACCTGTAATCACAGGTCACACCACCTTCACCCCCACAAAGCCTGAATGCCTCTATCAGCTCATCTGGCTAGGCCAGCTAACCGTGACAGGACTTGCCCGGCCACAGAAACTTGACATGGATCCATTAGCACAGTACATGACAGGCTTCTGAGGCCCTAGGAATTTCAAGGATATTTCTGACCTTGATTAGCATAGCAGGGATATATAAACATATTTTTTTCTTTTTCTGTTGTGGACAATAACTGGTGGATAAAACATCACAAGGAAAATAATAATATGCATGCATAAAATTCGATCAGATGACAATTAAACTCCCACTTCACTAGTTAACTCTTCCTACTTCACTAGTTGAACCTATGCCTTACCTCACCCCACCCTGACCCGGCAAAACAGCAATAAACAAAGAGTAAGCAAATCACTAGTTATTAGATTAAAACAATTTCTCCCCCAATCTACTTGAAACAGACAGTATGCTAAAAATAATTAGGAAGATAATATGTTGTGGTGTCTTGGACATCACATTTGTTAAAGTTCCTACACAGGCTTTATTCATGTGTTTGTTCTAAACCCCCATCTACGGATCACATCCTCAGTACAAAGTAGAAGTGCCATCTTCTCAAAGTTCTCACGCCTCTTGTCACCTGATAACCCTATGCAAAACTAGCCAAGCAGTGTAAATGACCTAATTTTTTCCCACAACAGTGATTCTTTGAGGAAAATAATGTCATTAAACATTACTTTTAGTGAAGGCACAAATATTTTTCCTCAAGGACATCACCGTACCTTCAAAACGAACTTCAACAAAACTTTTTCTGAGATCAACAGAACTCAGAATCAAGCAAAATGTGCAACTTGGTCATGATGAAATTCTAGGTTACCTAAAGCATATCCACTGTTGTGGATATGCTTTATGTGTCCATGTTCAGTAATTGATTTCATATCTTTTCACAGAATGTCTTTTGTTACTACCTCTACTGTATTAGCACTAAAAATGAACTTGAAAGAGTGCGTTTTAAGATGCACGTAAGACATAAAATATTACGTTGGTTCTGAAAGTTACATTTTTCCAGGTCTTTTATAGGTATAGTACATATTACATTTAACAGGAAGTTTAAATGACGATAGATAATCGTCATTTAGAAAAAACAAAACAAAAAAAAAAGAAAAAACAACTCAAAATAACTTTCTAGGTTTAAACAAAACTTTCAAAAGCTGACAATAAAGTAAACACCTTTATATCACGAATGTTAAAAACACATTTTTTTTTAAATTCATTACAGAAACAGGTTATGAAGTGTGCTTAAAAGGAAAAAAAAAATCAAACCAGGGAAAGGTAGGCATATTGCTATAATCTGAATAACATTTTGACCAGTTCATCCATGATCATGATGCCAATATACAGCATTTTCTTAAATACTTGTTCTTTATGTATGTATTTTTTGGCTAGCCTAATGCCATACTCATGAATTTTTCACCTAAACAGTGGCTGTCAGTATAGGAAAACTAGAGTGCCTGGAGGATAAAAACAACAACCTTTGGTAAGTTACTGACAAACTTTTTTACTGGTGACATAAAGATATGCACACCATGCAAGACAACTGGTTTTTAACAAAGGTAAGACAACGCAATCAGCCACTTAAGCCAAGAAAGCCTAAGCCTAAATCCAAGACCCAGTCTGAACCCACTCCCCTCCACACTGGTCACTCCATTACACAGGTGAGTCAATCAGAGCCTTAACCATGCTTGTAGTTTACAGGTAACACTAGGCTATTACAGGTGATAATACGTCCCAATTAGTACCCAGTTCCCTGTGACATGGAGAGAGGTGAAAATTGGTATCACAATTACTGAAGCTGTTGAAAGGATATTTGCAGCTGCCATTAACAACTGAGCTGGCACCTAGATGCAAGCCTTCACAGTTTCTAGCCATTCAAGGTCAAGTCCCATAGCTCTTTCCGGGAACATCTGTTTACACACTACTGTTCAACACTAACATAGTTTAAACATGTTTTCTCTTTTGAACACGTAACAAATATGTTTAGTGACTATACAGCGACATGCAACTATTACTCATTACTACAGGTGCCTATACCAGGTACAGGTATCAAATACACACATGTATTTATAAGCCCAGAGTTACTCATCAGCCTTCAGTTTGTAATGTTTCCATATTTGAAGTCAAAGATTTTACGAACAGTAATGACATTGTGAACGCCCTTACGTACATATCATCCATGACTAAGTTTCTCATGTTTCTTAAATATGAAAGTCCTACTGATATAAGAAAAGTGTGTTGAGGTTTTTGCCAAGCAGGCTAAAAACTTGTTTTTTGGGGGCAAAATTTAGATCATTTACATCTGCATCAAAGATATACAATTACTACACCTATTCTGAACAATCAGCATGGGTAGCGAAACAATTTTTATATTTCTGCTAAACTTTGTGATAATCTAATTTTTTTGCAATTTCTGGTCTCAAAAAATGAAATATTGAGTTCTAATATGGTGAGTAAACTGATGTGCAGGAGGTGACTGGATCAAAGAAATCAAGACAGAATTACCTACGGTAAAAAAAATTACCTGAGAGGCAGCCTGTGAAGTTGTGGTAATCAGAGAACCTGGGGTTGTTTAGCACCACTCCTCCAACCATGATCGTATCCACGCTGTCCAGGGTGTAGTCTGGGTGAACCACCGTGGAGGGCCTGTCTCGGTCCAGCTGTACGTACAAACACACAGACAGACAGACAGTCATAAATCACTAGCTCTGACTTAGGGTTGGAAACAAGAATAATACAATGACAGACCAGACGCTTTAACCTATGATCTTACTGCAACTGTTGTGGTAGACACAGACTAATGCTATCACACATGCATACAGAGACAGAAAGACTGACACACAGACATACTGACAGGTGGACAGATAGATGAAGGCATAGTCAATTCCAGACCTATTTATATATATATACATGTATACAAAATGTCTTTGGGATCAAAATAAATTCTACTCTACCAAACTCTGCTTTCAGATCAAGACGTTGAAAAGCATAATTAATTTCAGTATTATCATGATTATTATAACCCATAAACGTACATCTATATGAAGGGTTAAAACATGTAAAAGTTGTCTGGGAAAAATAATGCAGTAACATCATCTATTATAAAAACCACACATTAGTATGCATAATTTCCCATACAGCAATATAAACATTTTTGGTAAAGAACAACGTAAAAACATTTTTGTTTATATACATGGTGATTTCAAATTTTGTTTATAAAATGGTTTAAAACTATACCCAAAATTTAGGTTCACAATTTTAAATCATACAATCTTAAAGCACCACTGAAATAAATCAAAGGAAAAAAAAGTCCAACTGTATTTAAGCTGTTGGGAAACCCTCTTCTAAAGTACCCAATAACATATTTTGGAACAGCCGTGTCTGACCCAACAATCTCGGTAAGGAAGAAGCCAAAAACAAACTTGTGTGGGAATGTACAAGTCTGAGTTGAGCAAAATAACAGAGATGTTAAAAAAAAAAAAAAGGACTTGCATCGTTGACAGTCACACCCCCGAGTCTTGTTATCTGTAGCTGAAAGTATTCCTTGAGGCTGTGATCACAAAGATGTCTTTGACTTAAGTCAGACTTAGCCTATACTCATGGTATTAATCTCGGACTTTGAATTCCTATACATAATTTCATTTTTGTCAGGAGGGTCTAGGACGACTCTTAGTATTGAAATAAAATTTCTTAACGTGAATCACTAGTTTATTACAGTAAACTGTCTTGAAGTTAAGACTAAGTTAGATGAAAGTATAAGACTGCTTTGTGATTCTGGGGGCTGATTCTAGAGACTTGTCACTGAACTTCCCACGAGTGTAAAATCTGAGACAATTTCACATGTACAACTACCACTCACATGAAGAAACATTTTTTTTTCTGTGGTGAACAGGATGTGCAAAGAAGGACCTGTACAGAAGTGTGACATCAAACAACTACCAGATGGAATCAGACAAACGAAAAAATAATTTGTTCAATGATAAGTTTCCCTGATTCTGCTGGTACAAAAAAAAAAAAAAAAAAAAAATCAAAGGATATATTATACTTTTCACATGTAGTTAATACAAATCATAATGAAGTACCATATATCTAATAACAATTCCAGCATGCACTGCAACAGGAAAGCCATGCATTCAAAAGTTCCAGCTAATAATGCAAAATGCAGCTTTTATAGATACAATATGCTGAAATTACTTCCTCCCAGCCCATTTGAAAAATAAATGTTATATTTTCAAGCCTTAAAATGTCATATTATAATGCTCCAAAAAGCCAATTTTGAAGCGAGCCCCATACAGGGTTCTAGCTGAATAGGATTTTTTCACTGATTTATCTTTCCCACAAAACAAGAACCAGAAACAAAGAAAGGTGTTCCTTTTGGTGAACAAGCAGATAAAAACAAAGCACAAAATTTTTATACAATATCCAAAATGAGCAAACACCATTCATGAGCATTGCTTAACTATAAAGTGTACTCACTTCTGCTAAATCAATTACACTAGACTTATTTCCTTCATATGGGTCCAGCTATGGACGGATAAACAAAACAAACAACTTAGGGCAAACTTCAACACAATCCAAATTATTTCAGTATGCACATCTGCATTAATCATATTAAGAATCAGAAATAACTGGACTAGGCTTCCACATGCTAGATGAAAAGTCCTGTGTAAAAACAACAATTTCAGAAAAATGCCTTAGGTTGACAGCTGCATGTCAAAAGGTATGTAAAGCCTCATAAAAACAACTGAATAATAAAAACAGCTGGTGAATTCTGGAGTAAAACATAAAGATCCATTTCCTTTTTTGGAACAATGGCCAGGGTCATTTACATTATAAAACTTAACAAGTTTGGAACAACGCAATAACTTCATATCATAATTGTGAAGCTCTGCTGCCTTACATCATTATAAACCTAGAAACAAAGACGATAGTTAAAATTTGCAGTGCTAAACTACAAAGATCTTGTCTTTCTTTTAAAATGCAGCTGTATGAACATTTTCGATAAATATTTCCATCTATGCCTAGTTATTTACATGTTATGGTACATGTACATGATCAAAACATGTATACAATGTCTATAAATTCAGTGGTGCTAAATTATGTGTAATTGTGTTTTCTTTTTAAGTACACACACCTTATAAAGCTGTGTACATAACAAAAGGTTAAACACCTTTCCATTAAAACTCAATAGAATCTGAGAATGAAGGAAAGGGAGCAATATAGCCATGGACAAAAATTTAGGTCATTCACAGCATTAAACGACAAGTGTTTTCACAAGACACCAAATCACACGATAATATTAGTGGAACTGAAACGATTTGATTATTGCAGTTTTAGCAGGCATTTCTGTGCATCATACTTGAAAGGTTATGTTGTTCCATTTATAAAATTCTTATGTCAAGCAACTGTTGAAATAAACAGCAAAATGATTGTAAAAACTTTGTAGCAGAATTTCAAGTCAATATGGTAAGAATTGGTCGACAAATGAAAGTGTTAATCTGAAAACAAAGATCATGCCTTAAATGCCTAACACAAGATGCAGCTTAGCTCTCTTTGGAAAAAAAAAATGAGAAACTGAACACAATGCATCAGATATGCTTTTGTACCTTTAATATTTCTCAATGCAATAAAAATTAGCATTAACATTCCAGGTTCTTTTAAGGCTTGTATTCATACCAAACAGGGGAATAATAAAAAAACAAAAAATAATTTACGGCTTACCACATTATTTAAAAATGACTAAGCAAGTTTAAAACAGAGAAATTCTAGACTTACAGTTAAACTCAATTCTGTCTGTCTGCGCTTGTATTCCAGTTTGTGTCTTTGGTCGTCTACGAAGGATCCAGATTTCTTTACAATATCTGGAAATAATTTATTTCAATTTTGTTAATTATATGCAGAAGAGACTTGTTTTTTCTGTTGGTCATTTTTTTTTTGTGGAGGAAACTGGAAGGCCCTGGGTAAATCAGCAGGCTTTTGCAAGTTTCCAAAAGTCTGTTGAACTCTTCAGAGAGGGGCGTACAGCAATAATAATTCAACAGCACAAGCCTCACTGATTGCTTAATATCACCAAGGCCCGGCAAACACTGAGAGCAGGAATGTGTTTACAGCAAAGTGCACATAAGCTACAGTGCAGCGGCCATCAGCTGGGTATACATTCAGTACACTGTTAACTGATACCGAGGACAACAAAATGTTACCATCATCTACCTACAGAGACTTGGCCAGCTGCTGTTCATTGGTATGATGAACAGTCACCGACTGACGCCCATGATGAAGTTGTGCATGCCTGGATATTTTCAACGAATGCATGTTATTGTTACCTCACGTTCCAACTCTCCATGTACCATTCAAACATTGCCATCGGAGGTAGGATTTCATGTGAATGTTGGAGAAAAACAAACTCGCTTTTTCTTACAAATTTTGAAAGAAAATTAAAATCAAAGAAATCAAAAGTATGTAGAACTGCTATTCATCTTCATTGTTTACATGTCATAAATAATTAATGCAGATCTAAGTGCAGGCAGAGTAAGCAATCTTCACCCTCAAATTTAAACCCATGATCAACACAAATTGCACATCTCCATGTGGGGAATGTCATCGACTTTGTATTCATATGGGCGGACTACGTGTGCCCTGTTAATCTATATCCCCCTTTCAAACTATATTGCATGTATGAATCGTTCGGCCAATGTCCACAGTGATCGATGCACCACTCTCCTGATGCCACTATCTGGATTATTTAAGACAGTAAAGTCACTCACAGGTTCCTGTGCCTAGGTCAGTCTCCACAACCACATCTCCCAGTCTGGTCAGGTACACTAGGATATAGTCTCCTGTCCTATCAACAACACACACACCTACATGTCAGCTGGAGTAACAAGATTTCAACTTTCTAGGCTTTTCCAAACCCCAAATTCACATTTTCCAGGATTTGTCACACCAAAAATTCACATCTAACCAAGCTTTTCCGTACTCGAAATTCACATTTCCAGGTGTTCCATACCCCAAATTCACATTTCCAGGTGTTCCATAGCCCAAATTCACATTTTAATGGCTTTTTCTTCACCAAAAAATCACATTTACCAGGCTTTTTCATACCCCAAATTCACATTTAGCAGGCTTTTTGTCACCAAAAATACATATTTTCCAGGCTTTTCCATACCCAAAATTCACACTTTCCAGGATTTTCCATGGCCCAAATTGACATTTACCAGGCTTTTCCATACCCTAAATTCACATTTACCAGGATATTTGAAACAGATGGAAGTAATGTAAAATGATCTTTTTAGCTAAACTTTAATTTTCATAAACAGAGAAAAGCATCATATCAAGGATGCTGCATTAAAAAATTCTCAAAGAGAAAGTCAGTATACTGCAGTAAACAAAATCAAGCAAAATATGACACTTGAAAAAAACATCAGGCAAAAAAAAAAAAAATCCAGATTTTTCTTTTCCCCGCACGTGAGAGGAAGGTCCCAAAGCTTTCAGACTCACCTAGAACTGTAGACAAAAGCCAGGACGACCCTCTCTGTGTTAGCTGTGCTGTTCGCGGTGAAGTGAACTGTGAGACGTTCTGTGCTGGTAGATGCAGCCAATGATGTGGCATCCAGCTTCACCTGCGATTTGACCACAGTGTTCCCATCAAATATACCAGAGGGCTCTGCAAAGACACAAGTGCCCCCAAAGATAAGAAAACCAGGATTTCATGTTATTAATACATGTACAACCATTTGACTGACTTGGATTACTTGTTTACGAGTGTTGTGCACTGTACTTGATAATACTTATGCAACAGCCGGCTGCATTATGGCGGGAGGAAACTGGGCAAAGAAATGGAAATTTACCATGACCATATGCAAGTAGCTGGCAGAATGGAGAAACCTGTATTTGAAACTATATTTCTTTTGCTATCCTATATCTTACACAATTTGTACGTTCCCACCCTCTCAGTGATTGTGGAGCATTGGTGGCAAGAAGTATTTCTTGATGCTCATGTGTCTGTGTGCCCAGTTCAGTGAAGACCAAAGGTTCGTCCATAACCAAAGGACAGTGGCTTATGGCAAGCAGTCTGGTTTCTACCACCCATAAAATTTACTGTGATGGTGTAAACAAAAATTCTTGAATAAGGCCTTAAGCAACAATCGAATAAATAAATCAGCATGTTTTACACTGGTACATTCACCTGTCTGACAGCAATAAGAGTTCATACAGTCAAACTGGTACTTTTACCTGTCTGACAAGTGATCCCTGAGTAGTAAGAGTTCATACAGTCGCACTGATACTCTCCTTCCCATAATTCCACGCAGCGACCTCCATTCTGGCAGCCCTGCTTTTCACAGCCTGCGATACATCCCACAGATGTACCTGGGCATAGCAAAAACAGAACCATTCATCCACAGGGAAGTATTCTCGCAGTGAAAATTTAAGTATTTCCCATTCTAATTAATCATTAGACTCAGTACAATTAATAAACCAATCTTTAGATGCTAAACTCATGATTTTAAGATCAAAACCACCACCGTGCTAGCATGACCTACATTTATAAGTATAAATTATAAAGGTAGAATACTTGCATTTTAATTTTCATTTGTGATGAAATATTTCTGATAAGATACCATTTTGAAACTCTGCAGACCCCTCCAAATCGAAGATGTACTCATTGCTGCGGAAGCCCCGCACACAGCCATGAAGAGTTGCTGGTGTTATTTTAGACTTCATCTCCATGGGAACACCCCCCACATAGACCCTGAGAAAAGGATCGGGTGGAAGCTCTCCTCTGATAGGTCGCACCGATTCTGGCAACATTAAATATCAGTTATATAAATGGGCCATTGCATCTTTTATTTATATACCCATCCTAATTCCTCAACCTTTTCACATATGAAAAAGCAACTTTCACAGCAATTTTTGCACCTTTTTAATTTGATTTTGGAGGTGAAACTACATTGGTTGGATTGGTCAATTCTGGGGCTTCACAGAAAGTATAATTTCAACAGAGAACAATTACTTCAGAATATTCCTGAATAAACACCTGGCAAAGATGCAAAGCGGTTGAAGAAGACTGGTCTTTCCATTTTTACTTTATGATATTTGCTTTGTGTGACAACAATCAGCTTTAAGAGTGGCTAAATTCTGAGACATTAACATTATTTTAGTAAACAATGTGAACTGAATGACAGTATGAAAGTTCAAGTTTTTTCTTTTAAAATAATGAGTCTGACTTGAGCATAATGATATTTACTTCCTTCTGAACTGAAGATGACATTAACACATCAACAACACGTCAGGTCTAGTTTGCCACGCTATCCACAGGAGTTATCCTACTGTGGAGTGATATGCTTCCATCTTACTGTTGGTCAGAGGAGATTCTTTCTGATTGGCACAATTTTGGCCTGAAAATATGGGCTTAACACTCTTGATGTCTGACACTGCTAATGCTTACTCAAAATTTAGTGGAATTTTTTAGCTATCTGCCATTTTCGTTTCTTCACGCTCCACAAATAAGTTCACATCACAAATTCATGGTAAAACATTTAACTGCTCTAAAAGACAATATTACCACAAAACAGCACTCTGCAGAGACACATGAGACAAGACTGACAAACATTCATGCTTTGCACTGGCACTGGAAATTTGTGGCGCCACCTGTCCTCTTGCCAGGGGTGAATACTCTTCAAGACAGTATTCTTACCTCGGGAGTTAAAGGGTTTGGAGAGATAGGTCTTCAGCAGAGCCCTCTTCTGCTGGATCACACGGCTGATTTTACCACACTGTAGTTTTGTCCAGCCGTTGTCCAGCTTCTCAATGATCACCTGTTTCCAGTTGCCATCGTTCAGGTCTGTGAACAAGGAATATTGTTCAAGAGACATGATTAGGTTATTTTATGTACTTTTTTGTTATTTGGTTGCTGAAAATTGAACGGAAGTTGCTGTGGCTAAGTTTACCCGAGAAGGAAAATGGCCAAAGCTGGTTGGTGGGTATGTGCCCTAAAATTTTGTCCAGGACAAAGTTGCTCATTTTTGCAGATTCTGAGAGTTCTATTGATTGTAAAACGTTGCTTTAAAGGGTTTGTGTGGAATATACACGTAAGGGGATAGCCTCCTGCAAAAAACGTAAGTTTCAGTTCCAAATTCCATTATTTTATGGCCTTTATTTATCTCTAAACATGAACTTTCTTGGGCGAAATGTTAGGCCATTTACAGTACTTGATGCCCCTACTGATGTAAACCCACAGCCAAGGTTAACACCATAGAGAAGCGTAATGATCCAGGTGCCTCTTAGCAATGAGATCCATCCCAGCTGAAATTGGCTTCCTTTCCGGTCGTAGGTTGGAAAGACTGCCAGCATAATGCTGGCTGCCATTGTATAAGAGTAATATTCTTGAGAACGACGTAAAACATCAACAAGCTAAATGAATATTACATGTATTTCTAGCAGTGCAGTAGCTGACAGGTCACCTGCCAAGGCATTATGATGTGATAAACTGCCACTCTCGGGAAGTGCCAACTGCCTAAGGACAGAGGTGGGGCAGACAAGAAAGAATGCCTAGCTACAGGAGCTATACAGTATCATCTGGGGAGATGAAGATCATTTCCAGCTGTTCCTTCATGACCTCAAGCCAACATGCTTGTACATGTATTCATTCATCCTTCACCGTGACCAACACAAACTTTTGACACTACTTCAACACTGGCCTTTTCCAACCCTGTGTGAACTGTGACAATACTCTCACATTGAATAATATGAGCTCTTGACTCTATTAAACCTTGACCTTTGCTTACCTCTAACCGATATGAACTCTTTCACTGCATGTAACCTTGACCTTTACTCACCTCTGACCTGTATGAACTCATCTATGATGTAGGTCAGTGAGTTGTACAGAAGGAGTATTTCTCGGGCATTTCTGAGTTCTAACTGGATGAAGTTGCTGAAGTGGTCGTGCATATAGAAAAGGAGAGCATTGGCCTGGAAGGTTCGGAAGCTGAAGACAATTGAACCAGACAAGACTTCGGGAGTTGTTGCATTCACTTCTAGATATGAGTGCTTCGCACCATCAATGGTGGCCATGTTCTCATCAATGTCTGGAGAGAGAAGAAATGCTGTTCATCAAGCAACTTGAGAATAAATTCAGGTACACATATTAACTTACTAAATTTGGAAGAAAGATAGGCATGATTTGGTGAAATACAATGTAATCCCACACGCCAAGTTAAGGTGAGGATTTCAAGTCATGCCATCACTGTATCGCCACATCTCGAAGATCTGAGTAAAGATGACAAATTCCTTTCCTGGTAACATATCATGCATGGAATGGTATTGGTCTATTTACGAATTGGGGACATCTGACGAGACACTCTGATTGTTGTCAAGCTGTCACCAACCCTAAGTTTTCATACACTATGCCTTTTAAGAACTCATACATATGTCTAGGATGTGGGATTTTCCCTGCTGACAGTTGGAACCCAGGCGTTCAGCATCGGTACTTAATCTATTGACAGTGGGAGCCCAGGTGTGACCAGGTGTTCAGAACAAGTACTAACTCTGTCGAAAGTCGGAGCCCAGGAGTTGATCAAGGGTACTTACCCTGTTGACAGTTGGAATCAGGCACGACCAGGTATTCAGCACCAGTGCTTCCTCTGCTGACAGTTGGAGCCCAGGCTTGACAAGATGTTCAGCACTCGTACTTACTCTGTTGACATTTGGAGCCCGGGTGATCAGCACTGGTACTTACTCCATTGACAGTTGAAGCCCATGTGTGACAAGGTGTTCAGCACTGGTACTTACTCTGTTGGCAACTGGAGCCCAGTTGTGAGCAGGTGATCAGCACCTGTACTTACTCTGTTGGCAGTTGAAGCCCATGTGTGAAAAGGTGTTCAGCACTGGTACTTACTCTGTTGACAGTTGGAGCCCAGTTGTGAGCAGGTGTTCAACACCAGTACTTACACTGTTGACAGTTGGAGCCCAGGTGTTCATCACCGGTACTTACTCTGCTGACAGTTGGAGCCCAGGTGTGACCAGGTGTTCAGGCAGTGACACTTGTACTGTCCCCATGCCTCCTCACAGGTGGCACCGTGTTGACAGGGACTGGACTGACACGATGCAGTACACCCAGCCTCTACCTCCTCTGACCTTCAGACACAAATAATACAATGTTAATACTTATAAACTTAATTTATCAAGTGTCTCCGGTGCAAGAAATTTGATTTCCATCACCATTTTATAAAAATGATAATCTGATTTAATGATGTAAACTTCAAAGTTTTATTTGCACTTGCCACAGATTTTCAAATTTTAGTTTTACACAACAGTGAAATCCTTGTCTCATTTTATAAATTTGCATTTTTTTCTTTCAAACTAACCCTTGCTGCCATGTGGAGTTGTGTTAAAATAACAAAAGTTTTGTGTAACAGTCTCAGCCAGATAGTAGATAATCAATTTATTACATTCAGATACTGTATTGGGAAATGTAATTTACTTTTCTTCGGCATATTTCACCAAATCCACAAGTTTGTTGTTGTAGACCACGCCTCTGACACAGCCTATGATTCCGTTGTTAGAGCCAGCCAACCTGTCACAAGCATGGCACATGAGTAATTTATTGATTGATTGATTTATGGTCGCTAATGTCATAGATTCAAGAGTAACTCCACACATAATACCTAATGATCTCTATGAAAGGTCAAATATTCTAGAACATCCTGTAATGCAAGAAGCAAGAAGCAAAGAAATTAACAGCTTGGAATTACTATGTATCAAAACAGTGCCTCTTGGTGTCAAACAGCAACCATAAAAAAGGAATCAAATCAAATTCTTCAATTTCACATAATGTTCTGATTGTTACGTTTCTGCAATTGGCCTTGACTGTGAAAATAATTTCAATTGCAAATTTTACAGTTTACAAGTGTCAATTAATGCCTAGTAATGCCTTTGTGCCTTTAGGTGTTTTTTTGTTAGATCAAAAAAGGATTGAACAAAACATTTCTCAAAATTCTCCATATGCCATATGAAATCTGTGTACTGTAAATATACACATATTTATTTAATTCCTGTCCAGATTTGCCAAAATTTTCTTTCGTCTCTTTCCCTGACATAATCCTTGATTTTTGGTGTGGTGGAAGGAAGGAATCTGCAAATCAGGCAATCATGACGTAACACACACTAACGCTGCTCTAAATCTGGCCAACCTGCAAACTGTATGGTTTCATGTCCTTTAATAAATTACCAATGATTCCTTTGATTCTTTGCCAAATTTTCAGACTAAGCCTAAATGAATGTCGCAGTTCCATATACTTACTTAGTCCCTGGACTGCCGATGAACATGGCACCTTTAAACCTTGCCAGTCTCTCTCCCTTCTGCAGGTCAATCATTTCCGAGGCCTCATTCAGTGTAAAGCGAGCGTTGGTGCGATCGTGTTCCACTTTGACCTGATTCCACAGGCCGCTGGAGAATGTGGCCTTTGTCCGCAGAACAATCCGCCTTTCAACACGCCCAACACTGTAGGAAATCTCCAGCTTGTGGTCTGCAAGAGCAATCAAAAATAAGGCGAGATAACTCTAGGTATTTTAATACAATGGGATGGATAATCACTCTACAGCTGTAATAAACTTTGTGTAAAGCTGCACTTTTCTGTTACATACAATATACCGTTGCAAGGAAGCATCAAATAAAAAGTTTTCAAAGGCAATGGAATATGTTTTCTTCCATAAAACATACTCGAAGTTACCTAAGATTCTGACCATGACTAAATTGCTTATTTTCCTTATTTTGAGAGTTCTATTGATTTTAGAAAGGTGTTCTAAGATTTGTTTGCTAAGTGGGATCATATCCTACAGAAAAAATCTAAGAGTCAGCATCAAAATAATCTTTAACTATTAGAAGCCTTACTTTGCCTCTAAAAATGCACTTTTGGGGTAAAAATTTAAGGTCATTTAGGGTACTTCATCAATCTAAAAGAATGACATACTTGCACATCTTTTATATAAAGGCTAAAGAAGACAAATCCAAGCAAATAACTGAGAGAAAATAATACTCCGAAGTTTCTCTCTCAGCTCACATTTAAAAGCCTGGTCAACCAATAATGATAATCTTAAAATATCAGTTAATGGCAGAAATCTTTAATTCCACTCAAGAGAATCGGGCCCCAAGATCAGGAAGCTCTCTTCGGCTTAAGTCTGATTTAGTCTGAACTTGTGACAGTAATTCTTGGCTTAGAATTGAACTCAAATGCTAGTAAGGTGTCTTTGGGTCAATCACAATTTAGCATAGTAAAGTGTTTTGAAGTAAAGATTAAGACAGCTTCATGATCCTTGGACCTGGATCTCTCCTTCTAATCGATAGTACACATGTTCAACTACTATAACAAACTTCAAACTGACCAGTGCTGAAATCTTTATTGAAGATACCTGGAAATACTGTCAAATATTTATGAAGCCTATTTAAAGCAAAAACAATACACATGTACATATCTACATTCAATTAGTTCTAATTTTTACCTTTAGTAAATTCTGTTCTTTTGGTATTCTAAAATCCATGATTATATGATACAGGATTACAGGATAATATTTCTATCAGTACGTGGGAAGATCTGACAACAACCTGCAGATGGTCGTGGGTTTCTCCCAGGATCTGCCCAGTTTCCGCCGTCCATAACACTGGCCACTGTAAGTGAAATATTCTCAAGTATGGTGTAAAATACAAATGAAATAAATAAATAAATATTTGTATTATTTTATATCCCAAACGATGGTCTTGGGAGTTTCATACCTTCTAGGAGCGTCATGGTGAGGAAATCCCCTGATGTTTGGGGACTACTCTGGTGAAGCAGGGTGGCTGAGGACTTGTCTGTCTTGAAGCTGACCTGCAGGTCCCCAGCTGACCACGCTGGGGCAGTCAAGTAGGACTCACTCGTCTTGAATGTCACAGCAGTTTCATATCTGTGGTCAACTGAGGACAAATATCCATACATGTACAATGATTTCAGTCTTAATGTTTGTTAATAACTGAATTGTTTTTTTTTACTGGAACGTAAGCCCATTGTTTCCCTTTTCCTTATACTTGATTGCAGACCTAATGTTTCCATTTGTCTTTTCTACAAAAAGCTTCTGTTTCACCTGCATTCATATAGGTAGATTCACTGTTTTCCTTGTGTCTTTTCTAAAAGCTACTGTTTCCAATATTTTTATGTAAGAAAACTGATTCACTATTTGCCTTATGTCTTTTATGCATGTACAAGAAGCTTCTGTTTCCCATGTATTTTTGTAAGAATGTATACTCACGGTTTCCCTTGTGTCTTTTAAATGTTTCCGGCTGTGACATTGAGTTTTATGCTGATGACGCCATAATGTACAACGCTTCCAAATCTTTACCCAAAATTCAATCAGAATTAAACTCTAACATGAAACTTATCAATCAGTGGTGATTTGAAAATAAACTGCTTCTTAATGTGTCCAAAACAAAGTCCATCCGGATCTGACCAGAAATTAAAAAACTGTCATCAGTATTCACTCAATGTCACGGTTAATGGCCAGATAATTGAAACTGTGCAAAATTTGAAGCTCCTTGGCCTCCATATAGACCGTACACTTTCATGGCGGAGTCACGTTGACTCAGTGTGCAGTACTGTGTCTAAGCTATTGTCAATACTGAGGAGGCAGAAACATTTTCTTCCCTTTAAAACAAGACTATTATTTATAACAGTTATATCCTTGCTCATTTAATGTACGCTGTCCCAATTTCAGGCAGCTGTTCCAACGGCCTACTTGATCGAGTATATAAACTTTAAAAAATTGTTGCAAAATTTACCCTAGACAGAAATAACAATAAATCATCAGCTGAAACTTTTGAAATGTTAAACTTAAAGACCATACATTATCTAAAATCATGTACAAGCAATCAAGTAAAAATTCCCTTTCCCCACACAGAACAACTCTTGTCATACTCTGCGGCATTTCAGTGGAACAGTCTGCCTGCCTCCGCTCAATCTGCTTCCTCAGTTAAATCGTTCCAAAAATTTGCACCCAAAGTGGCAGAAAATGCCAAACACATTGTAAAGCCTTGTATCTTTGTATGTAAATATATACATATGTATAACTTTGAACTAATTAATGCTTCATGTATTTTTGTTTTGAAAATAAACATAGTATCATTATTATTTTTATAGTATTGTTATTCTTATACAACCCATATTTTCCCATGTTTGTATACAAGAAAGCACATTCACTGTTTCCACTGTGTCTTTTATACAAGGAACTACTACTTCTCATGTATTTATTTAGACACATTTATTCTTTCCTTTGGGTTTTACACAAGACCGATTGTAGGCCTACCATTTCCCCAGCACTCCAATGGTCCCAAAGTCACCACTCCTTGACCCTTGTCTTTCAGGAATACCATCTCTGTAATAGGCAGGTGTTCTTTGATAGTGTTAAAGCCCCGATCTTCTGTCCACTGGCGAAGGTCTGTACATAACAGAACAATGTATAACGGTCACCTGAATGTAATAAGGATAGTTGTATTACAGGCACAGCGCAGAATCTCTACAGTAACAATCGGGCTAAATGTTATCTATGGCATGCTACTAGCTCACCCTTGGTGGGATTCTCCCCTTCCACTACCACAAGTTGCTATGCATTTATTTGATCGTTGTTTAGCAACACACTGAATAAATGAATGAACGATTATGGTTTAACACCACTATTTCAGCTGGGCCCATATTAAGGCGAGAACATGTTCAGATCCACCAGATTCCATGGGTGGAGGAGGAGTGCCCAGCATAATCCACCAGTCTTTGGCAAACCACTGACAAACTTTCCCATGTGTGATGTACAGATATGCACAATATACTGCTGGAAGACGAGCAGTCCTCAATGAGCGTTACACTGCTCAAAAGCATACATGAATCCTTGACTCTTAACTGTCACCAAGGCCTCATAAACAGAGGGACTCGCCCCGTTCACATTTCCATGTTCAATACCGGGATTTAACCTGTATCTCTTTGTGAACTTAAGACAAGTGCCTCACTACTCAGCCACAGCTCACTCCCCTGCTATACATGACAACAGTAGTTTATGGACACGGTGATCAATTAAACTCCACTGTCTGTCTACAGTGTCAACCACTGGCACAACAAGTGTGGGTTAAATCCTGACGGGTAAGGAATCTGGATATTCTATAATTCATGACAGGATAGTCCTTTCGTATGTATGCATGTATGTATTCTTTTTAGGTAACAATTATTCCGTCATATGACGACAATCAGTCCTTAGAATGTGTGTGTATATACTATGCCATCTTGTGGCAGGTCAAATCCATGCTGCCTAGGTGCTACTGCCACTGGAACATCACGCCAAAGACACGAGACATTACACCCCACCCAGACGCATTATATTAACACCTAGCGGACAAGTTCTGTTTCCTTGTTCTAACTTCACAGAGCTGAGCGCCACGCGAGGCAGCAACAAATACCATTTCTGAAGTCTCTTGTATGATCTATCCCAGGTTTCATACCGGAATCTCTTGACCTTGTGGAGTGTTACTTAGGACAAGACTACCCCTTATCAATACTGCTGATTACATTGCTCTCGGTAGATAACAAGGAATACAACATATTACTGATACAACTCACCTGTGTCACAGTTACAGGCTGTACCTGACTGAAGACATGTGTTGTTGTTGTTAGCACATTGACAGTCCCCGGGCTGAGATGTTCCCAGGTAATCCAACACTTGGCCATCAGTTGTCTTAAACCAGGTCAGTTTACCCAGACTGAAAGTCATTATTACATCAATCAATATTATATATATTTATATATATTTCTTTCCATGTTTCGATCTATTCTTGATATACGACCACCGCTATTAAACCGGACTTCAACTCAAAGAGCCATCAGGGCCTAATTCATGAAAATAGATGTAAAAAAATTAATAATACAATTGATCTAAAAGGCAATCCTGCTTTTTCAATGCCACAAACATGAAGTCTTGAATATTTGTTCTATTATTTTATATCTGGGTACAGATGTTAGACTCACTCAAAAATACTTCATATGTACAACAGTGGCCAGTATTATGATGGCAGGAAACTGGACACAGCCCAGGGGGAAACCCCTGACCCTCTGCAGGTTGCTGGCGGGCCTTCCCAAGAAACGACGGACAAGAAAGCCAGCGTGAGCTGAACTTGAGAACTCACAACGACCGTTTTGTGTTGATGTAACATGTATTGCTCTCACCTGAGTTTGGCATCTTTACACTGGTAACTGATGTGCTGACGACATCCTAATGAACGCTCTGTGAGGGCCTTCAGTGCAAACCTGTCCACGCCTCTGAAACAGCGGACAAAATATTCATAGGAAATGGATGGTAGGTCACTGGATTGCCCAATGATCAGAATACAGGATAGCTACATCAATTTTAAATATGTCATCAGATTCTTCGCTCATTGCATGTCATTAATATCATGCTGTGTCATAGAATATGGCCCATGGGGTGTTTGCATTTTGTAGTAGTTTTGTTTTCTGCGTATCATTTTTAGTGTCTGCAACAGTTCAATCCTGTGCAAGATTTTCACCTCAGACTCAGACTGAATTCACAGTTCACCCCTGACTCACCTGTAGGAGGTTTCACCTTGTGCACACTAAAATCACACTTCACCCATGACTCACCTGCAGATTTTCACCTTGCACACACACTCAAGTCACAGGTCAAACCTGACTCGCCTGTGTGAGATTTTCACCTTGTACACACTGAATTCCCAGCTCACCCCTGATCCACCTGTAGATTTTCACCTTGCACACACTAAAGTCATAGTTCACAACTGACTCACCTGTATGAGATTTTCACCTTCCTGCCTGGCTCCCCTATCTCCCTGGCCGTGAAGTTTTTAGGCAGGTTATGTTCTATGACTGTCAAGCCGTAGCCCTCCTGGGTGACCATGTACTCCATGTCACAATTAACATAGACAGGTGAGAGTGGTCCGTTGCCGTCTGGATCCACGCGATACACACCTGATCCTCTCCACCCAGCCTGGTAATACTCATCACAGGTGCGCAGGTAGTTAGCTACAACACCCATGGTGAGAACACATAGTTAATCAGGATCATTTCAAGAGCTTTGAACTGAATTCAGTCATCTATTTCAGCATCCAGATAAATTTTTGGACTCTAGAAACAACAATTGAATTCATGGGCATAAACCTGCCGATTACATTTGCATTGATTTATTTCCCTGTTGTTTGATGCCATACTCTTGAGGTGAGGGTTTAAATCCAGCCTTGTGAGGAGGAATTTGTAGTCTTCCTGGTTTTTGCTGCTCGTGACAATAAGTGGTTGTTGATGCTTATATTGATGTTTAACCAGTCTAACTTCCTGTCTTCCACTGATATGGTGTGTATATTCATACATCACCTGAGAAACTTCTTCAGTAACCCGCCACAGATTAGTGGTTTATGCCACGCACTTTTGCTTCCTCCAACCATAAAACTTACTGTCATAATATAACAGGAAAATTCTTAAGTGTGATGTCAAACGATGATTATATAAAATAAATTAAATGCCATACAAAAGAATTTTCACTCACTGGATGGCAGGTGGCTTTATGGGTACAGGAAACCAGAGTGCTTAAGATAACCCAGTGACCTTTGGATTGTTACTGAAGGCCTTTCCCACATTTGACATCAGGACTTATAATGCAATATTGGTGGAAGAGAAGTAGTCTTCAATGAAAGCTGAACTGTGGATACGTCACCAAGGCCTGGGTTGAACCTACGTCTCGCCTGTCCACTGGAGTTGGTTATCTTATCAGCACATTATATATCTGACTAAAGACTTTTTAGTGGCGAATCACTGCCTGACATACAGCCAGCAGTGCATGTGTTTGATGGGGTAAAGGAAAAGGGGCAAATTTGTTTTCCAGCAAGAGCTGAAAAATCAAGTTGGACATTTCCTAAGCAAGAGTACTGGACATGTCTAAAACAAAGTTACATTGTTTACCAAAGAGGCAGGTCTTGTTGACATAGAACACAACAACGCAGTAACTGCAGACCTAGAATATTAATGCCATTCTCGACATTTCCTAAGCAAGGGAGTTGGAAAAATCCAACAATACTAGTTTCCTGGCTTACCAAAGTGGCAGGTTTTGCCAACATAAGGCACCCTGGTGCAGTCGCACACCACGCCCTCCCAGTCTGAGACACAGAGGCTGTTGTGCTCACACAACCTAAGCCCCTTGCATCGGTCCTTCAGGTCACATCCATCCAGCACCACCCCTACTGCTTGCTTACTCTGCACCATTACCAGGGGGTCAATGGTTCGCCCCTGGATCTTCAGGCGCCGCATGCACCCTACAAATCCACCTGCAGCAAACAACATAAAATTCAAATTTTGGAATTTAGCTAGTTTTAGGACTTGGGTTTATTTTTGGGTGTAAAAAGTGTTTGAAATCAATACAAAACTGCACCCAGATCTGGTGCTTCTTGACACAAATACTACTGAATACTAATCGTTAAATGTTCACAATTGAAGAATCATATTCGAATTCACTGCTACAGCTCAAGAAAAGCTTTGGAAAACACTGTAAAACTGCACTTATATTTTGTCCTTCTTGATACATATAATATTGAACATTAATTTTAAAATGTTTACAACTGTGGAATGATATTCAAGTTCACAACCATAGCTCTAATTAATAAATTCAAAATTTAATTCAAATCAATTTCCCATTAGAAAGAAAGATTATGGTACACAGTAAAATGTGACAAGGATAACAAATGCCCAGTGGTAAATCCAGGGCATAAAAAAAATAACATATGCAATTTTTTTGTGATCAAATTACTGTATAGATGAACTGGCCAAACCGTACATACAGGCATACTTCATATATATATATGTATTTACAAACTTTATTCTCCAAGACAATTGACAGTGTGATCACAGGGATTCCCTACCATACACAAAATTCCCAATATAAATACTTATTTATTTGATTGGTCTTTTACGCCATACTCAAGAATGTTTCACTTTTACAATCATCCACAGGTTGCTGGCGGCCCTTCCCACATATAAACAAAGTAGAAATCAATTCCATGACGTGGTACTATACTCTTTTTCTATGTATTTGTCTTACTATGGTTCTACACAAGATGCTATATGACGTGAAGGTACTATGTATCTTTCAGTATATTATTCTTTCTTTATTTTTTCACTTCATGTCTTCTCAGACTAAAAAAAAAGTACAATAAAATAAAAGAATACAAGTAAATAACAAGGACCTTAAGGCAGTCTGGTAGTCCACATGCATCAGTAATCAAGCAAAGTATCAATATAAAAAGGAGAGATAACTGACAGAATTGAAGACTGATGTTTTGCCAAAGAAATTGATAATTTACAAATTCTACCTTCTTTTTTTCCTAGTGAAGGATAGCTTTTAGGTAACTTTATCTTATTGACGCATGGCAAGAAATAACATTCAAGACAATTAATATAAGGAGCAAGAAACCGCAAGATGAGGGAATGATAGTATTCCAAGCTAGGAACTGAAAATGGAATAAACTAGCAATGCAAATGGGATGAACCTGCTGGCTTTGAAAATGGGATTAAGGTAGTCCAACAGTTTTCTACAGCAGAGTCCCTTTGTGACCATAATCCTTTGAATGTATATTGTACATGTAAATACACAGCTTGTGGTGTAAATAAAACTGTCAACATAGAAAGAAACATTCTTGACTACAACAACAATTAAAAAAAAAAAACAAAAACAAAACAAAGAAAAAAGTTAAATTTTATATTTGACATATTAATGTTACCGGTCACAAAACCAACTCTCATAGAGCAATTTCTGGTTGTCTTTGAAGGGGTAAACATGCATATGAAGGTAATTAATGAAGAAGATGATAAATTATCATAAACAAACATCAAACATGCCAAAAAATAACAAAAAATACAACTTTGCCAAACAAAAATAAATACCCTTTACACCTGAAAACAAAAAAAAAAAACAATGAAAAAAAACAACTTAGGATAAGAAGACGGCTGGCAATAAGAAACAAAATAAGAAAGAGAATTAGATTGTAGGGATTTTAAATAAACATAGAAATGATGTTGTGGATGACACATGAAAAGGGGTTTCATGGTGTTGTTCAAATGGAGCCTTAATTCAATATCAAATATACATGGTAAATCATCATAAAAGGCTATAAAAATATAAAGTATAAATTTTATGCCTTAATAATGTATTTAGCTGAAATTCAAACATTGATGTCTTTTCGAATGAACACAGAATGTGCTATAAAAACATTGTCCTGTGCAATACCAAACTGTACAGGATAGTGATGATTCTCATCTGTGGTTTTACCAACCTATTGAGACAACAAAAGATTGTGCAGTTCAAGTTTATCAAAGTATTGATTTAACTGTCACAAAAATTCTGCAAACCAATGTTTTGCAGGGAACATATTACTTTCTCACAAGCACTGTGACCTCAGGTGTATTTAGGCTGTGAGTTTCATAAAAACTTTTACGACCCAAAATTACTGTCGGGCTACAAAGTGAATCCAAACTCCCATTTGAAGACACCCTAATTCTTCTAATCCAGGGGGCATCTGGTCTTTCAATAAATTTAATTGCACTATAAATCTTCAATCTTTTTAACCATTAAAGTACTTTTTTCAGCGGAGTCTATGTATACAATGATTATGAAAATGGCGCTAAGCATGATTTGTTTGTGTGATTAAAGATACAAGCTTCATAAACCTGTGCAAATTATTTCTCTACACCTCATAAATCTGTGAGTATGATTCTAAATATTAATTGCAGAGGTGATTGAAAAGGTCAAAGAATAAGAATAAATGTAACAGGATCCTTTTTTCCTCACACGGATAGTCCATTTAATGAACAGTACACTGATGTCTTTCCCAATAACAAAAAAGGAGAGAAATGTAATTTTCTGCTTTCACCAGTAGCAATATCTATTCCAAAAATTAGAAGAATTAGGGTCATCACTATGGAAATCAATTATGGTAACCACTGTCCAGTGACTGTTCCCTGGGTATGTGGTCTGTGTAGAGCCTGCGCTTACTTTTGTATCTTCTCAGCCCATGACCAATCACAATGTTTCCCCGGTGGTTCAGAGGACGACTGTACTTCTCAGATATGATCTGTTTACCATCCAATCGCAACCATACTTGTCTGGAAATGTAACATACATATACTGAACAAAAATTAGTCACAATTAATTAATCCATTTTTGCTAAGCTTTACTTATTCTGGTATTAAGTTTTACTAAAAATAATTCACTGAAACAATTTGCCTTAAATTTAGCTAAAACACTGCACTACGATATTAAACATGCTTATGAAAATACATTTTGCATTCTGTCTTTGCTCTCACAGCCACAGTTGTTTAGTTCAGAACTGCAAAACTCAAACCCAAGAAAAACTGCCAAAGTCCCGAAGCTTTAAAATCTGGTTTGAAGGCCAAAGGAACAACCATCCCAGTCAATTATAGCTGTGAGCTTCCATATGCTTTTTCCTGATAAAAACCCGATCACAAAAGACCTTAATACTTGAACCAGAGGCACATGGGAAGGTCTGCCAGCAACCTGCAGATAATCCTGGTTTTTTCTCAGACTCTGCCTGGTTTCCTCCCACCATAATGCTGGCCGCCGTTGCATAAGTGAAATATTCTTGAGTATGGCCTAAAACACCAATCAAATAAATAAATAAATAATACTTGAAAAAGGATTTATTTATTTATTCATTTGATTGGTGTGATATATCCTACTCAAAAAAAGAAATTGAACAAAAATATAAACAACATTTTTGTTTTTGCAATATCTGACAAGATAATGACTAAGATTTTAGTCAATATAGCACCCTGGGACCGCCAAGACCAAAACCCTACACCTGTGTACATTCCAGTCTCCAAAACGAAACTGTTGTTGATTTCAAGCCTATTCACCATTTTGACCCATCAGACAGGTGTGACCCTATCTGCAGTATTCAGTGATCTGTAGGGTCTTCCCTGGCAATCCTTACCCTCAGCTGTACAACAGGCCACCTGTACAGTACAAGTTCTGTCAAAAGGCACAATGCCACAAAACCAACAAGAGTGAGCCATCGACATGCTCGACGCTGACATGAGCCTTAGAGCAGTCACCAGAGGCCTTAATGTCATTGTCAACGATTAGTCATCTCAGAAGACGCCATGAAGAATTTGGCACGACAGGTTATCGCCTGCAAACCTGCTGAACACGTGTAACGACCCCGACGAAGACCACCATATTCGCCTCCTCCACCTCCACGACCGTTTCAGGCCAGCCACTGCCATAGCTAATGAAACAGTAGGGCTCCATAAAAACGGGATTTCAACTCAAATGGTTCGGAATTGCCTCGGAGAAGCAAATTTGCAAGCCCGTAGATGACTCCAGGGTATAGACCTTACGCCAGCTCGACGCCTGAGTTGGCGTGACTGGGTTAACATTCATGTTCATTGGGCCTTTGGCATGATGGCAACGTGATATGTTTTCAGATGAATCTCGTTTTCAGCTACACGTCGATAGGAGGCAACAGGTTTGGCAGCAGGACAGTGAGCACTATGCTGATGCCTACACAGAGCATTTCTACAGGGCGAATATGTTGAAGTGCTCAATTGGCCAGTGTATTCACCTGATGTGTCCCCAAATGAACACCGGAGATGTAATTGATCGACATGTTCCCAGTTCCGAGAGATATCACGGAGTTGCGCGTGGCCCTCACAGAGGAGTGGGAAAACGTTCCGCAAGTCAAAATTACCATCTCACCTGGTCTATGTATGAACAATATGTAGGGAAACATTGGACATACTTGGTCTTGAAGTGTGGAATTTTCCAAACTGACCCCGCGTTTCCTAATCAGTGGTACCATCGGTTGTCCACTTCCATAAGTTATGGAAATGTATTGCTAATCCATTTTATGTCCCCATGAAAAACAGTATTCAAAGGAATCTGATAACGTAGTTAATTTTATCAAAATATTGGGTGCTGCGTTTATATTTTTGTTCAGTATATTTCACTTCTACAATGGCGGCCAGCATTATGGCCATCCGCATGACATGACCATCCACAGGTAGATGGTAGACCTTCCCATGAGAGGGACACAGAGGTAAGACGGAACTTTTGAGTGACCGGGGCATTGCTAACTTCCCCTGGGTATGGTTCTGGCTAACCTGTTGACATAGGTGAGCTGGAGGGAGTGCCACATGGCATCATTCACCTTCTCCCCTACCGACAGATCCTGTGTAAAGTTAGGGAACCGTGAGCTGGGCTTGAAGTGTAACATCACCTCACCATTGGATATCCACACCTGCAAATGCCAATGTAAACTTTGATGTACAGTACTTGGGTATTAGACAGATGCTTAATGCCATACTCAAGGACTTTTCACTTCTGTGATTGCAGTCAGTTTTATATTAATGGTAGAGGACATGCGAGTGCTGCCAACCTTTGGCAAGTTACTGACAAATATTACCACTGTTATGTAGACATATGCACACTATATTGTGGGCAACAAGTGGTCTTCAACAAAGGTCAGGCTGTGCAAATGGCCACACAAGCACCTTTCACTGCTCAGTGTGATCAAGGTCACACCAACATTGAATGCGGCCCACTCCCCAAATAATAGGATTGTTCAAATGTTAACTGGTTAACTGTTTGTTTTCTGAGAACTAACACTATACTAAACTAAACATCTTCAATTGTTAATTCTTTTTACACATACTTTCAACAACATTAATTTTCTAAATTACAAGACTGGCCACACAACATGTCTAATCTTTGACTTTGCTTAAAAGTTCTGTTTGACTGGACTTTAATCCTTTAATGTGTCGGGTTGATATAAACAAGGCTTGGGATAAACCCAGTGGCTTGCGGATAAGTTCTTGAGTTTAAATTGGAGATTAAGTTGACTGAACAGATGCCTTAACTAAAAATCACATTCGAACAACAACACTGATGCCTCTTCACCCTACATCCCTTCACTATCAACACCATGACTTACTTCAATACAGTGAGCTAAAAAAAAAATGCTTTTTGGGTTAATTAACATTCAAAAAACGAAATTATAGAAACAAGAAATACACTTGGGAAGAGATAATATTTCTTTTCTTCAGAATATGTCAAAACACATGACCAAACGACATATAAATGGGCACAGAGAAAATGAAATAAACATGCACCTGAACTTGACCTACCTCCAAATCACCGATATCATAGCCCACTTCGTTATCCGGGGCTATCAACTCTGTATGGATGAGCACCGCCTCATGTAAGACGGTGCGGAACTCCAGCTGCACCATCAGACGGGCGTTCTCCTCGTTTTCCACCAGCACCATCGTCCCACTGAGGGGGAAGGTGATTGGCGGATGCTCCACTGGATCACAGCCCAGTTGGATCTTGCGTCTGCCGCTGTACTGTGTTTTGTTGTTGTTGTCCTTGTTGATGTTGTACAGTACTGACACCTCATCCACAAAGACATTGCGTAGACATCCCACAAAGTTCTGTGTGACCTTGAGACCTGTGCCAAAATTAAGTGTGAACTTCTTTTCTTCTTGAAAAATGTCAAAAACGGTCTATATACATCTGACGAGCTACCAAATGATGTAACGAAACTGGTTACCTTAATAACGTGTTGATTTTATTTTCTTACATGAATATATACTGGATATATGGCTAATTTGTATGTGCTTTCTTCAATGTATCACTATATCAACTACAATCTCAAATATTTATTTGATCAGTTCTTTAAGCTGTGTTCAAGAATATTTCACCTACCCTAATATCTCAACCTTTTCACATATGACATAGCATATGATAGAGCAACTTTCAGTACAATATATGCACATTTGTAATTTGATTTTGGAGACATTACTACATTGATTGGGCTGGCCAGTTTCAGGGCTTCACAAAAAGTATAATTTTATCAGTCAACACAGAATAATGCCTTCAATATATGCTTGAATAAACACCTTTCAAACATAATAAAAGGTTGAAGAATTACAGTATACCACAGTAGCCAGCAATATGATCAGAGGAAACTGGGTAATTTGAAATAAATCAACAAATGAAAAACATATTCAACAATGGACACAGAAAATATATGACGTGCCCCAAATGTTAATTCAATTTATTGTAACAGGTTAACATATTTTTCTAATTTCTTGCAGTTTCAGTGACTAACACGGATTTACACATTTTTGAAAGAGCTACTGTCTAAATCTGATTAATCCCATTCTTATCAGAACTGGGATATTTATTTATCTGAATGAATGAAAGATTATGGCCCACCTTCATTTATTTACTTGTGTGTAACTTAGATTGCAGCACTTTAGAGGATTTTTACAGTTATATAATTGGAGGAAACAATCATGGCTGAGCACTGCAAACCCATGACCGTTCACAAGTAACCGAAAAACTTTACTACATGTGATACAGAGTGCTCTCAAAGGGTACACTGCCAAACTGGTGGAAATTAAGCAAGTGATCTCCACAGAACTTCACCTAAAACCTGATCCAAACAGGACATCAGGTGCATTTAACCACTTATGTTATTGGCACAGATGTCCAAAAGACTGAGTTATAAAGAATGCAATCACTACCATGTCCAGCTAGGACAATTCAGGCCAACACAGTTTTACCAGCTGCCAATGAATACAAGACAGTAATGAGTTGCACACTGCAAAACACCAGAAAAAACAACGAATGAGACCCTCATGCATGGTAATGAAAAGATACTCAGATTTCCTGTAACAAATATTGATTATTGCACTTTGGAGCAAAAAGAAAAAGAGAACCAGAGTTCAATGTGAATCTGTTAATAATAGTCTGTAAAGCTAAAAAGTGATGCTTTCATCTAATTGTGGTATTTCAAATTTCTAACTGTTTACCGAAAATAAGAAATTATCAAAAAAAAGATAACTTTGTTGTCTTCATTTAGGATTAAGTATTTAATGTTTGAGTAATCAGAGCCTGACGAGCAGCTTGGTTGTTGCAGATCCAATACTTAGGCTATCTGTCTACATCCGGCTGCCAGGTAGCCAAACGTAAAAACGGAGTGCAATAAACACGAGGCTGGAATGGGGTTTGTTGAAAAGGAGAATGCATTTAAAATCATTTTCTCAAGATGTTCTAAACAGGCCCATGGAAAACCAAAAATTATAACGATTGACCCATGAACAGATAGTAAAATGAATGATGAAGATGGTGGCTCAATACTATGTAAAATGTAATAAAGGTCTGGGTTCCTACATTTTTCTCTTAACAGAAGTCAAAGAGTTTTCAAGGACCTTTAGTGCTAATTACCTGAATATTCATGCACTTTTCAAAGCTTTCTTAACTTCTTAATTCCTCAAATTTCTAGGGACTGAGACGTACACCTTGGCCATACACTTCCCCTGAGGTAAAACTTCAACAACACGATATAAATTTAGCAGTTAATAACAAAACATTTGTTATTTCTTTGAAGGAGACATGAATTTTACTAATTAAAGAAAGATGTCCCATGAAAATAGAATGTTAAAAGTTATAGCATCATGTTTAGATGCTGCATCTGTGACAGCACTGCTCATGTTTAAGTGCAACAAACAAAATAAACCTAGGGAAAAGTGCTATCACAATTCCTTACTTTTCAAGGGCCTAGATCTTTTATTTTACCTGGTTTTACAATTTTTATAGACAATGTACACACCCTGAGTAACGTGTCACTTATACACTGACTTTATGACGATTAATGAAAAATGCTGCTGAACAAACACACAAAGCCCAGAGGGAAAGCAATAACCAAAGTCAAATGATGGATCCACTTTCCCACCTGCAACTCTTGACAAGGAAAGCAAAAAATATAACACTGGTTAGCATGTACAACTTCCAACCCGCACAAGTGTTAAGTGCAAGAAGCATTTTGACAGTCTTCACTTTTGACTATTTGACCAATCTAAACTTCACAAAGAGGATGCAGGTACGAAACGAATGATATGATTCCTTCATGATGATTTGGGACAAAGCCCCACCATCCAAGCTCAATTACCTCTCATTGGGTCAATCGTCCATGCAGCTACACGTATAAAACCAAATCAAGTCAAAATTAAATGAAAACAAATTGCCTAATGACAAGACTTTTTGTTTTTCACTCTGCCCTCAAATAAGTAACACATATAATCTGTGATTCTTTGGATAAGGCTGTTTTTTAAAATGGTCAACAAGACAATTAAGACACTTATGCCTGTAGGCAATGATTGGCAGGAACGAATGACCAATAAGCCAGTAAACAGGTAAAGATAAAAGTTTAACTCATAAAAAAAAGAAAAGCCAAATTCTGTACAAAGACAAAAAAAATGAAATGATTCTCATTGCCTCTGCCTAGTTTCTTGTAGATTTAAAGATTTCATCACAAAAGGCAACTGTTTCCCATCCCATCACTGTTTTCCTAAGTAACCCATGTGAACTGTCAACAGGTGTGGTCCTATTCCCCGAGGCTTTGACTGATAAGCTTCCAGGTTTGAATGCAGCTGTTTCAGTTGAGGCTTTATTAAAAATCCAGAATTTTTTTACTTAGGTACCTGGTAAGATGAGATGGTTTTCCACAGGATTTGTCTGTGTCCTTTAATCACAAAAACTGATCAAGCTCAGAGCAAAATTTTCATTTAACAGTAAATAAATCACCAATCAAACAAATAAATCAAAAGACAGCTTTCAGGCTATGGACTATTTTCAGATTTTACATACTACATGAACTTCAACAAGATAAACGTTAAAAAAATGAAAAAAAAAAAAAATCTGCCACACAATTACATGCAAAACCGATCAGAAATTTCTACACAAGAGAACACATCTACCTCTGGTGCGGACAAAGTTATGACCTCCTCCGAAGTAGATGTTGGGGTCGAGGCTAAGATAATGATTGGCGTCTCTGGTCCGACGTCTTCTCACCACCCCATCCAGGTGAACCTCCACCAGAGAGCCTTGGTGATGGATCGTCAAGTTGTGCCACCTGCAGAAGCCATAAATGTCACCAAATCCTTAACACATACAAATTAATATTTATGCATGAGACAAAGCTATGTCAATGGGCATATATATGAAGCCACTAATAGTAGTCTTATGATATGTTATTTTACACATTTGCACTTCACTTTTTGTATGTTAATTATATGATGATTGAAACACTTGACTTCCTACCTCTCCAAAGTGTCATTAGTGCTTGCAATGTATTTTTTTGGTACTGACTTCCTAAATGATAAATTTATGTTATTGTAACCCCATTGCCGCCATACATGGAAATGAAACAATTCTGAAAGTATTGTGCCTTATCACTGTTCTGTATCAAAATGAAATCTGTTTAAAACAACACTAATACCACACTACAGCTAGGTCAAACAACACCTCATTACCCCAGGTGGCATTAACAGGAAAGACCACACAGAAACGAAGTTATAGTCAGCGTAGAGACCATGAAAAACTGCACCTGAAAATACCTTCGCTGAATTTTTTTTTTCACCAAATTTGATGCAGTCAAATATTTTACTTGTTTGGTAGGTTTATGAACCATATTGATAATGTGGTTCAGCAGTGATGTCACGCAACTTTGTGTACACCTTTGTGTTCATCTCTGAATAAAAATATTATGAAGAATATTCCTATAATGTCTGCTTGTGTATGAAAATGCTAAAGTGATATTCAATTTCTACTTTAGGGCCATAGAAAAATCGGCGTGGTGTCACAAACCACATCATCAATATGGTCCATAAAACCCACCATACAGTCAAAACATCTGACTGCGTTTATTTTGGAGAAAAAAAAAATTTTTTAAATTTAGTGAGAGTACTTTAAGATACAGTTCTAACGATCTTTTCACTCAACATTTCTGTGTGGTCTTTTCCTTTAATAGTCTGACAATTGGAGCTAAATCCAAAAAGGTGTTGAAAGAAAGGCTTATTTCATATGTAACTTACATACGATTGTAACTCATTTCATATGTAACTTAGATATAAGGAATTACTCTGGGCTCATGTTTTAAGAAAAAAAATTGAACTTGCGGTTTCATGCTAATTATTTTGTCTTTTGGGGCTGTTGGTTGGATCTGAGCAACAGTGTTACGGTAAAAGAAATTCGTTTATACTTGATCAATTTCTTCATTTGAATGATGCTTTATAACACCATACTTAAGAATTTGTCATGCTGCCAGCCATTTTTCTGAGTGGAGGATGCCAGTGTGCAAGTCACTGATGAATCTTTGACATGGAATGTACATGTCTGAACATCATATTTAGAAAGACAAGTGGTTTTCACAAAAGTGTTAAGATTGCGCGAAGGCCCACATGAGCAACCACTCATTATAACCAAGGCTCCTGGTGTCTAAAAGAAGTTGTTGTTTACTACAGCTTTTTGACACAGTTACAGTGCGAGTGTGAGTTCATCCAAAAAATCACAAGTGTGTGTGTGTTAAGGGGTTAGGCTCAACTTACTTGCAGCAGAATGTGTGGACATGCAAACACAGGAATAGAAGAAAGACTTGTCGCGAGGACGATAAACATGTCTAAATAGTGCAAACACTGGAGACACATGTAGAAACTGTACCATGTATATCACTAAAGGTTACCTCCTGGCATAGGAGGTTTCTGTGGACTAGATTCAGGGATAATCAGGTATCAGGTCAAAGCACCAAGAGATTTCTTATTGACAAGGTCATGGCGCAGAGATAAATTCAACCATGTTATAAGGATGTTGGTGAGTTGTCTCCCCCCTGCAGTTTCTAACACAAATCACAGTGGTATTTTACATAAACACTTTCAGATTATATCCATCTAGCTACAGCTTCATCTTTTTTGAAGTTGGTCTAACTGGAATGCAATTACATGTATGTCCAAGACAACAAGACATGCTTAATTCATAATCCTGTCAGTGAATACTGAAGTCAGGCCGACACTTCTACTTGCAATCAGTCAACACCAGCACGATTCTCTCCCGGAACAAAATTCAGGTCTCCCTCTTTGCAAAAAGTTGAGACACTCTGAACATCAGAATAAAACCCTGACAATATTCTATATTAACCGTGTAAAATCTATCACACAATCCAGTAAACTGTGAAGTCATTTTCAAGAAAGACTTGTTGCTTGTTCACACACAATTCTGATTATTCAAATATGTAAGGAAGTTCAAATGATCAGAATGTTTGCAAATAAAAAATAAATACCAGGAATAACCTAAAATTTCACCCAAACAGACCGAGAATAAATATTATATTTGGTTTCGAAATTTACATTTTTCCATACAAACTATAAAATACCTACTAAGATGAATAAAACACTAAGAATCAAGCAAAATGACTGACTTGGTCATACTGGGCAAAACCTTTACCAAAGGTATGGAAAATAATAAGTAATTTATTACTCAAGCGTGTACACATATGCTATTGCAAACCAAATTACTATTCCCAACTACAAATTCATGGTAAATAATATGAGTGCAAACTCCATGTGCACAGTAACACGTATAGTCAGAGAGAAATACAAGTAATCATGCAGGCAAAAGGTAAAAAGAGGAGGAAATTCAAGAGTCACTGACGCAGGATTTGTCACACAGGATGTTCATGTATTTGTCAAATTCATACAGAGGTAAAATGATGTCTATTTAAATGAATAAAATCCATGTATAGTTTCACATTCGTGACAGCAGTGTAAATTTTCTAAATACATATTAAAGAATATTATACATGTATGTTTCCTGTCGATCTATTTGTAAAAAGCATATGATGAGACCTTTTTGACTGTAGCTTTCGATATTCCAGTAAGATCGCTGTTCTAGTTTTATACTCGACAAATCCTGCTGGTGGCTCTTAAGAGAACAAAAACCATGAACACAAAACCAGAATTAAACCCTTAATACCAAGCTTTAAAAATGAAAAGAAACATTATGTATCACCAGATATGCCTGACATTGCTTCTTTCAAATAGGTATATAAATATATTTTATGATTATTTTTCGAGGTCAACGAACATACTTTTGAATTAGTGACTAATAGTAGGCCATTTCAAGCAGGCTCTAGCAAGAGGCCAAGTTTATATCCACGTGAAGACTGAACGTATATATTTATCTCATTGGTGTTCTATGCTTTATTCAAGCATTATTTTACTTATACAAAGGCAGCCAACATTATAACGGAAGAATGCAGCTAGTTAGCAGACTTTCACACGTTCAGAACCTTAGCTGGTCTTGAACTCACACTGGTGAAAGGCTCCTGGCCACGGAGGCCCGCCTGAACATACATGGAAGAAGCCCATGAAAATCAACTTATGCTTACGTAACACTGGCTGCACATATAATTACTGCAAAGTATTACACTGCCTGACTGAAGCAGACAAGAGATAAATCTGCTAAAGTATGGCTGCCTCCACATAGATATAAACCATCCTCAACATTTCATTATCACCTACATGACTTAAAGTAATTGCATTTTACACTTGAATACAATTCTGAAAAGAGCAAAGCCAGATCTTTCAGGTGACATAGTGTTTGCTATTAATCCACACTCTTCTTTTAAAGAAAGAAAAAGGAAGTACAGGATTACATGGTTGACTGTGGGAATTATACAGCGGTGAGGTGACGAGTGAAAACATGCAAACAAGTGACGGAATTCCTTACCCATCCGTGCTGTTTGGAACAAATGACAACATGTGAGGTTATTAAAAAAAATACAAATTTAATAAATTGAAAAGTAAAAAATGTTAGTGCAGGATCAATGGTGACTGAAACTGACTTGATCTGACATATTATTACAAATGCAGTGGAACAACCAGTAGAACTTCATGAGAGAATTCAGATGGAAATATGTTAATGAGTGAATTGTCATGTAATCAAACACTTCATGCAAACCATTGCAGAAATGAATTTAATAAACCATCACCTATAAATATGCATACACTGCATATAATAATAACATTTACATTTCTTTACACATATTTCAATAATGAACAATTTCTGTATTAAATTCATTATCCACAAGTATAAAAAAGTTTAAGCTTTTGAATCCTTTAAACTCTATCATATCCATAAAAAATACTTCTTTTAACCCATAAATATTGACCATTTTTTAATTTTAAAATCTGTTAATCTGTTGTATGTGGATATACCAAAAACAATTTTTTGCACAGAATTCCAGAATATGTACATGTATTGTGTACTGTTGCACCAAGTATTGATCAGTTACTATGGATCATGTATCAGTTAGTATGGATCATGTATCAGTTACTATGGATCAGATATCAGTTACTATGAATCAAATATCGGTTACTATGAATCAAGTATCAGTTAGTATGGACCAAGTATCAGGTATTATGAGTCAAGTATCACTTACTATGGATGAAATATGAGTTACTATGGGTGAAATATAAGTTACTATGGATTAAGTATAATGTACAATGTATCAAATATCAGATACTATGGGAAGGTATCAGGTACTATGGGTCAAGTATAATGTACAATGTAAAAAGTATCAAGTATTTGGTGTACATTATCTGTGCCATGTCCAAACCACCAAAACATACCTGCTGTTGTCAAGTCCAATGCCCATGTTGAGCTCCAAATGGTCATCTCCAAAGGAAACAGCCACATGGACAGAACCGCCAAACAAAGTAGCGATGACATGGTCATTCGTCGGGGAGGTGCCCATGGCATACAGAAGAACACCCGAGCCACGCTGAGTCTGCAGGGATAATACAGAAAACACATCATAGAAATCTAAAACTCTGGTCTAGAGATGAGAAAGTAGCTCTACTCGTTGGGGCAAAATTATCACTCTGTTGGAGTCGATTACAAAATTATATATGTATGATGACCAATGAACAATCAAAACTGAAAATCAATACGATGTATTTTAATTCATTTCTACCAAATTTTGTTGAAACTGAACAAAGACATTTGAACAAAATGTTAACATACGCTGGATGAAGGGAAAGACTATTCATGTATGTTGATGTAGCTTAAACTTGAACCGAGTTTCACTGAAATCTCACAGAACTGTAGAAGGTAGCATATCAAAAATGCTAGTATATTCCGGATGAAAAGACAGATAGACAACCGATCATGAAAATTAAAACTGGATATTATGAATTATGTATCTTGATGCAGTCTACACTTTAAGTTTCACTGAAATCAGACAAAAGCTGTAATAGGTACAGGGTTTTCAAATGCCAACATTCCCAATGAACAGACAACCGATCATTAAAATTTAAAATTGATTCTACAAATTATGTATGCTGATGCAGTCTACACTTGTCCCAAGTTTCACTGACATCACATAAAAACCGTAGGAGGAGTAGCAGTTTGAAGGAAAAGTTAACAGACGCGAACAGACAGACAGAGAGAACAATGATAGACAACTTGCTAGTATAAAAACAGACAAGTAAGTAGTGACTTGTTGCTTTCTAACCCATTCCGCGTAATTCGCGTAATTCCAATAACCCTTGATTAGCATGTATTGTCTTTAGAGACTGATTGTTATCTGGGTTTTGTTTCTCTTAAAGAACAGAAAAATACACAGTAAGATGTTGATGTTCATCACATGAAACATACATCGTAATGCCTTCAGCCTTGGTAGAGTAGAAAATAACCCTTCCTTAGCATGCACTGTTTCTACAGACTGATTGTTATCAGGGTTTTGTTTCCCTTAAAAGACAGAAAAATATGTAGCAAGGTGTTGATAGTCTCATCCATGAGAGACAATTTAATTCTCTCAGTCTTGGAGGAGTAAACAATAACCCTTGATTAGTATGCGCTGTCTCTAGGGACCTACTGTTATTGGGTTTTGTTTCTCAGAAAAATACATAGCAAGATGTTGATGTCTAACCCATGTAACATACATCATACTTTCGTTGAAATCAGACAAAAACTGCAGAAGTTTTGAAAATGCTTCCATATTCTGGGTGAACAGAGAGACAATGGACAACTGATCATCGAAACTGAAAATGAATACTACGAATTATGTATTTTGATGTAGTCTATACTCGAACCACGGTTTGTTGAAATCAGACAAAAACTGCAGGAGTAGCATTTTGCAATATGGCAACATATTCAGGATGAAAACACGGACAGACAACCTGACATTCGAAACTGAAAATGGATAATATTTATAAATTTATTTACTTGACTGGTGTTTTACACCGCATTCAAGAATATTTCACTTACACGACGGCAGAAAGCATTATGGTGGGAGGAAACCGGAAAGCGCCTGGTGGAAACCCATGAACATTTGCAGGTTGCTGGCAGACCTTCCCAAGTACGGCCTGACTGGAAGCTAGCATGAGCTGGACTTAAACTCACAGCAAACGCATTGGTGGGAAACTTTGGGTCACTGCGCTGCTCAAGCACGCTAACCGACTGAGAAAAACGGATAACATGATTTATGTACCTTGAAGTAGTCTATACTTGAACCAATGGATGGATGATGGACAACTTGCTCGTACATAACCTCTAAAAACTACCAAAATGTGTTTTTATGTATAGCTTTCAGGTGTCCATCTGATTATCCAAACATAATTTTTTTAGCTTTCTTTCCACCCTAAAGCCAGCCTTGGCCCAGGTGTTAAACACAGCCCTGTTTGGTGTACCAGATGTTCGAGGTACATGCACTCAAGAAGGTTCAGCACCACTCCGTCGTGTTTAACAGTTCGGCGGTAAAGCTAATCTGGAAATTCTGAAACATATTACGAAAAGTTTAATTTTTTTTCCCTCCACTGCCCTCAATGGGAAACTTGCTTCCCATTTTCAACAAAGGGGTCCAAAGCCATGTCCTCACTTGTTCTTTCTTGGATTATGTCAGACTTCTAGGTGCATGTACACTCAGAAAGCGCTTACATGTAGGTAGTACACAAACACTGCAGAGTCACAACAGAAAAAAATGTGTTTCTCAGAGATATGGACTCTTGTGTTGCCCGTCAAAGTCTCTCATTCTCTTTAACTGAGTGCTTTTTCTCCTTACTTCTTATTTATATGACTTATTTTAATGAGATGACTCAGGCAATATTGCAGCCATATCGTAGCCAATCTCAGCTGTAATACTGCACATGTATTCAAATCTACCTTAAACTCCAAACTGAATCGGTGTTTCTCCCGGTTAACCCAGTCCTCCTGGCTGTTGTATAACCTGTAGATGATCCAGTCATAGCCATTCAGCGTGACAACTGTAGAACCTGAAGGGTGAAACAGAAGTGGACAGTTAGATTAGTTTATACTCAGCCGTATCATTATAAATATTTTTCCAAAATTTACGCTTGTAACCGTTTTTTCTTTCGATCATTTTCCTGCAAGTTTAAATGTATACTTTAATCCTTGTGGCTTTTATTTATGTGAGGTACAATAATGAAATTTCTGGCACTCGTGTGACTCCCGATCCTCCTGTTTTTTTTATATATTTCTATAGAATTTTTAATAATAGTCTTAGGGTTTCATTTTATGCAAGGTATTAAACAGAATTTTGATCACATCCAAGACATGTGTAAACATTGTGATAATGATGAATTGTGATTTTGATAATGATCAAAAGTTAAAGCTGAATGTCTTCACATTTGATTCTTAAGTAATTAATCTACTTGTAACTTTTGAAGAAATTCCAAGTTATCCAACATTGGGAATACATATGTTGTTATAAAGAAGTTCAGCTGCAAATTATAAACTTCACATTTACATTATTTACATGTCTGTGAACATATCCCTTGAACCAACGGCTTAATATCCGCCATGCTTGTATCCACTGTCATAATAAAATTGTTAAGTTCACTGTTGGTATTTTCAAAAGGGGCACTTGTTTCTGTGCAAGTATAGCAAAATTCAATGACCTATACATACACCACACTCCAATACGGCAGAGCCAGTCAACACAAAAAGAACACAAAACTTCCCCTCATCACCAGTGAATGGAAACAGGCCTGAAACGAGTGTCTATCATTATGGGCATTTCAGCTAGAAATTAAATCTGCATGGAGAACTGATCAAACATACATGTACACATGTGCTCTCCAATACACGGTTCTCCTGATCACTACAAGAGGACTGTACCGGATGAACCAATGATGAGTGGGTTGAATAACACGTCATAAGCTGATTGGTCTATTGTACTGGCCAATAGCACGACACGGTTCCTTGATCTATGGTCCCTTCATAGCACTTGTTCTGTGTAGCTCAGATTGATTTTTTGGGCCAATATGGCTAAAAGGCTGTGTATAGATGGATACCGTGACTGTGTATAATGTTCTTTTTTTATTTTTTGGCACACATCAAGATCAAGGGAAGTGATGAAAACAGCCATGAGCTGAAGCAGTGTTATAGGCACAAACCCAGAATAATTTGACTCTATTGATCTGATATTCTTGTCATTTTGTTGTTTACTACTGCACGTACATGTGTCCAGAGCAATCACTACAGACAGAATGACAGCCATGCACATCTAATATAGAGAATTTACAGATATCTTCATGTGAATATGAGTGAATGGATTTTAAGGTCATGCCAGGTTTGTTCTTCTTTGGCATACTACAAATGACCTGAAATTTCATCCCCAAAATTTTGGATTTTTCGAGTTCAATAGATGTCATAGCATATTATCTTTTATTCAATTTACTTTTTTCCAGTAGGACATCATCATACTTTCCAAACATACCTTAAAAAACCTTCCTACAATCAAGAGAACGCCCAGAATCAGATAAAATGAGCAACTTAGTTATGGGGGTATTTTAGGCCCTTTAGGGTACTTGCAATTCCAGCATTAATATAAAGACAAGAAAGGAATATTTGTTGTCCTTTTTTTCGCCACAGTGTAAGTTTAACATGATTGAGTAGCAAATACGCAATACATGAAGTAACTGTCTGCACATACAATTAAAACAAAGTTTTACAGCCTCTAGCTTGAGGAAAATATCCAACACAAACACAGATTGACTGCATATATCAGTCTTGTAGAGGCAACAGAAGCGTCAAATATATCTTTTCATGCTATAACGAACGACCTTTCAGTAAACATCGGTATTTATAAGTGTTTTTCACCAGAACACACCGTACTTGATACTCTTTGATAAGTCTTTCACTACTGGCAGCCCACGTACCAGAGGGGCCTAACAAATGAATTAACAAAATGATTCCAGATAAATATTTTAACACAAAGGCACAACACATGTCTATTCAGCCCCATTCAATGAAAGGCTTTGTTGATCAATCTGTTGACTCATTTTAATGCAAAACACTTTGCTGACCAGGACACTGAAAATGCCTATTTTGACCTAGCAAGGGATTTCCTGATGTACATGGAAACTATCAAATTCCTCAGTGTGTTAAACTACAAACGAGTCCTCCATTACGTTATTGTGAGACAGTGGGAGGATGAGATGCGGCGGGAAGAAAATGTTAAGATACAAGTACATGTTAACTGATTTAGTGTAACACATTAGACTATTTCATTTCTCATTGACCATTAACGTATATGACACATTTCCAGACTCCCAGGTCCACAATTTTCCCTACTGTAAATCCTGATGCACATACAGACAGATGGTATGTCAAATTCAATTACAAGAGACAAGCTTAAAACACTCTACGTCACACAGCAATGTTGACAGAGGCTGGACTTACACCACATACTACAATGTTATACGACCCACAGTGTTCATTCCAGTCAAGTTACCTCTACATATCTACACGTGATACAAAGACCTTAAAATTAGCCACCTTAACACTGGACATAGGAGGATCAAGCTAGGCTAAGTGTACTATTGGATTGGCAAGTATCAGTGTCATGTGTCTCCAGTATGGCATTCTCACAGAATATTTCATTAATACAACAGGGGCCAGCATTAAACCCACCACGATTCCCCTTGCAACAGACAACACTTTAAATATATCAACTCATTCCTGTGAAACAGGCAATATTTTAAAATACAGGAACACTAAGATTGGTGAAATATCTTCCTGGAAACACTGTCCTGTGACGAAATGACTAAAATAATACTTGAAACAACACCCTGATGAAACCTTTGGCAAACAAACAGAGCTCTTTCAGCCAAATCACTCTTCATAATTTAGCTATGAGCACAACAGAACATAGCCTTTCTGTCTGGCATGCAGACAACCCTTCTCTCGCTCAGATCAAATTTACATCAATCCCACTGGGAAATGCCAGAGCCTAACCTCTAACTTGAAGTCATCTATTATTTGCTGATAAATGTCAAACAGTCTGTTGTGCGAGCACTAACAGACAAGACCTCAATGACATAGGAGCTGTTCCCCCAGACATAACAAAATCCTGACACGGAAATGGGGATCGCACTCGTTCAGTTCATAGCAAGTATACCGGGATTTCACTCTACAGGACATAATTGTATCATGATATTATAATATCGCAGCTGTGACAGAATTTGTACTAAGAGTAATTTACTCTCTATACGATTTTTTGGATTTAAATCATTATTTGCTTGTACACTGTCAAATAAGATTACTGAAATCTATCTATAGCCCAATAAAAACTTTACAGTATGGCCCTTCTTTCGAGAATCGGTAGGGTCACCACAACAATCATATTTTTAATGATGGCCTTAAGAGTGTCACCAAGGTGCCTTTGACCAATAAGGCTGAGGGAATCTAGAAATTCCTTCTTCGAGTTTGGGATTAAGCCCACATCTTCCCTTTCCTAGTAATTAAAAGAGGGACATCAGCCTATCTGCTCCCATCCACAAGGATCTACAGATACATGTGTATTTGTAATGAGACCATGTCATATATTAGAGTAAAACTAAAGGAAATGACCCAGGACTTGCTGATGTAGTAAAAAACACATGCAACAAAAAAGGTGATTTGAAAACTCGTCGCATCATTTTATAGTGTAAACATTTTTGTTCACATGAAAAATGGCTCCTGTGTACTGCATCATAATACTGCACAGAACAGCATCCTTGCTTTAAGGAAGTCATATGCACATGTTCGCTTGATAGTGATGAATTTTACTAAATAGTCCCTAAGTCATCTGGAAATTCCTTGCCGGGTTATGTGACAAAACTAGCTTCAGTGCATGGAGTACGTTATGATATTATAATTCACATTCTGAAGGACCATAACTATGTAATATGAATGATGTGAATAATTAAAACTGCCTCAATTAACTAAGAAGAGATGAGAATGTTAAAATCAAAAAACAAACAAACTGAAACAAAAAGCAAATTGCCATACATAAACAACCATGCTGACTGTCAGCATACTTGATTACCCTAATTCTTCTTACTTTTGGGGACAGATATTAATACTGCATGCTGATGGCCAAAAATTACAATTTCTGTCAGTTTTTCATGTAAGTAAAGACATAGATATGTTGTTCATGGAATGGACTTACCATGTGATGAAAAACAAACTGTGTATTAGTGTTACAAATATGTTGTGTAAAATGGGCAGCTCAAGAGCCCTAAAACTTAAAAGAATTAGGGTACGCAGTGATATAAATCACTTCAGGTCCACTCACCGACACCAAGCTACTGTGTAAATTAATATGGAATTTTTTTTGTTGTTTGTATATTTTAATTTCTTAAAGTAAGATTGTTAGTCTTTTTAGTAAAGATACAGGAAAGAAAATTATCCACTTATATATTTATTTATTTATTTGATTGGTGTTTTACGCCGTACTTAAGAATATTTCACTTATATGATGGTGGCCAGCATTATGGAGGGAGGAAAACGGGCAGAGCCTGGCGGAAACTCACGACCATCCACAGGTGGCTGGCAGACCTTCCCACGTGCGGCCGAAGAGGAAGCCAGCACTCATAGTGACCGCATTGGTGGGAGGTTTTCTGGGTCATTGCGCTGCGCTAGCGCGCTAACCAACATGAGCCATATATACAATACTATATAGTCTATCAGATAACGTCCCCTGTGACTGGATGATATTAGATATCATAAGATACTTTAATGTCTTTGTTTACATCCCATTAGGTTCCTTCAATGAAATGTTTGTCAATGATGATGACTACACTGGAATTAATGAGAAAGAACTGATTGTCATCATCATCTCATCTATTTTTCTAATCATCATGTAGTTTAATGCTATTAAGATATCGCATAGTGATTAAAAAGTTTTCATTTAATTAGCCTAAAGATGTACAGGTATCTACAGGTATCCATAACTGAAAAGGACAAATGTGGTACATGATCACAGACGGACACATTCTAGATATTTATTCTGAAAACCTCAAGCCTAGCCATTTCCATGCATTAGTTTATCTTCCGTTGCTCTATAGGTGCATATACAGGGTTTCGTTACGTTTTTTCTTTCTCTCTTCTTCTTTCAAAATCCTTATGTAATTTATTATCTGAGTGGATGTGTACGAATTCGTCACAGCTAGCTTTCAGCCTCCAGAGATTTCACCCCCTCCCCACCCCCCAAATCCACTTGCATACATTGGATTGTCATGCCATAAAAACTAATGTTGTAACACTGGAATGTGCATCAGAGAGGTCGATGAAAAGATAGACAGACAGACTGACAGAGTGGTAAGAAATGTGTGCAGGGGTAGAGACAAAAAAAAAGGTATAAACGACATGAGAAATGTGTACCTGGTATTTGACAAGTGGCTCCTTCGTAACCTGTCCCAAAGCAGTCGCAGACAGTCTGTGTGTACTGACTGACACATTGGCCATTGTGGCGACACGGGTTGACCCCTGAGCAGAGGTCGACACACCCATTACTGACTCCTGCCCGTCCTTCTATCTCCACACCGCGGTACTCTCCTGTACTGGTCAGGTACTGCAGGTCCTGCATACAACCGATGAAGGTCTGCATGCCCAAATATATGGGTTTCTCAGAGCCTGAAATACACATAATCATTTATTTATTTGATTGCTGTATTAAGCTGTTCTCAAGAACTGCACAAATTATGTTCTTGATTCAGAAATATTATAATATATATGCATAACTGAACAAAATATTTATTATTTATCTCTATTGTACATGTACTCTGTATGTTCTGGATTTTTCCACACATTGCGCAACCAATTCCCAAAAGTGAAAGAATGAATGACTGACTATGGTTTAATGCCATTCTGCAATACTGCCAAGAATATTGTTGTGAAATACAGTAACCATATAAAATGCCAATCCAACAGTGAGAGCTCTCATGGAGTTCAGATGATGGAAGAGGCCACTGGAAATCCAAGAAAACCATCACATGGAATTCCTATCAGAAAAAGCTCAAAAGAACCTAAAATAGGAAGAGATGAGATGGAACCTCAATAGAAAGAGTCCATCTGGAACCCCTACAGATTGAGCCCAATTGGATCCCCAACAGAAAGAGCTCAAACGAAAACCCAATAAAAAGAGCTCATTTGGAACCCCAAAAGAAAGAGCTCATTTGGAACCCTAACAGAAAGAGCTCATTTGGAACCTTAATAAAAAGAGCTCATTTGCAACCCCAACAGAAAGAGCCCCTATACAACCTCAATAAACAAGAGTGCAACGCTGACAGAAAAAGCAAATTTGGAACCCCAACAGAAAGAGCCCATCATACAGCATCCTTTGAGGCTGATACATTCATGTTAAACACACTTAATCACTAGCGAAGCCTTAGCCTCATCATGTAGTGACAGAAAAACAAAGACATGCAATGTAACACAAAACCATATCATCAATGTGGTCAGAAAGCCTATAATCACATGTGGAGCCTGCATTTCTGGTATCTGAAATATGGCCTTCAAATAACAACGTAATTGGACTATCACAGGCAGCCTGATCTTTATCTGACAGCTGAATGAAGGTAAGGGAGGTAATTGGGGCGTGCAGAGGATACAGATAAATAAGTTTGTTAGTCAACAGTCACAATATGCCTGGCTTACAGTACACTCTTGTAACTGATAGCCTAGACATACACTTAGTAGGGGACATAAAAGCTGACATTAAGTACATACTGATGAGGGCAATTGCAAATACACACACCTGTATTACTGTGTATTGTACCATTTCTTCCTGGAACGAACCTAAAGGCACTTAACTTTAAAGTACATGTACACCTACACAAGAGCAAACAATTAAAATGTCAAGATGAACATTATGACTATTTAAACTACATATTTTAAGTGAACTTACTGCTACATACAACAAAGACATTATTCCATCAGATGCAAAAGTGAACCCCTACATATAATTTGTAATGTACATATGACATGACAAATTCAGACGTACAACACAATACTGACCATGTGTGCGTTCCCTCATTTAAAAATTATCACAAGGTGGAAATATTACTGATATAGCATTATTTAAGCCATAATCATTCATTTATTCATTCGTTCAAATTTTAAAAAATGCTTAAATATGAATCTTATACTGTTGCGGTATTTAATTGCATGCTGTAACATTTTAATTTATCTTGAGAAGAAACTGAGGCATAACATTTTGAGGCAAGCTAAAATTTTTTTCCCTTTCTGACAGAATTCCAAGATTCCAGTGGTAGATCTTAATTCTAAAACTGCCTTCTCTGACAAAATTCCAAAGCTTACAATGGTAGATCTTAATTCCAAAATTGTTTTCAATGGCAAAATACTGTCTATGTTCCATACAATCATGAAAATTAAAAGAGAATTTGCTATTCTCCAGCGGAAGACAGTTTCGTTCCTGTGCACCTACAGACTAAATGTCACAGGAAAAGCTTTCCAGGGGCATGTACGTGTTTAGTGTGCTGGTAGCTTGCCAGTGATCTGCCTCAGGTGACCCTGTGGAGAGGCAGTGGATAACACTGTGCCCTAAACAATCACAATTTATTAGGTCGTAATGAAAATTATCCCGTTAGACATAGCCCGTCTGACATTTCAAAACAGAGTTTTACTCTTGGTTTGTTATTGTGAATTTGACAGTATTTTTTTGTTTTGTTTTCTTTAAATTTACTTCAGGTTCATTTCTTTAAAATCTGAATAATAAAAAACAAATTCCCTACCCTACATTTTATTACAGAACTGAGTTGTTGCCCAAAAAACAAGCTTATAAGTATGGCCTTTATAAGGTGAAGGTAGTGCATCAGTGAAAAAAAACGTGAAGGTGTGGTTTAGTTGCAATCGGAGTAGTCGCATTCCAGTGAAAACATTTAGCCTGGCTGTACTCTACTTAATGGTACAAGTGGTACTCACACGCCATACTATACATGACACAATCACTCATCTTCCTGTAGAGCAAAATAATGACAGCTTCATGCTGACAAAATGTAACAACTGGAGATAACAATCAAAATGTATAGCTTGTAGCGATTCTCTAGCATACAAACAGACACACACTTAAATGTCTGTTTGATGATAATTATGACCTTAACAGTACATTATTTACAATATGTGCAAACAGATATCTGAGTGTCCAGTCAATTTATGGTTGTATGTTAACAAACCGATGTCACACAAAGTAGTCCTGCATAAATCATCCATGGTTGGTTACATATACCCAGGCAATTAAGTTGTATCATCGAAAAACCAAAAAAACAGCAAAACAGTGCATTTCTAGGTTAATGACACCTCATGATCATATGGGTCACAGAGTTAGATTCACCACAAGGGCATTTTTTGTGCATGCCCACTATTTAAGATTCTAACCCTGTGACCTTGGCCAAGGTGACTATATAAAACTTGCAATGTGACATAATGATGAGCTCATATCTTTTTTGTTCAAATCAAGATAAAAATATAATAATAATAATTTTAAGATGAACTGTAATTTAAGTTTTAGATTTGTTACTGAAATTTAACTAAGAAAACACCCTGGTGTGTGTAGTGTTAAATTACTCTCTTTCGTGCACATATATTTATTCATTCACTTATTGGTTTGGTGATTTACGAAGTACTTAACATTTCACTTGTACGACGGCTGCCAGCACTATGGTGGGAGGAAACCGAGCAGAGCCCGGGGGAAACCCACGACCATCTGCATTTTGCTGGCAGACCTTCCCACATACGTCTGGAGAGGAAGCCAGCATGAGCTGGACAGAGAATGCATTTGTGAGAGGTACGGGGTCATAACGCTGCACTGGCACGCTAACCCCCTTGGCCACGGAGGGCCCCACCCCCTTGTGCATGGGTTACACGTGCATGAAGAAGTCTTGACACATCCATCTGGTATCATCTAAAGGAGACCAATTTGAACAATGCGGGTACAAGATTTGGCTCCAACCGGAAGAGTGATGGGGGCATCGATTATATAATACTGTCACATAGACAATCCAGGTGGTTGATACACTACAAATTTCTGCACTCTCATTTTACACCTAGTTAAAATATATCAGAGTTTTGTCTGTTTTGGATAGAACTCAAAACTTTTTGCCAGGGTTTAGCTGTTTCTCCCACAGCTTTAAATCGAGATGTTTGTCAGGTGAACATCTGTGGTTTGTCAAGTTTCCTCCACCCATAAATCTGATCGCCATCAAAAATAAGTACCAATTTCGTAAGGAGCTTGCAAAACACTACATCAAAGACATAAATTAATACAGTACATATATCAGGAGAGGCACTTTGACAGCAGTTTTGCACAAGTTAAATGCGTTGCAGCTCACCACCTTCATGTACAAATTATTCTAATAGCTAGGGTAAAGGTAGCTCCATAAAATTACAATGATCACACAGCATAAGCTTACATGTGGATAGATGAATTAACCTGGTTTATATGTGTGATTCAAGACATAGTTTTCAAAGCTCAGGCATCCTCATTATTCTTATATTAACAGTAAACATCTGAGGCTAGTTTGCCTCAAGACATCTCATTAAATGGATAAATTACAGGCGCATGAGAAAAAAAAACACGGTCACAAATTAAAGCTGTGAAGGCTGTCACAGCTGACATTCATCACTAAATCATTTAACACCTATGTTTTCCTATCTACATGTTTACATGCTACATAAATGTCAATGATACATGTTATAAATCATCATGTCAAATTCATATATTGAGCATGTGGATACTATTACCCATACATGTACACATATACACCTCAAGGCTCGATTGCAGCGGGCCTCTATAAACTATAGCAACATGTAAGAAAAAACAAGAGTAATATCCCATTGCCATTCTTCTATTTGATTTGGGGGGTGGGGTGGGGGTGTATTTGGCTTTTTTTCCTTCAATTCATACATCTTTACAATTCAAAAATTTGATTGCATCTGTAACAGTCAGTGTTAACACACTCATCATCAAAAGTATCACGGTTTGTAATTTAGTACCCCTTGGACAATGATTTGGTCATACACAAGGTTGCATTATGGCAGGTAGGTCTCAATGCTAACACATTTGAATGTCAACGACCCCAGAAAATTGAGAATCTGAAAAGAATACTGTAAGGGGGCTGACTAGAATTTGGCCTAACTCATAATAACGGTGAGTGCCATTTAATAGTGCAGAAATACACACTAAGATCATACTGATGTGATACTTTTTTTACGTAAGGGCTTAGTATTTAGGGGGGGCTTTACACTGGCACCGGACCGACCAGTCCTGTTCCCTTTTCTAGCCTTTCAGTACTGAGCACCAAGCAAGGCAGCAGCAAATACCAATTTAAAGTCTTTGGAATGGCTAGCCTAGTTTTGATCGCCGATGTCCCAAACCCAATGCAGAGGCTGTGAACACCAGGGCACCAAGGAGGTCATAATTTTAGGCAGATTTATTGTTCAACCAAGGCCTTTAGCACTGTCACATACATGGCAACCTCAAACCACGTACTCAATAACACTAAACATCAGTTGTTTAAATTGTACTTGCAGTGATTTCCATGTACTGTACATGTAACCTCAAACAAAGCAATAAATGTTTTCCTTTTTACTCCTTTTTACTAAGGGCTATAAAATGTGTCCTAATCCTAACTGAAACATGCAGTAAGTTTTCTGTCTCCTAACCTTTGTATTTTTTTTTTTTTTTATAAAGATATCTTTCCTGTGATTTTTTAGCATATTCAAGAATTTTTCATTCAAAATGTAAGAGGCAATGTTTAGAGTTACGGGTGAAAGGACTTCGGGCAAAGCCATAGAAACATATCTGACAATTAAACCTCTTAACTCTGTCAGTATGGTAGAGTTTTAATCAACAATCTGACGCAGTATCTGACTTACCAGTACATTCAATTTCCCTGACAGCCAGACGTGTAATAGCCTTTCATTTATTCATGGCAAAACTTTACATTCTTTTGTTGTTTTGTTTTGTTAGAGAACATTAGTACCTGTATGTGCCGTGAGGTTGAAGAGGGTTGCATAGGTACTCGAATGTGTATTATGAGAGTTCTGAAAACAAAGTTTTCAGCAGGCTTAATTCCCGTAGCTGGAAGATTGCAGAATATCTGAAACTGCAGGTTATTACAGACATAGACTCACCTCCAAATGACGTGACTGTTGTTAAGTTACTCCACACCAGGGCATTGATTGCACTGGCCAGTCCATATGGCCGCATCTGTAACGTCTGGTTATCTAACCGCACAGTTGCCTGACCAGTCTTTCCATCCACTGTGACCCACACGCGATGCCACCGGTCATCACTCAAAGCTTTGAAAACAAAAAAAACAAGAAAGAAAGAGAAACAGACACATTATTTCCTTTCAAGGACAAGGTCCTGAACACTTGATTTTTGCTGCCTTTACATTTTAACTTGATACTTTAATATGAAATCTACAATGTTAAAACCTTCAGTAACAGTAAGCAAAAATCATTTTCTCAATAAGTCAAAATCCAGAGATTTGAAAGAGATTTTAGTATTGAACCACTAAAGTCACCCAATCTGACCTTGGCACAGTCAAGTCAAGTTCAAACACCAGCCAGCCCTGACTCTGACCCAGTCAGGTCATCAGCCCTGATCCTGACCCAGTCAAATCACTAGTCTGACCCTGACCCAGTCAAGTCACTAGTCTGACCCTGACTTAGTCAGGTTCCCCAGCCTGGCCCTGACTCAAATCAGGTCACCATACCAGTCACCTGACTCAGTCAAGTTAACAATCTGACCCTGACCAAGTCAGGTTAAAATTTGACCCCTGACCCAGCCAGGTTAACAATCTGACCCTCACCAAGTCAGGTTAACAATCTGACCCTGACCAAGTCAGGTTAACAACCTGACCCTGACCAACTCAGGTTAACAATCTGACCCTGACCCAGTCAGGTTAACCGTCTGACCCCTGACCCAGTCAGGTTAACAATCTCTGACCAAGTCAGGTTAACAATCTGACCCTGAACTTGACTAAGCCAGGTCACCAGTCTGACCCTGACCCAGTCGGGTCATTGGTCTGACCCTGACCCAGTCGGGTCATTGGTCTGACCCTGATCCAGTCAGAAAATCATAAATCTTATCTCAAATCTCACTTCTGGCATTTGTTCAAAAAATGTTGTGTAACATCATTCTTAAAAAGATAGGCAAGATATGTGATCATTCAATAAGTTGATTTCCTGATTAAAAGTTTTCATCACAAATCATATCAAATCCTATTCCAAACTGAAATTTCTATGACCTTCAATAAAAAGACCAGTTGTGCTTCAAAAAATGTTACATATAGCATATAAAATGAAGGAACAACCACTGCCTGGGGGAAACTAAATTCTAACACATAAAATAACTATTTCACAAACATATAAACTAATATTCCACCTGGAAAGTGATAGCTTCTTTGCTTCTTTGGGGAGATATCTTGTCAGACTCGAGTTGAAAAAGCATTCTAAAATAACGAACACAAGTGGATGAGAGGGATGATGGTTTGACACCTGCTCCACCTAGGTCAGCCCTCAGCCATACCTCGTAAGATTCTTTTGTAAGTGTCACCTTACTGTAAGTGAAATTTTGGCTCTTGTATTGTGTACAGTCTGTGGGCAAAGTCAACATTCTCAAGTTAACCAAACATAGATGTCTTCTTTAACATACCTAGCACTTGATGCATCACTTAAACAGGAGGTCATGAAACTGACAAAAGGACAAAGGTTGTGACACTAAGCCATTCACAAAAGTCAAGAAAGGGAATACCTGGTCCCTATCTAAATAAAGACTGACATACTAGGAAATAATCACACACTTGCTCCATATGTCAATGGCAATTTTGATCTCAGGTTGCCATAAAAGGTTCTTTTTAAATATTTGAGGGGAAAAAAGCCTTTTGTTCTTATCACGCTTATGTGTATGCATATCAAAAAATACTTTTATTCCTCCTGATATGGAACAATTAGCAGAACTTCTGGCATCATTTCTTTTCGCGTTCATTTTCATTCATTTTTATATAACCACAGCTATTAAAGAGTTAAGTTATACTCTGATGACTTCAAGCTATGTGCTGTTTTGCAAATAAAAAACTTGCACACTTCAGAACACTTTTTTTTCTTTTTAAAGAAAGCTCACACATGCATAAATGTTTGACACATACATAAGTACCATGACTGTAACACAGCCATTAAAAGTACAAAATACTCTAAGACGGGTAATAACCTTTAATATTAAACCCACATGTACACTCTAACTGACCTAACAACTCAGTATATTTATTTAGAGTGGAAAATCTTCCTCTTCAATATTCTCAAATTGTCACGCACAAGAACTCAGTGGGATGAAACCCTCGACTCAGACAGATGGGATTTATAGACCATTATTTCACAACTCTGACATGGTTGAGCTGCCTGTGGGTGGTAACACCCACACTGAGGGCAGGGTGCCTACTACAAACACATCATATCACGCAAGGCTGTTTTGTTGGATGTCTTCATACCAGTTTATTAATCCATGCACAAAGTCCCCTCTGAAGTAACCCAGAGAGGGGCCCTTTGGCATCTGGGGCAATAAAACTGGCAGAGTGGCACATTAAAAAAGTGAATTATACAGTGTGAAACATATGAAAGCCGCAAATCTCCTGAAAATCTTTTCAACTGTATTAAGATTCAATCTCAGATTGTTTTCACACTATTTTTTTTTGGGGGGGGGGGGGGGCTGCAGGGAACTTGATAGTTCATTGTTTTAGGGTGAATGACACCTGTCCCCATAACCATGAAGCTGGGGTAAACTCCTCAGGGTATCCAGAGTGGACAATTTTACCAATACCTTAAGGCCAAATGTGTCATATTATGCAAACAGTTCTGTACGAAAACATATGTGTGTGAATGAAGATCACAAAATCACTCATAATATTCTAATTATATAAGTCATTTCATTACATTTACGAAATCAGCAAAGATACAGAGAGTTTCCGCTCACTGATGTCAACAGACTAATTACAAAACTGCTGGCATCACAATTTTTCCAACACTTAAGAGTCTGATTGAATCATATACATGTAAAATATTAGTCAACTTTGGTATTCCAATAAAATGTTATCCTTATTTGAACATGCAACACATGAATGCACAATTGCAACTATCATTTTTTTCTTCTTAAAGGAATCATGTCTATGATGTCTAATTAAATCATTACTCCAAGGTCTCAAATTAGAAGACATATAACATACAATCCTTTCAGTTTATGTGTTCAATACGGACTTACATGTAGATGTATTTTCTTTTCCTTCGAAGAACCTCTTTCACAAGTACTGCAAATTCCACAAGGCTCAAATAATAATACAGTTCACGTATGCTCAACTTGCTGCAAGATGGAATTATTAGCATTACATGCACAACTAAATCTTCATCAATCAAAATCTTTCCAATAACATGTGTAATGTGAACGAAACGATCAAAATCACACACACTGCAGCTGTTCCAGACAGCTTCTCCAGTCGACAAACTGATTTATTTGCTCGCAAAAGTTTCCACTATTGAAGGGATGTATTAACACCATATGAGAACAATAACAGACACATGAACTTGGCGGAAGGAAACGTGCTTGAAAGACATGAATCACCCCTAAAAAACAAAACACACACACATCGGAAAATTCTTAATGGTGTGAAGCCTTTCCGTTGAGGCAAAAAAACTTGGAAGAACTCAAACAGAAGCAAATTCAATTGTGACACAGATGTGGCCCAAGTGGGTTAGAAGTGTGATAGGGAATGTATAGGTCTGCACCAGTTGTCACCAAACCATTACTGCCAACAGCAAGGTTTTTACGTTAAATACCGGCCCAATTTTCTCCAGATGACAACTGTTACTTGGCTCTCTTGGGACAGGAACAGAGAGCCAACAACAATGGAGGTTATCCGAAGCAATTCTCTCTTGGGGTATGTCAGTGCATACAAGTACATTAAACGCATTCTGTGCAAGTCAACATACATGCTACAGTAATTATGTACTAGATCACAGTTTTGCCAGCGTTGAAAAATACAAATCTCTGGGCAGGGTACCACGAAAGGTACCTACCTGTACAACTGTACCCATATAACACGCATTCATACAGATAAATGAAGACTACAACTTATAAGGGGGTTACAACAACAATTACGTTAAATGACCTAAAATTTCAGCCATGACCAAATGACTCTCATCCTGAGAGTTCTATTGATTTTAGAAAGGTGTTTTCAAGTTTGTCTGGAAGGTGAGATGATACCCTATTGGAGAAATGTAAGCTTCAGCACCAACAATAATATTCTATGACATTTACTTGCCTCTAAAAATACGCTTTGTTGGACGCTATTTTGGGTCCCTTACAAAACATTTGAAGTAAAGTCTACGTCATTTAATTTCCGATCAATCACTGTCACACCACCATAATACATTTTGCTGGCATGCCCGGCTGGTATTAACTACTTTGCACGTAAAAGTACTGAAGCGCCTGTGTCTATGTCACCATGATATGGCTGAAACACTGCCAGCGTGGTCTATAAAACCATTGTCATTCATTCATTCTGTGTTTAACCACTTCAATATGTCTGGCCCTTGAAGACATTATAAAAAATCTTCTCTATTTGAATGTCTATCTCCTCAACTTTCTTAACAGATTCACCCTGAAAGAGGTGCATAGTGCTTTGAAGTAAATCCCTGTAATATCAACATCCTTTCAACACGTTTTAGTTTACATAATATGATATGATATGATATAATACATAAGGCTGATGTGAAACATTGCTGATGTGGCATTAAGCCATTGTGATTCACTCATTGTGTTTGTGTTTAACCATTCCACTTCTGGCCCATGAACAAGTCATAAAAAATCTCCTTTATTTGAATATCTACATCTCCTCATCTTTCTCGTCAAATTCTCCCTGAAAGAGCTGCCTTGCACTTTGAAGCAAATCCCTTGTGATATCAATGGCCTTTCAACTCGTTTTACTTTACATAATCCACCAACAGTACAACAAAACCACGATTCTTGTGGTTGTAATATCAAGCTGCTTGTGCACCTTAATCCAGACACGCGATACCGCAGGCAAATGCCTGAGTAACATCGAACGTCATTAACATTGCAAATTTACCTGTCTAACTGTTTGCCAGGATTGACCTCAAGTGTCAAACTTGCATACTTCTTCACCTACATGAAGCTACTGATGTTTGCATACACACTGCGTACATCGTGTGCCTTAACAACGCTAACAACAGCCATTCACATTCTCTCACTTCAAAAAAACTAAAAACTAAAAAACTAAAATAGCAAACAGCTTTGAGGTTTCACTCCCAGACTGCAAACACAGGCCTTTTGATTTCTGCAAACTGAAAACTCAATGCACCGTTAGAGAAATGTAGATGAAATCAAAATGACTAAAACAAATTAAATTTCAAATCTATATAAACAAACGAATGACAGTCACACTTCTGTTATAAATGAAACTAAATATATACTACTATCACCTTTTAAAAGTGGAAGTCATTCAAAGCACATAAATAGACAACAATTAGACACATTATGTCTAATTTTGTTAGCTCTGGAAGTTGCACTTGTGTGTTGCCATAACGATTATTTATTTATTTATTTATTTGTTTTAACATTGTACACTCATATTTTCACTTATGCAACAGTGATAAGTTTTATGAATGTAGCAAGCTAAAGTAAACTGTGACAACCCTCAGAATCAGAATCAAAGAAGTGCTGGAATCAATCCTTCATCCTCAATGGACCAGGACCTATCACCTTCGGACAGACCAAATTAAGGCTTGGCCAAAGGAACCGCCAAGCATATGCCTAGCCACAAACAATAAACGTAACCATCAGCATTATATCTCTTTTCTTAAAAACATTTACTGTGAGGCGGACTTACAGAATTACAGGTAAACCAGTCATTCCACCATGAACCTTGAGACTGAGTGGTCACAGCATAATACAAGTGTGTACAAAATCTACAAAATCTGTAATTGCAAGTATTCAATTTCACTGCTTTCCATTGCACCCATTCACAGTATCTACACATACCCATTACTAGTAATTAATTGCCCCGTTATGCTGATCAACTGTGCTGTGTTTGCAAACAAGTTGAGTGATCTGGACACAAGGCCTTCTGGGCAACGTTTGCCTGTTGGCTGGTTGGCTGGCTGGCTGGCTGGCTGGTTGGCCAGGCCTAATGGTGGAATCGGCTGAGGTTATGTATAGGAGAAGGATGAATGTACCAATAGCTGTGAACTAGTACATGCTGAAAATGGTCAGGAAATCAATAGCTGCCAGTGCAAGTACACATACTTATAAAGCCTGGCAAAGCTCTTGGTTTTGCAGCTAGAATACAGCCAATTGCTGGACCACTCAGCCACCAGACAAATAAACAGCTCAACTCCTATCGAATTTCAGCAGGTGTGCTATTATTAGTTTACAAGCATCATGTTAGGCTGCACAAAAAACTGCACATAAGGCAAAACTGTCTGCTTCCATGAGTGAAAGAGACAAGAAAATGTGAGTGCAACACCTTGAATGAATGAATATGGTTTAACTGGCAACATTTCAGGCACATGTAACAACATGGTGAAGATAAAATTTTGTTTATTCCATTATAAACATAACACTATTACAAAATTTGAGTGATGTTATACCATTATTAAAAATGTTTGTTGGGGGTAACCTGATTAACACTCCAAAAATGGCCCTGCTCTTAAGTTCTTATTTGGCTTTAAATGGAATTTCTGTTGTTTTCTTTTTTCCTTACATTTCTCTCCACATTTCTTTAAAATTATTATCAATTTCATCAGCAAGACTAAAAAAAGTAGTTCCCTACTGCCCTACCCTATTTTTGGTGATAGGTCTGTGTTACATGTACCTGCAACAAAGAATTCTTGAAGGATGGCCTTAATATGCTATGATGTACATATGTACACACAGTTTATATTTCGATGTGATCAAGTCACACTAAATGTACAGTAACCTTTCAGTGCTTTTAAGCCATACATGTATGTACACGACAGTCGGGAGCAAACAGCCATATGTGTTATGTCATTCAGAATACCACAATAATACTTTCCATTAGATGTCACTTAATTCTTCATGACCATGGCAGCATAGGGAAGTTACGTTGTTAATTTAAACCACAGCTTATAATTAATAGCTGTTTTTGATCTCCTGGAATTACGATTTAGAACACACAAAAATTGTTACACCATTAATGTCAATCAAACTTTAAAACTTTAAAATGAGAAGTTCACAAGGCATCAAAAAGCAACAGAAAAGAAGCACACAGAGCTAAAAATCCCTTGACCATGTCATAATTTCTTTTGTGCCCTTGTCAACCACTCACGACATTACACACACACAAATGTACAACATTTACTTGCTTGTTTCTTATTTCAATGCTTCTTAACGGCACACTCATGAATTTTTAACTTAAATGATGGTATCAAGTTTTATGAGTGGAGGGAAACCAGAGCTCTGCATCAACCACCAGCCTTTGGGACGTTATTGACCAACTTTGCCACATATGGTGTACAGCTGGTCTTCAGTGAACGCTGGACAGTGCAAATGGTCACAAAAGAGTCACTCCTCACTTACTGTCACTTACATGTAATCCTCAAAAGCAGTGATGAATCTATACATTCTGTCTAATTGACTGAGTTTGAACCTGTTCCTCATGTGCTCTAACAATTGATAGGCAAGCGCCCTTAGTCACTAGAAAATGGCCCACTAGCTCTCACAGATCATGTCCATGCTGTTAACCTATTCTGAGGACTCCAACCTGTATGGCCATCATGACAAAGGCGTATCATATCGAGCTAGCTGTTGTGGACATAGAATATTCATGAGCCCTCTACAAGAGAATGGATTTGTTTATCGCACTGAGATGTGAATATCATCATACACACAATCATGTGTATGTCAAGTTGATCAGCAGTCAATCTGATCTGAAAGTTTTAGGGGTTTTTTTTTTGCCCCCACGTTAATGCAAAAAGGGCAACAAGAATTCCAGACCACAGGTGGTTTGAAAAAAGAAATTCGGCACACTCTCTACATGATTCACATCTTTGTGTCAGCATAACAATGGACAGGCTACTCAGCAATCCTAAAATATTGAAATTTCTTCAAGTTCTGGGCTAAGTGTTGACTGCAGCCATGGGCTCAAAAGTTGCAACTGTAACATAGCAGCTAGCTTGAATGCACGGCCACAAACAATGAGACATGAAGAAGGGCTGATGCATGCCATTCTAGAAGTAGCATGCTTCATGATTGCATGTATTACAAAACCTTTCTTTCAACCTTCAGCATATTCCAAATAGTACTGATCAGTCAGCGTTGAGTAGTGATGTTACACGTTTGTCAACAGTTTGTGTGGAGTGTTTATAGCATAGAATTCTTGTACATACATCGCCAAGAATGGACGATTACAGAAATACCTAACTCTAGGAAAGCTCCCTTTATAAGTGGGTTATCTGATAAACAGTAACACACACATATGCAATCTAGAAGAAGAGAAATTTAAAACAAAACATAAGATATGAAAACAAAAGTCAGCAAAAATTGCTTTCACATCAAACTTTAACCTGTGTCTGTTCATGTAAAACCTAAAACATTGATCCAGTTCCCCATGGCCTATCACCTTTCTCTTTAAGCATGTTTTTGAACATTCATCATTGCTGTGCCTTGTGAACATTAGATATTAACTCAACTATTAATTCTGAATGTTGTGCCCACCTGAAACTCAACCCCGAGTTAATAAAAGAGAGAAAAAGGCAAAACCACATCACTGCCACTGACTTAACTATCTTCTCTAAAATCCTAACTTTCTAATTTCAAGCTAAAAGGCAACTTCTGTCAGTTTTACACTGACAAGCTGTCAGTCAAAAGTCTTTGTAGGTTAATTATACTTCCTGTACATTTACACGTGTTGATTACTTTCTTCTCAACATGTTCTAACCCTTCTGAATATTTTGCTCAGATGCAGGCTGACAAACAAACGTAGAAACAACCATGCTACAATAATTTAAGCTTCTAAAGTGTGCACCCAAAATACAGTTATACATTGTATGTAACTGATAAGCCGACCACATGCATTCAACGGTAAATGACAAATGTATGCGTGTAAACTAATGATATTTCATGTTCCTCTATCGTTCTTGACTATGACATTAAGCAACATTCAAATTTAAAAAAAAAACAAAAAAAAAAAAACATTTACGGTGAACTGGTTTGAAATATTAATTAGAGCTTTATTAAAGTGCACTTGATATTCCAGAACACCTGAAGGGACGAATGCAGCAAAAAATGAGAACTGATAACAGCAGGCAAGATGTTGCGCTTGTGATATTTGAGGCAATCAGGTTTCATCACTAGTAGGATACATATGCATCTAAATTTACACATTCACAGCTGTATCAGGCATGAAGTCCACATAGAGCAGAGCTGTACAATGCAAATGTTTCCTTACATATGAATATCTCGTCCCGTTAACGAGCCAGTAGATCTCCATGATAAATGCTCCCATACTGGCCTGTGGTGCAAGTACATGTACCTCAAGATAGTATGGTTGGAATATTTATAAGGTTTAGGCCATAATTAAAAATATGTTAATTGAGGGTAACCTGGCTGGCTTTCCCCCTAAAATGGCCCTACTCTGAAGTATTTTGGGGGGCTTTTGATAGAATATATATTGTTATCTTTTCATCTATGTTAATTTCCTCAAAATACTTGTTTTTCCTCTTCACCATTAACCAACCCAAACAAAAAAAATTTCATGTCGACCTACCATACCCTATTTTTTTCTGACAGAGTCCGGTTATTCCAACAAAGAATTATTTAAGTATAGCCGTATCAAAGGAGATGTAGTGGGATTTAGGAACTTCAGATAACATGGCTTTCTGTCCGAGGCTATGTCCTTGAGAGATTAAACTGACCACAGCATTGACATGCTGGAGCTCAGCCAGCACCAACTAAAGCTTCCCGCACCAATCAATTCTGCCAAGTGAATCCGTGTACGTTACACAGGGAAATGGATTAACTCACAGACCATAGGTTGGACAGGGGCCAAACTTTGAACAACACCAAATTAAAGTTTATTCGCTGGAGAAAAATAATGTACATGTATTAATTTTTGGCCACTACAGAGGGTATTTGTGAGGGTGTGTGGAGGAAATGAGGCACAGAAACACCTAGGTTTGATTCCAGATCATGGTATTGTGAATTGGCACACAGTTGCAATGGGGCCATTGTTGAAAGTATGTTCTTGGGAGCCAAGCCTGGTGAAAGGCACTTTTCTATCAACACACGTTTTTCCAGTTATGATTTTTCGAGCTTTATGTAGTTATGACAACACATCAACATAACTTTGTGAAATGGTGTTGCCCTTTTATGGCATGGGAGGGTCAATTCCCTATCCTGTCACACGGCAGCTTATGTGTCCAGGAGAATCTACAGTCCGAGTTTCGTTTCTGTTGTCCAAAATGATGGCCAGCGTCGCTGAAGAACACATTTTGGAAGTTTCATTTCATCATTTTTGATTAACGTTCAATATTGGATATAACAGCCCACAACAAATTGTGCAGACTGACACCTGTATCATGCCATAAAGCTTCAATGTCTCGTCACGAACAAACTTCACTTTGTTGTTGTAACACTGCATCTCAAACCCTGTGCGTGTGTGAGGTAGTGGTTCATTCGTGGTCTTGGACAGGGAATTTGTACACTGAGCTCCCCTGCCCTCACTATTTGTGGGGCCTTGGTGACAATAATGTTGACAATGTTGGCATGTGTCTTACCGCAAACTTCAATAACCCACTTGCCAAAGGCTGATGTGGTATTTATTTATTTGATTGGGGTTTTACGCTGTATTCAAGAATATTTCACTTATACGATGGTGCCCAGCATTATGGTAGGTGGGAGGTTGGGCAGCAAAGCAGAACTTGGGGAAAACTGCGGATCTTCCCACTTACGACAAGAGAGGAAGCCAGCATGAGCTTGATCTCACAGCAATCACATTGGTGAGAGCCACTTGAGTCATTACGTGGCACTACACACCCTAACTCCATTGGCCATGTTGCATATGGGAGGCTTTGTCACTAACAGAATGTATCAATGTCCATTTAGCTCCATCAGATTACTGATTAACTGATTCCTGTTACGTCCAACCCACCACGTTTGAACTTCGGCATGTATGATGGCAGTCAAGTTTTACAAGTGGATGAACCTGAATTGCTCAGATTAAACCACAGACTCTTGTTATGTTAATAGCCCCAGTATTTTCAAAACTTTCCCACGTGACATTCAGATTTCAGCAAAGGAAGGCATAGTACTTTAAGATGGTAGTGGAATGCCTAAGAAGCCTGTTTTCAAGTGTTCCAGATATTATCAGCTGGAGGAGCCACACCACTTTGAAACTCATCCTTCAGCTTGGTTAAATATTTACTGCATGTGCATGGTCTAAAACCAACATGTACCCTGAAACACTTGTACAATGTTAAAATGCATGTCATACCTCTACCACCAGCTTGGCAGGGTCTCTATAACTATACATGTATTCTATGTGCTTCTGAACCAATGAAGTGCATTGTTCACCTGATCCCGGAGTTCAAGCTCTGATCTGTTATCAGATAATCAGGTCAAAATGGCTGGCAAATAAGTGAACTTGCAGACACAACACCATTACCATAGCACTTTTTACCTTTCATGTGTCCTATCTCGAAAAATTAACGACCCACTTAAATCCCTCGTGGAATGACAAAAAAGCCGAGCGCTGTTTGATTTATGGCTGCAATTCACAATCAGCACGTGCAGCTCTGCCATGTGGATCGAGAGTCTCATTGCATGAGCCATGGTCATGTACCAAACAATAAGCACAGCTCAGTAAATGTATTAAAACTTGACACGCAGTGTCCAAAGACAAATATGATTCTGACATTCACTAATATTGGCATCTACATAAACCAAAGGTGCGATATATACATATATACAAACACTGACCTTGAATATGGTAATGGTGATGAAATCAACTGTCTGCCATCACTATGTTGACATATAGACTGGCAGTGGGTCTGAGTGATTACCAAGTATATGTCAAACAGAAGAGTCTCTGCATGGAAAATTTCAAAGCAAATATGTGTTCCCGGGCCATGTTGACATTGACAAGCCCAAAAAGATTTAAGTTTCATATATACTTTAATTCCAAGTGTTACTTCATTGGATGATTTGAGCTGACATTAAAATTTAACTCTGTCATTTTAATGACACCTTCAGAGTCCCCAGGCTAATTTTGTATGACAAGAATGACAGTTACAGGTCTCAGTGCACCTATGCCCCTAGACACAGTACCAGACATCTTAGTGAATGTTAATGAAATTTGGCAGGTAAATTAGCTGTTCAACCTGAGATCCTTTGATGGAACATAACAGGAGGAAGGCACTGCCCAAATTTTCAATAACATGCCTGTTTTCAATAAAGATTGCACAGCTTTTCAGGCAAAAGTTATCCACTACTGCTGAAATATACGCTGTTATTTAAATGTTTATGTTCCTCATTAGACACCCACTCGCCCCACCCTCCTCTCCAACATGTCCAAGTGAAACATGCTTTATCTTGGATTCTGGCTGCTGCTGGACACATGCAGTGTTGATCTTCCTCTGTAGCTCTTCATCTATCGGTTCATCAGTAGGGCAGCTACATGTACTTGTAACGCAGCACACTTAACCCAGGCAATTGAGTCAGTAGCATAAGAGGTAGGCTTAAAAATGCTTGCTTTGCTGAATGCAGCTTGGGTTTTCAAATCTCCATACACAGAGGAGTTCCATAAAGATCTCAACATTGATGTGATCGTGGCTTTGACAGAACATTTATCTTTGACAGAAATAGTGATGAAAACTGATCCAATCTCCACAATGAAACATTTGGTTGGTTAATTTGATTTATTTATTTATTCGATTCGTGTTTTACGCCATACTCAAGAATATTTCACTTACAGGATGACGGCCAGCATTATGGTAGGAGGAAACCGGGCAGAGCCCAGGGGAAACCCACAACCATCCACAGGTTGCTGGCAGACCTTCCCACCGGTTGGTTAAATGTGGTGACTTTACTATAGTTGTGGTGCAATGTGAGATATCAATCATAAACACCATATATTAATATAAATTTACTGTTACCTGTAAAGTCAATGCAACATTTTTTGGGGGTGCATTTGTTGGGGGAAAATGCAGGTGCATTTAATACAGAAAGTGAGGCAAAGCACTTTTGTTTCACTGACGCCATTTATAACTGAAAGGCAAATTAGCTAGCTTATTTTACTCACTCACTTCACATTTTACTCATGCCTAAATTCAAAATGGACAACTAAATGCTCAGCAGTTAAAAAAATTATCTGGAGCCCTGACAGTATCTACCATGAATCATGCTGAAAATTTTAAAATGTCACTGACAACAGCTTTAGTCTCTGGCTTTCTTGGGATTAGAAATGAATTGAAATTTATTGAAACATTTAAATTATTGATGAGTGTCTATTTAAAACAGCTTGAAAATCACAATGTGTGTGTACTTGTTTGAAAATTGCCATGAAATTTAATCTTGTGATTATTCATAACATCTAATTATAATTAACAAGAGTTTACAATTGCTACATGGCACAAAATTAGCTGGACTATCAGTCACAATACTTAAATCATTTACAAATACATAGACTAAAAGCAAGCTAACTTTGACATTGAACCCAAAACAAACCGGGTTCAATCACAGTGTTCTGTAGACAAATCATTTCTGAGAATGTCAGAGCAATCAATCACCCCGAGATTTTCTTCTCTCTTTACTGGTGGTCAGAATCCAAAATGGTGGACACCAGTAAAAAGAAGTTTATGGAATCTCCCAAAAATGTGAATCAAATGAAATTAAAAGTTCATTGGCAGAGATTCAGATAAGCATCGGTCATAGTTCCATCAAATTTTTAAATGACTCATTCATGCTAGTCAGTCTCTGTCATTTGGCCAATGCCATTTTAGCATGTCATCTTTATTTTAAAGCCCCTCTAAATTCACCAAATGCGTAAAATCTCTGTTCACTTTGTGACGTAACGATGACTGTAATACATCTGTTCCAACTCGCTTCTCAAAGAATTATATGTCTAAGACTGGTACAGTAAGATGCCCCTTGTGAAACACCAGATCTGATTGAATATAATACAATGGTACATTTATTGCTTGTCAAATTCACCACAGAGCCGAGAAAGAAATTTGCTGGACGAACAATTCGCTCTGCTCTCTCTCGTAAAAACTCCACTTCAGTAATAGAAATATAGATATACTCATTTCAGCGCTGTAGACTGTATTCAAAGTGCGTGGCACACTACTTCCTATTTTTGCTTTTGGGAAAAGCAATTTATTGCAAAAAGTAGCCTGTCAATCGTAGCTGTCACACTTAATGTTGTTGTTGTGTTGAAAACAAGAAGTCATGCATTCGCCTCGTTTTGATGACACACACAGCACTGACTTCTGGAAAAAATGTCCCTGCCTAAGGTAAAGTAGACACACAAGTACACTAAGTATTCGCTAAGACACCCTAGCAACTCAACAGGAAATTGTAAATAAAAGAATGTTAATGTTCAACACGTGAGTTGTTCAACAAGGGAGGCAACTCACTTTCGATATTAATTCAGGGCAGAGAAATAACTACAGAAACGTTTTTCAATTACGTCTTTCACTGAAAAACACCCATAAATGTAATGTATATATGATGTTGTTAACATTTTCAGGATTCAAGTTCTACGTTTAAGTTCTTTTTATTCTACCCCAACCTGTAAATGTAATTTTGCCAGCTTATTTAATTTTTCCAGATCCTATCAAAATCACTGATTGGTGCTCACGGTTTCTGAATTGTCACAGGAGGAAAACAAGAGAACTGAGAAATACTTTAGTTGTATATCAATAACCTTTTTATGCCAAAAAAATGAACATATTGCAATTCAAAAGTTATGAATGCAACCAAAAGTTACTACTGCTCCATTCAACTGCTTTTTATATACTGCACATGCACCAATGAATCTCGATATGATGTGATGTAATTGGCAGGTTGAGACTTGGCAGGTAATCAAGAGGATTTCTAACATCTGAATAATTCATTAGTCACATATTCCCTGCCCCGTCGAAAGTGAATATCACAACAGGAATTCAGGACGGTAGTGAGGTAATAAGCCCTGCAGTGATGGGAATATCAGGGTACACCAGTCATTTGTCATGGGTGCTAGCAAAAGGTTTCCAGTTCGTGGTGGGAGAATATCAAATGAGCACTAGCTCGAATAACTGATCTCATGTTCATAATACAGCCCTATATACAAGCACTATACTCCGACTGGATGTGGGAAGTTCTGCCAGCAACCTGCGGATGGTCTTGGGTTTACCCCGGGCTCTGCCCAGTTTCCTCCCACCATAATGCTGGCCGCCGTTGTATAAGTGAAATATTCTTCAGTATGGCATAAAACATCAATCAAATAAATAAATAAATAAATAATAATTAAAAGCATTTGAACATTTAAAATTTTTTTTCCACCAGCCCAAGAAATTCCATGCCATGAATGGAACGTAAGCTTTTGGGAATTTGTGGTTGCTTGGGTGCATGTTCTCACAAATATCATCTTCTTGTAACTTATGATAATCCGTTGGTACAAATTATAGATGCACACAATGACTGGAGAAGAAGTCAAATCCGACAGGTCTTAAAATGGAATTGGTAACCTTTTCCCACACAATGGTGACTGACAAAGCTGGACTGACATTTTTTCTCCTGCCATGATGGAATACTTTGTCACCATTTTGTCCACAACACGTCACTGCAATGCCAGGAAAGAACAGTAAGACTGCACAGCTTAGATTGGAATTACTGGAAAAAGTTCAACATTATGTACACTTTGCAAGAGGTTCAATATTCGAAGCAAACACATCTTTTATTCTGCTTTTGGCTCAGTCCGGGTGAAAATAAACACACATGTGCAGTGAAGATGGTTTTGCAATCAACTATAAATTCAGTCACCTGGAGCCTAATGAACCTCACTGCAACATTTCTTTGTGAAACTGAATAAAAGTGTCTTCATAAAAAAATCTGCCACATTCACTTCCGATTCCTAGCCTCAAACAAAACTCAGAAATAAAAACTTACCAATGCCTATGTTCGCTTCATCCTGCCATCCATTGAGATGATGCACCACATGTAATGATCCGTGTTTAATCTCCCAATACAATTCGTAATCTTCCAAATTTGGGAAATCGCGGCGGCTGTAAGAACCCAATCTGTGATGAAATAAGAATGTGTTGGGTAATTTTGTCCGGAATTCAAACCTCCAGCCTATGTTTTGTTTGGTGACCAGAGGAGGTCTGGAATCCAGATACGAAACACCAGGCATGTCAAATGTAAACGCCCTGCCAGTTAGCTGGCTAGAGGCAGTTGTCTGCCCATCTCCACCAGGTGACCACAGTGCCAAGACCAGCACACTTCCCACGAATAAAGTTTTTCTTTCCATACTGGTTGTCACCTGTCACTTATCCAACCTGAAAAAGAGAAAAAATATATGCATGTACATGTATAGAATGGATATATAATAATATATGAAGCTTTGTTCCTGTGAGTTTTATCCAACATTGACTTTCTAAAACAAACATTGCACGGTGAAAACATGTTTGCTGCACAACATTATTTTCATCTTTCTTTTTCATTAAACCATTAAAATACCATAACAAATGTACTTAGCTATAACCCATGGATATTCACTGAATTATTTGCATACATGTATGCTTTGCATGATGGGTAGAGAACTGCACGCATATAACAAAATCATGTAAACATTCTTTGCCCTAGGTTGTTGAAAACAATACCCCCAAGGCAAATTAGCAAACAGCACAAATTGCTTGAAAGCACATCTAACATTTGCATGTTGCGTCTGACCTGATTTTTGAGCAGACTTTATCCTTATGAAATACCTTATGAAAATATAACTTCATAATGAGGCGGGATAAAAAAACATTACATCGTCAAAGAACTCCCACTGTTATGCCCATTAAGACACTGGGTTAAATTTAGGCAAAAGCCATACTCTTGAATGACATGAGAACTGACATTCATGTACCAGTGCACTATTAAAACAAAACAATATTTAATTATTTTATTTAATTGCTGTTTAATGCAAAACATGTACTGAAGAAAAGTTTTTTACTTATGTATGTACATAAAATATTATGATCTTCAATTTTCTACACTGTCAAAAAAGTCTGACTGCCTGAATTTCAGAGATTTACTTTTGATGGGAAGCTGGGAATCCAATTCATGACTTCCCCAAACGAAAACTACAAGGATCTATTGGGATTCTCATGAAAAAAAGTGACATTTGATCCGATTTTTTTATTACGAGGACTGTATGTTGTTTCAGATCACTTGAGTTACAAATATGGAATCCCTAAAATCTCTTCAGTTTAATATGTATTAAAACCTTCACAGGAGGCAACTGCGTTGTTATATTGGATTAAACTAGATTCTGGTGGATTCTTGTAAGCAATCTACATAAAATCTGTTCACGAAAAAACCCCACCAAAAATGGGTCTATATTTGGCATGAATAATTGTTCACATGACTGATAAATTAATATGTGCATAGTACTGATTTTCATCTTCATTATTCAAACCCAAACGTCTGTATTAAAAACGCAAGCACACCCAATATTACTCAAATAATGACATGTACATCTTGTAGCTTTTGAAAATGATCAGGGCAAAGCATATGTACATGTATATCACAATCAACGCTGAGACCAAAAGGCTGGCCTGATCCCTGGAATTAATCTAAATCCTCTACAAGGTATAGCTTTAAATTGCAATTTCATAACATAATTCACAACATTTGAAAAACTGTATTGTATCTGATTCAGGCAGGAGTACATGCATGTACGAACTAATCACAGAAATCAGATGCATAAAATAACCTATCCTAATCAAGCAACACTCCTTGAATACATGTATATCGAAAACCATGCACTTCCCTAATTCCTCAACCTTTTCGCATATGAAGGCGCAAATTTCAGCGCAATTTATGCACATTTTTAGTTTGGTTTTGGAGACAAAACTACATTGGTAGGATGGACCAGTTTCAGAGCTTCACAAAAGGTATAATTTCATCAGTCAATGCCTTCAGGATATGCTTGAATGAACACATTGCAAACATGCAAATAGGCTGAAGATTTACAATATGTGTGGCATATGTGGACACTTTGCTCAGGCTATAGGGCACATACATGTGTCAACAGGTCTTGTTAAGCGTTAAAGCTTAATATAAGGAAAAACAGAGTCTTATCTCTCCACCCGTCTGCCAACCCACCAATCTCCATAGAGAGTTCTACAAGTGCTATTATCTGGGCGATTTTCAGCGATTCCCTCCACAAACAGTATCATCAACAATGACCTAATGCTCTCTCTCTCCTCATTCACAACTCATTACAGCATGTTCTCTGCTAGGTTCCCTAAAATAGCCTCCCCCTTCAAAAACCCTTCCTCTAAGATGACTTCGCACTATCAACAATCCATAAGAGACAGGGTTCTATGCAGACAATGAAAGTTAATGGCTGGAATTTCCATTTTCTAGCACCCTCGCCATTTGTAAGGCATCGTTTGCTGATTACAACTGCACTAAGCTTGACACTATAAACAACGAACACTGCCAAGCTTTTCTGGCATGGTGTTAAATCTCTATCTACAGATCTATACATTCAAGTTACATGCTTTCAATCTCACACCTCTTCTACAAGAGAGTAGGGAGATATTTTCACAGGTTTTCTCTCAGAGCTAATTATTTATTTATTTGATTCCTGTTTAATGCCATAGTCAACGATATTTAACTCATAACTAAGACTGTTGTCTGTTTTGTGCCTGAATGAAACTGGAGAGCCTAGGGCCAATTCCGTGAAACTCGACTTAAGCAAAATGATGTAAGTTAAGAGACTGGCTTAGCTGAGCCAGTTTTATCTAACTGTTTAAATCAATTTCACAAAGCAAAATGTGACCGGCTTAATTTTGTGGAATCGACTTAAGTTAGTTTTGATGTGGCTTAGCCAGTTTCGGTGTCTTAAGTCAGTTTTACTAGCCAAGCAATGTTTTGTAGAATCAGCCCCTGGGGAATTAAAACCGCCAGTTTGTGGAAAGTTACTGATGACCTTGCCCACATATCTATGATGTATAGATTTACACATAACATTTATGAAAGACAAGTGGTCTTCAACAAACATCAGATTACACAAAAGGTCACAGGTATAAGTGTTGCTGATCTCTTAATTACTGTCACCATTTAAGACACATGCACAATAATTCCCTAAAAATCCCCTGTCCTAGGCAAGGTTTGAGCCCATTGCTCTAAAGTGATGAGACAAAAAGGAAAAGTACCTAGCAATGCACTTCAAACCCCTCAGCCTTCAGCACATGTACAATGTAAATAAAAGATACAAATTCCAAGAAATATTACGTATAAAACCAGCCATTCATAAAATTTAATTTAAATGACTGTAATGACTTTGAATATGGTCAAGGTCACTGAAAATGAAAATGAGGGTTCTTCCTCATGCCAAAGTGTAAGTGTGGTTTAAGTTTGGTGAACTTGGACTAAACAATTCTAGTGATCATGTTTATAAGCCTTTCTATAATTTAATCTAAATGACCCCAACGACCTTGAGGGAAAAGGTCCAGGTCACAGAAAATCAATAAAGTTCTCCCTCATGCCAAGGTGTACATGTGACATAAGTTTGGTGAACTTGGGGTGAAGTGTTCTAGAGATAGAGCATTCACAAGTCTTTCATGAAAGGCATTGCCCGCTATGACAATACTCCTTATCAAACTCTTACCTGACTTTAGTAGTTTCTACATGAAAACCTTTCACTCTTCCTTTCAATTTCAATTTAAAATACATGTATGTTAATAAATGAAAAATTTCTTTTTAATTTTCACATTCTGGAAAGTAATCAATTATCTTATCTTATTATTAATCAATCACATTATCTGAATGCAGTCTGTTCTACGAGTGTATGTTATTACATGTAATTTCACACCACCAACCAAAATTTATCCGGTTTACAGATGAAAAAAAAAACATTTACAATCATAGCCGCATTTATAAGCACTGTTAAATGTAACAATGTGACTTCCAAAAATCGCAATGCCATATGAATTGAGAACTGGTATATCCATTTTCTATTGACTATTTAATACAGTACACTCTGCTAAATTAGCATAGAGAAATATTCGATAATTGTCTTGTTTATGTGAAAACCTTGCAAACAGTGTACTGCTTTGTTGATTATTCTACTTTATTAAATAAATATAGATGATCGTCAATTTTAATATCAATAAACTGTTTCAGGCTTCCTTCCATAAACCATATATCTTCACTACCGCCAGGAGCGCTTTAGCTCCACAGTATACATGTATAGCTAGCTGTGTACACATATGAACAGAATTAGTGCTTTAAAAACTTTCTGTAAAGGAAACACACTTAATGCATCCTTCCACTATAACCTGTATACATCCCGCATTCACTGGAAATGACAATGTGACAATTAACACTATAAATCGACCTGGGCTCTGCCTGCCTATATAAACCAATCTCCCGTCTGGCAGAGACAAAGACAAGCCAGGGAAGAATCCAGGGCTGTCTCCATAGTTCAGCTGTGCCTGGATGGAGAGACCTTGTCACCTGATTAGGGCATCCCCCACCCTCCTCCCCAGCAGCAGACACTCCTGGAAACCTCTCTGAATCAGGTGATGTTATTATAATTGGCACAAGTTAAGTATGGGCTAGGGGAAGGCTGCTTTTGACAGCAGCCCGGCTGCATGATGTATCTTTAGACAATATATATACATGAAGCCTGCTAAGGAATATGAGGGGTGACCATATAATCATTGATTGTGGAGTCCTACCCACACCTGCTATGTGACACTGGTATCATGAGACCAATATATAGTCAGTAAGCTGATTGAGCAAAAGAAGCTCACATCTATTAACATGGTAAATGACCTAAAATTTTGCCTACAAGAGTGCATTTTCAGGGGCAATTAAATGTCAAATAGTATCTTTTTTCATTGCTGACCTTAAATCAACCAACCCATGTTGAAGCTCAGAGTAAACACGGATTGATTTTTTTTTTTTCATATTTTTATTTATTGGATTTGATTTTTGTTTAATCATCTATTGCATGATCAAGAAGTTTTTGCTTGTAAACATGCATGATGGCAATCAGTTTAATAAATGGAGGAAACAGGATTGCCTACAGAGTAAACCATCAACATTTGGAAACTTTACAGGCAAACTTGCTCTGGTGTGACCATAAGGTCATACTGATGGAAGTTAAAACGGAAGGAGTGGTGTTCATAATTTCTTGGCAACTTTATTAATTTCTCTCCCACAGCCTCGCCCACATTTTGCAATGTTATTTTTGATACATATCCTCTGGGGAAGGAAATCACAGCAATGATTGCAATTCATTTCACATTAACAATAAAGCTTCAGGTAATGCTGAATTCGACTATATTATAACAATGTCCCAGTAAGCAGGCACATGGACGCAAGCTGTGATATATATACTTGTCAATAAGTACAACAGAAACATCTCCACTTTGGAAGCAAACGACAGCAGTGATTGCATTTAACAGCTGCAGGTGATGTTAAACTCACCTGTGACAGCCCATGCATATGCTCATTACCTGTACATATAAAATGTTGATGGTTATAGCTGTTGACACATCCAGTGTTAATGGTACATCCAATTAATGGAGAAATCTCCACCTAATATACAAACAACACATACACAGCACTAACACTGTGTTAAAAGACAATACTAGGAGACATCTATACGTCATCAGATTTCAATCTCAGCCGGAATACAGTTCTAATACTGCTGATTTCTATTTATGAGAATCCAAATTCTTTGTATGCACCCTATAAGCTGGCAACTGTTTGTATCTTGAGTCTTGTCAGGATATACAATGGTTGAAATCCTGCCTATATGACAGTAAACCTCAATTACTGACTAAATTCTGCCTATGATGTAGGTTATGGTAGCCAGTTGTCTGCTTGGTGCTTACATATAAATGCATGTATATCATGGACTGGTCGGTGCACTGTTACAGTTTTGTGACTTTGTTGACCACTGTGTCCAGTAAGGGTGTTCCAGTGAGGCAGCACTTCAAATACATGCAGACGTAAGTCAGTACTTACAGAAACCAGTCTATGCTGTACTAATACTATCTGAAAGTGCAGATAAGAGCAAATATGCTATACACAAACACGCTATTCATATAATGGTTCATATTTTACCCATTTACATCCATGAAGAAAATAACATGCAGCAAAGTTTCTGAAGAATCATACCTAATGAGTTAAATCTTACTGTTATTAAGCCTCTACATTAACATGTAATTAAATTTCTAACAGTTCAAATGCCTCAAATCTTAACATGACTGTATTTTTTTTTTTAAATAGTGTTCATGCAGCAACTAAGGTTAAGAACAAAAACATCAGATCATTTATCATAAAAACTACAACCGTTGCCTTTCCTTCAATTCTATATTGAGCCTTAACTTGGCAACCCAACCTCAGACCATAGATTAAAGCTGTTGTATTTGAAACTGATCCGTGTGGTTTAAAAGACATTTTTTGGTTGCACGTCCTCAATGGATCGTTATGAATGCTGTTCTGAACACTCTGATTTGATATGAACACTGGCAGCCACCTGAGGCCTTTAAATGTCATGTGTGGCAAGCACATGTACATCCGCCAGGATGTTACATTGCCAGTTCATGGAACTTTTCTTCTCAATACAACCTCTACCTCTACATGTATCTACATAGCGCACTGAGGAATTTAACTTAGATTTATCCAGGCTGAGCAACAGTGTAGAGTATTATCTTGAGAACACCTGGTTCTATACACACCATGCATATCCAATATATATATGGGATATCTTACATTAAGAGAAAATACCCTGAAAACTTTAAAAAAATAACCACAGACATCCATGTTGTGTATGTCAGGGCACATTAGAGGAATGTTTATCTGATCTGGACAGCTGAAGTGCCTTTCTTTCTCCCCTAACTGAACAACACATTTTAATCTTCAAAAATAAGACTTACTGTAAATCTTCAACCTTTTAAACCACTACAGCACTTTTATCAGTTGAATTTATGCATCCAATGATTATGATTCAAATGACTCTAAAAATGATTAGTTTGTGTGATTAAAGATGAGAGCTTCACAAAACTGTGCAAATTATTTCTCAACACCCCATAATTTTGTCACAATATTTCAAAATATTGGTTGCAGAGGTGGTTGAAAAGGTTGAAGATTTGGGGTAACTCCTGTTCTTAACCTGAATATTTATAGCAAATGTTCATTTTTAGAGACAAATAAAGGTCATGGCATATTACCTTTGCTGCTGAAATTTTTTTTCCACAGTAGGATACATCATCTTGCATGTGCTTTTTAAACAAACCTCAAAATACCTTTTACAGATGAATTAAGAACTCTTGGACCCTCAGGCAAATTGAGTAGTCATGGACTAAACTATAGGCAAAACAGATCGATCAGGTTTTCTAATTGCCTCTAAACTTTACACAATTGTTTGAATTACTAAGGACATAGAGTATATGCAAGTACATGTAGCACACTGCTGACTGAGAAAACTGGTCACAGTGTATGAAACACACACACTCTGCTTATTATCTTAAGTTCTTTTGCCATGATGGACATAAAGAAAGATTAACATTATCCATTTAAATACTGTTGGTTTCAGAAATATATATACATGTAGGATTTCCAAGTAGTAGAATTTTCTCACCCAAGAGACTTAAGGTAAATGACCTAAAATACTCACACATACACACACCCTCTGAACGTAATAATTTTCAGACACAAATAAATGGCACACAGAATTACGTGTACATCTGGTGCTGAAACTTCAGTTTCCAATAGAATACCTCAAAATTTTTTGCAACAATCAACAGAAATGTAAGAATGTGGCAAAGTGTACAACATAGTAATGGGCGAAATTTTAAGTCACTTACCGTAAATCTTGGGTGAGATAATTGTACTTCCTAATTATGGAAATCCTATTTGTTACAGCTGACAAGCAGAGATTAGACCAAATGCACCATACAAGAGTACAGTTACACATACAATATGTACAAATGAAAATGTAATTAAGAAGACTATTCACCGTGAACAGGGTGTGGTCCACTGGGACGTGAAAAACACACTGTTCAAACATAAACAAAAAAAAAACAAAAAAAACAAACAAACAAAAAAATAAATCTGGCCTTGATCAGTGATTTTCTTTTCTTCAGAGACCCTGGTTTGTAATTGTGACTGAACATCAAGAGTTCATAATCTGTGAGTCACTAACACATACATGTATTTTCATTTCCCACACTACATTTCCCAAAATACAGACATACATGTACAAGACATTAATTCATGATTAAAGTCGTGACTTGTTTATCATGCTTATGTCTGATTACACTTTGGTATTTATCTCAAATAATTAGAAAAAAAAAATAAATAAAAGCACCATTATACCTAGGTCAATACAAATTTCTTTAAATACATGTAAAGTTTTGTTGCATGTTTGGAGTTTGTGAACTTTAATGTTACACTGTTATGCACATGTATATCTTTCTGTGTATTGTAATTCTTCGGCCTTATGGCACATTTGCAAAGTTATACTCTAAGGGCATTAATTTTTGTAGACTAATAAAATTACATGTAGACTTTCTGTTGAGACCTGAAAATGACCAACCCAACCAATGTAGTTTTGTCTCCAACATCAAACTAAAAATATTTATAAATGGCAGTGAAAACTGTTCTTTCATATGGAAAAATGGTTGAGATATTTGGGTAAAACTAAACACAACATTCCAAGACAAGCCTCACAGTTTAGCCCGATGGGTCATTTGCATACTTAGATATTAATTAAGAAGCAAATGGATGTCCTTGAAGGTATAATTATCACTGAATGTCAAACTGGACAATACATACATGGATGACAACTACTCAAATCTGGATACAAAGAGCATTTTAGTAAATAATATGTTACACATCTGTCAGGCATCTGAATTAAGGAATTTTTAACAGGAATTAATGTGATGAGTGCATGGCTGAAGACCTTAGGAAAAGATGAAAACTCTCTTTTTCATGTCTTAAGGTCAGAAAGCTGATACTAGTAAGCTTTTCTGTACTTTTACATCTTAGGACAGATCCTAAACTGCATATATGAAAATAAAAACCATGTGTTTCATGCATAATTTATGCCAAAATTTTCTCCAGTAGATCAAGAAAAACAGCTTTCTCTTGATTCTGCCTGATTTCCTTCCTCTGTAAGTATATAGTATATGAAGTGATCTATATTCTTCAACATTGCATTAAACCTACCTTATGTGGCCAGTGTCCTCTTACTGTGACAGAAGCATCATTTCTGTCACTCAAGGTCTTTGGGGATGGGGGATTTGACGGCGTCATGCGTGGGTAGATGTTGCATGCACTTTGCTCATGCGACATCATGAAGCTACTCACTGGAAAGCTAAAGTGAAATGAAAGTAAACTCACAAAGGAAGCCCAGGCAGCTTGTAACACAATACAGTCTGGAAAATGGCATATTGAATTACGCAATTATGATCTGGCACACTTTGGCAAATGAAAAATAAAAAGCACATGTATCGAGAATAAAAAAAAAAAAAAAAATTATGACGTTGTGGCTACAGCCTGAATATTGTCCTTTACCTGGCCTCCATTCACTAAACTGATCAGGGCTGCTTCAGGTATTATTTGTTGTGACTCACCTGCCTTATCTAACGAGGTTAGCACACAGCTAAACTCATTATTCATCTGTAACAAAATAACCTTATATCCCTGCCTATGTCAAGTTAATGCAACTGAACCTTTAAAGTTACTGGCTTTTTTTTTTTTTTTCAAAGTCCTAACTGGAAAGATTTACCTGGCCTTATCAGAAAGAAACATCCAGAATTTTTCTGACACAAACCAAACCATGAAATGATGCACGTGCACATGTGGCAAAATCTTCTATATTTTATGCACACAGCGATACTGTACATTATTACAGAAAGAAAGGCCATAATACAGTATGCAACACTGAAATGTACAAACAGCTTTTATTTTACACTTCCTAACAATGAAAGAAAAACATTTAAATACATAATACAAAGCTGAAAGTCATAATCTTGAGCTAGTAAGTTCTCTATGTCGCCTAATATAAACAAACAAATAAATTTCTCACCAATAAAAACTTTCAAAATGGAGTCAAAAACTGAAATGATGTAGTCTCAAGGAATACAAAGTATTGACAACACTCTACTAGTGCCACTGTATGACATGCATTCACAAAGCTTTCAATTTTGAATATGGAGTGTTTTATTTGCCTTTGGGTCCAAACAGAAAAATTGTTATTTTCACGAAATATTAAATGTAAACCGGCTCATTCACAGATGGAGTCAGACCTTCTAAATTTGCGTTCAACTTGGTTTATCGTATAGCGTATATACCACTCGAAAAATGCAGAAATACAGTCTGACCTAAACACATCTTTAAATATATTCACATTCACCAACAGACACAAAAGAAGAAATCATTTCACAATACTAAAATGTTGCAAGCTTGAAAGCTCAAGTATTTCACACACTTGCAGATACACACACAAAAATGCTTCTCTACTGAGTGTAGATTGTGTCAAAGTTAAAGGTTTGGGTTTTTAAAGATGTACATCAAAGGCGATGTTTACAAGATGTTGTGATGCAATCCATAGTCAATTAGTGATAAGCAGGTCACCAGAAAAAGGTAAGGTGTGAACTGAGATGAAATCCTCGGCCTAAGCAAAAAAATGTTCTGCAAAAACAGGTATATGTATGTATACTGCGTTAACTGATACTGTGAATGTCAGATGTACCATTACCAATATGATTGGTGAGGTATGGAGATGAAATCCTCAGCCTAAGAGAAAAGGGGATCTGCAAAAACAGGTATGTACCACATTAACTGATACTGTGAATGTCAGATGTACCATTACCAATATGATTGGTGAGGTATGGAGATGAAATCCTCAGCCTAAGAGAAAAGGGGATCTGCAAAAACAGGTATGTACCACATTAACTGATACCATGAATGTCATATGTATCATTACCAATATGACTGGTGAGGTATGGAGATGAAATCCTCAGCCTAAGAGAAAAGGGGATCTGCAAAAACAGGTATGTACCACATTAACTGATACCATGAATGTCATATGTATCATTACCAATATGATTGGTGAGGTATGGAGATGAAATCTTCTGCCTAAGAGAAAAGGGGATCTGCAAAAACAGGTATGTACCACATTAACTGATACCATGAATGCCATATGTATCATTATCAATATGACTGGTAAGGTATGGAGATGAAATCCTCAGCCTAAGAGAAAAGGGGATCTGCAAAAACAGGTATGTACCACATTAACTGATACTGTGAATGTCATATGTATCATTACCAATTTGACTGGTAAGGTATGGAGATGAAATCCTCAGCCTAACAGAAAAGGGGATCTGCAAAAACAGGTATGTACCACATTAACTGATACCATGAATGTCATATGTATCATTACCAATTTGACTGGTAAGGTATGGAGATGAAATCCTCAGCCTAAGATAAAAGGGGATGTGCAAAAACAGGTATGTACCACATTAACTGATACCATGAATGTCATATGTATCATTACCAATTTGACTGGTGAGGTATGGAGATGAAATGCCCAGCCTAAGAGAAAAGGTGATCAGCAAAAACAGTGAATGTCATATGTATCATTACCCGTAAGGAACATGTATGAAGATGAAATCCTCAGCCTAAGAGAAAGGGGTTCTGCAAAAACAGGAATGTACCACATTAACTGATACTGTTAATATCACATGTGCCATTACCAATATGACTGGTAAGGTATGGAGAAGAAATCCTCTGCCTAAGGGGAAATAAAGGTTTAGCAGACACAAGTATGGACTACATTAAACTGATACTGTGTAGATGTACTACACATGTATCACTACCAATACAAAACTGCTTTCAGATTTTTATATATTTTATTTATATATATTTTTATATACATCTCACAATTATCAGGCCTACTCCTTCTGACATCTGCCAACTTGGAAGAAAATAACTCCCCAGCTCTTTAGAATTCACAGACAAATTCACATCAGACGATAATTTATAGGCCTACTTAACCACTTCACAGATTCAAGAGAAGAAATAAATATGCTTAAAGAAAAAAAATATATACATATATATATATATATATATATATATATATATATATATATATATATAAAATACATGCTTTACAAATGAAAGTAAGAGGCCTACTCTGACATGTCCTAGTTTTCAGGACTTAAATATTATCCTATAGTTAGCAATTAATATGCAAAATTAACGGTTTTTATACATTTTCCTCACTGAAGTAACTATATACTTTCTTTGTCACTGAGACTTTTTATCACTCTGAACATTAGCTACTGACTAGATTACTGGGAAGTACCTTAAATGTGTACGGCATTGTATATGAGCTAATTCACACCAAAAGTGTATTTTAAGAGGCACGTAACGGTCATGAAAAATTACTTTTGGTGAGGGAAGTCAAACTTACATTTTTCCAGATGGACACCATCCTACCTTCCTTATAAGAGATGAGACTCATTTCTGAGATGAACACAGCTCTAAGAATCTGGCAAATTGAGTAACTTTACTGAGTACTGGTCGAAATTCAATGTAAAATATTGGTACAGTAAAAGTCCTAAAATTTCACGTAAAAAGTTGAATTTTATAGCAAATAAATCTCTTAGAAAATTACTTTTGATGATAAACTTTACATTTTATTCAGTAGGATATGATCCTACTTCCAAAACAAATCTGAAAACACCTTTCTAAGATCAATAAGATTTATGGAATCAGCAAAATTGAGCAACTTAGTCATGAACGAAATTTCAGATCATTTACACTGTATGTGATGAGCAAATACTGCATATTACACATAAAGAGCTTCTAATATAATCAATATGTGGTTTAGAAAGAAAAGAAACACTTTTTGATTTTGGCATAGATCATATCAACATATGTTTCATCACGCCAATATTAACATTCCAACTGTCCAAGACAATTAAGTTAAAAAAAAAAAATAAATGAAGAAAATAAAATGAAGGTAAGTCCATGAATTTTGTATATAGTTTTCATTAGAAGGCACACTGTATATGGGATAAATTCTTTAAATCATGTAGGGTACCTTTAATGGTACCATTATAAATGATGCCCAGATGATGTATTTTACAACACTGTCACAAAGCACATATAATTCAACACAAAAGGAATGCAAAACTATACAGATGAACAAGGTGGGGATTATTTTGCTGATTAAAACATTGCACGAGTCTCAGATTTAACAGTGCATATATATATATATATACACATATGTATACATATCAACCCAAACAATAATGATATTGTGGGGAAAGATTATCACAGCTTGTGCAAAGAGGGCTACTTAAATTGGTTAACAGAAGAACAGGCTAACCATACGTTGACCACACATGCTGAGAGGACCAGTGGTCAATCCACAGCTGTCACCAGTGACCACTGATCATTAATTATCTGAACTGACCAGTTAACCCGTTAAATTTGTGGCCCACACCACCTGGCTACTGGACAGCCCTATCAAAACCCTATTAGATCAATACACTGATCCCACTTAAGAGCCCTATGAACTAAACTGTGCATTGACACACTACAGTGCTATGCTCATACAACATGCCTGCATTCATCTTTTAACAGAACTACTCCAAATTCCATGACCTCAAAGCCTGACACAGACTCCTTTAACCCAGTGTAAAATTAACTAATAGGACAACTTGAGATGTAACTGGAAAAATGGAAAAGATTACATTATATTTTTATTATATTTTGGACATCAAAATGTAATATCTGTGTGCTCACTGAGGAAGTTGTATTAAAAGAGACATTGGTCAAAAGGTGAAAGATAACTTAAGAACATGTGAAAATAAAGTTATTATATATATAATTCATGAGGAATTCTTCACTGAATGTAGGGCTTTGTCCTCAGTTGCCTACGTCTTTATGGTTATCAGAACATCTTAGTAAAGAAAACAAGTCACTTTGATACATGAATGATATGCAGTATTCAGTTGCATGTATATACAATAACACGTGTACACTTGGACCTCAGATTCCAGTGATTTCAGAAATATTTGTCTTCAGCTTTTGGACATGTTGATGGTTTATCATCAATGATTACATTAAACTTCAAAAAAAAAAAAAAAAAAAAAAAAAAAAAGAATTGATGTATAAATTAGAATTTTCTGTCCTTGAATAATAATTTGCCACAGTCTAAAAAAAATCTGACCCACAGTTAGAAATTAAATATCATCTTCCCTTGATACAAGTTAATCTAGCATCAAAACAAATTACAAGATTCTTGAGGAGTCCTGTCTTTTGAAGTCAAATTGTCAGCTACACCAATTACTGCATCAAGCCTGTGAAAAAATGTGATGAGTCACCTTATCGCAAGCCAGAACCCACATCAAACAACAAAAACCTTTGGCTAGATGACAGCCTTTGTTACTCCCCCCCCCCCCAAATTAAATTCACAATTCCTCACAAACAAAAATGCCGTTGTTCCTCATGTAACAATGATGGCAAAATATGAGAGCTGATGTAAATAAAGATTCAACATTTCTTGACACTGACCTTTTGGAAGAATGTCGTGATAGTGGAGTTATCCCACTGGACTGATGTCGCCTAACCGGCGGGAGGAGAGGGAGATGTAACCTCAGATTAATACTTGATTAGCTGTCTTAATCGTCCATCCATTCACCCACTGCAAGGTATTATCTACGGTCGCTGAGTAACATGCTTCCAGCTATAAGGACTGTCTAAGGTCATACCGTACGACGTACTGTTGTACAGTGCAGGCAGAGCAAGAGCTGACAGTCACGCCTGTGAGCAGGGACATGCTGCCTCAGCGTGAGGACCACAGCAGGACAGCGCGCAAGCACCAGCAGCATGCGCACATGCATGCGATTCCACGCTCTGTCAGAATTACGAAGGGACGAACCTTTCAGCCAGCCAGCCAGCCACTGAGGCTCAACCATGGATGTAGCTCACAAACCTGGTCTACTGAACATAGGCCAGTCTGCTGCAGCAGCTGAGCCATGCAGCCACTGTCAAACTGCTCGCAGGGATAGTACATGTGCCAATCAATATAACTACACAAGCACTCACAATGGCTTTTGTCACATTATGGCCATGGGAGAGGGGGGGGCAGCAGTTGAGCCTGCCCCGGTCCAACATGGAAAACACCCCGGTTGCTAGTAACAAAGGAAATACGACGCAGTCTTTGAAGAACCCAGTGTCCAAGACACAATGCCCATGTTGGCTCTATATTTATCTGGTGTGATGTTACTGTCAATAACTGTTAAGTCATTTACATGTGTCCTTGTGTGAAGGAGATTAATATGTACACTATATATGGCTACAGTACAAAGCACTCAGATTTTCTGCGTGCACAGGTGACTGCAGAAGATGGATTAATCCTTCTTATTTGCTTATGGGCATGGGACTGATTCCACACTGCCATTTCTCACTTACCCTACTTCTTCAATCTTTTAAACCGCCACTTGAAGCAATATTTCAATATTTTCCTGAAATAATTCTCATAGTTTTATGAAGCTTATACCTATAGTGACACAAACAGATCATTTTTGGCTTCATCTTTACAATAACTGTATCTGCAGTATACCCTTAAGAACTGCTGTATTGATTGAAAAGGCTGAAAATGATTTATAGTAAGTCTAAAAATGGAATACAATTTTCAGAGTATAATTTTGTGGCCAAGACGTTACAATTTCAACTGCGCCATGAATGTTATCTTTTTAATGGCAAAAACAAAACTGTCATTTATTTTTTTATTTATTTGATTGATATTTTACTTGGTGCTCAGGAATACTTCAATGATGGCCAGCAATATGGTGAGGGGAAACTGGCCAGAGCCTGGGGGAAACCCATGACCATCCACAGAATGATGGTGGATCTTCCCTTGTACGGCCGGAGAGGGGGCCTTACTTGAACTTACTGCGACTGCATTCGTCGAAGGCTTCTGGGTCATTATGATGCGCCAGCGTGCTAACCAACTGAGCCATAGAAGTCCCAACATAGCTTTGTGATTAGGTTTTAAATTTTTGACTTTAAGTCAAACACAGCTTTGTGGAACTGGTCCCAGCTCTCTGCATGGCCTTAATATTCTAGGTACCAAGGCTTAAAAGCAACTTTGCCAGAGCCTGCAATCAATTAAGGGTTACATGTAACTGAACTGACAAAAACATGGCCGACAATAATTCCCTTCTTTTTATTTCTTTGTTTCACTGCCTTTTACCAAAGATGCGCAAGTTTCATAGGCACTGACATAGAGAAAACATCATACATGAACAAAAACTGGCAGCCAGAAAAGATTTCTAGGGTGTGCTGGTAAAACTGCACAAACCATAAAAAGGTTTTCCTAGAAAATAAACAGGCCATGCTATATCCTGAAAGCCTAAAAAACTTGTTTCAACACAGACTTATCGAATTTTAGATATCAAATCTATATATATATTGCATTATTTATTTACTTGATTGGTGTTGAAAGCCATGCTAAGGAATTTTTCATTTATACAATGGCAGTCATGAGCAAAGCAGAATGTCCAAATTAAACCAATGAATGGATTTGAACACACAACCTCCATGGTCAAGGCCCTGATAGTTGCAGCAAGCCAGTGGTCTAATCATACTAGGCACTGATACCTAATGCGTTGTTTGAATGAATGAATGATTCTGGTTTAAGGCCATTTGAAGAGCATAATCCAGCCGTATCGAGGGAACAGCATAATTTGAAATCAAAACATAAATTACATACATAAAATACCTATCAAAGAGAAGTCAATATAAAAATGAAAAACTGGTACATGGAATGACAAGTATGTGCATAAGATTTGAATTTTTACAGGAGAGAGAAGGTTGGGATTTAATTTTTAATCTTGAATGCATTAACTTACTTTGCAGTGCAACAATGTCACAATTCCTTTTTGCCAGAATTATTGATGTTAGTTGCATAGTAATTTATTATATATATATAAATTTATTTTTTTTTAGAAAACTGAAGTCTTTTCCTTCTTACAAAGAACACAATCATTTTTACACATGTACATGCCACCATGCTGGTGTTTATAGTAAACCGAACTGAGAGAGGCGACTAAGAGAAACTTTTGTTTTGGACTTTACTGCCTGTAGGTACATGTATCTGACAATTAAGTGAAAAGTCCAACCATTTCTCATAAATCAGAAAACAACTTCATCTGATGATCTACACCAACTTAATTCTGCACATGTATATCATGGTCACATACCCACTCTGAAAACTATTACATCCTGTCGTCTCCTCTTAACATATACCACACATCCGGCATGAATTTTTGTAACTATTTGGGAGCGTACAGTACCCTTATTGACAAGCTTACCAGAATCACATGATTCAGTCAAATCTTAAATCATCTCCTCCATGGATATAATGAGGTCACAGGCTGTTGATTACAGGTCTTGCCACTACAGCTCTCTCTAGTTTTACATAAGGAAGCCTGTCAGGTACCTGCCACAAGGCAATGGTTTATTCCACTTTCCTCCACCCATAAAACTGCTGTCGTATCCATACATGTAGACAGACAAAATCTTGAGTGCAGTGTTAATGATCAATCAAACAAATAATGACCACATATAGTTTTACATTATAGTACTGTTACACCTTTGTGCATGAATCAGTGATCCAATGATTTCATTATGATATACACACACAAAAATGTATGTGAAAGGTCTCAGTAATGTAATTATTTGTTTTATGTATACTGCTGTTGGTAGTACATCATTGTTAATGAACAATAGGAACTGATCTGTTCAGAGTCCAAGCTAAGCTTTCCATGCTCTCTTTCAGCATGTTCCGAGTGAATTACACACACTTTGAAATTGCCTTATAGAAAATGTAAAAATTTTGTCCACAACTAAGCTGCTCATTTTACCTGATACTTAACAGTTCTATTGATATCAGATAGGTGTAATTTGAAGTCTCTGGTAGGTAGGATGGCATCCTGCTGGGACAGTGTGTTAGCACAAAACATCAGACTTTACGAGACTAATAAAATTGCCTCTATATAAAAATGCAATTTTGGGGGAAAAATTCAAGGTCATTTAGAGTATCCAGAAAAATATTCCTTACTAGATGACACATCATTAAACACACAAAACCAAAAATATCCTTTCACATGTATGTTCTAGCACTACACTCTGTAAACCCCTCATACACGAGATTTATAACTTTCATTCACATGATGCACGCACACCTAAAAGCAGACGCTTCCAAACGTAAACTTTTATGAGAGATTTTATTGACATTCTTGTTTATTAGCACAGACCAGTACCCCATCACTATCCTCCCCCTCATAGTGTTGTAAATCCTGCAGCATCAAGTGGCACACATAATGTTGCCTACAGTGTTTCTTTATAGAGACTCCACTTGAATGGCAATTACCTGGGATTCTCATTTAATTGGCGTTTGGTCAATGCATGCAGCTATTCGCTTTTTGTTCGCTGTGTCAACAGATGTAAATCCTTGAGTAAACAGGACACAAGTCAGTAAGCTTTGAACAGTTACCTGGGCACTTGAACTGACCTACACCTCCTTCCTGAAACACACCTGGCTCATCCCTCACCTTCGTTCAAGTAACAAGGTATGCACAACAGAGTTTCAACTAAAGACACATCTCAGGCTTAGTACTGATTTCAGGCATTTCTTAATTGTTTTTTGATCTGTACATGTGAGCACTCAGGTGTGCTGGGAATGTCTTAGGCAGGTACAGAATGGAGCAAGTCTTATCTGTAACTGGTCTTGTATGTAAGATGTTACACAGAATACAGTAACATAGACATTGTACAAACAGCATACACATAAGACAGTAAACCATCGAAGCCTGTTAAATCATCTGGATGCAAGATTATAGATATATATACATATATGCATGTAGATATTGAATGCCTTATACCGATGCTCAGCATTGCTTAATTCCTGGAACATACACATGTATCCTGAGGTTTAGAATTGTCTATAATTTCATAGAAATAAAGCTTGACATCCCTGGCTGTGTCAATCCCCCAAGCAAAAACAACACACACACAAAACCAAACCTTTACCCCAATAAATATGCTCAGAAATCAGGCCAACATCCTTGGATGTGCTACCAAAAGGACACATCTAGGCCCTCTTTCACTGGGTCCAGTCCAAAACTTCAACATTCTTTGCTAAGCCAAGTAGAGTACAGTGGCAATGGTTTAAATAAACTTGAAATATCAAATCATGTATCGCCTTGCATCATTTGTTGGAGTTGCGACAGAACTCTACTTTGTGAAGCTTATCAGGGGAAATGGAAATATTTGCTAAGCAGCATATCCAAAGCTGGATGCTCAAACTAGGACTAATGTTATCTCTATCAACATAAGCAACTCTATTAATTGCTTAGTGGAACAGGCCCAAAGGTTACATTTTTGGATACACCTTTCATTTCAGACACAACAAATCAGGCTCACATGCCTGGCTGTGCCCCAATTGGACACCCAAACATCAGATTTGCATCCTTGACTACATCCCAAATACAGGCAGTAAAATCAGATTGACACCATTCCAAAGAGACACCCAAAGACCAGGCAGGCATCCAAAACAATACCCCCAACAAATGTGCAACAAAATCAGGCTGGTGATCCTCCGTATCACCAGAATGACACACAAATACCAGGAATGCATCCATGACTATACCTCCCATAAAGGCCCAATCAAATTGTGACTGCATCATTGTTTATGTAGACTTCAGTTAGGGCTGATATTGATACATACATCAACTGGTCTCAGGTGAAGAAAACAGTCGTTTCAATGCAAAACAAACCTGTTGGTAGAAGCCAGCTGTTAACCTATAGTCTGACAACACCTGTGCATATTGGAATTAAGTACCTTATTTCACCTAATTATTTAGCATAAAACATCACAAAACTTGATGAGACGTATTACACAATGCTGCGGTAACTTACTTTACGGGGAGGCATATCTGTATATATATATATATATACATCTACATGATGCTGCTTTAATGCAGCAGATAACATCAACATAAACATTATTACAAGGTTACAACCTCAATACTTCAGTATTAAACAGGGTTATATTTATATACAGATCTTTTTTACCCTTTTATTTCATTTTTTGGAGAAAAAAATAATAATCAAAAATCGATTGATAACGTTAGAAATCCAAGAAAAAAAGGTCAATTTCAGGATGCAAGATAATGAAACTTTGTGTCAAAAAGCAGAATTCCATTTCATTCTTTGCGAATTTTGCTGTTTAAAACAGAAGTCAAATATATTTACAATTATTTGCAGCCATGCAGGGAATAAGAAAGGTACATGTAACTTTAATAATAAAGTGTGAAACATACATACCTGTACTCTGTGACTTTATAAACTAATCCTGTCACATACATGTAAAACCTCCTTTATAGTAATCTACCCCTGGCAGAGTAATTTGTACACTTGTAATAATTACATGAATTACCTACATGCAGCATGAATACATGCTTCTAATAACATACAAACACTGCACCTTTTAATAATCTATGCAATAAAACTATACCATCTACTATTTATTACTATGAAGTTTGCACACAGTCAAAACGAGTTGTAGTGTTGTGATATGCAAAATGAGTACATAAATTTATCTGATTGTACAGAACTGCATTTGAATCTACACTTGTATGTACGTGTGTAAATCCGCCACATAATAAACACAGTACATGTAGAGTCTTTCGAGTCACCAAGCTGTCGCTGTACCGTGAATTCTAACCAAACTATAAATTACTGCATGACCAGCACGGAGCATCATGAATAATTGACATATTCGGTCCAATTTCTAAGTCTTCTCTTTGGCCATAACTGTTGTTGATGGATTCGATGTCCTATCTGACCACATTACCATTCACTTCTGAACAATACTGTAGCTGCAATGTTCACAGAACTGACCTCCCTGTCAGCACCAATGGTCAGTGGAATGATGGGCAAGGTTTAAATAATTGATGGAACTTCATCCATTGCTCTTCAAGGAAATTCCACTAAAACAAACACGCCATCATGTCACGTGGTCAATGTTGGCCGAGCAACAACAGATCGGAAAGTGCTCTCTGTGATATTGCTGAGTTCACCCCTTCAAATCATGAAACAACCTTTTAAAATGTGTCAGTGTGTAGCAGATGATCAATTCCCTGAAGGGCAACCTTCAAATTAATCAACGGGAAGGAGAGAGGGCATGAGTATATAGGTATGTATGTGTCAAAAAAGGCATAAGATGGTGTTGCTTTGTTCACATGAATGCGAATATGTGACCTTGAAAATGGGTAAATCAAAATAAAGATCAGCTTTGAAAAAACAATACACCATCTTGTATCTGCATGTAACCAGTAAGCTTGCGTCTTGCATGCCATGTACTGGAGTAGCAACTGCTTCTGTTGGGAGTCTAACAGTTGCCACAAGTTCGACAATATAACTTGTTACTGTACTGACAATTCAACTTGGCAGCTGCGTCGTGTCCTGAAGGCTTGCATATGTGAAAAAAAAGATGCAACCCAACAGGAGCTTTACTTCCGTTGTTACATATATGTCAGTCTATTTTAAAGTCCCATGGCCATCAGGGACTGGGACCAACTGCGTGGGATCATCAATGAATGACCAGTTGAGTTGGGTTGCATCATAAGGTTTTGTCTATGCAAAGCTTCATTTGATTAAGCATATACATGTATGTCCCACACATGTCTTTATGCTTAAAATCACTCTTACACTTAAAATGTATCACATATAATAGAAACTTGTCGCTTATGTTTTCCTGTTAATTGTAAATATACTGTAATTCTTCAACCTTCACGTTTGCAAGGCATATTCTAAAGACAACAGTTGGTGTAAACCGACAAAATTACACTTTTGTGAAGCCCTAAAACTGGCCAACCCAACCAATGAAGTTTTGTCTCCGCAATCAAATTAACAAGGTGCATAAACCACACTTAAAGTTGGCCTTTCATATGCAAAAAAGTTGAAGAATTTGGGTGATTATGAAAGACAACATTTGCTGAACCCAGGCATACACTGACAGAGAGACCATTTCAGAGTCCAACGCGTACCAAATACACATATGCAATACTGAATGTATAATGTGTAGATGTAACTGTAACAATTGTACAATCTGCTCAACTATTACAGCATTACCATCTGTGATTACATCAGCCTGACACTGGAGTATTATACACATGTACATAATACAAAAGTGCGTAACACTTAATTCATGCTGGTTTTGTCGTGATTGTGCGCAATTAGTAATGTCATCAGGACAATTTTGCAGAGTGATATTTTTGAATAATGACGTCTTACACATCATTCTAACTTCACAAAATTGGGCTGCACTCATTGTGCGTAAATCATCACCACTGATAAATATTAGTAAAAGTGTCACATGCCAAAACAGGTACGGCCAAAAGTGATTTCTTCAAGGGGTCCCCTGCTGGCTGGCTAAACTGAAAAAGTGTTGGTCTGACTACCAAACCCTCACTTGCACAAGTAGATTTTGATTTGGCACCATATTTCAGAACAGACATGTACATCCGTGCAGGCTTCTACGTTTATACCCATGTAGGAATGGCGAAAAGCCACTGAACACAACAGATAACTTCACAAGCAATGTGTTTTATCTCAATGAATATATATTAACATACATGCCTGTACACATTGCCTTTTTGGTATTATATATAACTTCAACATTTGACACAGGCAAACTGTCAGACATAGACCTTGTTTTACAAATGCAGATGTTATACATACCTGTACGCTTGGCTAATCCTAAAGAATCTAAATAAAATGGAACAATTTAAATCAATCAATCATATATTAAACATAAAATAAATTCGTATATACAAACTCTTTGGTACCGTATTCCATATCAGTCATGCTGTCACACATTATTCTGGTATGCAGTGCACATTGAAACTGTCACAGTTATTTAAAAATGGTTCACATGTATCATCTTGACTTAATCTCAACACAATCCCCTGTTCATGGGCTTGGCATAGTACGAGCCTAACAACCCACCCTGAGGAATCCGTACCATAGCAACACAAGATTCTATGCATATGCACTCCATGCATACTGGTATTGTCCATTCCATGAATATGGATACATGTGGTAATGCTTCACACCTTTGAAGGCTAGCCCACTAGTGCAGGGTAATGACCTTACCTATACTTGTCGTCAGAAGAGCAAAGGTAAACACCACACCAAAATCAACCTTCCACAGTGTCATTTCTATAAGTAGAGGAAAAGGCTTGGCTGCTTGAACAGGATACAGACTTCAAAATAAAGGTCACATTACGTATCTGGTGCCAAAGCATTAAGAGAGACCTCAATAACAAATATCTAAACTGAAAAATTAAAAAAAAAAATATTATGGAAAAAGTATATGAAAAATGAGTGAATTTGAGGATGGTTATTACAGGACTAGCTGGCTATTGTTCAAGCTTTTAAAATTAAATGCATGCAAAAATTTTCTAACATACACTGCACATGATTCACTGGGCCACATGGACTTCCACTGAGAATTTAACCCAGAGAGCATATGTCATCTCGCCATTTACTAACTGTGACTGTCACTGTGCTTAAAACTTAACAACATGTTCTTTCCCATATATATTAGAATGTTTTAATGACATTTATTTCTTGCCATAATTGACTAATCTGGGTTGTGGTCACAGAAAACTTAGATACTTTAAGTCTCTCAGTGTGACTGTGTCAGCTATTTGTATACTAAAAAGTTAAATTATTCCAAATATACTATATATATATATATATATATATATATATATATATATATAATAACCATTTAATAAATACATTATAATAAATTATAGATTACATACTGTAAATGAGTGAAAATTTTGCTCATACATGTAACTAACTACCCACCTTGCCTGATTCAGTTCTACTGGTCTTAAATCAGTGTTTTGAGGTTTTGGTTGGAAAGCAATTTTGCATAAATAATTTTATCAAAACACTAGATTGCAAATTTCTACAAAGAATGTTTTGCAAGTATGTACATGCATGCATGTGCCGTTGTATTCCTATTTTCTGTTCACAATATGAGAGTTCTCAAATGAAATATATACTATTAACATGACTTTGTGAAGCTGGTCAACTGTACCTGTAATTTCTGCCCTGTCAGTTTACAGGGCATGTTTAATCTGTAGGCTAAATTAAACATGACAAGACATCACTTAAGAACGTAACACTGTCAAACTGCTTATGCAGAAAAAAACTATTTCCCAACATGTGTTTTTTAGTACTGTTCACAGACACCCTGAGACTGATTTATAATACTGTCTGAATTTAAGTAGTACAGTGTACATATCCCCCATACTGTACAAACAGCTACAAATATGTAACATGACATTTATAAATCGGTGAAAGAAAACAGTCACACTGACTTTGGCATCAATTAGGTACAATCACATTGAAGAGCACATGGTCACAGTGGTGACATTCTGCACTGACAAGAAAAGTTTGAGGTTTTCAGACCAGACAGGCTGGGTGCACATGCACTAGAACAGGTCAAGTACAGTAGGACAGACACTGTATATATTACAGGCCAATTATGAATTATAAATGAGACATATATATGTAAATGACCTAAAATTTCATCCACCAAAGTGCACATTTAGAGGCAAATAAATGTCATAAAATATTACTTCTTGAGATGAAACTTACACTTTTCCAGTAGGGTATCATCCAACCTTCCAATCAAACCTTAAAACAACTTTCTAAAATCAATGAAACTCTCAGACACACAAAATATAAGCAAACTTAGTCATGGAAGAAACAACCAATGGTGGTCGCTGTGAGTTCAAGTCCGGTCGTACGTGGGAAAGTCTGCCTGCAACCTGTGGATGGTTGTGGGTTTCCTCCCAGCTCTGTTCGGTTTCCAATCTACCCGAAATATTTAGTACAGTGTAAAACACCAACCAACTAAATAAACACAACCAACGGCGTCACAAGTATGCATGTGAATGGCTTATTTAGTGCCATGTCCAAATATATGGGGTCTTTTCTGGTCGAACTGTCGGGATTAATAGAAGGCTATGATATGAGTTTGAATCCAGCTCATGCTTGTTTGGCTGTGGCTTTGTATCAGGTGATATGAAACAAATACCTGACCTGGTGCCGTGGTTTCTCCCACAGCCAGCACCGCTTCCCCAATATCATGTATCAATAACAAATGACAAAAGCTTAGTTATTTCAGAAGAAAGGTGGAACAAGACCAAAGTCAACAGCCATTTTGTTCTGACATGCTTGGTACATTGGTTCATCAACTTTTACCTTGGAATTCTTACAAGCCAAGAGATCAGTCATATTCAGCTAGATATACTAGAAACATGATCACATATCGCATCACTCTCACCCCTGGCTTTAAGGCAAAATTGTGTTCATGTGACATCAGTGAAAACAGCTGCATTCTCAGGTTATAGAATGAATAAAATGGAATGTAAAACTGACAACATGGCCACACTTCTGATTATCTCATTGCTATCAATTTTACTTATTTCAAACTGCGATATCTAGGTTATGCATCATCACAAATATCAAATGGTGTGTCTTTTAAAATTTTCCGAGACACTTTATTGATGCATATATTATTCACATTGTCCAGTGTTCAATCCATGCATAAAACGGAATAATTCATATTTTGCATTAAGAAGTAAGCCTTCGATTTATTATCTTGTTTACAACTGAAAGTTTCTTTTAGACTTTTTATATGAATTTAAGGTGGTTATGGAAATATCAAGGCTTGCTTGAGGGACTATGATGTGCATATCCAAGTACAGTATCAGAGTACTAAGTGACAATGTCATCTGCCTTCAATTCACACACTGTGGTTACATATTACACTTTATGCATGTTCAAATTTAATCCGATATGGTTTCAAACATGGGCAAAATCTTGATCCTTTCTACTTCACTTTGTCATTTGATCCATTCTAGAATCAGAAGTTCTTTCTAATTTGATTTAAAATTGAACCTGTACGGTGTGCCTGCAGCATTCAGCATTTGAAAATAGAGTGTTGCCTATCCACTTGCACATCTCCTTATCCAAATTCTCCTACCATACTCCAAAGTTGAATTTCGTCCTCAGGAATAGAGGGTCTCAACGAAAACAACATGCACTCTATGCTTCAACTGAGAAATAAAACATGGCAGTGGACTCCAGTCCCTTTCATCCAGGGTCTGAGTTCAACAATAGATGTGAAGACAGACATCTACTATAGTCGACTAGAACTTAAGGAAGAAAAATTAGCACCTTGAGGAACTTAGGCATATGAGATTACTTACAGTAAATCAGTAATCTTACTACATATGGTCTAATGGACAGTTTTTACCTTGAACTCCTATAACCCAGATCCAAAAGGTGTTACATATAGATCTAGTCAGAGCATACATTACAATCTCCAGACTAACCACATACATAGAGTCAGTGAAAAAAAGGCAAACAGCAGAAAGTCAGCAATCTGTCTGACATGATTCTAAAACCAAACATTGCCTGCTAGTAGCCAAATAATAATAATGTGACGAGATAAATTTCATTTGGTAAGAATGGACACCATACAAGAAAAGGGCAACATCCTCAATTCAAATGATATCTAGAAGTTTGACTTATTGCCTATATTATATTAACTCTGAACATACTGCTCCCTGTGATGTCACTGGCAACAGAAATAACTCCTAATACTCCTTCCCACCTATAACAAGCTAAGTGCTGTTCCTTGATTCATGCTCTTTCCTGGAATATGTCACTCTTTTCAGCTTTGTATGATCATAAAACACTTAGGTACTGAGCAAGCTGTGTAGCCTACGTCACACTAGAAAATAACACCTTTCACTCAGATTTGGATTGCCGTTGTGTAACCCACCAGAATCTCCTAGTGCATTGAATAATTATGCGATTATCGAACTCTGTTTAAAGTAATAGCTTTTAAAAGCATCAGGGAAGAAAACTTAAGTCATTCAAAATCTGAGCTAAAAGCTGCTGAACACTTACATGATTGTGTTCCTTCTGTATAACCTTCAGGAATGGACAGCTAGTAAACCAAACTTAAATGCCTTGTACAGAACAGGTCAGCTATAACACATGTAAATGGCGTGGGTTGCCAACAGGCCCTGGACACTGCAACTTGGCCTGTACCTGTAACATTACCTGTCCCACCTATGGAAGAGGATGACAGTTACACAGCCAGACGATGTGACCAAGTATGTGGTCGTTATGGAGACGGGTCCTATCAGCCTTGTCAGTATCAGACCATGGACAATGTCACATCCAGACAAAATAGCTGTCACCACATCCGTTAAGTGAAGACTAAAAAAAAAAAAAAAAAAAAAAAAAAAACTCAAAACGCCTTGGCCTACAAATAAGGTAAAGATATCGCCACTCAATATCCAATGTATTGAGATTAGCTGTATGTAACGTTCACTTGGGCCAGGTTCGCAATTCTCATGCAAGCTGCAGGAATTGCAACTGCCACTCAGGCTGCTGATGTTGTAAACTGTGCAACGCTCCCATTAGTTTCAGTATTCCATCAATCACCCTGCCACAGGGTTACAACTCCTCATATGTACACACTTACTGATACCGAGCATAGATGTGTATGCCATTACATAGTGCTCATCGAGTCTGACACAATATATTGATCAACTTCCCTTGCCAAACAGTTGCCCTTGATCCCTACATACACACGAATAATATATCCCTGTACACGCATGTATTCCAGACCCTTGCGGCTATATGGCAATGCCTTCCTGGCAATGCATTATCAACATACAGTACTAGCTGTAACCAATATGATATCTTAGATTATTAAAGAATAATGTGCTAATTGTAAAGGGGGAAAAAAAAAGACTATGCCATCAACAAATTAATTACAAGCCACAAGGGCAAAATATTAATTAACTGCACTTACCTTTGATGTAATTGCAATTGAACCCAGCTTGAGTACCTGCAGTGTATTCCAGATTATGTGCAAATCCATCAGTTTCCTAGCTATCATATTGCAAACCATGAGCGCAGCTGAGTATACAGTACCCAAGACACAAGGGCAAAATTTCACCTCAACATCAACACATGAAATCCATCCATTCACAAGGCTGTTATATGAATTAAACTGTAGCAATGAATTGAGTCAGTAACCAGCCAGCCCAAGGCCAGCCAGTCTATACATGTGCAATACACGCTGCTCTAGCTGTCACAGTCCCATTCAAGCTGGAGAACTCAGTGCTGGGGGCATGTTTTTATGGTTCAGCCAATAGTGTGAGAGTACATACTATACCAAATGGTGACAAAATCTCTCACCATTCAGTTGTTTAGGTCATTAACCATGCTTAATTATACTCACAGCAGCATTACCTCGGGATTAGAGTAACTACACCACTGTTACCCAACGGCTTACCACCCACCACTATATATCCACAGTGACAGTACTACCCTATACCATTAGTCTACCTCAAGTCACATGGCAGCTACTGGTTTCAGTATAAGCACATGGACTTCCTCTCTGTTACATGTACACCCACATACATGTACTTGTCACGACCGCCCCACCAGCCCCACTAGCACAAGTAACATCCTCCAATGCGGCCTACCAACTCTGGGGTCTCTCTGAATGTGAGATAGAAAACAAAACCTACTTGAAAAAAAAATTCCGCTGCCATTCACTTATCCTCTTGTTGGTGGCTGTGGTCAACCTATCAACGCGAGGGATAACCTGGCAGCTCTGGGCTAAGTCCTCAGCTAACACTAACCCCCATAGGCCCATTGATGCCGGTGTGTGGGGGAGTGTGCCTGCATACACAAGTACACAGTTCATATATTAAAGCAGGGGCGGGCATTCAGTTTGTGGCCCATGCCTGTCAACCAGGCTGTATAGAAGTAACAAGTTGCACGCGGTGAACTGGGATGATCCACTGGTGATTAATTTTTCAATTTAGATAAAATATTTCAGCTCCCCAACTAATTAAGTGGTCATAAAAATTCCTGAACTATGTACTGTATGTACATTTACATGTACAGTCAATAAGTCGAGCCCTTCAACACTGTCAAAAGTAGCAAGGACTTAATTATCATGACATTTCAACAGCTTTACATCTTAAGCTACATTACATCAATTATAATTCAATTCACATTTCATTTCTGTCCTTTTCATACCATCCTTCGTTAAGAACATTCTGTCTGAGTAAATTCTTATCTGGATATGATTAAAAGAGTGGACCGCTGCTAATGCTGTTATAATGTTATGTATTTCAACATCCAGTATTAATGACAATGAATTTTAAGACACATAGACATGTACATGCAGAGAAGTAAACAAATTTTAGTTCCATATAAATATTAAGATTTCAGTTTGTATTTTCAGCCTGTAAAAATAGACATGGTCAACTGGGCAACACTGCCTGTACATGTAAAACTGTGCATTTCTAGAGCAGCCCAGGTATTGGCTGCCCTTCAGGCAATGTGCACTATGACAGCATTCAGTGGGTCTGTCGAGTATGTAAGGGTCACCTGTTCACAATACCCTCTCCCAGCCTGTGCAGAGAGGTGACAGAGCGGTTTGGTTAAGCTGACAGACACACCCGGCCCCCATAGGTCACTTAACCATGACACACAATACAGCCCAGACAGACATTTAACTCCTGACCCATTGTCACAGCTAAGAAACTCAACCCAGAAAAGAGGACAAGAAACATTCCCTCACCTTCCATTAATAGGTAATGAGACGGTACTCAGATTGCCCTGAAAATGAAAATCGGAAACCTGATACCTTCGACCGTACAAAGTTTCGGGTCTGGTAGATGTTAAGAACAAAACACATGGATCCCACGCATGACAGCTGAGGCTTTCTTTATCCAGAAATAATTATTCAAACTATCATTGTACATGTCAGACTGAACAAAAGTCACTGACACAGGGTTTTGGCTTATCACATCAACATCGACCATACATTAATGTACACATACAGCTACAAGATCAACTTCTGAAATTACCACATGAAATTTTGATTCCCCCCCTCCACCCGTTTCCCTTTTTCTTCTATTCCTCATCCAATTTATTTCGAGGCATATGTACAAAAAATGTAAAACCAGTTTATTTGGATTCATTCAGCACATGTGGTCTGGAAATGCTACCTTTACCTCTTTCTCTTTATGTATTTTCTGACAGTAGATGAATTTCCTGGTCTTACTGCATGTGTTTTGCTTTAGAACTCTCTTCCAGCACTGAAAACTCATATATAGATTCAACTTCTAACACACGAATATTATGCACTGATATCTGCTGTATGCTACAACCACAGTGTTCCCACCTTGGTGCAGTGAATCCAAACTTTCATTAATTATTGGTTAAAATACAAATACCATAGAATTCCTAACATTTCACCCCAAAAAGTGCATTTTTTTTATTGTTTTTGAGGTGAAACTCAGACTTTTCCTGCAGTATATCATCCTATCATTTCGAACATCTTTCAAAACACCTTTCCAAGAAAAAAAAAGGAATTCAAAAACTCAATAAAAGCCAAAATGAACAACTTCGTCCTGCACAAACTTTTAGGCCATTTACAAGTACTTTAGAACTACTATATATTGTACAATTCATAAGGAAGACACAAATAATAGCAATGACTTCATGTACACTTCATCCAACACCCAATTGCACTTGTATCTGATAACACTCCCATTACATATCACTAACCAATATACAAGTATAATGTACATACTAGCAGGGCCTTAGTGAAAATACCAGTCAATCAAACTCAAGTACTAAACACTACTAAAAAGTTCAATATAAAAACATTACATACCTCAGTATCACTGGTTACATCACTGAGTACAGTATGTTCATTACTGTAACACTGTCACATCCAGCGCCTTCATGTTCAAAACACTTTGTCTTCCAGATCACATGTTCATAAGGTTTAATAGGCATCTCAGGTAGATGAAAAAGAAAAGAAAAAAAAAAACAGATTAAATAAATGAACTGTAACTGGCTGGTCAGCAGACTCATGCTTCAACCAATCACGCCTGTTTCCAAAATTAGTCATAGGTCGCATCTCAGAAATTAAGACACACGATAATTAAAACATTTTATAAGGATTCACATTTCCCTGATCCACTTAAAAAAGGTAAGTGTGATTGGAGTCATTAATCATGACAAAAATTTTAAAAATCTATAATGTTACTGGAGATGCATTTTAGATGTATGTCAAACAGAATACAATTGCTCAGTTGTTCTCCACACATTTTCAACACAAAAAATACATGTAGTTAAACTTGGATTGTCTGCATTGCACTGAAAAAATAGTGAAGGTTTGTTCAGAAGGATGAAATAAATCTTTCTTTTTTTCTTTTTCAAAGGCAGGTGCAGCAGGAAAATTTGTTTCTTTCTGGTTTTATTCTTTGTTTACATGTAATACTTTCAAAACTAATTTGGTGGTATCAAGATTGTGCCTACTTTAATCAGACAGGTCTCTTTGCCAACATAATCATACTGCTGCCTGAACAGGGATGGCACCTCTTCCAGTCTCCCGTAAATGACATTAATTTTGCCGAAAAAAGTGCATTTTTAGTTGCAAATAAAAGTCATAAAATAGAACATTAGGGGCTAAACCTTACATTTTTCCAGTAGGGTATCATCCTACCTCCCAAATCAAACCTCTTAACCCCTTTCCATAATCACTAAAACACTCAGCATGAGGAAATAACAACAACTTTATCATAGATGAAATTTTAGGTCATTTAGGGTATGCCAAATCACAACTTCAGCTGTACACGTTAATGACACATGGTAATAGGCTACAATGCTGACTTACTCCCATCCCTCTTCAAAATTTGCAATGAAAGTAAAATGTAAGATGGACATTAAAAAGTTGATAGCCTCTGCTTTGCTTGTTTGTCTGATTGTACCTTAACACTGCTATCCACAATATACTCAGGGATTTCTCTAGCCAATTTCTTTTTAGAAACTCAATTTGAACAAATCAGAAAACTCAATGTTTCCCGTGAAAATGCACATCCTATGTTAACAACTGTTGGAAAAAATTACAATACATGCATTGATTGACTTATTCTACAACAGTAACAGCAAAATTCTTTCTTTACCAAGAATACCTCAAACAGCTCAAAAATATTATGGCTTTAAAAAACCACCACCAATAAATAACTGAAAAAATTACTCAGCAACATTAAAAATTTATTTTGCAAACAAAATCACGCTTCTTGACACAACTTCAACTTGCTTTAGTTTTATTCTAATTTCTATAAATATCATGATACTGACAGCCTACAAGTGCTAAATTGTCAACATACATGTTTACAACGCATGCACTGTTGCACTGATGCAGACAAGACATAGATTGCAGCCTTTTTCGAAACTCAGCGTGCGCGATAATGTCAAACATAAGGCGATCACATCCTGATGCGATACCTTTTTAACCAGACATTAGTGGACATTCACTAATTTATCTGAATAAAGGCGTAGATGGACAGACAAAATCGTAAACTGTATCCTCACACCTCTGCCGCTCTTCCACCATCCCGCTATCTTTTACTTCGATGCGCCCTCTGGTCACATGCAGTCAAGGGGAGATAAGTTAACAAGGTAACTTGGGACCTCAAACCATACCTTTGGGCTGGACTAATATATGTCGGTACCGGTAATTAATATATTAACCTCTGTTATATTAGTTCCAGTCTTTGGCTTCACTGCTGTCACAGCATTATTGGATCATTTTTTTCACCTCAAAAATGTCTTGTGTATACGGTTGTAAATAATTACACTTACTTGGAACAGTATTCCTGCTTCCCAAAGATTTCTAGTACTGGTTTATAACAATGAAGTACATGCACACTTGTACCTGCAGAGGTCTGACAGCCTGATAATATTTCGAATTTCTAACACATACATGTATTTGACATTGTATGAAACCAGGCTTCTGATGCAACCTTTCACTCACTATCATCCATGGAAATGCCATTGTTGGTTTTTTAACCACGTACTGATAGCCCTACATTTTCCAGTGTGGATAGACCATTTCTCCTTAACTTCAAAGTGTTGCCTGTTGCCATTGTTACAAAACTTCAAGTAAATGTATTTTGGGGTGATTTTTCTTCATTTTGGAAATGAACTTTAGGTAAAAATACCATTACAAATCGCCATTTATGAGAAAGAAATGGCATATAATCCTACCTTCGACCAAACATCAGAACACCATTTTAAGATCAACAGAACTCTCGATCAGAATCAAGCAAAATAAGTGACCAGGTCATGGAGAAACCTTATTATATCTTATTGGTGAAGGAAGGTTTTCAGTGAAAGTAAAATTCTCCAAACAGCAAAGTCAAGTGTGTATTTTCACGAATACTGGACAAATAATTAGAGCTGGGAAATCTACAACTTCCCAGTTCAAGGCTTGGACGTTGGCACATCATGCTGCCCTTTTTTAAAACATAGCTCACTGTTAAAAAAAATGTACTAGATAAGAGCATTATCTATGTTGTGCCTTCCTTTAAGCTGACATCACTGCCTAACGAAAATATTTTTGCCAAGTGCAGTGCACTGGAGGCCAGAAAGTGGACTCCCCCTACCACAGTCACTCTTGAATTTGAATGAATGAATGATTATGGCTTAAAGCCACTTCGGTACTACTTCAGCCATATTCTCTGAAATTTGAAAGATCGGATTAATATTCAAAGTCGTGATGTCAGACACCCAGTAGATATAAGTATCAGTATACCCACACTTCGTTTCATTGTGGTACACATAGCATTTCAAGTTACGGTGTGTGACAGAAACTTTCATTTTATGTTGTTAACGGGCTGTCGTCTAGACATTAAAGATGTTTGACTTTCAATTACAGGGACACTCGATGTACAGCTTGCGAAGCAAGTTTGGAAGAGCAGTTTCAAGATTTCCCTGTTGCAACGGCTTGTGGATCCTTCCTAACAACAGGCAGTTGATGACACCTTCTATTCAACTAAGATAGCATGCATATCTGTACGTCAGATGTGGGAAAGTTCATCAGCAACTTGCCAAAGGTCGCAGCTTTACCCCAGGCACTCCACCGATTAAGCTGTCCAGTTGTGTCTGGATTATAAATGCACTACCATGTAGACACCATTTACATTAAGAATTCTGAACCCAGTGAAATGGCAGTAAATCTACCCCAGTCCACAACGTCATTGTTCGCTTAAAGCTGATTTCAACCTTAGTGCTAACCCTAGAGATGATTTCAGCAGTACAAGTATTTCAGTTTATGTTGGTGTCTCCTTGCTAATCATAATGCCATCAACAAGTTTAATGCTGCCTCCCTTAAACACCATTCTGAAGACACAACAATTGCCACACCTAGTCACAGATTAGGGACATCGGGCCAGCTATTAGGCCCTGCATATCTTAGCCCCAGTCTCAGCCCGATTTTCTTCCACCATAATGATGGCTGCCTTTGTATTAGTGAAATTAGTCTTGAGTACAGAACAAAACACCAATAAATAAATAATATTTACTTTAGTCTATTCCTGAAAGTACTGAGATTGGCAATATTTAAAGTCTCTTGACCTACAATCTTTTCCTCAAATCATCAAAGAACTGAAATGGGAAATTTTTTTTAAGTGTGATGCTTGACCTGCCATGATGACCCTAGTAAACTGCTTTTAAGGCAGACCATCAACTACACTGTGCCTTGCAAATTTAAGTGCCATAAGCAAGCAAGCCAATAGTTGTCATAACTAAAAAAAAATTCTACTTACTCCAAAATACCTTCTGTGAGGTAAGACAGTCTTTTATTTGACAGACATCTCACACACTTCACATTATCAAAGCAGACAAAGATCATATGAAAAAATATAAATGATAAAAAAAATGTTTTTGTAATAAAATTGTTTTGTGATGAGTACAGAAATCAAGGGGTGAAAAATGTGAAAAACAGATAGGTATTATTAGCATATATTCATGTATGTGGTTGGTGGTGAAAAGGTTTTTTGTTTAGTTTTTGGATTTTATCTGATTTTTATTCCATCATCTTTGGCACATTTCCACATTGCACATGTTCAAAAACCCAGTCCACTAAAGTTAAAGAAATAAAAAAAAAATCAGAGAATTAATATCTCAAATATATATCAAAGTTATGCATTGCTAAAGCTGCTGTTTGGAAACTTTTGAAGTCAACAAGTACCTGATCACCATCCCTCGAAAAAATGACATCAAGAATGCAAAAAATCTGGAGAAATAAAACTAAAAAAAATATCCAAGGCAGGAAAAAAATCACTTCGAACAAATTACTAAAAGAAGCTTTGAAAAAGATAAAGATATACATGTAATATTAATTATTTGGAATACTACAACCGTAAAATATAGCTAAGAAAAGAAAAAAGCTTTCCTCAGCAGTCAAAACAAAAATTACATGTCAGTACAAATTACAAGACTTCGTCTCACTGATACAAACTACATAGGCCATGATATAAACATATACAGGTGAACTGAAGGCTCACACAACAGATTGTAAAACACTGTCAAAAGAAGTAATATGAAAGGGTCCCAAGAAACTCTGATTTCTACATTTCACATATAGTTGTTGAAACTCTCTATCAGCATTAATCAAACAAAACACAAGAAAAATACAAAGCAATGCATTTAAATCAAGCCTGAAAATAAGCGCCTGGCATATCATAGACTTGCTTGCAAGACAGTATGCTTAGAAGAAAACAGGACCAGCAGCCTTGAAAAAATGGGTCAAGTTCAATGAAAACTAACAGAGTTCTCCCATATTACAGGTCATATTTACAAGTTTGTCACAAAATATAACTTTAATGAGTCAAATAGAGTCAAACATTCTTATAATGAATGTGTCCAACAGTTGCTCCTTGGAGCAATGCTACACAGTCAAAAAGAAATCCAACTGATCTTGAGTTGAACACATTTGTAATCATTGTGTAGAAGACCTCCGAGCTCTGTTTGTTGGTCTTGTGAGGGTCAATCACCACCAGGTAGCGCTGCGAATCCCTGATGTCTTTTTCCACCTGGCAAAAGCCTTTGTCTCCGGACAGAATCGTGAAGGGAACTGACTTAGGCAGCAGAGCATTCATTGTCCCAACCTGGTGATAAAAAAAAATTAACACCTAACATTTTATATGTGACACATAAGTTATGGTAATTCAGAATTACAGCACGATCATGGGACACCTGTTTTCCTCGCACAGACAACAGGGCTCAGTTCCACCTTTGTAAATGTAACAAGCAGTTAATGTTGAAACTAAGCTGGGAGCATGGCCAACTGATCTCAGAGCAAGCCTTCTTTGCCAAGTTACAGTTGAACTTTCACACCTGGGCCATGCAGACCTATGCATGCACACCATACTGGTAGGTGATCTTCACTGAGTCTTAGACTGCTTGGGCCATCCTGGAGAAAGACCACACAAAAATGAAGGCAAAGTGAGTAAAAAGACCATGAAAAACTGTACCTTAAAATACCTTCACTCAATTTTTCACATTTTTTATTCACCAATTAAACACAAATATTTTGATGGTATAGTGGGTTTTATATTGATATTGATGATGTGGTTCTCCAGTGACGTCATGAAACTTTTTGTGCACCTTTATGTTCACCTCTGAATACTTGTGAGCAGTACTCCTGTAATGTTTGCCTGTGTATAAAAACGCTAATATGACATTTAATTTTTGCCTTAGGACCAATGAAAAGTTGGCGTGACGTCTCTGGTGAACCACTTCATCAATATAGTCCATAAAACCCACTGTACAATCCAAATATTTGACTGCATTTACTTGGTGAAAAAAAATCTCAAAAATTCACAGTTTTTTAATGATCTTTTTCCTGACCATAACTTCATTTTTGCACGGTCTTTCCCTAAAAAAACAAAATTGTTTGTTGGATATACCAATAGTCACAGCATGAGTGAAGTTTGAAATCTTTGAATAATTCCTAGATCAGTGCATGGTAATTCAAAGCTCATGGACAAGACAGGCTATTACTGTTGAAACTTCATTTGGTTTTCAAGAAACACATTTCAGTGCAGTTTTTAGGGTCTTCTACAGGATAAATCTGTTACATGGTTACTAAGTGAAAGGATATAAAAATTACATGGGGTCAATAAGCGTCATATTGCCAATATGAGGCTTACAGACCCCATACAGTTTCATATCCTTTTTCTCAGTAACCATGTAACTAATAATACCCCACGTGAAGGACTAGGGACATATCAGCTGCATCCTTTGTTCGACCACTTTTCTTGTGTAAACAGAATAAGCCCTTTCGCTTCTGCTCCGTGAATGAGGAAAACCTGTTGGAGACACATGCAGATATCCAATTCACATGGAACTGAAGTACTTCAAATAACCCCAAATTTCGGTATTAAATACCACTTCTTCACCTGAAACACACAGTTTTCCAATAAAATATCATTCTTCCTTTCAAAACAAACCTCATAACACGTTTCTACAATCAATAGAGCTCTCAGAATGAGGAAATATGAGCACTACACTGTGCCATGGCCAAACAAGTAAATGGCACTCTCAAGGATTTTTCACTTACACAATGGGTGGTCAGTTTTATTAGTGGAGAAAAATGCAGTTGGGGGTGAGGGAACTCCCAAATTTGGCAATTTCCTGACAAACATTTATGTGTAAGGTACCAATATGTACACAATTACAGGTATGATGAAAGGCAAGTACTCTCTATCAAACATTAGACTCCTACATCCTTTTCAGTGGGCTATTAATGGACTAGCAGGCTTATGTCAAGCTTTCTTACTAACTCCTGCCAGCATAGATTTAGCCTGGTTTTGAAATCTGGGTGTTTTAACTTTCTCCCTGCTTTCAGTTTCCTAACCTGATCTCCCCTGTGTTCATTCCATCAGAATAGGATGTTTCAAAAGCACTGAGGCATTCCCCCAGCAGAGTCTACACTCTTATGACCTTCACTTTCAAAGCCTGCTGGCATGACATGTATTCTTAATAATTTGTTTTATACTTATTTAATTGGTGTTTTACTCAAGAATATTTCACTCATATGACAGAAACCAGCATGGTAGACCTTCCCACGAAGGGCCACATAAGAAGTCAGCTTGAGCTGGGCTTGTCCTCAAAAAGACTGCCTTGGTGAGAGGCTCATGGGTTATTGTGTGCTGCGCTAGAGCGCAACCACCGCCAATGCCCCTAAACCAAATTAAGTATTACATATAAGTCTTCATGAGTGAAGCTTTATACTATTTCACAGTCCTGCATCATGGCACATGTATTCCACAGGCCCATTTTTGGTCAAGTGTTAAGTCTCTTATAAGTATAAGCTATCCTAAAATTCAGCCAAGGGCAACCTTAAAAAATTTATTGTCTGGAGTAGGCTGAAAAAATTGGGTCGGTTAGTGTGGGAATCCTTTTCTCTTTAAATTCTGGCTACTGAAAATGATATGGATTTAAGATCGAGAGAAAAAAAAATTTATCAGAATACTAAAAAAAAATATATATATAGAGTAGGGGTTTATTTGGGGAGTCTATATTTTCTATTTTCTATATTTCCATCCTTTCACTGCAAAAAGCGGTTAACAGTGCTCTCTTGTGAATGGCACAACACACAAGAGAATTCACCTACCATGTATCACAGAAACAAGTGTTTGAGATTAGTCTTTTGTGGTCATGAAGGCTGCCAGAGACTGCATACCTTTCACCAATATGACACATGTTACACATGGGAAAGTTCGCCAGAAACTCACCAAGGGTTGGAGGTTTTACATTAGACACTCAAGTTTTCTCTGTCCCAAAAATTAGGCACCACTTTAAAGGCCTAACCTTGAATGAAAGAAGGCACGGATGACACGGTGAATGACAAAGCCTTGCGTAATGAGCCTCAAGGCCACTTTCTGAAGAGAACATAGCTTCACAGTTCAGTACCTTACACCGAAACGTCTGTGCTTCCCTTCGCACCTGACCTGGCCCGTTGCAGCTCTCTGGACGTCCAGAGAGTTTCCAGCCAGATTTCTGTTCATGTCTGTACTTGGTGTTAGATTCGAGGACTCGCTCAAACTCGACAAAGTGGGTTCTGTGGGTCCTACGTCCCACCTCGATCCAGTCCTAAGCACCTCGTTTTGTGGCCTTTTCACTGGTGAACTTCTGGAGGATGCCCCCTGACTCAGAGTGGTATCTATACTTCGTTGCAGCAAGCGGCGGTTAGCAGCTCCCAATTTGTCTGAAAAAGTTCATCCAGAACCAATGTACCAACATCAGGCATGAATGAATACTCTTTCATTGTGGGTAGGTTAGGCAATTAGGGGTGCTATTTTTTATGGTAACTTAAACCAGGTTTTGCAAATTTAAGGTAAAATGATATGGTTACCTGTTGTTGGTTGTGTAAATCGAAATTATGGAAACCTAAGGTAACCTGTATGGCAACCTATAGGTTTAGTTAGTGTAAATGTACTTTCAAAGACTCAGAATAAATTTTCTCAAATCTGAATGAAAGAATTAAGTTGATATTTTTTTTTAACTTAGTAAGTACTGCATTAGTTGCATGTAAGTACCAAAAGCCAATAAACTCTGTACCACAACTTAATCTCATAACATTATTTCTGTCCCCCTGTCGGCATGTCTGCAGTGAAGGTTTTCTTTTAAACCAGACACTTGTGCCTGGCTACCATCTCTGCCTTGTCAAGTAGGCTTCCACACATTTTATATCAGGTTATCCTCATAACCTGACTCCAATCCATCTAGATGGACTCTGGGTGTTACTTTAAAATTCTGACATTCATCGCAATGGTGAGTCCATCACCCGTACTCAAACAAATCGCCGCAGATCTCCGAACCTGAAGTCGATGGCACTTGAGCTCACCTTTTTCACCCATTTCTATGCCATTTTCAGGTTGAATCTCGAACCCTATTTGCTAACTTTACTACTTTTAGTGATGAAATTAATTAATTTGCAGTCTGGTGGTCACACTATCTGTGAGAACTTCAAAAGCCATTTTGAAAAGTCTTGTAACCTACTCTTGGTCCTGAAATGCAATGGAGTTCTCGTGTCGAAAACATCTTGAAATCTATGAAATTTTCATTGCCATTTGTAGTTTCCACTCCAATCTTTATAGTATAACTGAGTAAGGCATAAAAACTTTTTTGTTTTTTTGAATAGAGGCAAGTTTGAGTGACTCGCGTGCAGACCTCACTGAGAGCAGTTCTATCGACTTCAAGTTCAGAGATCTGCGACAATTTTTTTGACTACTGAAGATGGACACAGGGTTCGATGAATGTCAGAATTTTAAAATAACACCTTCAGTCTGTCTTGCTGGACTATGCCTGACTCCAACTTCACAAGAATAGGAATGTTTAACCACAATCTGTTGTAAGTCTCCCAGTCAAACTGAGCCCCCTTCTGCCATACCTTGAGCAACTGGGATTGACAGGCAAATTTTAAGGACTTTAAGAATTTCCCTTCAGTTCTATGCCTCATTCAACAATTCTTCGGCAACATAAGCATGTCCTTGATATCTGCTTACTTCCCGAGCGAAGTAAGGTCCACTGATAGTGTGTAGCGACACGGGCCCATCATCAAGCCGAAGTGTCTCACCAGACAGACAATTGTCTATGTGTATGTATTATCTTAGCAAGGTATGAGGCCTTTGTTGTAAGGGACTTCCGGTAAGGTAAGGGATGGCTGCTGGCCTTGGACTAGCCCATCAGCTGTTTCCACTACCCATGGACCAGCGGATCTACATCCCCCCTACGTACAAATAAAATAAACACAGACATACCCCCACAACACCAACACTGATTCTCCCCCTGGTTTTCTTTAACACTGTTCAAAATTTATGGCAAAATGATTTTGGTTTATGGTAACCGACTACAGGTCGCCTGAACTCAATTTTGTGAAACCGGTAGTCGAACACATTCAGCCATTCGCCATAATGTCACATCCCTGTTAGGCCATCCTTAAAAATATGTTCATGGGGCATAACCAAATCGACCCTACCGAAAAGAGGACCTACTCGAAACTTTTTTGGGGTTATTTATATACCTTTCTAATATTCTATATACAGGCTTCTAATATTTCACTATTTTTCACCTGATGGTCACAGGTTAAGTTAGGGCCTCCATGGCTAAGGGGTTTGCATGCTAATGCAGCACAAAAACCAGGTGCCTCTGACCTATGCGGTCACTGTGAGTTCAACACCAGCTCATCCTGGCTTCAAGGGTATACAGTGAGTGTAAAGCTTTAAACACAAATATTAAAATTTATCTCCGTAAACTATTTTTCTCAAATGACAAATTCATGGTACATACAACTTTTGAAAACGTTACATGAGAAACAAGTGTCAGCAAAAGTGACTCACAAAATTTGGGTCAAAATAGTTCAAATATGAAATTGTTCACCGTGATTTGAAGAACATGTAATGACATTACTCTGAAAATCCATCATACATGTATTTGATAAATTTCTGTACACAAGTACATTTTGTCATTTCTGGTACAGAAGCAGAGTATAATACTAAGAATAATTACCATGTTTTTTTGCACAATGTTCAACAGCTACTTTGGCATCGGCCAGGTCTCTACTGGGAAGTACGCTCTGTAAGTACTGGCTGAATGCCCGTTCACTCGCCTGCTTCCTTCGCATATTATCCAGCTGAAGAAAACAATAAACACTTCCAACAGTTCGGCATGAGCAAATTTGTTTAACCAAAAAATGGCATAAATACAGCAAAGTATGGCACCTATGCCTGCATAAATAACACTGGTACAGCCAAAACCAGCCTTGATACAGTCACAAATGACATAGTCACAGATGGCCTTGATACTGAAACAGACCATACTGATACAGCCACAGATGGTTTTGATACAGTCAGAGACGGTGTTGATACAGTCACAGATGGTGTTGATATAGTCACAGGTAATGTTCATGCACAGACTGTCTGAAAAATTCTTATGAATATTCTCCTTACCCTCTCTGCCATTTCTCTCCCATTCTGCTCAAAGACAGCATCCACAGAATCCAGCAAGCTGTACTTAGATGGGCCTTTCGCCTGTGCATTATGTAAACAGAGAAATGTTCAAAGGCTAATGCGGGTATATATATATATATATATATAAACAAAACCATTATGGGCTAGGTCATCATTTTTATTCCACTATTTAAGGTTAATTGTGAAAGTTTTTAATTTGAAATTTAAAGTTACAACAATGGTTACTACTGTCTTTCCTTTTTTTTTACTATTATTTTATATGTGCATTATTTTTGTGCAGTCTAAATAAATGATGGAAGTCTGGACAACCTATAATTTCCTAAGAACACCAGTTTGTTCAGGAAAAGATGCAGAAGTAATGGCACAAAGCAACACTTTCCTCATTATAACCACTCCACTTACCCCATCATTAGGGTTCATGATAGTGCAACTTTGATCAGAGCTATACCATGGGTGTAAACTGTAATGAGAAAATCATGCACAATGAAAATGAGAGCTTGAGACGGCATATATCCAGGCACTTCCCATTTTATTTGTGTCTACAGGCTTTATTTGTGTCTACAGCACTAGCTGTTCACTGTGGTCAAAACCCTAGTGCACCATGCACTGAACCTTAAGTGTGCTTCATTTTTAGCTATCACATTTATCAAGATCGTGCAGTTAAAACCTGTAGGCGCAAGGGTATAACTGGAACATTACAAAGTCAGTTATGTGGTATCTGCTACTACTTGAATAATGCAGATACTTTTTCAAGATCACTGACATTACTTCTTACAAAAGTCAATTAAGCTTGACAACAGTTGTTTTCTTATGCTTTCGCTGCGTACGCTTATTTTAGCACTAACCTGTCCAGCATTAGAAATATACAATTCTTACAGCCATACATCCTGCTGTCTATCACCATGTGTTGTTGCACTGCCATGTGTAGTTTCACTTTTTATATTTGTTTCATTGGTGTTTTATGCTGTAGTGAAGAATGTTTAACTTAAATGATGGGGACCAGCATTAAGAAACCTGACAAAGCTCAGGGGAGACCCACGACTTTATCCACAGATTGCTGGCAGGCCTTCGCATATACAGCCGGAGAGGAAGCCAGCCCTACTCACAACGCCCGCATTTGTGAGAGTGAGCGAGTGAGTGCTTTGGGTTTAACGTCATACTTAACACTGTTGTAGTCATACGGTGACAAGGAGTCCTCAGAATGCATACATATACTCTGTGTCTTGTGGCAAGGAGAGTCCATGCCGCCAAAGTGGTGCCACCACTGAAACATCATGCTGAAGATATCACACATGACACCCCAACCAGTCACATTACTGATACCGGGCCCAGAGTATACATACCAAGATATAAAAATTCTCCAGAGCCATGGTGCCTGACTAACCTTTGGCCAGAAGTATTACAAGTAGCATACATTTATCTCTTGGTGTGAACACTGATGAAAGAAGGTGCCATAGCCTGGAGTGGGTATCACTGAAGAGTGCAGGTTCTAGCCAAGGATCTCGTCTGTGATCATTAATATGGGGTTAGGCATAGATCACAGACGGAGACATGAAGGTTAAAATAGTCGTACATGTATTGACAAATAGCTCAGTGCTGAGAAACTCCATGCTACGAAAATTCATGCAAAATGAACCAAGACATGCACGAACCAGGTAAAACTGAAAAAAACTACGTACACCAAGACATCCCGTTCCCTTGCCAATTTTTTTTACATTCTGTTGCCTTTACGATAAGTAAATCCAAGATAATTCTCATCTGTGACTTGTGCATATGTGCATTGTCGACAACTTAACCTTGTTGTTTCTCCTCATGTATGCACATTCGTGGCTGACCTTCCTGCAAATTCACTGAAGGTGTAGATTTGTTCAGTATGGGCTTAAATTTCAAGATATGATGTCATGGACAGGTCAACGTCTGCTTTGCATACGCGCCACATTGACACAGATTTAAAAAGCATGGTTGCATGTGGCGGCCGACCGTATTTTCCACTTCGACTAAGAATTTACTTGAGAATGTTGAGGTAATGCTAAGTAGTCACTGTGGCAAAATGTGCACAAATATTTCAACTTTTGATATTAAGATGCTTTATGTGTATTTGAGAAGAATCTAACGCGAATGCAGCAGACTTGGGAGAGGGGATAGCACCTTATAAGCATTATACCTTAATCGGGTTCACATAACCCTCTGGATAAGGGTGGCCAGCGGTTCCCGCGTATCAGTAAATATAGACCACGGTCTCTGGCTAATGGCCAATCAACGTCAAAAGTTTTTTCATATATTTGTTATCAAGGCTGAAAAGTTTGGTTTCTCTACCTTCAGTTGTTTTATATTATTATTATTATTAAATTATTATTGTTATTGCAATTTTAAGCGCTAACTAAAAATTATAATGAGAACATGTGTGGACCAATAATAATAATTCGAATGATTTCAAGAGGCGGCCAGGATGGCTTGGACAATAGTCCACCTAGATGGACTAGGGTATTGTTTTAAAATTCCAACATACCTCGCGACACTGAGTCCATCACACATACTCAAATAAATCGACGCAAAACTCCGAACTCGAAGTCAATGGCACTGCTGTCGATAAGGCCAGCACTTGGGTCACGCAAACTTACCTACATTCAAACTGAATTGACTGAAACGAAAAAGTTTATGCCCTTCTCTATTCCATTTCAGGACTAAGAGTAGGTTACGTGACTTTTCAAAACAGCTGCCCACAGCAAGCTGTTTGGTACGTCTGAAGTTCACGCAGCTAATGTGACCGACCATAAGACTCCGAGTTAATAAGTTCCATCAGTAAAGGTTGTGAATTAAGATTCGCGATTCAACCAGAGAATGACATAGAAATGGGCAAAAAGGTGAGTTGGAGTGCCACTCATGTCCATCGACTTCGAGTTCGGAGATCTGCGGAGATGTTTTTGAGTACGAGTGATGGACTCTGTGTTGCGATAAATGCCTGAATTTTAAAATAACACCCCGAGTCTATTGAGAAGGGCTAGCGTGGACTCCTAAAAATATTCCAGTCATGGCGTAGGACTAGCCGAAGGTTTCATTTGTTAAACTTGTCTCTCGTCTTACACAACATACATATCCTGACATTAAACTTTTCGGTTGACGGATTAATGTGATCAAATTACCAGACAATATGAAACACAGCAGCTGATTTTCTTCAAATCCAGTCGAAGAGACTACTGATCAGTCACATACCTTCCGGTCCTTTGCGCACTGTGAAAGCTGTCTGAAATGTTTGCGTTTGGCGCGATTGGCATAATATCACCTCCAACACGAAAGAGTTCTTTATTGTAGACGGTACACTATAAATACGAGCTAGAGTACCTTTACGCCTCTGAATGCGGCCAAAGATTTCAGAATATTGGTCACATATTGTAAATGCTGAAATTAATTTATTGATGCACGCATTTTCACGTTCTGTCATTTTAAATAAAACTATTTTGATTTCTTTCAAAACAAGGAATAAACCCGCCAAAAATAAGTACCATAGAGAACGGAAAGACCATGGAGGCATGCATACTAAAAACTACTTTAACTATTTTAAAAAAAAAAAGCAACTGTTTAACAGAATGCAGATTAATGTTTGATTTGTATGGTGGGGTTTGAGGACCATATTAACTGATAATATTATTACTGGTATTGGTATTGTTATAAAACTGAGTTTTGTATTTTTAATAATGTGCTTTTACAACAGAAAAGAGCTATTGCAACATAACATTCAATATGTAATATAATATCTAAACTTAGAAATAAAGACAGTTCTTGACATAGATTTCTTTAGGATGCTCTTGTAATTAACTTCACATAAAACCATATTTTATATCATGTTTACTCACTTATTATTACGGTATGTAAAAACACCCTATGTCAGTTGTATAATTTACATGAAACTTTTCCTATTTTGCACTTTGGGCTTACCATTCTGTCAATGGCGGCACTTATGCGTTGGGCAGATTTGCAAATCTAAGGGTGTAGGACTCCATGGCCTGGTGGTTTTTGCACTTGCGCAGCTCAATGACCCAGAGCCGTCTGCTAATACAGTCGCATTGAGTTAAAGGAAATCTACCAGCACCCTGTGGAAGATCGTGGATTTCTCCTGGGCTCTGCCCAGTTTCCTCCCATCATAATGCTGGCTGTTGTATAAGTGAAATATTCTTCAACACATCTGAAATCACCCGTGAAATAAATTACTGTAATAAATGCTCGCCAAGGCCTCTGACAACTCAATATGTCATATAGCAGGCCCGTATGTATATTATAATTTTTGATGCAACTATAGCATGGAAAACCAGTATAATAAACCACCAACATTTGTCAAGTTACTGACAAACTTCCCATGTGTGATGTACAGATATGTATACAATAATGATGGAAAACAAGTAATTAGACTACCCAAACAATCTTGTGAGCATCATCGACCATGCAATGTAACCTCCATATACCATGATGATTTACAACCGAAGAATGCCTTCTGCCAAACTCGCTGCCAACTGGTGAGTCACGTAACAATTAAGGTGTTGGTCTTCGGTCATAAATTGTCATAGCATATGGTAAGTCTGACTAATTAATCAATTGAAGTTTAATGCTTTTATTTGCTCAAGACTTTTACATCTTCATGACAGTGACAGTGGTCTGGATTATGGGTTAAGGAAACCAGAGTGTCTGAAAGCGACACCTGAAAAACCAGGGAAATCATTGAGTTTGCAAAGCAATAGATCAAAATTTCTGGAAGAAGAACGACTAGCATATAGTAATACATCAGCAGCAGAGGCTCCCGGAACTGTCTGCTGAACGCCTGCTTTGATCAAACTCGCCACCAGCCCGTGAATCACAGGACCATTAAGGTGTTGGTCCTCAGTCATAAATCGTCATAGTGTACAATATATAAAGCCCCCCATGAACAGTCAGATTGAGTAAAATTCATAAATTTCGTGCTAAGGGCCATGACTGAGCCTGCATCTCATATGTCCTAGCATTTCAAAGACAAATCTCTTAACCACTTACAAGATCATTAACTGCTCCCAACAAAAAATATGTAAATTCTTTGGAATGGCATTAAACATCAATCAATCTCACAGAACAGTGGCATCTTTCAATTGTCTGCAGAGAGAAGTATTTTCCATATTGCTCAAATGGCTGAGTTCTGGACATCAGCTGTGGAGATCAGAGTTCAGATCCATGTGCAATTAACTCCATCCTGTGCAAATAAAAAAAACAGCATCATTTTACATGTTTCTTCAGGATTGAATGTTGATTGCAGCAGTATTCCAGTAGCTTCACATTAATGTCTGTTTGTAGCTGAAGCAGGCCATTTGCAGAATGCACGCATATTTGTGGCACTAACTCACTGGAATGTCATTCCAAAAGCACTGGGTATGATGCCAGATAGCCACGGTATATGCTTAGCCCATTCCCTTAAGCTAGATTAAGCATGGTACAGCTAGGTATGTATATGTATGTATATGCATGTTTGGACTGTACGTCACAGTCAACAGGTTTTCAGTTATCTGAAGATGAGGAGCTCTTTTTATGTACATATATATACTGTATCAGGGAGAGTTCATGCCGCCAAAATGTTGCCAAATATGACACCCCACCCTGAAACATTATACTGACAACTGGCCGACCAGTCCTCTTTCCTTGCTGTAACCTCTCAGTGCTGAGGGCCAAGCGAGGCAGCCACAAGTACCATTTTTAGTATGACTCCACCTGGGATTGAGTCTGGATCTCCCAACCCCAAGACGAAAGCTCTAAACACTAGCCAAGCAAGGCGGTTGGTTCTACTACCTATGATGGTTGGTGTTCAAGACTTGAGCCTTAGACTGAATTCAACCTGAATCTCCAGCTTAATTATGACACTTATGCTATGAATACTGGACCATTACACTCTGGTGTTTTTGAACAAATGCACCCAATAGAAGAAAAAGAAACATTTTTATTCAGGGAGAATGGTAAATGTATTTATTTGTTTCAGTGATCAGTGAAGTTTATAATATGATCATAATTTATCACATAACAGCTGCCTGGGTAAATAAAGATACGCAGTGCCACTGTCAACATCACCACATACATTAACAGATTTACAACCAATATCATGAAACATCATCAACAAACCATTTCATTCACACTGAATTTGTTCAAACAAAATATACAGGTAGAAATAGTAAATGTACATCCTGGTTGACAACATTTCATTTGTCCATATGCGAAAGTTGTTTACCTACCTACAAAAAATAATATTTCTCCATTGCTTTTTAGAAATTCATCCTTTATTATGATGAATGTTGCACACAGATATCATTAATCTAAATGAATAAAGATGAATATTTCACTTAAATGACCGCACCCAGGATTATGGTGGGAGAACACCAGGAAGAGCCCAGGAGGAACCCTAGAGCATCCGTAGGTTGCTGGTGGACCTTCCCACATACTGCAGGAGAGAAGCCATCATAAGCAGGGCTTGAACTCACAGTGACCGCATTGTTGAGAGGTTCCTGGGTTATTGTGCCAGTGTACTAACCACCATGGTAACAAAAGCCCAGACAAGATGAAAACTGTGTCACTCTCTCAGCAGCCTTACAACACAGCCGAAATTTTCGGCTTCAAATTCAAAATACAAAAACAAGGTGATGTCTGCTGTTAAAGGATACGTTTGCTTATATTGGAATATCCGACGCCCACACATGTCAGCAGCAGGTTGTCTCCCCCTGTTTGGCTTTCCTCCTCACCCTTCCTCTGGAGGTCCATTTTAAACACTACCTGTAGAAAGTCTCGAATGTGACGCATATACTGGATCCTGTCAAAGAACAGCAGTGAACTTATTATTTTGAAATTAACATGAACTGGGTGACAAACCTTAATTGTGAAGGATTCATGAATATTTATAATGTACTCTATATTTATTGAATGCCTTGTACTAACAATGTGAGTACAAATAAGGGGTCTTTAAAGTAAGACATTATCACCTCACAACAGTCAACCAAACCACTGATCAGATAGATCAGTGAGGAAGATTGTTAACACTGTCAAAACAGCCGCTAATACTACTATAGCTGACATTCAAAAAAATCTCAACTGTGGACAGAAAAGTATGCAGACACAAGCATTTTAATCACAAGAAATTAAAAATGTCCCGAAAATGATAAAAATTACACTTTCTTTAATCTTATATCATTAATAGCGTTTAATCTGTATGATTCATGAAACCTTTTTAGTTTCGTCTTTTCTGTGACCTATCCAGGTCTTTGCATATTGAAGTAACAGACCATATTTAAACAATGTACGTATCATCTACAAAGTCATTTTTTTTGTGCTGAATCCAATTATGATCTTCATTAGTTTTTGGCCTTTTTGTTTTACAGGGATTTAAATGGAAATAAAGATTAAGGAGCCATGGTGAACCGTTTGGACCATATTGAACAGGCTGAAGCACAGATTTTTTTTTTGCCGTTATTCCGTTTTGTGACAAAGGGATTAGTAATTTACTCAATGCTGGCTATGTTCCCAGGCTTCACAAAGACTTTCTTACGTGTAAGGGGTTAGCTGTCCAATGAGAAGCTTAGACACATCTTGTTGACCAAGCACCATGAACAGAGCTGCCATGCTCTGACAAGTCGAATCTACACAGCCTCCCTACATGTAAAGAAACATATGATAACAGGACAATAGAAGAATTCAGTTGAACCAAACTAGGATCCATTTCAAAAAGGCACAATTTCATACGTTATCCAAAAATTGTAATCCAATGTAAAGTCCTAATAATATGTGCGAAATCAATAAAACTGCACATGCTGATCCTGTGGTGTGGTATACAATTTCAATCAAGTGCGAGCATCTAGCTTTAAACATATATCTTTTTTTCAATAAAATCAGTTTATAGCAAAATGGCTTTGTGTAACATACCTCTTCACCATGCTGTTATGGTCAGGTGTACTGATACAGTGACTGGGTTGGGTGTTCATATCTGGTGTTTCTGGCATGGCGTTTTAGTGGGATAGGGCATTTAATAAATATGATGGCAATGAGGTTAAACCTGCTTATGACACTGCACCATTATTATTTTCCTTGCCCTTTCAGTTAACAGCATTATGCAGCGAAATTAGAAAAATAACTAAATAAAAAAAAAAAATACAAATGCGAGTATATAAGATAAAAGTTAATATACAAGTTTAAATCAACCACATAATAAACACATTAGATACAGCTTTTAAGGTGAGCTTGCATGAAGTGAGGAAGAATGTGTATTACAGGATTAGTACCTTATATATTTCCTGCAGTAGTAAAAGAGCTGTGTTTTTGCCCAAGTCTTCAGGAACTGTAGCTCCATTCTCACAGCCTTTAGAATTTGATGCAGATTCGGCACACAGAAACACTCCATTTGTCGTCTCTGCTACAAGGGTCAGTCCAAACCCAGGACTCCTGAAAGGGGTAAAAATAACATGCGAAAACAAATTAAACTCAATCTGTGTGAATAATTTTCATCTAACTTCATATAAAATACTGAGAATAGATGACAGAGATTGGCTCACTGTCATAAAAAAAACTCAAATGTTTCTTTCCATAAGTGGAATATCTGCAAATTAACATTATCTTTCAAAACAAAGGTCAAACCTGACATGACTTATTACCTCCCCTAAATGCTCTTACCTTCCAGATTGACCTCCCTTGTGATGATCTGTATAGATGTAGATATCTGGCAGGCATTTATTCAGAATGCTTCTTGCCGAGTCTACAATTCTGTTGGCAATTGCTGGAGACACTCTGGCAGCCCAACTGAGCAGAGTCAAGGAAATGTGAAGTTCTGCAAAACTCAAGGTTTTACCTAAACAATTTTCTTATCTGATTTGGTTGTGTTTTCAGGTGAAAACTTTAACCAGTGATGCAGTTCACATTCATCTCCAGTTCATAAAACTACACACCAATAACCACTTCACTAGGCCAAGCATGGCTGCAATTCACAAGTGTGACAACCTAGTCTTAGTTTTGAGAGATACACAAACATTCGAGTTTGGCTTAATTTATAAAATTAAAGCACATTCGCTGCTTTTCATGTTATTTACTCCAGTTTGCCCTTTTTCTTGGACATATGTTCATGGAAAAGCAGATGCTATGGTGTAAATAACTTGAAAAGTGCAAGAAATCAGCGGTAGTATCCTCACTTTAATGTTAAGAGATAGGCTGAGCCAGATTGTTTACATGCTATGTTCAAAATAAGGCTTTTCATATCAACGCTTTCAAATCCTGCTCCATATCGTGAAGTGATTTATACATGTAATTCCAGTAAGATGTGTTGATATTTTATCTTATCTGCTTCTCTGTACTGGACATACAGATTAGGCATTTGGAGCAATAAGCTGTGTTCAAGTTCTGCTGAAAACCCCTCAAAAGCCACAGGATTTTGCCACATGGGGGTATTGCAAAGGCTACAGGAAAGCCAGTTTCAGTTCTTTTCTGACAAGCCACTGACACAACAGCAGTTTCCATGCTATAATTCCAAGACACAGAATATAACTGGCAGTTGTGATCTTCATTTAGTTCGAAATATAAAGGTCATCCGAAATACTTTAATCACATCCACTTTTGTTACAAGTACTACTGTCACTATTATAGTCTTTGAATTAAAATCCTTTCGAAGCTTCCAAGGCATTAGCACTCTAGTGCAGCCCTATAACTCAGATGCCTCTCACCAATGCGATTGCTAAGAGTTCAAGACCAGCTCATGTTGGCTTCCTCTCCTGCTGTACGTGGGAAGGTCTGTCAGCAACCTGCAGATGGTCGAGAGTTTCCACCCTCTGTAACGGTGATCGTTGTCGTATAAGTGAAATATTCCTGAAATAAAGAAATTAAATTCCTTCCCCACTGCTAGCAAGGTGGATTCCTTAATTATCCAAGGCTGACAGTAACTCTATGGTTTCAAATGTTTTAACACGATCATTCTGAAAAGTTCTATGACAGTAGCTTCAAATTTAAATCAAACATACTGAAATAGACACTGAATAAGCGACATGCAAAGCTCTCACAATGTATATAAACTGATTGAAGAATCATTGTTTGTTTGAGTGATTCCAGTTTAATGCTGCTATCAGCCTTAATCTGGTCATATCATGATGGAGATGGACTTGTTGCAGATAAGTCTGTGTCATGATTCAATTCAGGATTTAGCCTGGGGTCACCTGTTTACGATGCAGATTCTCCTCAGCTGAATGGTTGAAAAAAGATTTGTCAAAAGATACGCCATTCCTCTGACCCTCTTGACTTTCCCTGGCTCTGTCAGCTGAATTGGACGGAGTTTCTGTCGACAGGGACAGGTAAAAATTACCTCCCCTCCTCCATCGGGGGCGGCCCCTCTCCGACTTACCTGGGGGGAGAGAGAAAATGTGTCAAAAAATGGAAATCAAAAGCGTTTATTGCTGCAACAGACCTTTTTTCAATTTTGTTCCACAAGTTGAGCCTGCACAAAATGTGAAGTTTGATTCTCCTGAGTGCTGTTCCACAAGACCAGTGCATCACTTGCCTCTCACCATATCCTCATCTCGAGTTAAATTTAAGCCAGTGATTCATTACTGGCCATAAAATAGGTTACTTGTATCTCAATTGCAATAGCAGTCAGCTGTACATGTGTTGTTAGAGTAGTCTCCCCTGTTCAGTGATGGTTAACCTTTACGGGCTGTTCCATTGGCAGGGATGCTTCACAGAATCACACTGTTTTGAATTTGTATTAATATCATTCTAGAGTATTTAGAATTAAGAATCAAGCTAAAGTGGTACATTATGTTTTCTTACTAATGTGTAAGATCTAAAATTAAGTTTATACACATGGCCGAAAGTACTGTTTTCGTGTAGCAATTTCTGATTTAACTTGTAACTGCATGTACTGTTGCTCTAATGAGAAGTGCATTTTTGTTTCCTGTAAATTTGATCGTATTACTATAGGCCGTACGCTGTTCGCCGTAGCATTCAAGTTCTCCCCAATGAGAGGATGTCACATAAAACTGTCTCAGAAAGTTGGATAATGTGAAAATAGTCCACTGAAGGCTAAATCAAGCTCAAAAACAAAACAGAGCCATGCTTGTACCCAACATGGCAGCCAAAAGCAAAGTCATTGAGAGTATAATGCGGTCTCTATGAGCATTATATATTGCAAATATCACACAAGTGAAGTCTGTGCACCTTCATACGACAAATTAGGAAAACTTTTCTCTCATGTTGTGTACAGCAGACGGAGGTTGGATGATTTGAGACCAAACGTGTGCATAACATTGATGTTGACTTCCACTGACTGTTGCTGGTTATGAGAAATCAGTACAGAAATAAGAAAACATTACAGCAGAGGTGTGAACGGTAGTGGGACACCAAACACCTGAACTGGAGAAAAGCGAGCTTGAAGGATCATGCATGCCCAAGAGACACTGATGAACAGGATTATAGTTTAAGTAATAGACATCAGGAAAAGATATTATAGCTTTCAAATGTGTATGCATCGCTTGCAGAAATATTCAATACTATATGGGTACAATCACGTAGGAGTACATATTAATTATAAAAATTATACAAGAACTTGACACATTGATTTGATAATATATTTATATACACATGTATTAACTGATAGTAACAGAATGTCTCAAACATCAACACACAACTGCTAAATAAATTATTTTCATTCAATACTCTTTCACCCACATATAGATAACGTGCTGTATAGATGCACAAATTTTGCACTTACATGTATGAATTACAAGATTTGGAAGCTACTCTTTTTTGACACAGTCTTGTATACATGTTATTGTACTTCTGGTACTTTTTAGACTATGTACTTTGAAATGACGCAATGAAAAACTTGAAAATCTTGTTTGTTTTTCATATAATTTCCTATATTTGTCCCTTAGTCAAAATTATATGCACCCCAAGTGAAGCATGATAAAAAGACATTAAACCATACATGAGACAGGGCAGACAAGCAAATCTGTGGTTCCTCCGCATGTAGGTGAAGTTTGGTCTCCAGCACCAGATATAATATCCGAGAAAATACATTTGTCTTGCAGGGCTGGAATGGTTTTATTCTTTATTATTGTAGTATGTACAACATATATTAACTAAATATCCTTTACAAGAATTATATTATATATCCAGATTAATGAATACAGATCAATGTATTTCTTAAAATTAAGAGAAACATGAAATGCTCTTTAGTTTATATATTATATTTGTGTATACATATTTATTTCACTGTTCATTAAGGCCAAGTTCAAGAACGTTTTCGCTTACACCACAGTGATCAGCTTTATTGGTCTAGAAAGCCACAGTGCCCAGGGTAAACCACTGATACTTAATGTATCTGAACAATATCTTCCGCATGAAATAAATTATGCATTCATTTTAATGAATTTCAGTATTTGTCTTATAAATATAAATATTAACCAATATGATATAACCATGAATATATACTGTTTATATTTTTATTTGCCTGTTCATTAAGGCTGAAGAATTTTTCACTTTCATGATGGTAATCAGTGGATGGAGCAAAAAAGAGTGCCAAATGTCAACCGTGGACCTTTGGCACGTTACCAACAAACTTTCCCACTTGTGATATACATGTATGTACGTGCATACCTTTTTGATTCAATACAAGTACCACTCAAATTTACATGAATGTAAACACGTTTACATTCGCAATTGTATATTATTTTAACTGAAATGAGAGAATACTTTTATGAATGATCAGGTTAGTGTTGTTTTGCAAATGTTCAGGTGTATTGTAGCTTATCACATCTGTCACATTTCATACTTACCATATGCCAACCATAATGACTTTTGCAACAAACAACCCAATAAGACTGTATGAAATTCCAATCTAATCTCTTCATTCATATCAGTAAATACTCGTAAAATGTCTTTTATTACAATATATCTGTTGCTTTAGGAACCAGCAATACACTTACATGGTTAGCTGTTGTAACTGTTGGTTACTTTGCTAGCCAGGTGTCATTAACACATATGCATGCTTATGAGCCTATATCTAAGATAAACTGTTGAATGGATCGGTCACCAAAATAATTTACGGGTTGCGTTTAATATTCATTTAACATATTGCTGTTTAAGAAATTTACTAGTGTATGGCTGGAGAGTAAAAGGTGAGAACAGACTTAATACCAGTACTAGCTTTCGGATATGATGCTAATTCAAACATGTAGCCTATAACATGTAAATATGTAGCTGTACCTGGAAATATTCTTGGGGATGTATTTATCGGAGATGCATACTATGATAGTTAGACAGTTTATCTTTTTAAAGCAGCAGGATGCTTTTACATGGAAAAAGGTATTTAGTTTCAGCTCTCACATCATCACAGTGTTAATAGTGATAAACAATATGCAATGTAAACATGACCTAATACGGACACGTGGTTTTGGGATTCAAGAGTGTAATATTTTTCCCATTTTTACTGATAAATTGAGCTGTTTTAGGATAGATCAAAGTGAGGAAAAGTCAAGGGTGAAACTATTTAACCCTCACTGGAGTCTGCGTTTCGTCAGTACACCCATATAGCAAAAACTATCAAAATATTTAGGCTCAATTAGTGCATCAGGGCAAAACAAGTCGATTCAGTTTTATTACTATTTATAGTGCGTGCGAATTGATATATGACATTTTGTGGTGCCTTGCCTGATTAGTTGTTACTCTGCCAACAAAAAACTTTCTGTATTATAACGAGCATATTCCGCTTTTTGTGCCAATTTTCTGTGGAGAACTTTTTGTTACATCTTTTTGGCTAAACTAACATGGATTCATTTAAGTACCATGTAGACCCGCTCTCATTGGGACGAAAGTTCTTTTCTAAGCGTTTTTCAGCAAATATAGTATAGCCTACTATTTTATGAAGCATTTAAATTGATGTCTTCACGGAGCATTATTTTATTTATTTATTTGATTGGTGTTTTATGCCACACTCAGGAATATTTCACTTATACATTGGCAGTCAGCATACTGGTGGGAAGAAACCGGGCAGAGCCTGGGGGAAGCCCAAGACCAACCACAGATTGCTGGCAGACCTCCCCACGCCGGAGAGGAAGCCAGCATGAGCTAGACTTGAACTCACAGCAATCGCATTGGTGGGATGCTTCTGGGTAGCATTATTACAACAACTTTACCAACCTGGCATGTAATCTTGGAAGCTTTGAAATATAAAGAAGTTATAAACAAGGGGACTTAATTCAGCAGTGAAAATAATAGGGAAGTTTGGAGGTCAAAAGGTAAAGGTGAGAAAAATACACAAACGCTTTGCACCTGATTTCTGAAGGGATTGTTTTTGGCATATGGACCTGTATTTATGTAACACACAGAAGTCAAACCCTTTTAAGAGTTGTACAAAAGATGATGTGTGGTAAGATGTAGCTTGTGTTGTGGGAAGAATCACATATCATATAATATGTTTTATTAGGGGAGTTTCGAGTTCAAACTCTTTCATCGCTAAAGGTAAGAAAAGCTCTACTGTACCAAGAGACCTGTCAGAAATGTTAGGCAACTATTCTAATTACACTTACTAAAATACATGCATCTAAAGGAAGTGTCCCATAACTTTATTTACACTAAACTAACATTGGAGAAAACTGAGAAGCTGAAGACTTGTGAATTTAGGGGTGTCAAAAAGAGACAGGTAATCGGTAAATCAAAGTCAACAAATGCCTAACATTTTCGGCACATTTTTGAATTTCAATTTTGAATTGTTGAGATGACAGAAACTTGCCTTCAGCTCCAGACCTTCATCAGTTCCGAGGAATCGCTTAAGCACAGGTAGCATGGATAGTTTGATAAGATCAACCTGCAAGTGGGAAATCAGGCCAGCATAAAAAATATGTCTGTTGCAAGTACCCTGGCCATCCCTCCAAAAATGGGCCCTACTCTTAAAGTTTAATTATGCTTTACATGCAATTTCTACTTTCATTTTCTCTCCATGTAAATTTCTTTAAAATCCTCATTTATTACATTCAGCAAGAATAAAAAAATTGTTGTGTTACCTACAACAAAGAATCTTTAAAGAATGGCCTTCTTTTAAACATCTGCAAGCACAATATGTATGTATGCTTGGGTTTTATGTTGTAATCAACAAATTGACATCACATGACCAAGATATAAGCACAATAAACAAATACATTTACCTCACAATGCTACTCTAGAACAACTGATTAAAAGTAGGACATAAATTTAAGCAAATTAATTTTAAGTAAATTTAATTTGGAAACAAAATTTAATGTCTCACAGAAGGATCCGTCTGATCATTGGTTATTCCCTTTAGCACAGCACAGAGGGGTTCTTTGGTAAAGGGAGATAAGCAGAGGAGAGCTTCTATGTAGTAACCTATCGCTCGTTGTAAGTTACAGTCATGATCCACATTTCCTCCAATTAACAGACCGGGTTGATACAATAAACATGTGCCTAAAACACAACAAAAAGATAAAAATCGTCAAAAAAAAAAAAAAATTTATTTATTTATTTAATTGGTGTTTTATGCTGTACTCAAGAATATTTCACTCATAGAATGGCAGCCACTATTATGGTGAGAGGAAACTAGGCAGAGCCTGGGGGAAACCCATGACCATCCTTGTGTTGGTGGCGGACCTTCCCACGTACAACGGGACAGGAAGTCAGCATGAATTACTGAGCTTGAACTCACAATGACTGCATTGGTGTGAGACACTTGTGTTATTATGTTGGGCTAAACCCCTTGGCCACTAACGCCCCACAAAAAAATAAATATATACATACATACATAATAGAATTAGTATACATAAATATACTTAAAAAGTTTAGACTCTTCTTTTAAGTGCAAGGATGTAGACATCATCATGTATAAAAAGTCATGATAATAATTCTAAAAATGTTCTCTACTCCTAAAACAAATATCCACAAATACAAAACTGATCAATGATTTTAAATGAAAAATTTAATAGGAAAAAAGACTGCAATTATTTAAAGAATATGGGTTCCTTTCTAACAGCTCTATGATTAGTTGGCCATTATTTATGTAACATGTAAATGATGTAATAACATTGAAATCTTTTTACTTATTCTTAACTCCTCTGCATATCTTCTGTTCTTCCTGTTTCACACTTGTCTGAGGACAGATGTATTGGGGTTTTGACACATTTATGTTTCAAACAATTAAATTGAGTAGATTAGGAATAGTTTATTGTTTTACCTGTTTCACTCACAACAATCTTTGACCCATTGGTCACCTTATCTAGCAGTCGAATAAAGCTTGCTTCAAAATCTGTAAATAACGCAAAAAGGGTACAATTTCAAAGTAAAGCAATACTAAACTGATTTATTTATTTCATTGTTAGGTTGTTTTCGAGCATATATATCACTTACACAACAGCAGCCAGCACTATGGTGGGATGAAACGGCAGAACCCATGCTGGGAACAAGACTAAACTGATGTAAAATACTAATGAAGTTCAGGCTGAAAAATTAGGTAGTTCAACAAGTAAAACATTGGAGCCATGATTTTTAAATATTAGACCAGGTAAATGTCAGAATAATAAAAAAGAAAAACAAGAAGGCATGGGGAAAGGAATGGGGTAGACGTTTAACTTGATGACTTAAGAATTATGTTGACAGTTAGGCTGCCAGTGCTAGTTCAAGAAGCATAATGTCGCATGCCACCCTTATTTTTCATTCTGACATTTACCTGGTCGATCGATTATATATATATATATATATATATATATATATATATATATATATATAAAATAAAACACTGAGGTTTTAACTCGTTGAACTAGGACATGCTGGCGAAACCATGGAGGTAAAATATTTTACCACCAACTATGGCGAGTTATCACCTCTCAATCCTGGATTATCATCCTTGGCCCTTATTTTCTTGATCTTCACCGTTTTCCCACTTAACGTAGCCAGTACGAGTCTTTGTCTAAAAAAGTTGCAGCCTTCATAAATCAAGATATCTGCTGCCATTTCAACTGACAATTGCGTTCACACTGTTGTCTGTTTTCCTTTGATCTGTTGGCCCACGTGTAGCTGTTGTTGTCGTCTTTCAGCCTACGATTCTCTACGCAGAGGTTTTAGTTTTAACTGACAAAACATATTATGTTGTCTGTGCGGAGATAAGACACCTTTTGTGTCCTTCTTTAACTAGAGAGCTTAACCGATACAGGGACTGTCACAACAAAATGAAACGGACGTGGCTGAAAGTAATGGGAAGATTAAGCGACGAATTTGAAGGAATAAGATAAAATGCTGAAATTTTTACAGTGTAGAGAGTCAGGCATAGACGACCCGTTATTGATTAAGCGAGCTGAGTCTACCAGACGCGCCATTTGTCTTGGATTAAGTCGTCACCGCGATGTCCAGCAAATCCATTCTGGAGGGATTAACACACTAGACATAGACTGTGTGGAAAGACGATAGTATGTCTCCTACTCTTAGGCTTGTCCACAAAGTAATAATAGTTGTTTTTCAGAATAGCTGACCACGAGCAACACTGTAGTTAAAAAGGAGAAAGAACTGAAATTTAATTTGAAGACAACTCCATATCGTAATTTCTGGGGCACCTGAATGTAGTTGAAATTTCAAATGATACAGGCAATTTACACTTCTACCATTAAGCCATGAGGTTTATCATTTCGTGTGCTCCATTTACCATTTGCTGGCATCATGAACCTGAGCGAATAAAGGCATGCCCTATGTGGAAGCAGTCATCTCAATGAAGTTAATCATCGAGGTTCTTTCACCCCTGTCAGGTTCTTTTTGGAAATCTGAAAATTGTATTTTATTTGTTCACTTCAGATTAAATATCTTTTTGTTTATTGGTGTTTTACTCTGTGAGTCTGTATTTACTTTTGCAACATCTGTCAGGTAGTCAGTATTAATGATGTTGTTTAACTTAGTAGAAAAACACTGCACTAAGTAAAAGGACTACCGTGACCCAAAACCACAATATGTGCAACAGGGATATAAATAACCATATCATTAATTATTCCATTGCCATTCCTTTTTCTGCAGTATGCTGTCAGGGGGATCTGAGGGTGTCATTGCCTTGTATGACCTTCACAATACCAGCGGAGACATCAAGTTCACTTGTCAAAGTGTGTGCACAGTGGGCAAGTCTCATCGTCATGTTCACAAGCACAGCCTGCTGACTGTCCAATGGTACCCTCTGGACACAGGACTCTTCACCTCCAGTGGGACGGACAAACTTCTCAAAGTCTGGGACACCAACAGACTTAGTGTACGTGACTGTGGCAGATTTAAGGTTGACATGTCAGTTTAAATTGGTGTTTTATGGGCGGAATAAATCTTGCATGTAATACAGAATAAATGGCCAGCCAAACATTGTCAACTATTTGAGAGGCATATTGAGTAGGATCAGCAATGGCGATAAAGAGACTTCTTTATTTTAAATAGCAAAATGATTTCTGTGCTATCAACAACAAACCAATGATCATTTGCCACATGGGCATCGTCTTAACATAGGTTCCTAATCTAACACTGACCTGGAAGTTTTGATATGTACAAATATCAAACGCATGATCACTTCGATGTTTTTTTTTATGTCTTGTAGCCGGCGGACACGTTCGAGTTTAGCGGCATTGTGTACAGTCATCACATGTCCCCAGTGGCCTCACAACACAACTTGCTGGCTGTCGGATGTTTAGGGGCCACAGTGAAACTTGTGGATCTCAAGTCTGGTTCAGCCATTCACAGGCTCAAAGGTCATAAGATGACGGTGTTCACTGTCCGTTGGTCAACCAAAGATGAGTTCATCTTAGCGACAGGAAGGTTTGTACTGCAGGCTAGGGTTGTTTTTTTTTATCCTAGCAGGAATAGGGCACCATTGAATTACCCCCCTTGAAGGCACTGTCCAATTTATATATGTTTCTAGGAGGATACTGGGGTTATGTGGGACTTCAGAAAATGGTTAATGTCAAGTTTTGAAGTCAAAGCAGCATAAGCTAGTTGAAAACCTGTCTTCAGAACATATTTTAGTTATATTGACTGATTTGGAAAGTCTGGAATAAATGTTATATAATTTTATTAAACCATTTGGAGAAAATTCAAAATTTCTAAGGCAATACATGTATGTGTACAGTGAATTACATTGGCAAGCCCTGTAGAATATTTATTCTGTGTAAGGTTAAAAACGTCAACTTCATTTAAGATCTCTTGACTTCTCATTGACTCTCATTGGCTCATCATGTTTTTACACATCGAGTTTCCAATAAAATACAGTGTATATTAGTCACATACTGCATACATCACAAAGCAGGGTGCCACTGCTCGGAGTTTCAAACCTAATATCGCATTGCTGCTGTCACATGACTACTAATCAGTGATGGATAATTTACTTAAGCATTACCCAATAAAATGTCAACCCTGCAAGAACTGATACAAATATCTTGAGGGTACATGCAGATCATGTAATGTGAAATATCACCTGTAGACATGAATTTTGATCAAAATGGTAGGACCAACACTTGAACAGGGATTTGTCTAATAACATGCAAATCTTGCTCCAAAGCCTGATTTCACTTTACAGAAATTTCATGACATTTTTAACGTGTTTTGTCTGTGGACCGGTTGCTGTTATATTTTCTCAGAAATTCTTACTAATACACGTGCTGTAATTTGTGACCCAAATATTTTGTGAAAAACAATGCTACTCATTTTGCCTGTATCCTACCAGAAAAAATGTAAATTGTAAAGCGAAATTTTGTGACAAATTTATTAAATGTGCTTTTAGAGATGTGTATGTCACTGCTATTGTCAATTTGCTCTTGTTTGTAAGTAAGTACATGTAAGTCATATTGTATATACTCAGCTCTTGGGGATTGTTTTTACCTTGACCAAAAATTTAATTGTGCAGATAAATATTGAAAAAACCATGCTTGTAGTCAAATGGGTCTTAACATGTGTACCATTATTAGTAGTCAAATGGGTCTTAACTGTGCCATGAACAGCAGTGTAATATTTAAAAAAAAATATTTTTCAGTGAAGACAACAGAGTACTGCTTTGGGATATTCGCTCAGCAAAGAGCTATCTTATGAGCCTTGACCAGTACAATGGAGAGGCCAAGTCACATACGAGAAAAGGTTGGCTTCAGTCTGTAAATCTTGATGTCCATGATTCCACCATAAATTGGAATACAGAGTAACTTTTCCAGGCCTTGAAAACCAGCCTTTTATGTAATTGGTCTTGGGAAATGATATGCAGTTAAGATTACAGAATAAGCCTGACCTACTGTGTACAGGGTGGTGACATTCTCGTAAGAAAGTCTTTGAAATTGTTTAATGCCCTGCTTTGTCTATGTTAAAGATGGAAAGATCAGTCAAAAATGAAGCTGTAGCGAAAGAAAAGAGCATAAAAAACTATGTGAAAGTAAATTCACTGATTTTTTAAAGATTTTTTCCACTAAATTAAATGCAGTCAAATCTTTCGGATCATGTTGAAGAGGCCGAAGAACAGTGATGTCACACATTCTCTTTAGCTGCTTAACAGTCTCTGATGGCTGTATGTGTACATTTTACATGAATGTACGTGCAGTACTAGACCTGGGTCTGTATGTAATGTGGAATTGTGGAAGTCAGATGCTGTTCATCAGCTAAAAGGAGATCAATATGGCCCAGAAAGTCCACTGTACAATCACAACATTTGGCTGTGTTTAATTTGGTGAAAAAAAAATCAGTGAAGGTATTTTACAGTTTTTAATGCTCTTTTCACTCACCATAACTTCTTTTGAATGGTCTTTCACTTTAAGGTCATTTTCTTAGTGATGTAAGCTTCTTTATGTAGAATACTTATTACATGTAGCCTGGATAAAGCCTGGTTTTAGATGTAGCATTTTTGTTGGAGATTTTTTTTTCCAGCTTTTTATCTTCTTCTTTTTTTTGTTTAGGTGCCAGTTCTCACAGTGGACATGTGAACAGTTTGTGTTTTACCTCAGATGGATTACATCTGGTGTCCTTCGGCACAGACCATTGCATCCACTTATGGAATACCACCAGTGGTCAAAACACAATGGTGCATTATGGGAAAGTCAGAAACGAGACGCGGAAGGGCATCACAACATGTGTGTCGCAGGATTGTAGACCTGACGTTCTCTTCGTGCCTCACGACTCAAACATCGACGTGTTTGACCTTTTCACAGGGATGAAACTGAACGTTCTGCGTGGACATTATAACCAGGTGAATTGCTGTGCGTTCAACCCTGATGTCCAGGAGCTGTACAGCGGGGGAAATGACCGCAACATCCTCGTGTGGCTGCCTGAAACAGACACGGCTTACGATGACCACCTTCGGGAACAAAAAGGGCAGCAGGGCACCAAGAGAGGGGCTGATAGTCACCTTGCAACGGCAGATGCCTGGAGCAGTGACGAAGATTGAGGGACCGACGGCCCAAACACGGACATCAAGGCCAAGATAGACACCAAAATGTACGAAAAGTGTGGCTGTTTTAATAGTTGTGTGTCAAACGCATTCAGTGTTTTGCTGGAGTAGCGATGAAGCTTGAGGAACAGATGCTGCGAACAAGGACATCAGGGCCAAAGTAAAGGCACCAAAATGTATAAAGAGCGGGACTGTTATAGCGGTCATCTTGCGAAGACATACAGTGTATATGTGGAATGGCGATGAGGATTGAGGAAACGGACGTTTCGAAACATTAATAAGGACTCAGGATAATATAATATAATATTATAATAAATAATATGGGTTACAGGATTTGCTTCCCTTGGTAGACGGCCAGACAACCTCCACATTGAAAGTCATCAGTTGCCTTTGGATTTTAGTACTTAAAATTCACATGAAAGCAGAGCATGTCCTATTTCCATTCAAGTATGCTTTGATGGGACATGGCAAGTCTATAGGACGATGTGAATTTTTTGTTGCACAGGCAAAAGCTGATGAAATGTGAGTTCATGCAGGGTTAATCCTCTAACCTGAACATTGTGACACTGACAATGTGACACAGGTCACCACTGGTACCTGGTAATCCCCAAATGTGACTTTTGGGTTCTTGTACTTTTAAGTTACTGTAACATTCTTGAATAAAGGTTTTGTGATATGTAAAGTGAATCATGAAGTAAACTGAATTTTTGTCTTGGGTATCGAGCATTCAAAAAATAATTTTATTTTGACAGTAGTCCTCACCCAAATCTGACTGTTAAAGTAGGAACAGAAAGGCTGGAATCAAGGTAGCTCACTTCACGATCCGTTTTTATTTGTATCCCAGTTACAAAATGAGAGGTCTATAATCTGCCTGACCGCCTCAGGGGCCAGGTGGTTAGAGTGTCTGCCAAGAGGTTGGTAGGTCTGGGGTCGGTTCGTACCAAAAACTTTAAAAATGGTACTTATTGCTGCCTCGCTTGGCGTTCAGCATTGAGAGGTTAGAGCAAGGAAACAGGACTGATCAGCACGGTGTCAGTATAATGTGACTGGGTGGGGGTGGGGGGGGGGGTGGTGTCATGTCTGGTGTCTCTGCCATGATGTTCAAGTGGCGACAACACATTGGCGGCATGGACACAGTAAATATACATTCTAAGGGCTCGTCGTCATTAAGTACCATGTAAAACCCCAAGCGTACATATAGTTACATATACCCTGATGAAGGTTTCTAGACCTGAACTAATACCTGCACCCAGTCATGCCTCCTTAAATGCAGACTGAAGTACCAATCAGAATCATGATTTCAAAACATAAATGAGGGTCGAGGCAAAATGCGGCCAAGTGTTGATGAGGGGTCCTAACCAAAAAGGAGAGAATTCAACTAGACAAACAGCAGATGGACTGGAATAATTTTACGCCTGGGCCCCATTTCATGAAATCGTCTTATTAGGTTTTGATTTTGCCTAAGGAAATATGTTTTTCCATGCTACATATTGGTTGTGTAGTATTTTGCTGAGGGTTTTTCCATTAACACTGAATGCTGGACTTCGGCAAAAAAGCACCCACTTAAGCAATTTACTAAACTTAAAAAGTTTTAAGAAACTGGGCCCAGGTCTTCTACCAAGTGACGTGAACTTTCTGGATGACACACTGATTTGCACTTAAAACAGTATTCAAGTTAAGAATTTGTCAACAACCTGCAGATGGTTATGAGTTTCCCCTGGGCCCTGCCTGGTTTCCCCCAACCATAATTCTGGCTACCGTCAAAAAAGTGAACTATTCTTGGAGCTTAAAACTCCAATGAGATAAATAAATCAATCATTCAGGAAAAACAAAATACTTTATTAGACTGGTACGGTGTTTACTATAACATGATGATATGACACGAGTGATATGAGTTATCACCCCTGTTAGCCGAGGCAGATGTACTGTGATGTATATACAGATGAAAAACTTGCCAATTACAATTGGAATAAAAAAAAAAAAAAAAAATTCAATAAATACAATCATGTATACACAATTATACATACAGGTATTCATGAAGAAACCATTTCTTTAAAGACATTAAAACCTTGTCACCTCTTGTATCCATTCAAAGCAGGTAAAGATTTATGATAATTTGAAGATCTGATGTGCTTAAGATATATGACAAGTTGTAAGGTATCAAAATGATCATATACGCCCTGTCTGAACTCACTCGCAACAAACCAAACACTGGTATGCTGTAAAAGCACCAATAAACACCTAAACAACACAAGTTAAATGCTTGACATAAAGTCGTTTAGGAGAACTGAATAACAACAAAAAGCCACCAAATGTACATGTATTTCTAATTTTTAGGACAGTGGCACTCAATGGAAAAATTACATAAATTTTTGTTTTTTTGGGGGGGTATGGCTACGTTGTTCTTTAGATGAGGACATACTATGTGATAAAAGTGAAAATGTGTATTTCCATTACAGCTAGATGTATATTGGCTTAAAAGGGCAGATCAAATGTCCCCAAAATTAGAAGAATTACTGTACTACTAAATGCAGGTGGTGGTATAATATATACCTTCACATAAAATTCACTTCCACAACAAGTCTTACCACATAGCAGGCAACTATCTTCCATCAAAGTTTAAATGTTTCACTCACACAATGACGTCCAGCACTATTAATGAGGGGAAACCATGCAGTCTGGGGAAAACCCATGACCATCCACAGATTGCCAGTAGACCTTGCCATGAACAACCAAAGAAGAAGCAAGCATGATCTGGATTTTAACCCACAACAACTGCATTGGTACTTCATTTTTTAAGATGTCAGTACAATCCACAATTGTCAACTTTCCACATTTTTGGGCTCATATGTCTGGTGAGAGGTCTGGATGAAAAAATACAATTTTAACTCTTTCTTCAAAAGCTAAAACATTCATATTATGTAAATGCACAGAGCTAAAGAAAAATAATACTAGCATCAAGGCATCACGATTGTACACTGATGAACTCCAGAGACAAGATGTGATTTTGGCAAGCTCAACAGTCCATCTTAACAATCCACACACTTACATGATTAGACAGAGGACTATTGTATAGGGTTTCTACTGGTTTTTTATTACAAAATATTTGAAGTCTGATGTAGGTTTTTTTTCTGGGTTAATTCCTTGACAGTGATTGCATTTTCATCATCATATATCATAATGGGTTCTATATGGGTAGATAAGTAAGCTAACAAAATAGTAGCAATTAAATACAGGTATGTCAAACTGAATGATCCATGGAAAGGCTTGAAACCATAGGACATTAGGTCCCTGAAAGCACTTTGTCAAAGTGAAAGAAACATTTTGTAACACTGGTGGGAATTCTGACTGCAAAGACCGTCTCAGAGGTCGCAGATCCAGGTTCAAGCCCGAGTCAGGTCAAACCAAAGATTTTAAAAATGGTACTTGTGGCTGTCGCTCTTGGCACTTAGCATTGAGATGTTACAGCAAGGAAACAGCACAGTCAGTAATAATGTGACTGGGTGGGGTGTCATGTCTGATATGTTTGGCATGATGTTCCATTGGTGGCAGCACTTTGGTGGCATGAATTGGCCCTGTCACAAGGAGACATACTACATGTACACACCATAAGGGCTCCATATTGTCATATGTCTCAAACATTGCTAAGTATGATGTCAAACCCCAAGCACTCATTCACTCACTGACTGTAGAAACCACTTGAAATACCCTTGACATCCTAAATTTTTGTCCAAGACTAAATTGCTCATCTTTTTTGATTCTGAGAGTTTTGTCTAAAATGTTGCATTATATTCCATTGGAAAAATAGAAGTTTTAGCACCAAAAATAATATTTTATGATATTAATTTGCCTCTAAACAGCACTTTTTGGGGTGAAATTTCAGGTAATTCAAGATATTCTCTAAGACTAGGGGCTTGTTATTTAAGTCTCCTCCTGTGAAACCTCATCAGCTACACTGTATAAAGAAGAACAACTTGAAAAGATATGCACTGTCACTTGAAAACTGAGTTATGGTTCAGATTAAATATAAACACTTAGGCAGTGTTAAACTGACAATTAAAAGCAAAAAATTTATTTATTTATTTATTTATGTGACTGGTGTTTTATGCCGTATTCAAGAATATTTCACTTATATGATGCCGGCCAGCATTATGGTGGGAGGAAACCGAGCAGAGCCTGGTGGAAACCCAAGACCATTTGCAGCTTGCTGGCAGATCTTCCCACGTATGGCGGGAGGGGAAGCAAGCATGAGCAGGGCTTTGATCTCACAGCAACCGCATTCGTGGGAGGCGTCTGGGTCATTACGCTGCGCTAGCGCGCTAACCAACTAAGCAAAAGCAAACAAGGCTTTGAAAATACAAGTATACATCATTAATCTGACACACAGATGAGGCAGTCTTGAATGAATGATTATGGGTGAATAACACACTGTCCATGAATCAGAAGTATCAAGAATATCTCTAATTATACATACTTAAAATTTCGTCCATGGCAAAGATGCTCATTTTTCCTGATTCTGGGAGTTCTATTGATTGTAGGAAGGTTTTTTAAGGTTTGTGTTCAAGGTAGGTTGATATCCTACCAGAAAATTTAAGTTCAAGCACCAAATATAATAATTTAGGACATTTATTTACCTCTAAAAATGCACTTTTTTTTAATGAAATTTTAGGTTATTTACAGTAGGTTTCAGAATGTACACTTGGTTACATTTCCTTACAGGGAGAACAATGTCTGCCTAGCCAAAATTTATCCATAAGGCAGGTGAAATCTTATCAGCAAAACATAACCTCTTTTGTGCAGTTGCGTTCATAAAGCAAAGAAATTGTTCACAAGTAGTGCAGTGTAATAGCAGAGATTGACAACATTTCGTTACAAAGTTCAGCAGCGTGTATGGGCAGGAAGTACTGAGTGTTGTCACATATATGAGATGTAGCACAAGCACTGTACCTCACTTCTGAAACATTTCACACATGTTGTATTTTTGAAGTTGCACATGATAAAGAAATTGGGGCAAGTGATAAAACATACACATGTGTACAACTGAAAAAGAATCAATGCAGAGTATATACTGCAGCTTGGAAGCTGTGTTACAAGGTTCGTCACTGTAAAATTCATCACTGAACTGGTGCAGCATTGTAGCATCACTTTAAACAGAACAGATGGTTGTTGAACTGTTGGCAATCATTCGGCATGAGAAATTACATCACAAACAGAGGTCTACACACATTTTACACTTGCATACAAATAAAGATGATGATTTGATGATCTTGTTTACCCTCATTGCTAGACGTCCAGCAAGGAATCGTCTTTATCATTATCTTTGTCTCCATCATAAAACTCATTTGCTGGCTCCACCCTGAGTAGAGGGAAAGAAAAATCAAAGGTTAATTCTGAACATACCAAAACATAAGAGGTTAGCACAGTCTTCCAAATCTAAACTACCTTTAAGGCAAAAGTATTGCCCAATAATTAAACACTCCACATATATAATTTTATGAATTTTTTTAACATTTTAAGGCAACTATTAGAAAAACAACAGGATGTTTCATGGAAAGGCCTTAAATAAATTATATCATCACCAATACCACTTATCCAGTCTATATAATATATACACAAATGTTATTCAAATCCATAGTTTCACACAGAAACCTTTGAACTGGCAACCTTCACAGGCTCTTACATGCATCCAACATGTATCAAACATTCATCCCACCACATGTAACCACATATGTATTTATTTATTTGACTGGTCTTTAACACCGTACTCAAGAATATTTCACTTATAAGACCGTGGTCAACATTATGATGGGAGCAAACTGGGCAGAGCCCAGTGGAAACCCACGAGCATCCACAGACTGCTGGCAGACCTTCCCACGTACGGACGCAGAGGCAATGCAGCTGGACTTGAATTCACAGTGACCGCAGTGGTGAGAGGCTTCTGGGTCATTACACTGCGCTAGCTGCTCTACCCGACTGAGTCTCAAAGGCCCCCAGCACATATATAAGGAGTGTTTGAGGACCTTCGTGTGCTAATGCAATGCTGCCCTACAGTGACGAAAGGAGAATTTTCCAAATTTGGATTTTAAACGTCTCTACTGTATAAGGCTCTGCAACACTCTTCCAGTTATCATCTTTTTAACCATTTATAAATACAGACTGATCAAATACTGTTGATATTAGCCCTAATTTGCTTTCTAGAGTGAAAAAAAAAATGTTGGTCATCAAAAAATCTGAACGGCACTGGCATCCTTTTGCCATAGCATGGCAGAATAGCAGCCATACTAAAAGAACATGCTATCAGTGACAGTGCAGTACTAAGCCCACCGAAGCTCCTGTTTGAGCATGATTAAGATTCAGCTTAATCAGATATGTGCGAACTGACTGAAACTGTTCAAAGAGTATGTTCAGCTTCTTCTGTGTGTAAAATATCAAATGCATTTCCTGCATAGGGTGACGCCAGTTTTATTTTATGTTGGGTGAGCTGATGCCAAAAAAAAAAAAAAATAAATGCAAATATGAAATAAAAACCTGAAAATCCACCTTATTATTTTATCTGCTTTTTATAATTTTCCTTTTCTTCTTTTTAATCCTTTTCCAATCATGTAAATATATCTTCCACGAAAAAAGAAAATGACTGAGACAATCCAGACTGCCCCAAAAAAAACATTTTTATACCCTCCTCCAACACTGGAAAAAGGTTTATTCTCCCCATAAAACAACAAAATAAATAGGTCTGGCCTACGTCACTCCTGCTTTCCTCCAAATGTTAAGATCTGTATAAATGTTATCCTCAGAGACCACTGAACTCCTTGATTTCACCTAATTTAATAATTAGCCTCTATTTTATCAGCTTTTTATAAATTTTTTCCTTTTCTTTTCCAATCATGTAAAATGTATCTTCAACAGGAAGAAATGACTGACAATCCAAATCACTAATCCAAGTGATTACAAGTGCGTCCCTGAGCCCCTACCTCCTGTCAACCTCATTCTGGTGGTTCCGGACGTCTGGGTCAAGTTCCTCTACATTATCAACGGTCAGTAGGTCTGGAGGCACGTCCTGCATCTGGACACTCGGTGCATGATTCAGGTTCTTGAGGCTTTCATGGACAGTCTGACGTATGCTGTCCAGGTACTGACAACAACAACAACAAGAACAATTCACCTGATTTCACTTTAATGCCAAAAAGTCAATAATTTTTAGATGTGACAAGAAATTGCACACATGTAAGCCCCTACACTCATCCATCCGTCTGTTGCTCAGTAGATCAAACTTTTGACATCCTATGTTCAACAAATATTAAGATTGCATATTTAACCCTAAATGACTTAAAATTTTGTCCACTGCTAAGTTGTTCATTTTTCCTGATTGTTACAGGTTTACAGATTTTAGAAATGTGTTTTGAGCTTTTTGTGGTAGGTGTAGTGATATCCTACTGAAAACATGCAAGTTTCAGCACCAAAAAGCATTAACTTGCCTGTTATGCAAAATAAATGCACTCTTAGAGCAGAATTTTAGGTCATTTACTTCACAATTTTCAGGAAGGCCCCACAGAGAGAAATCTAATAATTTACTGCAAAAGGTAAGGTCCTGTACATTCATACATTCCTCATGATTTTTCCTAAAGCACAACAAATCTCAATCACAGTTTATGAAGGGAAAGACCTCGTCAAAATGATGTTATGGTGAGTGCAAAGACCATTACAAACTGCATCTAAAAATACCTTCATTTTTCAGATTTTTTTTTTTTACCAAATTAAATATAGTCAAAAGTTTTGATTGTATGGTGGGTTTTATAGACCATACTGATAATGTGTGTCAATTGTGGCCTTACAAAACTTTCTGCACATCTTTATGTTCGGCCCTGAATACAGCTCTTGTGAAACTCCTCTAATGTGTTCCTTTGTATAGAAAAGCTAGCATGATATTTAAGTTCTGCTTTGGGGCCACAGAAATATCAGTGTGACATCATGGTTGACGCACATTATCATTATGGTCCATAAAACCCAACTTACAATCAAAACATTTGACTGCAATTAATTTTGTGACCAAAAAAACCTTTAAAAAAATCAGTTTTTGATATTCATTTTAGTCACTATAACTTCATTTTTACCAGGTCTAGTTTTCAAACCTAGCAGCAAACAGTACAGGAAGCCAGAAAAGTCTATCACTCACCTGTTTTGAGTTGAGATTTTCACGCTTTGTTGAAATGTCGGGATGAAGAAGAAAATCAGGAGCAAAGTACTCCAAGTATTCTGAAAAAACAAACAAACAAACACAAATGATTCACTGACTGATTTATGAAGAAATAAGCCTTTGTATTCATTTACTGATTGACTGTTACTTTATGCCGCACTGGAGTCAAAGAATATTTCACTTACTTCATCCGAGCGCATTTTGAAGGATGTAGGAACCCATAATGCCTGGTGTAAACCACCAGCCTTTGGTAAGTTTCTAAAACACTTTCCCACAGGTAATAAACAGAGATGCACACCATATTTGAGTTATAGATAGATCTTATCCTAATTCCTCAACTCTTTTTTCTCATGAAAGTCCAATTTATGTACATTTGACTTGTATATTTGACTTTAGAGACAAAACTAAGTTATTTGGGTTCACAAAAAGTATAATTTATATCTGTGCACACAGAATAATGCCCTGAGAATTTGTGTAAATAACCACTGATTTGATTTATTTATTTGATTAGTGTTTTACACAGTACTCAAGAATATTTCACTTATATTTTTTTCACTTATATATATTTCAGCCAGCATTATGGAGGGAGGCAAACAGGCAGAGCCAGGGGAAACCCATGACCATTCACCGATTGCTGGCGGACCATCCCCACATAAAAACCTTGCAAACATGTGAAAAGACTGATGCATTAAAGTCAAAGCCTTCCAGATATGAGGCAGGTGTAACATAAACTCCCTGGCCACTATTGAATTACTAACCATTGAGGGGCAGGTCGTTACTGATCTCATCGTCTAACAGCACAGCAGTCTCGTATGTCCAGCAGCGTGCCACATTCCTCTTGGTATATCCTCCCCCGCCCAGGACCAGCATGGGCAGGTTATAGTCCTTCACGACTTTCACACACTCACTGCAACAACAACACATTTACTTATCAATGTGATTTATGTTTTCTGCCATACTATCAAAGAATATTTCACTTCAATAATGGCAAGTATTGGTAGTGATACATGTACATATTTGCTTTGTTTTTCAACACAGTACCCAAGAATTTGGCACTTATACAATGGAAGTCAGTTTAATGGGTGGAGAAACTTGAGCACCTAGCATAAACCACTAACCTTTGGCCAGCTGCTCATGAATGTCTCTGCACACGATGAACAGATATGCACACCACAATGGTGCTCAAAAACATTTCCCTTACATGGAGGTGATCTGGTCATCGATTGGAGTTTGCCAGGAGTGTGGCAGAGCTACAGAATCTGTCATGTGAAGACCCAAAGGTGTAGCTGATTAAGGGTTTAACACTGCCGTAGAGGTCTTTGTTGTGTAACCCGATACTGCTGAATGTTGTTTCGTACTGAATCAAATCATTAGAATGCGCAGCATTCGAGGGATTTGTCGAGGTATGAAACAAGGTTCTGCAGTATCAGGTTACACAAGGAACACCAAGACGAAGATGTTACAGCCTATTCTACTCACAAAACTGAAGAAGATGTGGAAAAAACAGCATGTTTTATGATGCCCATCTCTTTTAATCCCTACACAGAGGTCATGAATTTTAGACCAATCAATGGCAAACTCAGGCCACGGCAGTTGACCTAGATTTAAATGACATATCTACATCGTCTTTTCTTACTGTTGTGTGCCATCCGAATGTAAAAGTTCACAATACATGTATTGTGACGCCATACCACTGAACTCAAAATGGAGAGTCATGAAATACAGTGTTTCTTTTGCGACGTCCTAGCATTTGTGTTTGAAGTCGTAAATATGCAATCACAAAAGTAATATGTATAAATTATGTGAAATAACACTTTCATCACTGATGACAATTCTGACATTTAACCTGTATATAAATTATATAAACAATAAAAGCAAATTCACCCAGTATACAAATTCAAATCCTTTTATTTGCGGGAATGAACAGCACAACAGAATATTATTCGGGGAGGTGAATGTACCTGTCGCGTGTGACTCGATGCTGCTTGAAAGGTCATCTCTAACATGTATGTTTGTACATGGTCCTCATTTAACAGCTGAGGTAGAATTTCCACCATATAACCTCACTGGTTTTGGGCTAAAGGTATATCTAGGAGTCAACCTAGATCAATTGGCCAGGCAAAGCCCTCAACTTCTGGACAAAAGATTTATTTCGCAGATAACTGGCTTGTTTTCAGCACAACTGGCTTACTAGCTGTAAATTTACCTAAACTTTTGCCTAAAAAAGTGCGTTTCTTGTAGCAAATTAATGCAATGAAACATCAACTTTAGTGCTGAAACATTTTTCCAGTAGGATATCATTGCATCTTCCACTCAAACCTTAGAACAACTATTTAAGATCCACTGAAATCAGTGAATCTGGCAAAATGAGCAAATTTGCTATGGGCGAAAGTTTAGGTCATATAGGCTATTTCATGGGCAAGTGGCCTAGTTCATGTAGAAATGTTTTTTTCAAGGAATGCTTATATATTCCATGGACAAGTAGCTTATTCCATGCACATGTGGCTTATTTCATGGACAAGCAACTGAATACAAGTAACTGCTGCTGAAATCACCAGTTAGGATCTTCAATGTAACCACCTGCTAATACCCTTGTCATGTGACTTACCCGTGTCCTCTTATACTGAGGTTAAAACATCCCAGCCTGTCACTTCCTAATGAATCAGCTCCACACTGCAACATAACAATAAATCAAAACGTTAATATCTGAGTTTTTCCCTGTTCTTATTGTCTGATGTCATACATGTACATTGTACTAGTGCAAAAGGTACTACCAACTTGAATTGTTCTTTTATGGACAGAACAAATGTTTTTTGAAAATCAAGGGAGAATATAAAACTATAACTTGAAATTCATCTAATTTGTGGAAATGTGGACTATTTTCACACTACCAAAAAGCCTTGAAAAACAGGAAAATCATAAAAAAGTTAGGAAAGGACAAAACAAAAACTCTGCCATGGCAGAAAGCTGTTGTTTTTATAGGACATCACTGACATAACACTTTTTGGGTGCAGTTAAAATTTATACAACACCCTCCCTTCTCAAATTTTCTTCTGGTAAAATTAACTTGCTGGTGAAAACATAATTCATGCCTATTTTGGTGCAAAACTGTCTGAACAGCACAAGACATGATTTATTCATTTATTTATTTGATTGGGGTTTTGTGCCGTAGTCAAGAATATTTCACTTATACGACGGCGGCCAGCATTATGGTGGGAGGAAACGCACTACCATAAAGAGGTTGCTGGTAGATCTTCCCATGTACAGCCGGAGAGGAAGCAAGCATGAGCTTGAACTCACAGAGACTGAATTGGTGGGAGGCTACCACGTCACTGCACTGCGCTAGTGTACTAACGGACACACAAAACATGACAAAATGATCAGAAATCCCTGCTGTATAATCACCTGTAATACCACACATGTGGGCTGGTAAAATTCCATCACAGACTGAATGACGGGTTTGAATACCTGCATGTACGCTGAAACACAAAAGGTCGAAAGTAGGAATAAATATTTTGAGCCATCCGGGTGGAGAAGACACAATAAAAAATCTGGTCATGACAACACCTTCTTCAGAGTGGCTAAACTAAACGGTAGTCAAAGAGTAGATCCACCATGAAATCTTTACCAGATAATAGACCATGTTTTACAGGTTACGGTCCCTGTTAGTCACTGTTTCTATACATTATATATATATATATATATATACATCGATCTGTAAGTTTTAACGCCATTCTCTGTTGAAGACACTTTGGTAAGTGTCTCTGTGTTAGAAGTTGTTCAATATATATCTGGTTGACCAGTTATAGTTTTATTCAGTCAGACAAAGGGTTAAACACTTCTAAGACACTGAAAAGAGAACAAACATTAAGGAATACATTAAGGAAAACATTAAGAAAAGGTTACATCAACCTTTAGTCAGTGTCTAGAAACACAGATTTATGTATATATTTTCTTCTGCTGGACCAAACCAGAATAATCTTGATATGACCTGCCTAACTGATAGATTGACTCTGAGTATAAAGGATGTAACATATTGAAATGGTAGGAGAGTCTGATAAACTGGGTTTTGTCCATCCAACAAATGAAGACTTCTACAAAAAACATTATTAATTTTCATCTCTTTGCAATAACCTGAAAAAACAAATACCTATTTTGAAGGAAGGGGGGGACGCAAATATTTAATTTGATTTAGCTTGATAGTATTGCACCTTATAGTAGGAAAACGAGGCCAAGGGGGTTAGCACGGCAGCACGGCACAATGACCCAGTGCCTCCCAGCAATGTGGTCGCTGTGAGTTCAACCTCATCTCATGCTGGCTTCCTCTCCAGCCGTAAGTGGGAAGGCCCACCAGCAATCTGCAGGTGGTCATGGGTTCCTTCCACCAAAGTAGTATAAGTGAAATATTCTTGAGTACAGTGTAAAACTCCAATCAAATAAATAAATAAATAGTAGGAAAACAATGAAACCTCCCATGCATATCTATAATCTGTTGTTGGTAAATTAAGAAATACTTTTCAGGTGAAGCAGATAAAAAACTACATAGACGTATCTCTCTCAAATGCTGTGAACATTTACAATGTCACTTACTTTGATCATCTATCCCTTCCTTCAGAGGAACATTCACTGAGTAATACCTGCCACTTTCAGCACCAATCTCATACATGTCCCCTTGGGAAGAAAAACAACATGCCTGTACATGTAAGTCCACACAGATTTAAGTTGAACACAAATCAGAAACAACACGGCACAGGTCTTGGTAGAAGGAGAAATACATTTAATAGCATGAAAATGTAGAGGTTGTTGAAACAGAAATTAAATAGATCTTGGTACAACAGAATTGTTCAACCAACATTATTACACGCAATATTTATTTTTATTTATTTATTTATTTTACCATTGATTATCAGCATTATCAAGGATTTTTCACTTTTATATGAGTGACCAGTTTCATGAATGATATTTACAAATAAAAACATACCTGGCAAAATAAATATAAATACACACAACTTTCAACAAAAAGCATATATATATGGCACTTGGCTGATATTACCTGTTCCAGGGAAAAAGTAGTTCCCATATTTGTGGAAGGACACGGTCATGACCCTATCGGTGAGGTAGAAGGCTTCCTGTACACCGTCTCCATGGTGAATATCTATGTCTATATACAACACTCGTGGGTGATATCTACCATCAAAAAACACATCTTATGAGTGAACTGACAAACATAGAATTTGAATATTAACTGTAGATCTCTCTCTCATGAGTAGGCAAACGTACAGCAGTAGTTGGCCACTTTACATCTGAATAAAACTGATCAAAGAAGAAGGCATAACGATAAATTCCATACTGTGAGGGACCCTAAATTTGGTCTTTGAATGAGTTTCTAATTTTTCCTCATTCTGCATTTTATTGAAATATGTTTTGATAATTACTTGAAAGGTATGAAGGTGAATTACTGGAAAAATGTTAGCCTTAAACATAGGACAGTATTTCATGACATTCAGTTGTCTCTAAAAAATTTCTTTAGGCATAAATTTAATTATTTACAGCAGCTTTGGTAGTCCTTTACACCAATCACCCTGAGTTAAATACAGATGAAACTAAGTGACACCTGCATGGCAAAAGTGCAAAGGACAATACAATTGTTTATCTATTTTTTTCAAAGAAGAATTTAAAGGAATCACATACTTAAGCAGCTCTAAAATTCCAATGACTATGTCATTTACATAGCAAAAGCCTGAGGCCTGAAAAAACAAAAAAACAAAAATTAAGTGCTCATGTTTGTCTTGTGCGATTTATCCACTGAAATGAACAAGAAAGGTTTTAAAAAACAAATTGCACAGGTTAATGCTCTAAAACTCATGGCTATCAATAGTTATAATGACTGTGTTACATTTCTCTCCTATTTTGTATGCATGTGAGAAGTAGCTTGTGTAAAATCAGGACACTCTACAATTTTCTCAAATTGCCATGGCTTTTTCTCCTCTGATTTTGAAATGTCGTGACATTGAAATCACCCCGATTCAATCATCTGACCATCAAGGATGTCACAGACTATTACCTTTTTTAAAACTGGAGTGACTGGCACCATAAATGACAGGAGAACATTCAATAATCAAAGAGAGATTAGCAATGAACTTCTTTAACTTTCAAAGTAACATGCAGCAAATGAAAAGATTTATATCACAAGCATTCAACCATGAGAGTTTTAGACAATTTTTGTATTGAGTATTCATGAATTAAATTGAGTTCTTGACACACTGGTGACAAGCTTTCAGGTTATTTCAAACTGAGTTTCCTACAAGAAATTGGCTAAAAAAACCTGTGAAGGTAAAGTAGTGAAACTGACTTAAAAGTTTCAATCATGAAACCACAAATTCTTCTTACCTCAAATTTCTTGGCATGATGGAGTCCTCCGGACCAATTAACAGCAATGTCGCAGAGCTTCGTGAAAAAAAAAATAATAATAAAACAGAAGAATTTTCCAGTATCACATAGGCTATAAAACTGGGTAGCTAAACCCTAAACAAATTCAACCACAAAGGTTATATTTAGGAATATTACAGAAATGTTACCTGATCACAGGATACACAAGTTAATTGATAATTTTTTTGAAATTCATAAAAGTCATTACCTGAACAATACATCTGAATACACCTTAACAATCATGTTTCAAATTGCAAGAGAAGTTCCGTTTTTTATTGATCAAATTTGTTCAGGACTAAGCTTTCCTATGCATACTCTTTAACACAATTAGGAGGATAGATATCATCAGATTTCATTCTAAATGAATGAGCCAAATTAACAACACTGAAAATTTTAAAAAAAATATCTGAATTAAGGGATTGGATATGCTACCAATTTTTTATACCCTCTAAAGGATAATGCTATATTATCAGAATTGATCAAAATCGAACCAAATTTGCAAGGAAAAAAATTCACACAGTGGATACACATTCTTTACATGTGAAGAATAAATTTTGAATTTGTGCACACATATATACAGATAAAACTTTATGTTTTGTTTTCAATAAAAGTATTCATACATTGTGATTCAACTTGACAGCACTTTCTAACGAGGCTCCAGTGTACATTGAACAGAAGTCATACATCCCTTCAAACACAGGGCTGAAACAAGAGACACAGGCACACATTTATATACAAAAAATTTAAAGCCAAGTGTTAAGTTTATCTGATTGTTTTTTAATGCCATACTCAAGAATATTTGACTTATACGGCGGTGAGCAGCACTATAGTGAAAGGAAAGCAAGCTGAGCCAGGGGAAAACCCACGACCATCTGCAGGATGCTGGGTGTTCAACTTGGCTGAAGTTGTACTCTCATTGCACACAATTGGGCGTCATAAGTGGAAATACCTAATAATACAGCAACATGATTAGAGCCATTCCAATATAGGGAACAACTTTACTGAACTTTTTAATTCATGTCAATGACAACCAAAAGACCTGAACTGAACTTGACTATTAAATGCTAAATGAAGACAAAAATGTCTTTTACAGTAAGTATGTTTTAAAAAATATATTAATAATGACATTATTAAAAAATATATATATATAAGAAAATAAAATCAACACCTTATTATTACTTTAATATACATATTATATTATTACTTTCAATTATTATTTAAATACTTTAAATTAATTAACTGCAAGGGTCTAAAAGCCTGGGCAGTTAGGAGTCGAAATTAAAAAGATTATGGCTGAATTATTAGATGTTTATTTTCAAAGATATTTGCTACAAAAGACTAAACTCACTGGATGCTTATTTGAACAGGTCTCGCAGCCTCTGTTCATGAATTTTGATCTTAAATTGTTTTCGATTATTTCATGTTGTTTTCTGCAATTTAATTGGAACCAAGTTGAGTTTATGTTTTAATATGCTATTTATAATATCGACTGAAGCATATGTAATACAAGAGTAATTATACATGTAGTTTTACTTAATATTTACTCATTCATGTCAGTTATGAGTTACGTAGAGCTATTGCAATATAAAAAGTATTGTACCGTTCTATTGTGTATATACAGGGGGGGGGGGATTGCCCAGGGGGGAAATAACTGGGGGGGGGGATATGTCCTACATTCCCATGTCTTACATCCCGACCTAGCATGCCTGCTGTGACTCCGACTTACCAGTCATCACCCACATTAAACATACTGAGGTATTTGGTGAAGCCCTGGACATTACGGGGTGTGACCCTGGAGAGAAAGTCGATATAATCCTCTGCATGGAACCTACACATGTCATGAGCAGATGCTCTGTATGGTTTGTACACCTGTAAACAACCATACATTCAACTTCATCATGGAAGTGAAAAATAATAAAAAATAAGAAAATATAAAACACTGTGTGACTAAAACCTTTGCCAGTAAACAATTTTTTGCTGAATTACATGCAGAATGAATTTTAGAGTGGGCTGTATTAGTGGTCTTGCAATTATTGACCCAGAATGCACATTTTGGTATACAAATGTGTCAGTTTCAATGCCTAAGTCTGTGGATTGTACTACTTTGTCCACTTAATTTTTACTCTTGGAACATTCTTCCAATGTTTACCACTGCACATAAACAAGTTATTAGTGGGATGATTAAACATAAATGTCATAATATATCCGTTTAAGTGATGAAACATTCATTTTCAAGTAGGATATGACCCTAACTTCCACACAAACATGCAATCACCTTTCTAAAATCAATATAACTCATAGAATCTGCCAAAATGTGCTAAATATTAAGTTGATTCCCATATTCAAACTAATGAATACAAAAGACATATTAAGAACTAATTTGTAGAGCAATCATTTTTGCCAACCTTCAATGTACTAGCAAAAACTGCGTCATACATAAAATGTACATACCTTCATCTTTTTGTACAGCCCATAATGCAGAACCAGACAGTGTGTAAGACTAATTCGATGTGGTTTCATTGGATGTCCCGGGCCTGAAATAAAGCAAAGCAATAACATTTAATGGAAACAACAAACAATCAAACAATCAAACAATTTATGGGCCTGGGGGAAACCCAAAACCATCCACTGATTGCTGTCTGTCCTTCCCACATACTTCTGGGGGGGGGGGCATGGGGGGAGACCAGCATGAGCTGGACTTGAACTCACAGTGACTGTATTGGCAAGAGGAACCTGGCTCATTATACCGTGCATGCTAACCCAATCAGTCAGAGTTATGCCTATTGTAAAACCGATTATGGCAATGGGGCTGGAATCAGCTCAGTTTTAGTTTTCATCGTAAAACTATGTTGGAGTCCATGTAAAGTTTCAGGTGTAACAATGAATCGATTCACACAAAGGGTTTAAAATTTGCACGATTGAGGACCTAAACTGAAAAGGAAACTCACCTATAGCACAGATTATGATTCAATGAAATTTCTGAAGTGATTTTTTAAATGTAAACTGTTTAGAGAGAATCACTGTATGGTGGTGGTCGATTTTACATCTACATGGTAGGTAATGGCATAGAAATTAGTCCATCTAGTGCCAACAGACAGCAATGAAATGGCTATCGATGGTGAGAAATTTAGTACGTGCGAAGTTCTTAGAGTTAATGGGCCAAGATCAAGCGAGTTAATAAGTTTTGTTGGTGAGGGTAATAAATTGAAAAGACAGTATTCGAGATTCAACGTGGGAAATGGCATAGAAATGCGCAAGCGGTCATCTGGAGTATGCATGTGCCACTTGGGTCCATCAACTATTAGTTAAAAAATCTGTGGCGCTTATTATGTTTTGGAGGCAAAGACTGAGTCAATGTCACAATGAATGTCAGAATCCAACCAGCGTGTTGTGCAATTTGGAGTTAATTGTAAATCGGACTTTTCCAAAACAAAGGATTTCATTGGCTTGAACAGTTGAAGCAGCGATAGAAAAAAAGGCTTAGATGGATCAATGTCTAAGCTAATGTTTGCCTTTACTCCAGCACTAAATTTATGATGGTTTGGCCGATAACCTGGGCTCAAGCTGTCGTTGTTGAGAGGTTGGTATTCTTCGCCAGCTTATGAAGCCATGGAAATGTGACTCAGAACACTGTCAATCACAGGACTAATTCATAGTGAATAAGGCAACTAATGGTGTACGTAAATTGGAACTGTTCTGTTTTATTTCTCTGTTTCAGTCACCTCTCAAGATGGAAGTCCTGGAAAAATTGCGCACCCTTACTATGCTATGGCCTTAAAATGTGTGGGAAAAATGTAAACAAAACAAGGAATTACAACAACAACCAATGCGCATACTCCACGTTCTGTAATTTACCTGCGTTATGGACATATATTAGCTTACCATAATGAAAATTTCCAACGTCGGGATCGTAAAAATATGCCACAGAAGGATTGTTCCTGGCCATTTCTGCTCCACACAATCGTTTTCTCGAGATTTAATATTTTTGAGTTTTCATTCCTGTCATTTGGCGCCCTCTAACGAAGGGAGATAATCATGAAAAGTAAATTACACCAGTTCACCGAATATGACGTAAACCATGGTGATAATGTGAACTGCGTTTCTGTCTTCATTACTGTGAACATTAAGTGTGTACTGATGCTTCATCGACTATTTTCTCTTGGAAACTGACCGGCATATCGGCGAAAAAGCAACCAGTTTTGACCATTTGGGTGTAGGCCTGATTTGGAATGAAATGGGTTCGAACCCGGAATCCTTAGCTTGGCACGTCCACCTACGCGACCATACCAGCCGGTAGGGAAAAAGGGTTGTTTGCGGTGAAATGTATCTGTTTATTTCACTGATGCTATAGGTGTTGTACTCACGATTATGGAAACAGGTTCGGTAGACTACCACGGTATTTCAGTGTAGGCCTCGACATATTGTGTGCTCCATGCATTTTGGCTTATGTGACCGTGGGTTTCTCCCGGCGTTTGCTGTCCGACATTCTCGACACCGCGTGTGTAGCACTCTAGCCAGCTTAGTAACGGCGAAACAGTTGGTTCATGTAGGTGTAAAAAGTCAGATGTACAAAGAAGGGGCAACTTGTAATGCATGGTTTGTCTCTAATTATATATAGATCACAAAACAAGAAGACCCTGATTCGTTTTAATGGGAGGAGGAAATCCATGTGCCCAGGTTAAACCATCGAGGTTGGCAAGTTACTGACAATCTTTCCCACACCTGACATACAGGCGCGCACATCATATTGGTGGAAGACAAACGGTCTGCGGCGAAAGCAAGTCTCCACAAGTAGTGATACAAGGGAAAAATCTACTAATTCCTAGTCCAGAACCGGGTTTGAACCCGCATGTCCAATGTGAAATGCAACCATATGTACAGTTATCTTATTGAACGGGGTATCACATATAGAATTATAAATACTGTATTATTTGTTTATAAGAGGCTTGATATGGGATGATGCGTTACCCACGCTACTAATATCGTGTCCTGACCAACCAGTCCTTTCCATGTCAGTGAGCTGGGTGACTTCCATGAAAGGTTTAGATTTATTTATTTATTTACTTATTTGGTCTTTAACGACGCAGGTGTACTATTGACCGTCTTCTTCACACGCACACTATCCAGTGATGTCATCATACATGATGGGTGAAATATCGTAGACAGGTGAATGGAAGAAAACATCAAATGAGGCGAAACAAAATTCCTACACTGTAGGACCACAATATGCAAAACTCTACAACACGTCAAAAAGATAAATACTGTGCTCTACCTACAGTGTGGTATTAAAATTATACGTTTACTACCGACTCTCACGGAGCCCTAGGACCATGGGTTAATCAGTCAGAATGAAATGAAAAAAACAAAAAAAAACAAAAAAAACATGGGTGCGCATTACAGCACGATTTGTACGGGTTTGACAATATAGTCAATGAAATCAAATTTCCACGAGAGTTTGTATACATAGTGCATGTATATACATGGATGTGAATGTAGCGGCCTGTACAGGCAAAAGAGGTAATAATTTACCTCCATGTTTGGAGCTCAAAACTATAATCTTCTATATACGAAACAAAATATTTTAAGCTGGAAGCTCAAACTTGACAAATTGTTCTACGAGAGCAAAAACCAGAGGCCGATAAAATCAATTAATGTGGTAATATGTAAACTATAATTTACACTAATTTTTGCATTACAATTTTAGACTAAAGCCCGAAGTCGCTTTGTGCTTTGATCCCAAAATGTGACAAGTTGAAGAATGGGGTTGGGGCGTCCATAGATTTTGCCAGGTGGCTCTCTCAGTGTCTTTGAGACACCCTATTCTGATAAAGAGAGACAGGAAAAACTGGAGAAAATAATTTGCATTTGAGACACCCTGATTTCAAATTCTGGTTAAATCTACGGTGGGGTACTTGCACGAACTTGGATTGCGGTGTCACAGTGTGGAAAGCTTGTGCTGTTCAACGCAAAGCAAAGGTGACAGCTGGATCGTCTTGTGGCTTGGAATAAAGTTGGGTGCAAGTGTGTTGCCCCAATGGGGCGAATGGATATGCGTGAATTGAAATTATATCGCCCCTTCCCCTTCAGTCCCTAGCGGACTGAAGTTCGAAAGTCGAATAACCAAAAACGAAAGTGGTGCTAACTTCAGTCCTCTCGGTGGTGTACCATATCAAGTTATAGGAAATTGTTTGGCTCCGGTGCATGAGTTACATTTTTTTTTTGGTCAGAAAATAAATGAATAAATAGACCGTTTTGTTATACCAGCATCACACGACTGGAAGGTGGTGTTGAGGGATGGGTAAGGAAATTGCGCGCGCCTGCACGATAGATGGATATCTGGGGCTTCTAACAACGACCAAGAGCTGCAGGTGCGAGACATTAGGCGCATGTATACATGGTTGTTCAAATAGCCATGGTGGAAAACTGGACCAATCTTGACATTAAAGAGGTGGTTTTATGAAGCGTTTTCGTTCATGGTTCGTATTTCTTAATATGAACTTTCAGATGCGTCCCTTAATGTAAAATCACACAGAAAAATACATAAACTAAGCTTAAAATGTCAAATATAACCAGACATTTCTATGTTTTAATGCATAGGCCTGTCAACACATATACCGGTATGCAACTTTGTGACACTACCATTCCAGAAGGCATCTATTTACTGAAACTGATTTATTTTTGTTTGGAACAAAATCTTTGAAAATGTTTGATTTTGCGTTTACAGTTTTGCTTAGTTATACACACAGTGCTTTCATTCACTGTATTTTCTTTGAATTGGTATTCAGTATATTTTTGTGGTATCATGAACATCCATGCGCTGATGAATGAACACAGTTTCACTTGAAATTATCATCTTCATCATTAACAATGTTGCCTTTCCATTGGAGTACAATCTACTTATACTTGTGTAATTATAATTTTCTTTTAGTTAATATTCCAGGTCAAGGTGACTTTGCACAGTAACCGATGCCCCGAAGTTTTCTTCATTTTTGGCGGAAAGAGGTCGACAAAAATGGACTTCTTTGACAAGACTTGACTCTTGTCCTCCAGCTTCCTGAATATGGCCAGTGCAACCGCGCATTACTTCTCCATTGCCGTGTAAGCATAGAAAAGCTTACGCCAAACCATTGGTAGGCCAATGTCAATATGTAAACATGCATTTGCATGAGTTTGGAATCATGTCTGATCTTTGACTGGCCCATCTGGACAAACTGGGTGTTATTTTAATATTCTGACATTCATAGCAAGATTGAACCCATCGCTCAAATACAACAAAATCTCCACAGATTTCCGAACTCTAAGTCGACGGAAGTGTTCTCGGCAAGATACGCGCTAGTCTCACGCAAACTTGTCTGTAGTCGTCATTCAAAAAGGATTCTAGCACAGCGTAATGACCCAGAAGCATCTCACCAATGCGGTCGCAGTGAGTTAAGTTCAGCTCGTGTTCGCCGATAGTCGCGCTGAGTTGAATTGGTTTGCAAGTTTCCGTGTTTCCGAGTATAAAATGCTTTTGTATTCTATGGTTATTGCTCTTTCGAATGAATACATTTTCGTTATTCAGACCATTGTTATCACCGTACAGGTACAGCATGCACGTGCTTTGTCTTGACTTATTTTGCCATACACTCGCTTTGATCTCGTTTCTGTTTAGCAAACTTTGTAACTAAATCTGTTATGAATTTGTATACCAAAAGTACGTTTGCATACGTTTCCTTTAACGGCTTAACTTTCTTTTTGTTTCTTACACGATCAAACACGTATAAGGAAAAACAACCTCCTTGACTAAGAGAAAAAAAAAATATAGAAAATCTGATGTAGGCCTAGGGCGTATATATTCATTGATAAATTATCCCTCTTGAGCACCTTGAAAAAGTTGAAAGCGTCGTCATGTTATGAATTTCAGTCAATCGGGCGCGTGTTATTTTTATAGCCTGAGACAGCAGCTGCATCAGCTGACGTCCCATGAACACTGCTTTTCCTTTTATCTAAAAGTTTACCACTATCTTTCGTCATTGAGGTGCAATTGTAAGCTGCAATTTGCCATTAACATTGTCATTTTCAACAACCGTCACATATGCTCTAGGTTTGAGAGAAGAAAGGAAAGTCACAACCTTAAACACGTTGTGGTTAATTCATGCCAAAAGTAAATCAAAAAAATCAAAAGTATGCAGTAAAACATCCACATTGCTATGAAAGCCAATTACTCTATTCGGACAGTTATCCAAAACCCTGATGCCTTGTACAGGAATAAGGAGGAGTCACCTAGCCAGGATTGTACACGAATGTCTAAATGACCGATCGCAAAGCATCCAATTAAATCAATCTGGATCGTATCATGTGTTCAATTTCCATGTATTTATTTGATTTCATTTCTTTTACTCCGTACCCAAGAGTATTTCATCATCTGTTCGAATCCAGGCAGTATGGAAATTTACTTCATGCAGAAAATGTTGCTTTTATTTATTCATTTATTTGTTTATTTACTTCATTGGTATTCAGGTTGTCATGGTTGGAGGAGGTTCCTTTTATGAAAAGTTGCAATCAAAGCACGATTGAGATACCTATATTTGTATTTGACTTGGAAGCCCAGCTCAGGTTGGCTTCCTTTCTGGTTGTATGTTGGACGGTCCTCCAGCAACCTTTGTCTTATACCTTATCCCATTTTATTTTACATGCATTATTATAAAGAAAATTATTTGCAAAGTAGGGACACATTTCAAAGTTTAAAATACACGACGCGACCCACTTAAGGAGAGTTATACAAACAACATTCTACAACAGAATGCCAACACACAGCAGGCGCTTACCGGGTGAAGGGTCAATGTCATTTCTGACCCCGCCCCTTTTTTGACCACCCTTTGAGTGTACAGGGGCGAGTGGAAAATCTTACATAACGTGGTAAGCGACGGTTTAATTTTACAAAAGATCACCGTTTTGTGTAATTTAAATTTAAAAGACATCTACTCTCGAAAAAGTTTTCGTTAAACCCGTTGTTTGAGCGAATAAGGATTGCATTTTTATTGATCTAACAGATGAATCCATTCCTGGTAATGAATTAATCCGTTCCTGATGAGGAATTCATCCATTGTCAGAAACTAATTAATATGTTAGAAATCACGACTGTAAGCCTCTGAGAAGAAGTTTTCCACACAAAACACCAGCCCCAATTAAAGGATTTGTCTACTAGATAACATGTGACTGTCAACTGGATAATATAGGTAAAACATGCGGACCACTGTTAAAATGTTCGAATTTCAGAACACACGTCTTCAGCCGAGAAACTATACACACAGTAAATCAGCTCTGAACGATCACATATCGGCAAACCCAAGATACAAGATTAAATGGGACTCCGCATAAGCATTAGCAACCAATAAATCCGACATAATGAACGGAAAACAACTGGAATCCATTCGAATAAAAAGAAACAGACCACAATTCAAACGAGATCAACGATACTTCCTACCGGGCGCATATGACCACTACATTACGCTTGGGAAAGACCAACGTAATCTCTTTACAACGTAGGATTCTCACACCTTATGATCATGTATTGTTCATGTACTTATACTTGCATGTTACCCATTGCAATACCCAGACAACTTATTCCTTTCTCATATATTTGACTAGACGTATTGTATGTATTCACCCACTGTCCTATTATACTAGTCTGGCAACTTTCACACTTAGTACACCCGATGATTTCCACCCATTTGTCTACATGTATTTTTTTAAGATGAAAACGATGTTAGGATCTACATCAAAACGTCACCAGCAATAAAGTCGAGTTGTTTGTTATCGATAAATTATGTGCCTTGTTGCCTATTTTATACGTGGAAAAGGCCTGGATGTGTACGGTGTTAAACGTGGATCAAATAAAAATTAAATATATGTACCGTTATATGTATATCGGCTTTTAACATGAACTCAACTGGAAAGACAATATAAGCCTATACTACAATGCTATTGTCTCCAAGTGTTTAATACCTGATGCATAAACGTGTTTATAAGCGAAACCTTGAAATTTACAGTCTATATCTCCCTTCATGCTATATGTGCAATGTGTAACCAACTCTTTGTTCTCTTAACTGGATCAAGTAATGCTGCTAAATGCACCGTGGATTATGTAGTCAGTGTTTAAGCGTGAACCGGTTTTGTCCGGTTACACATTGCCAACTGTCAAGAACAAAGCTATATTTCATTGGTGTTTTACGAAATACGCAAGAATATTTGATTTATGTATTAGCTGACTGCGTGAACACTTGGTACACTTACAAGATGTAAACGTTTCAGTTATGTAGCATGTTTATATATATATATATATATATATATTAAAATTATTAGCCACAACATTGTGGGTGACGCATGTTCTTAAAGAAACGTAAGTCATGCCTCAACGCGGGTGACGATGAGCGCTTCTGGTTATGTGTTTATTACACAACCCTTTGGTCGTTCAAAATGTTATGTGACCTTACCGTTTACCCAGTTTCGCCTTTCGCATAAAAAACTGGGGTCTTCTGGCGCTGTATTCTGATAGATCAAGCCGTTGTGTCACATGTCACTCAACCCAGTTTCTTACCGCATACACTAAGGCCTATGAAACATGATCCCTTGTTTCCTAAAATAATGTTTTGGGAAACTTGTGCTTGAGATGAAACAGTTTTCATTTTTCATTCTCATTATTCGGCTATAGATTTTGTGATAATCTTAACTTTTGTGATCATTTCTGGGAGGGGAATACTAAAGGGGAGATAAAATGACAAGGAAACAAGGAATCAACTGAGAATAGCCTAACAGAGCAAACAAGCAACCTCACTTTGCAACTAATATGTTACAAGTCACGCAAATCAGCGAGTCCAACAGAAGTTCAGACAGCTGTTCCACTAGCCCTCCCCCTCCCCCTCCGCACAATCTACAGGGGCGGTAAAGCAAGGTTCTGAAATGCGAAAATCAGTTTTATTAACTTTCAAAATAGAAATGATTTGAAAGTATTTTCAAATTTTACTCTATTATTTAATGCTGGAAAATAAGGATCATATGTCATTGAATTTTGCTTTTATTTATAAATTATATACTTACTTTACTCGAATCTGGCCTCCATATTCTATAAAGGTAAATAATGTGGGCCTCTTATTATTATGGGGTGTGCGGTTAACGTACGTAACAGCCAATTCAACTGCGTTGTCTCACCTCTCAAGTAAGTGGGACTTGGTGTAGAGGTGGGTGGTGTCCTCCAGTACCGGTCTGATTGGTTAAGAACGAGGTGACACTCTAATCCACCAGCCAATGGGGAAAGTTGGCGGTTCAATAACAGACGGTAGAAAACACCTCGCGAGGTGTAGATTTCACGTCAGTCACAGCTGGATCAGTGCGAGGGGAAACTGCCTACTACGAAACATGCAGCGTGCCAGCCGATCTTGGCGACTTCTCTCTCTGCGAAAGTCAGCGTCGAGTTTGCGGAGTTGCATTTTCCCAGAGTTACGTCCAGTTGCCTGCAAGAAGCCCTGTGTCCGATTTCTGCAGACTTCAACAGTTTACCTCTCCGATAAATTGTCCACATTCAATCGACTTTATCCAAGACATGATAACTTCGCCGATCGACACATTGGTCCTGGTTCGGCCGAACAAAAAGAGATGCTGGACTATCTTGGTTGTGAAGTAAGTAATCTTTTATTTCGTTGATTCTGAGGTATCAAGGTTATACTGTATTTCACTCAGAGTTAAGCGGTTTCTGTATAACACATTTTGCTTCATTATGATTGATTCATCCGGCTATTTGGCTTCATGTGAAATGCAACATTTTTTATTAATATGAGCGCGAAGAAATCCTTAAGTAGCAAATCTACAATCTGACATGTTAGATGCAACGTAGAACTAGAACTAGGCTGTAATGTAAAGTAACCATATATATATACTTGTTACATACTTATATTGACCTTTTTTGCTTGTCCTGTGTGTTTTATGTGACGTCTGTCTCCAATAAAACATCCTTAAGCCTTCACTCTGATGTAAATAGCTCAAGTTACGAATGGCTGGTGGTTGGTTATCCCAGTCATGCATTATCGAAAGAGCACAGTAGTAAGATTTTGTTTTACTCTGTACACTATGAATATATGATACCACTGGTATACGTCCTTAAGGTGTTTTGATCACAAAACATGTTTAAATCCCAACAGGCTGGCCAGTATTCATTATATGTACAGTATATGACCTTGTGGATGGAAATTACATTATGTGTTACAATGATCTTGTACATATATATATATGAGTATACGTAACCCCATAAGAATGCAGAAAAAGTAACTTTATCGGGATGGTATCATGCAAATGATATTCATTCCTTGCTGTACTGTACCTAAAGAGTTAATTTAGATGGGCGTCTGTGGCTCAGTCGGTTAGCGCTCAATGACCCAGGAGTATCCCACCAATGTGGTTCATGTGAGTTCAAGTCCAGCTCATACTGGCTCCCTCTCCGGCCATTATGTGGGAAGGGCTGCCAGCAACCTGTGGATGGTTGTGGGATTTCTCTGGGCTGTGCTCAGTTTCCACCCAACATACTACTGGCCGTTGTCGTGTAAGTAAAATATTCTTGAGGACAGCATAAAACACCAATCAAATAAATAAATAAATAAATTTAATTAGATGAATTGTGAAATTTTCCTTGAATATCGCCTGATAGTTATATTTTACCTGAATCAATGCAGAAATTTACAGACGTATATAAATAGCTGTTGATGGTTTCAGTGAAAATTTTAAAGCATATGAGAAACCCTTTTCCACATGTATAGCTTGTAGCTCAGTTTGTGTTATAACTTTCCAAAAGATGAAGGAAAACTGGTCATACATGACACACAGTAACATTTCCCAGGTCATTCAGTCTGATAATCAGCAACTCCTGATGAATCTATCTGTTAGCTATGGAAAATGCCATTGGGGAAAATACCCCATATTCTGGAGCTATAGCTAGGGAGTGTTGAATTTCTGTTCCGTCTGGTTTCAAAAACAACCCAGAACATTGCTGCACTTTTACCCTCTGGATCATTTCTAGCTGGCATGGTTGTTCCCCATATTAGGGAAGGGGGGCCCCATATTTGGAAGATGGCGGCCTTATTAGGGAAGCTTGCCCCTTATTAGGAAGCTGGAGCCTCCACCAGCTGGACCATCTGATTATAACTAGGGTTTGGCCCTTGAGGGGATCTGTGCTATTTTTGCTGCTGTAGGACATTATGGTGTCAGCAAGTCAAGGCTGTTGGGGGCTCTGTTAGGGTGTGTGCTCTGTTGACTAAGGGAAAAGTACACAGATAGCAGCTCATGCAATGCTGGCCTTGTATATATTGGCTTGCTTCTTGACACATTAACTTAGAAAATAGTTGATGAAATTTATAAACAGTTGTACACCATGTACTTGCTATGTACTCCTGTATGTCACATTTCATGAAGTTGACTGAACTTAACAAAAATTCCCATTGCCTTACTTGTCACAGAAAATAAGATTACTTAATCTGTCAAAGGGAGTTTGCAAAATACTTGTACTAAAAATAGTATAATGCATATTATCTTTATAATGTGATCAGTTTGAAGTTTCTAATGCTTGGCACTTGTTTTTATTTAATAAAATATACATTTGATGTCATTCTCCAAAATTTTTTTTCTTCTATGAAACCTGTCCCATTTATGAGTGGAAGAGATCTGTCAGCAACCTGCTGAAGGTCGTGGGTCTCCCCCACTGTTCTGCCCAGTTTCCTCCCACTATAATGCTGGTTGCCTTCATATAGGTGAAGTATTCCTGAGTGCGGGGTAAGACACCAATCAAATAAATGATCTAAATAAAGAGTGTGAGAAACATAATTGTTTTATGAAGTGTTATGTTATTTGTGATGTTTTGTTTCATTTCTGTAAAGGCAATGGAAGACCTAATAGGGCGAACTGTGCCTTCAGACATCCGGATGAACGGGTTGCTGGACATCTCTGAGCCTTTGGGTGAGTTCACAGGTGCACTAAACTCTTGGGTTACAGGAGCTGCTATCTTCTGAATACCTATCCCTGGTTTTAGTTGACCCTTGATATCGTGAACGTGACCTCTATGGTTGAGTGGTTAGCATGTGCTAGCACAGCACAATGGTCCAGCACCCACTCATCAATGCAGTCACTGTGAGTTCAAGTCCAGCTCTGGCCAGCTTCCTCTCTGGTGGTACATGTGAGGATTAAGATCTGCCAGCAACCTGGGGATGGAGGAGGGCTCTCTCTGAGCTCTGCTCATTTTTTGTCTACCATAATGCTGCCTGTTGTCTTATAAGTGACGTAGTCTTGAGTATGGTGTAAAACGTCATTCAAAAAATGGACCAACTTCTCAGCAGGGTGATTGTAGCCAGTGAAAAATTCCATTGAATTATAATGGATTTACTTTGTGACAGAAAACTGAAGTACACATCTGGCATTTTTTTAATGATTTATTCAAATTCCATAAAAATAGAGGTTATTTACTGTTTGCATGAAAAACAAGAAGATATTTGGCATTACTTTTATTTATAATTTATTTGTGGCTAGTAGTATTTTGGTATAACTTGACCATCTGGACATGACAGATAAAATTATTATATGTGTAGGCCTACTGTATTTCACCTGAAGTATGTTTTATAAGTGACACATTTTCTGGATTCTGGTCGATTCATCCATATCATAGAGGTACTTAGAGATGTCCTTGTCAAAAGTAACATTTTAAGGACTTTATTTTATTTCTAAAAGTGCACTTTTATGAGACAGGTTGTAGGTTGAGTACAGTATTTTTCAAACATGTAGCGTACTGCACAGGCTGATATAAGAGTGACCTGATCTCCACTGACTGGGGTCGACCTCTCTGGACTTCATGTTATGGTTGACTTAGATGGGTGACCTAGATAAGAGTCCAGCTGGTGACAACCATGAGGATAAAGCTGTGGTCATATACATGGCCCTAAACATTTGACCTTGAAAATGTCATACAGCCAGCAGAGTATAGAGCTAATCCAGGGTTGTACCACCCAGACCAGACTGTTTTATAATAATTAGGGCTGTGTCACCTCAACCCAGCTGACCATTAGTCAGACAAAGGGGAACGTGGAGGGAGAATATGTAGTATAGGTTAGAGGCATTTTAGTCTGACATACATGGAGTGGGGGGAGGGAAACATAAGAGATTGGGCCTTGAAATTTCTTAAGTTAACCTGAAAAAGTGTTCGCTTAAGCAAAGTAGCTTGATTTAAGTTTTCTTAAGGAACACTCCGTACCTAGGCAAAAAAATACCAACCTAAGCAATTTATTGAACTTAAGAAGTTTTAAGAAACTTGGTCCTGTACATATTATGGTACCTGCAGTGGGTTTTACAAACAATACTGACATGATATCATGTAAATGAAACATTCCAGAGAACAACATTCACCAGCACTTAAATTATCACAAATAAATAAGTAAATAAACACCACCAAATAAATATATTACGGTACCTCTTGTTCATACTTTCAATATATGACGTGTTGAAACAAATAATCTGTGAGCGCAAATTTATTTACTGTCCAATTAATTTCCAGGATTGCATGTGAGAAGGAATTGACTGTGTAAATTGCATTAAGACAATGTTGTAAAACTACTCAGTATGGACACAGGCAACATGAGTTAAAGTTATCTTAGGAAAATTTCACTTGTAATTTCAATTTCAGGAGAGCATGAGCTACTGCACAGACTGAGTAAGATGGCAAGTGAGAACCAAGTGTGGAGAAGTTACATTGGTACAGGATACTACAACACTCATTGTCCCCCCACGATTCTGCGCAACATCTTTGAAAACCCAGGATGGTAAGAATCCTTTCATTAAACTGTTAAAGTAGAAAGACGATTTTCAAAATACCCACATTTTCATGATATACACATAGTTAATAAAATATTTACTTTATAAGTAAAGAGTCAATTTTCAAAATATACACATTTTGAAATTAAATGTTCATAAATCCCCAATTATTTTATAACAAGATGTCAATCTGGTTTTTCTTAACAGTTTTGGGCAGTTTTGTGATGACCTCATATTCAAACCATTGGCATTAATTTTTGAAAGTAAATGCATGTAAGAACATTGTTGACATGTGTTTTAATTTTTCATTTTATTTTTATTTAGAACTAAATGTTATGCTACACCTGGATTGTGCAACATTGTTGCTGAACAATGTAACTGTTAAGAACTTAAATATATGGTATTCATAATCAGGCATTATTGAAAATGTACAAAACATTTATTACCTTGTTTCTAACAGTAAAATATTTTGACACACTGAACTAGTGTGTCACATTGCAGCTGAATTTGTATTTAACAGGACTGAAACAATATGTACTAATTGTCTACATTTATAAATACTCAGTATTAAAAGTATCACTGAAGATCATACTTTTTTCTTGTGGGTGTGTGGAGTTCTATATCTTTGATTTTGCTTGCGCACTTCCAGTATGTATCACATTAAATTTTTGGATAGCAAATATTATGCTCTAAGCTGAAAGAAGTCAGGGTCTTAGTGCAGCACAATGAACCAGGAGCCTCTCACCGATGAGGCTTGTGTAAGCTATGCTCATGCTGGCTTCTTCTCCAGCTGCACTTCCAGGTTTACTTCCACCATGAGGCTGGCTGCCATCCTACAAGTGAAATTCATGAGTATGGCGTAAAAACACCAAAGAAATAAATAAATAATTTAGTAGGTAAATAATCTGAAGGATTGATAAGCATCCCACTTCCCTATCCCCAACCTAGCATTTGACTTTTCTGTCCCCAACGCCCTAATCTTCACTCCTGATGTAAACAGAGTAAGAGGACAGTCACAATTCAGTCCTCTTTTAGTCAGACTTCATGAACAAATTCTAAAGTCCTTATTTGTATCCATGTAATAGTTCCATGTAACAGATGTATCTTTCTGGCACAAAGTTCACTCTTACTAGGTATTCATGTATTGTTATAGAGGGCCTCTGGGAAAAGCAAATTTTACAGCTTGACACACTTATCCCCCCTTAATAATTGTTCCTTTGATTTGTGCGTTCATTCTCTCATTTCTTTTCTCCTCAGGACTACCCAGTACACACCATACCAGGCTGAGATGGCACAGGGCAGACTGGAGAGTCTGTTGAACTTCCAGACAATGGTTTGCGATTTTACAGGTATGGAGGTGGCGAATGCATCACTGCTAGATGAGGGAACGGCAGCCGCTGAAGCTATGTCCTTGTGCATTAGGTGAGTTTACATTGGATTAAAGAATAGAAGAAACAAATATATGGCTGGCAACAGCATGATGGTATATGTTTTAGAGTACTGTATATCAGCTTTATTTTGGTGGCTGAAAATGAACATTGAGATTTGGAATCATACCAAGACCTTGAAAGGGTGCCACTGCGGCTTAGTCGGTTAGCACACTAACGCAGCGCAATGATCCAGGAACCTCCCACCAACGTGGTCGCTGTGGGTTCAAGTCCAGCTCATGCTGGCTTCTTCTTCAGCCGTATGCTGGAAGGTCTGCCAGCAACCTGCGAATGGTTGTGGGTTTCCCCCGGGCTCTGCCCGGTTTCCTCCCATCGTAATGCTGGCCGCAGTCTTGTAAGTGAAATATTCTAGAGTGTGACCTAAAAGACCAATCAAATAAATAAATATATAAACAAATAAAGACCTCGAAATGATACTTTTGATGATGCAAAATTAATCAGACTTTTGATGCTGAAAAAAATGCTAATCAAATTTTACAAAGAAATTTAATTGATCCTGTAAGGTGGTTGAATAAGTCTTAATCAGAATGAAGCAAAATGTTACTTGAGAAATCTAAAACTTAGGTGAAGCACGTAGTGTTATAATTTCAGCAAATATAAATAATGATACTTCATGTTTATGATGTAAATCCTTGTAATCTGTAGCATTTATGAAATCTGAGTTTGTTTTAGTGACATTTTGCTTTTGTTTTTATTCATAAGCATATGTTGTACAGCATGCTTATATAAGTGAATTAATGGGTCTGTAAGGTTGGCTGTGACTGTAAACACATTCATAACTAAATAAGAAACTCTCTTTCTTTGGCAGGCATAACAAGAAGAATAAGTTCTACATTGATCAAAGATGTCACCCTCAGACGATCGCTGTTGTTGAAACCAGAGCAAGGTACCTTCTGATGATGCTTATCTGGTGGCTCAGATACGTGTGCTAGTAATTTGTATAGATACATCATACTTCTGATGCAGTTATGGTTATTGTCAGTCTTGATGCTTGTCTTGTCTGCATTGTGTTCAGAAAGGTTACTTTAGGGGATTCTTTGTACTAAAGCATTAAGTCCTTTTCAGTAACCTTCTTGTCATGTCACAATTCAGCAGGCAGACTTACTGTCGAAACATACGCTGCTGCCTATGGTGGCACCAGATTTACTTGGCTTGTTAAGAGTGAGCAGAGATTTAAAAATCCAAATATGGAATAAAAATGAAAATCTATCCTTTTACTTCGACCGTATTTGGTGCTTTTAAGATTTTTCTGTTTTTCAAAGCTTTCTGATCATCTGAATATGGCTTCATCAAGAAAAATGTATGAAACATTCCACATTTCCAACAAATGAGATAATTCTAAAGTTTTTGTATACAACCTTCCAACATTGGTGAAAGATTTATTGTGTTCATAAAACAAGAATATAAATTTGTGTAGCCTGCTATGGAAGTATTCTGTCCAAAATAACATGTCCTACCCAGTCTCACAGGATGGTTACACTGTAATAAAGACAATCATGACTACTTTTTCCCCATATGGTATAAGTCAGGATAGAAAGTACGAAGATTGTGAATTTTATATGTCACTAGGTGGAGTCTGTAATCCTTGGCCTATGCAGCGCAGCCAGTGTTTTTATGCAGCATACGAGAATGTACTTTAAGCATTCTCTTTTGCACCTGTTAAGGTGTGTGAAGGGTTGAAGTTACACAGTTACACTGTGTGAAGGGTTGAAGTTACACAGTTACACTGTGCAAAGGGTTGAAGTTACACAGTTACACTGTGCTAAGGGTTGAAATTACATGGTTATGCTGCATGAAGGGTTAAAGTTCCACAGTTAAGCTGTGTGAAGGGTGTTTTTCACAATATTCACTATAACTACAGAACGAACAGTTGTTGGATTGGGTGTAAGTGTTTAATAACTAGCTAGCACTGTTGCTAACCTCTCCAGTAATGGTGCTGTTTGTATGTTTTAGGGGTCTTGGCTATGTGACTGAGACTGTGGACTGGAGGCAGGTTGACTTCAGTCCTGATGTCTCTGGAATTTTGATCCAGTATCCAGATACAGATGGAAACATTGACGACTTCTCGCGACTTGTTCAAAATGCTCATGGTAACAAGGTGAGATTGAAATGTCAGTATTTTGTTAATACTTTTCAAAAAAAAAGTTGGCATATAGCTTCTCTACTTTGTACCTGTGTGTGATCAAAGCTGTGTTAATTACTGCTTAAATTATACTGCAAGTTTTAACGGGAGGCAGATCTGCGTTAAGAGTTAATACTACACTACAAATGCGGTTCTAACTAATTCGGGGTCAGTTAGCTTGGGTTAGGTTAGACCTCCTTCACTATGAGTGACAACATTCCCCACCTCGAAAAGCTAGGAACAAACTGGATCCCTTGATAGGATGTGCTCTTTTAAAATGATCTTTAATAGCAGATGCACAATTAAGCCATTTGTAGGACAATACTCATTGCATGGTAATGCCATACTTATACTAACAAATTCATTCTCTTACTTCACTACCACAGCTAACATGTATACCCTTAGATTTATTTATTCATTTTTTCACTTATTAATTTAAAATGCTGTGTGACATCTTACCTGAGTGAAGTATTTATTTATTTATTTGATTGGGGTTTCATGCTGTACTCAAGAATATTTCACTTATATGACGGCGGCCAGCATTAAAGTGGGAGGAAACCAGGCAAAGCCCGGGGGAAACCCACGGCCACTGAGTGAAGTAAACTGACATGACTACAAATTTAGAATATCCAAATGTTTGTATTTTTCCATTTCAGTCTCTGGTGGTCTGTGCCACAGACCTGTTAGCCCTGACTATCATGAAGCCCCCCGGGGAGTTTGGGGCAGACATTGCCGTGGGAACCGCTCAGCGGTTTGGTATCCCCCTGGGGTACGGAGGTCCCCATGCTGCCTTCTTTGCCACAAAGAACACCTTCATGAGGCTGATGCCGGGTCGTGTGGTTGGGGTGGCCAGGTAAGAGAACTCTCCAGAAATCCGCAGAGCTTTGTTTGTTTTGTTTACTTATTTACTTGATTGGTGTTTTACGCCGTTCCCAAAGATATTTCACTTAAACGACGAAATTTCTGGACGCCAGCATTATGGTTGAAGGATACCGAGCAATGGAGGAAGCCCACATCCGTCTGCAGGTTGCAGGCAGATCTTCCCACATGCAGCTAGAGAGGAAGTGAGCATAAGCAAGCCTTGAACTTTGTGTTTTATTATAGTCCTGTTGAGACGGTGTTATGAACATTTTCTGTATGAGCACCAGACCAAGTAGGTTGCATACTTGAGCTCAACTCTCTCTGGTTTGGCTGCAGCTTTAAGTCACAAGGTTTAGCAAGTACCTTATCAACTGTTTTGATGGTTTCCTTCACCACTGATCAGGAGGAAATGGCTGATTTTGGTGTAAGAACACCAATGTCAAGCAAATATATATGTAAATGTAGTTTTGTGTGTAAGCCTTCAGAGAAATACAACATGTTATCAGTGTGACAGAGTAAATGACATTAACAAGAAGAAGCCTTATAGAGTCTCTGTGGTACATAATGGCATTCTCGAGCTTAATTGTAGGAATCCAAATCATTTGTTGAATGAGAAAGAGGACAAATACAAATGTGTAATGTGAAAAAAGAATGAAAACAACAAAACAACCACAATGAACATGTCACATTAAAATATTGATATGAAACATGACATGTAACTACTCTTGATTTGGCTTGGAAGATACTATTAAAAGAGGGGTCAATTAGCTGATGATTAATGAAATCAAGGCATCATGAAAGCGCAACTGATTCTGTGTAAAAAAATAAAAAAAGGTAAGAAAAAACAGAAAGAGACTATAAAATGAAACCAAATGAAGCCAGGGATCATTTGAAATAACCATACCAATAGAATATATATATATATATGTGTGTGTGTGTAAAGAATTTAAACAATAAATGTTTTAAAAAAAACTGGTTGAGCTAAAGCTGACAAGCTGACTTGCTTTTTTAGGACAATGTTTAGGCTCTTTGTATTAGATTTTACAGCCTCTCTCTGCAAAGGGAAATATTCTGTAGTATGGTGCAAAACACCAGTGAAATAAATATTACACCTTATAAGCCTTAGATGCTCTCTTTTCAGGGATGCAAGTGGCGAAGAAGCGCTACGCTTGGCTTTACAGACACGAGAGCAGCACATCAGGCGAGACAGAGCCACCAGTAACATCTGTACAGCACAGGTAAGGGGGGACAACTCTGCTCGGTAGTGTAACCTTTGGCCTTACAGACTTGAGAACAGCAACACTAGGAGAGACAGAGCCACCAGTAACAGCTGTACAGCACAGGTAAGGGGGGACAACTCTGCTCGGTAGTGTAACCTTTGGCCTTACAGACTTGAGAACAGCAACACTAGGAGAGACAGAGCCACCAGTAACATCTGTACAGCACAGGTTAAGGGGGACAATTCTGCTCGGTAGTGTAACCTTTGGCCTTATAGTCATGAGGACAGCAACATCAGACGAGCCACCAGTAACATCTGTACAGCACAGGTAAGGGGGGACAACTCTGCTCGGTAATGTAACCTTTGGCCTTACAGACTTGAGAACAGTAACACTAGGAGAGACAGTCACCAGTAACATCTGTACAGCACAGGTAAGGGGGGACAACTCTGCTCAGTAGTTAACCTTTGGCCTTACAGACGTGAGAACAGCAACACTAGGAGAGACAGAGCCACCAGTAACATCTGTACAGCAGAGGTAAGGGGGGACAACTCTGCTCAGTAGTTAACCTTTTCAATTCTGATCTGTAGTGTAACATCCAACCTTACAGACACGAGAACAGCACATTAGGCAAGACAGAGCCAGCAGTGACATCTGTACAGCACCAGTAAGGAGAAGGTGACCACTAATATGTAGTGTAACACCTCGACCTGAGAACCAAAAATTAGACAAGACATCCTCCTGTGACATCCGTACAGCACAGGTACAAGAGGGGCATGTCTTTAATCATTTATGTATATGTATTTGTGATAACATTCGAACATATAACTGTACCTTCTGTTTACATTCATCAAGTTTCAAAATTTTGATGGATGGCAGCAAAAACTGATAAAGTAAGCTTTACAATAGACTATCAACTCATAGTACAGCTATAAAACATTCTGCATACAGCTCAAAGAGCATCCAACAACCATCTCTCTTAGACTTACCTGAGGTGTACGATTTTGCATAAGCTTTTGCATATTTAACAATTCTTTTGATTCTGATTGATCATTGGTTTTCATGGAATAACTCAAATTTTGTTTATTTTGATAACATTTTGTGGCTGCTCAGCTTGATCCATGGAATAGTTTCGTATATGTATTGTGGGATATTAATTTTCTGAATTTTTACTTGTTTTTGCCTTCAGGCCCTGCTTGCAAACATGTCCGCTATGTATGCAGTGTACCATGGTCCAGAAGGGCTGCGTGACATCGGCCGAAGAGTGCATCATGGGACATTAATTGTGGCAGAAGGTAAGGAACTACGCTTTAGTCATATTCTCAGAAAATTGGTAGTGACTCCAAGAAAAGATTTGCACATCATTGTTGATAAATGTCTGTATTATGATCTGTGTTTGGTTTTCTCAACTATTTGCAAGTAGGCCTGAACAAACTTTACTTATTTTTTATAGGTACAAATTTTTTTGCCTTTGAAGGGGTATGGTAGTTGACCTAAAATATTGCCTCAAAAAGTGCTGTTTTAGAGGCAAGTAAATGTCGTAAAAAAATACCTTTGGTTTTGAATTCAGCTGGAGATCCTCATATCTTCCAAACAAGCCTAAAAACACTTCTCTAAACTCATTAGATCACAATGTGCAGCTTACTCTAAATGACCTAAGATTTCATTGTTTTAGAAGAAAATAAATTTCACAAAACATTCCTGTTATTGTATTGTTGCAATAATGTATTATACCTTCCAAACAAATCTCAGGACACCTTTCTCATATCAAGAGAACTCTTTGAATCAAGCCAAACAAGCCTATTAACTATAGCTGAAGTTTTCAGCCATTTACAGTAACTTAATTAGTGGCTTTTTAATTTTGCATGTCAGGTGTGAAGAGAGGAGGCCATAAGCTGATGTCTGAGCTGTTCTATGACACTGTTAAGTTCCAGCCCACATGTGGCGTGGATGCCATTAGACAGAAGGCCAAACAGAAGCAGATCAACCTTAGATACTACACAGATGGATGTGTGAGTTAGAACTACCAAAATCGCAAAATATCTAAATATGATGATGTGAGGATGTTCCAGATGAGAAAAGTCACATTATAGTTAAAGTGCCTATGAAAGGCAAATGGACTTGAGCCAATGGATAGATCCATCACATCTGATGTTCCACCACCTGTCTCGTGATAACATGGGCAACGTTATATTCCATTCCATTCCTGATGAAAGGAAATGTGACATCATGACGTGACAGAAAGATTTATTGAACTTTCAATTAAATAAATTTTTCAATTTATTGAAGAATTGAACATTTACAAAATTGTTGATTATTATTGGTCAAGCACTCATTCTTGATTGACAGTTCGGAAAGGTTTATAGGCTGTTGCTCACTTCTGATTAAATACACTTTTGTAAACATTGAATGAGCCAATTGGAAAACAGTTAAATTTTGTGTGTCATTAAGATGATACTATGAAAGTGTTTGTCTGCTCAAATGAAGCTTAAAACAACATTCTAAGAGGAACAGAAATCTTACAGGCAGGTGAAATGTGTGAATTAGGCACAAACAAATGTTTAGTACAAATAGCTCAAATACATATGTCTTTTTTTACCTCTGCAGGTGGGCATATCGATAGATGAGACTGTTTTGAAGGCAGATATTAACGACTTACTAGAGATTGTTGGCTCACCTAGTAATGCCGTAAGTATGGCTATGACTCTCTTACTCAAAACTTTGGTGTATTAATTTAACTAATTATCTGGATTGAATGAAAGTACACACAAAGCACAACTGGTTAGCTTAATCATATTTTTGGGAAAAAATCCCTACATGCTAATTAAAATCAATTTTTTTCTTGCACAGTTATAAAGTGATTCTTAAATTTGAAGAAGTGATAAGGCAAACCACATTATTAATTTTACAAACTTGGAATAATGATATCAAGACACAGTCCTTAGTAATCAGATTTCACAGCATGGAATTAGGATTTATTAGTGACTGTATTGAAAAAACATGCAGCTAAATTTTTGTTTATTTTTAAATACAACAGGATGTCGTGGCAGATGTGCTGGGAACAGAACCTTTATCAAGTATAGAAAACACTGCTTTCCGAAGGACATCAGACTATCTAACACACCCGGTATTCAACAGGTAAACAAAGAAAAGTACACTACCATTATCTCAGTAACAGCCCATAATGGACTATGTATTTTGTTCTTTAAGTATATTGTTTACAGTTTTATGTTAAAAAATCGTGAGATATTAGGATGTATTGAACTAGATTTGGATACTAAATACTAAAAGTTGTTATCTTTTCTATATAAGCTCATTGCATGTGTAAATTTTTTCTTTGGCAAGAAATTGTCTCAGCTATGCAAACCCCATTAAATTGCAATTTTAGTATCTTCTGCCTTTAATCTTCTCTCTGTAGCATTGCACAAGTGGTCATTGAAGCCCATTGTTTTATTGCTGATTTCAAGGTGCTATGAAATGTGAAACCCAGACATCGTAAAATCCCTTGGGTTGTGATTCCAGGAATTTTTGTTTCTGGTCAATTGTAAACATGATTATTATTATCTACAGGTACCAGTCAGAAACCAGTATAGTCCGTTACATGAAGCAGCTAGAGAACAAGGACCTCTCCCTGGTCCATTCCATGATATCACTGGGCTCCTGTACTATGAAGCTTAACTCCACCACAGAAATGATGGTAACTACTAGGTGGTATTCATAGCTATATTACAGGGCTAGTTTTATCATACATTTCAAACTAACATGAGTGAAACGTAAAGTTTAGGAGTAAATGTATAACACTTAAAAGTTAATCAAGTTATGCCTTTTTTAAACTGTTTGCAATGGAATAAAAATTCTTTGCCACAGTTTCTGTGCTATGCATACATTCCTTGTTGATTAAGATTTTCCTACACACATTTATCAGTTACCTTTGTCTCACTCTGATACCTCTAGTATTTTACCTGTCTCCATGTAATACTGCCATTATTTCACCTAATTGTCTTACAGTGATACCTCTAATACTACACCTTTTTCTCACTGAGATACCACTAATATTTCACCTTTGTCTCAGTGATACCTCTAATACTACACCTTTGTGTCACTGAGATACCACTAATATTTTACCTTTCTCTCAGTGATACCTCTAATACTACACCTTTTTCTCACTGAGATACAATGAATATTTCACCTTTGTCTCAGTGATACCTCTAATACTTCACCTTTGTCTCACAATACCACTAATATTTCACCTTTGAAACGTCTCACAATGTTTGATCATGGTATCCACTCATTGTCTCACTATGATCACCTTTATTTCATCCTGACAGCCTTGTTCGTGGCCTGAATTTGCTTGTATCCACCCGTTTGTGCCAACAGACCAGGTGACTGGGTATAAGCAGATGTTTGAGGAGCTTGAGAGAGACTTGTGTGAGATCACTGGCTATGACAGTGTGTGTCTACAACCAAACAGGTATAGTAAGCTCAAGACCTTTTATTGGTTTTAATGAGGTGGCTTAGAGTTCACGTCCAGCCCAGGTTGGCTTGATGTGGATCAAGGGAGTAACTCTTAGCTGTAAGAAGAATAACACTTGCTTCTTGTCCAGTTACTTAAAGTTGCCTTAAAGCTGTAATTGAAGCTGTTTACCATTTGTGAATTGGTACATATGTCTCAGGCTTAAGCAGTACATTTGAGTAAACTTGTTGTGTGTTGTGTTAAGATTTGAAGACGAACTGTTATGTGCATCAACATGAGTAACTCTTGGTTGGAAGGGGAGTAACTCTTGCTAATTTTCAAGTGTCACCACTTTAAGTCAAGAAAATATTTGTGTTCTCTTGTAGTGGAGCTCAAGGTGAATATGCTGGCCTGATGGCTATCAAGTCTTACTTACAAGCCAAAGGAGAGGGGCAGAGAAATGTAAGTGGAAGATTTTCTGAAGATTTGCCACCTTCTTAAGGTACCCAGACTCAATACACAGGTTTCGAATTATGTCATTACGATAACACAGCTATGTTACTTTGCGAAATGATGTCGCCGTTTTATGGCACGCTAGGGTCAATTCCTTATCCTTTAACATGGCAGCTTACGTGTTCAGAAGAATCTACAGTCGGAAGTTCATTTCTGTTGCCTAAAATGTTATCCAGCATGGCTGGAGAACACATTTCAAAAGTTTCATTTCACTGTTTTTGATAAATGTTCTATATTGTATGTACCAGCCCTTGTTAAATTGGGCAGATTGACTCTACTGTGCTGTAAAGTAGTGACATCACATTGTAAAAGGACATGACTTTGTTACCTTCACATTTCGAAATCTGCCTGTTCCTAGATATGGATTCAATAGTATTATGCACTTGTACCAAATGCTTACTCCACAATGTCCAGACCAGGATATTACTCACAGTGAACTCTCGGTACCATGATGTAATCTAGATGATTGTTAGATGCCCTTGTGTCATAGGTACACAAAGTCCTTTTGAGGTTGCTTTAATGATAGCCAGAATTTGTCTGGTTTTAAAAGTTGTTTGCCTGCAGCTTTTGGTTGTGCTAATCTCTTGATAGAAACACTTGTTTTCATTTGTTTTGCTATTATAGTGTACCAAGTTTTCAGAAAGAAAGTATGTAACAGTGACAAGCAAAAAGAAGTTTGTCAAATTTTTGACACTCCCACTTGTATAAGTATATATTTGGGCTGTGTTTACTTAATACAAGTAGCTTAAGGTATAAGATGAATTTTTTCCAGGATGTCATGAACTATTGCGAATTTGAACTTTTTGAAATTCTGCTTCAGTTCATAGATTTTAGAGTGTTCCACTAAACAATTGCATACTTGTAAAGTGTAAGTATGATTCTCCCCTTCTTCTCTGCACAGGTCTGTTTGATCCCTATGTCAGCCCATGGCACAAACCCTGCCAGTGCTATGATGGCAGGGATGAAGGTCACACCCATAAATGTTGACAGAGGGGGAGCTGTAGACCTTGTCCATCTCAAGGAAATGGTAAGGAATGGTCCATTTCTCAGTGGAATTACTATCTTGGTTGCAGTTTTTACCTTAAATTATAAGTTTTACTTTCTTGACTCTTGTTGGTTCAAAAACCACTGTTCCTGCTGCAGCCTAGATTGGCTCTTGATCCACTGAGTTTATTTAGTGGTTTTTAATTGGATGCAACATTAAGTCACTACATTTGTGAAGTATATTACCAAAAACATCTCTGTCTGCTTTCCTTCATCCAGAAACCTGGCAACCTTATATAAATGAAATATTTGTGAGTAGTACTTTAAAGATCATTTGAATCCAAAAAAGATATTTGTAAGTTTTGTGTAAGTCTGTGTAGCTAACAGTCTGATCTGATGAGTGAAGGTCACTTAACAGTCAGTGAATCTAGGCAAAGTGATACTCTTATTATTTTTTTATGGCAATTTTTTTCCCAGGCTGAGAAGCTTAAAGATAATCTGGCAGCTTTTATGATTACTTACCCGTCAACCCATGGAGTGTTTGACCATGATGTCAGGTACGTGAGATTGGGGATCTATATGCTGATATAAATAAAAAAGACCAAATCTTAACTTAAGTTGTAATGGTCTTTGTATTTTTATAAACCATCAAGCTGGTGACAGTGCCATGTCATGTGTAATAAAGTGTTATTTACATGGTTATGCAGTCTGGTATATGATTTATATAATAAAATCACTTGGCAACTAATTACAGATCATCTTCTACAAACCATTTGACTGTATATGCAGACTGCAAGTATTAACTGTTAATATGGAATACATGTTCATTTTATTAATCCCTTCATAATCTGTGGGTAAGTTTTGCCTGTCATTCACTTGATTAACTCTGTATCAACTTTTTCTCATATGAAAGATCAACTTTGTTGCCATTTTAACGGGGTTTTCAACTTGATTTTGGAGGCAAAACTATTTTGGTTGGGTTGGCCAGTTTCAGGGCTTCACAAAGAGTATAATGCTCTTAGGATGTCACGTGTGTAGTGATTGCTAATGTTGTAAGTAACCACATGGTCTAGTGCCCCAACGATATCGTATCACTTTTTAACCCATAATATTACAGTGACAGATATTGTTGTAAATGTGAATGATAATGTTAAAAACTTTTCTAAATATTACATTATCTGCCAAATTTTAATACAGTTAGAAAATATGTTACTGCATTTTCAGTACAAATTTGCTGTAACAGTATTAGTTGTTGTAACATTATTAGCCAAAAAGTGATACAATATCAGTGGACTACTGCAGTACCGGTTCTTACTACATTATCGGTCACAACAATGTGTTCATGTTCGTTACCTCAGTTAATATCTTGTTTTTCTGAATCCTCAGAGATATCTGTGATCTGATCCACCATTTTGGAGGTCAGGTTTACCTGGACGGAGCTAACATGAATGCTCAGGTAGATAGCTTTTCGTCTTCTTCATGACGTTCAGGGGACATCTGCATAGAGTGTTTATCTGCAGTGGTGTAACTTTATTTGATTTCTATGTGACTTTAGTGTTAAACCATTTTACAATGAAGAACCACAAGTATGAAGAAAGATGTCCCCAGACAAATTCTCAGAAATTAGGCCATGGTGGTAATATATATTATGGGGCTTCCGTGGCTGAGGTACTTAATAGCATGTTTATGTAGCATAATAACCCAGGTGCCTCTCACCAGTTCAGTGGATGTGAGTTCAAGCCCAGCTGGCTTCCTCTCCAGTTGTACGTGGGAAGGTCTGCCAGCAACTTGCGGATAGTCGTGGGTTTTCCCCGGGCTTTGCCCAGTTTCCTCCCGTTATAATGCTGTCCAGCGCCTTGTAAGTGAAATATTCTTTTACAAAGTAAGACACCATTGAAATAAATAAATAAATAAATAAAATATATTATGAGAAAAAAGTGGATTTGGGTATAATATGATATGAAAAAGTTGCTAGTATGATATTAAAAATTATATTGTTGTTTTTGAGAGCTCCAAACTCCTATAACTCTCTCTCTCTCCCCGGCCTCTCATTTAAGGTGGGGTTGTGTCGGCCCGGTGATTATGGCTCGGATCTATCACACCTGAACCTTCACAAGACCTTCTGTATTCCTCATGGGGGTGGAGGACCAGGCATGGGACCCATAGGAGTGTAAGGAGCAATGCCAACATTTATTGCAATGTATTAAAACATGGCCAATATTTCGCCTGAAATTAAAAAAGTGTTTTTTGACCAAGTTTTGAAACTTGCTACATTATTAGGACAAGCTGGAGATCATGGTTTGTGTTTAGGGCAGTAATTCCAGAAGGCTTGTCTATCAAAGGTCTGGGAAGCGAGCTTTGGTCGAGTGGTTGAATGCACTCGTCTTTCAGGCTCTTGGGCAAATGTGATGTGGGTTCAGACCAAGCCTTGGATGGAGAATTTGTGGATTTCTCTGCTCCCACATATTGTGGAGCCTTAGTGAAATTAAGCTATCAGCAGAGCCTGTGTCATGGTTTGCCCACTTTAGCATTCATTGAAAACAACTTGTTCCCCCCACCAAATAGCGTGCACATCTGTTTGTCACAATTGAGAAAGTTTCTTAGTAACTTGCCAAATGGTGATGGTTTACTCCAGGCACTCCAGTTTCTGACTGTCATTGTGTAACTGAAAAACTTTTGACTCATTAATTGGCAACCAGATACATCTACACGGGTCAGTGGTGTGTTCCTAACTCGCTGCTTTCCTCCACCCATAAATTCTTGTACATTTCAGCAATTAACAATAAAAGAAACAAATCAGTAAATCAAACATTGATTATCTCTGCTTTATTTATCCTACTATTTGATGTATCAGTCTGCTCGTGCACTGTTTTTCATTCATCCAGTAAGAAGCACCTGGCTCCGTACCTGCCCAGCCACCCACTGGTGTCCATCACTCAATCAGAATCTCAGTCTCTGGGGACGGTCTGTGCTGCCCCCTATGGGTCCAGCTCTATCCTGCCCATCTCCTGGGCCTACATCAAGATGATGGGGGCTAAGGGACTCAGGCATGCTTCCCAGGTGGCCATTCTCAACGCTAACTACATGAGTCATCGGCTGAAGGGCTATTATAAAACTCTTTACAAGAATACACATGGTAGGTATGAATAGGAGTTATTTCCCTAATTCTTCCAGTTCAGGGGACAAATTTTCTCTTTTCTCACATGGTTTATAGTCCATCTAATGAACAACATACAGTATGTACATCTTTGCTTTTCGGAAAAAGAATGTACTTTTTTTGCTTTTCAGCACTGCTAATATTTGCATCAAAAATTAGAAGAATTAGTGCACATCACAACTATGCCTGACTTCAAGCTGACTGTATAATCTTTAGCTAGCTGGCTGACATTGTTTTTTTTTCACATTGCTATTTTCTCCCAGTATTAGTAGTTTTACCTCTAAAAAGAAGGTAGCATTTTTGCATCTGTCTGTCTGTCTGTCTGTTGAACTGTCTGAGTGACTGACATTTGCTTAGGGAAATTTGTTCATGTAACTGTAGTGAGGAAGTCTATTCGGTTACCTTCAACAGAAATTTGCTCGCAGAATTTACTCTTTCAAACTTTGTACACATGTTACTGAGATATATATATTCTGTACACCTATATCTTTTTGTCAAACAAATGTACAAAGTGAACAATGTAAATTTGCCTTGATTATCTTGTCACAGTATAAATTAAGATCTGATTCCTCTCGGTTTGCCACAGCCGAGTACTTTATTCTTTTCTTTGCCAATTTTTCCAGGGTTTGTTGCTCATGAGTTTATCATTGACTGCCGAGAGTTCAAGAAGACAGCCAATGTGGAAGTTGTGGACATCGCCAAACGTCTTCAGGACTATGGTGAGTTAGTTGGAGGAGCTCTCTGAATTTATGCTGGACTGAAATATTAAACCATCATTCAAATGCAATGGCCTAGTCAATGAAGGACATCCACCTCCTATGTAAGATTAGGAGTTGAATCTGGGGCTGATTCAACAAAGCCATTTCTGGCTGAAGTCAAAATTTCAAATATGATTTTGGAGCTTATTTTTAGATTAAATTTAATGTATGACTTAAAAGACCAGATCACATTTAAACAATTGTACATGGATAAGCATCAGCTTAAGACCATTTGGTGCCGATCACAAATATGGTCTTCTTTAGTTTTTGACATTTTTTTTTACAGTGATCAAAAACGGAAATAGAGATTAAGGTGCTATGGTGGACTTTTTTGGACCATATTGTACAGGGCTAAGCACAGTGACATCACAGAATCGCTTATTTTTTAGCATCTCACTCTTTATTTCCATTTTAATCACTGGAGGCTTCATCGACGTAAAATTGAACAGGAAATTTCTGAATTCTCCCTCTCTCATGTTTTGTTGAAAGTTTGGTACAAAAAGCCATTGAATATGTTAACAAGGCCATTTGTGCAGTGTTGTGATGCGCTAAAGACCACATTCACCAGTATTAGGGTTTTTAGGTTGACCAGTAACTAGCCACTTGAAGGTCCTTGAGTTACCCTCGGCACATACATTTCTTCCAACCATGATACTCTTCAGTAACAAACAGGTGAAAAATTCTTGAGCATGGTGGTAAGCATTTTGGTTGCCTAGGTTATGTATAGCTGTAAATTTGTACCCATTGTCTCACCTGTAATTAACATCTGCAGGTTTTCACGCACCCACCATGTCCTGGCCCGTGACCGGCACCTTGATGGTAGAACCCACGGAATCCGAAGACAAGATGGAACTAGACAGATTCTGTGAGGCCATGATCTGTAAGTTTTGTAGGGGGTTTGACCATGAAGCATTTTTGTAGTATGTCAAATCACCAAAAATTTCACCCATGTTTGGAGATCTTTGGGATTTTTGGAGAATAGCTCACTTTATGTAATGGTAAGCTTCAAGCTGAAGACTGAGAAAGGCTGTTTGCAGCATAAGATCAAAGACAGTAAACTTATTGTCTGTTGGGCCACCTCAGGCTTAAATAATGAAGAAAAGAGAGAAAACAGCGTATTTTTTTACTCCTCCCTATTTCTTCGTCTAATCGGGATGTAGCAGCCCCAAGTTATGATTGATGTCACTTATGTCACCAAGGCCTACTGACCAATGCAATTGCTCTGAGTTCAAGCCCAGCTCATGTTGACTTCCTCTCTGGCCCTATGTGGATTGTAGCTGGTTGTGGGTTTCCCCCCGGGCTCTGCTCGGTTTCCTCCCATCATAGTGTTGGTTGCTGTTGTATAAGTGAAATATTCTTGATTAATCAATCAGTAAATCAAAGGTTTACATTCACATGTGACCTTTTTCTTGTTGACACTACTATGAAACAAGTGATGAATGTTCTGGTCAATGGTTGGATTAATTTGAAACAGTATGTGTCTTCGTCTACAGATGCATAAAGATAAGCTTATTGTTTACCAGTCTTGCTGCCTATTTGGAGAGTATTTTATGCTTTTTCTAAAGAGTGTAGCAGATTTGAAAGTTGTATAAACTGAAATAACATTTGAGATGACATTGCTTTCCAGTATAAAAGTTTCACATTCATTTATGTTTTTAGTAATCCGACAAGAGATTCAGGATATCGAAACAGGAAAACTGGATAAGAAAGTCAATCCACTGAAGGTAGGAATATTGTTGTGCAATTAGTTATATTTTTTCATTAATAGATCATTTTATTGCTTCAAGAGAACTTTCATGCAGTTATGTAGGTAATATAGGTGTAATTTCAGTGTATATGATGTCATGGACATGTGAATTGTTCTGATGTTTCTTTCAAGGTCTTCTGAAATGTTTGTTATGTTAAAATCACAACTCTTGTGTGCCATTTTTTGATGGGTTTCTTAAGGCGTCATGGTTTGCCCTGGGCACTGCCCATATGGTTTCCACCACTCAGAAACCTGATCAACTCCACATGAATTTTTCTGTTAATTTATTTGATTGTTGTTTAAATGCATGCTCAAGAAGTTTCACTTATACGATGGCTGTCAATTTTATGGGTTGCAGAAACCACAATTCCTTGGCTAAACCACTGACCCTTGGCAAGTTACTGATGAACATTTGCACATGTAATGTAGAGGCATATGCACACCATTTTGATGGAAAGCAAATAGATTTGAATGAACAGTAGACCGTGCAAATGGCCACGTAATGGTCTTCAGGTACTTTGTCACCAAAAAGCCATGGACAGTAAGAATGAGAATCTCCAAATTCCCTGCCTAAGGCACATTTTAAACCCACACCTCATGGATGCTGACTTAGAGACAAGACCCTTCCCAAACATGAGTATTACATGAGAATACAGGTGCTAAGTGAGTGTGAATTAAATAATACCATCTAACTTAACACAAAGAGTCTAACAGATGTATGTCTTATCTCCATTCTCCAGATGGCGCCACATACACAGTCGGTTGTCATGGTATCGAACTGGGATAGACCTTACCCCAGAGAGCTCGGAGCTTTCCCCGCTGTAAGTTCCTTCTCACACACTTATTTTGGCATGACTTTATCCTTCTCTGCCTAAGCTTTCTGACATTACCAGCACCTCTATATCTAAAGAACTGTTTGTCTCTACCACCAAAGTAGATGCGTATTTAAAATCAGTCAGTTGCTTTAAAATTTATACTCTCCTCTTGGGATATTTTGGTTTTCCATATTTGAAGAACAGCGACAGGGACCTCTCACTAATGGGGTCACTGTGAGTTCAAGCCCAGCTTCAGCTGGTGTCCTCTTTGGTTGACTGCCAGCAATAAGAGGATGGTCATGGGTTTCCTCTGGGCTCTGTCTGGCTTCCTCTGACTATAATACCAGCAGCTGTAGTTTAAGTGAAATAGTCTTGAATGGCATCAAACACTAATGAAAAAAAAAAACAAATAAATAAACTGAAGAGTAGATAGAATCAGACAATCTTGATAATATACGATCATCAACACCAAGCCTGATATCATTGTCTGCTCGTTACAATCTCATAATGATTATATCTGTAGGTACCGAAAAAATATTCTTGGATTGCTACCAGCTTTGGTTTTGCAATACTTGCCAGACCAATCACTAGGGAATTTTTCTCTGTGGTCCTTTCTTGATTGCAACCTGGTGACACCATCTATGACTGATTATTATGCTTTGACATGATTGTTTTGTCTTATGTCCCGCTTGCATGTGTATATAATATATGTGCATATGTAATTTATACCAATGAGAACTATTTTCCATTCAGCCATTCGTCACTCCGGACACAAAGTTTTGGCCAACAGTGAGTCGTATAGACGATATCTACGGCGACCAAAACCTGGTTTGCACCTGCCCCCCTATGGACTCGTACACAAACTCATATGGGGAAAGCTCGGAAAAGGAGCCAGCTAAATCTGTGGAAAGCTCAGGAAAGGTTGCTGCAGCCAGCTAAATCTACAGAAAGCTCAGAAAATGCTGCCACAGCCACCTAGCTTATTCTCAGGGAAAGCTCAGAAAAGGCTGCTGCAGGCAACTTAGTCATTTCATACAGAAAGCTGGGAAAAGGTTGGTGAAGCAAACTGAGTTTACTAACAACTTGAAAAAGGTTGTTGCAGCCAGGTTGGTGTACAGAAATCTTGGAAAAGGTTGCTGCAGCTATCTTAGTTTTCTGGAAACATTGAAAGAGGTTGTGGCAACTGGCTAAGTCTATGCAATGTGGCCAGATGAATGTGAACAGTTCATCCAGTGCAAAGATTTTGAGAGTAGTTGTCAAAAAGCTGGTTTGGTGCACTGGAGCTGCTGTTCAGAGATCTGTTTGTCGTTCCAATATCTGGTGTATCTGTGTTTTCTTCCACCTCATACTCATGTTACCTTTTATAGAACATATGAGAAAAACATTCTGTAAAAAAAGGTTTATGTTTTGAAAAGTATATATATATATATATTGCATATTTACAATACTTTGCCGTAAAAAAAAAAAACAACATATACATGTGTTGCACAATTTAGACAAATAAGGCTTTTCATTGTCCTGGGTGACTTTTTACTAATATTGTTCAGTTTCCCTCTTGGGAAGTTTATCAAACAGGCATTGGAGCAAGGGGAAAAGTGTGTTAATTGTGACTTGCTCTAATCTCTCTGGTTTGTTCCAGCCATAAAACTGACCGCCATTGTAGAAGTAAAAATTTATTCAACAAATAATTAAGCTATTTATAGATGAAGAGGTTGAGGAATATATTTTTTGAATTTGTCTTCCATGATGATTTGGTTTTACTCCTGATCAATATTTTAAATGTTTTATAATGATGTACTAATTTTTTTTGGTGACTTCTCAAAATTCTACCAATCAGGTATTGAATGACTAGGTATTAGAGCCAAAAATTTTAACTGTAACTCAAATTTATATCATACCCTTAATGTTAAAACATATGTTTGAATAAACATGTATTTATCTACCTCACTTAGTGAAACTATGCTAAATGTTTAGTTGTGTATGTGTATGTAAATTGTAATATTCAGGTATCTGTACATGCACGAAACAATTTGAGAAAATCTAATTTTCTCAATTTAAAATGCTCAATGCAAAAATGTAAATATGTATAGATTATGTAGTGTACACAACATTACCAAGATTAAGCATCATGTTTAATTTTGTTTTCATAGTCATTATATTTTTTCTTTTATATAGAACCCCAACATTGTAATTACCTCCATCATTGCTCATTACCCGTTATAAATTTGTGAAGCTAAAATATATAAGCCTGAAATTTATAAACATCAAAGAAATATACTTGATTATTGTTTGAACATTCATACCAGTGCACAGTTTCAGGTCATGTCTTGAAATGTTTAATAGGTTATGAAAATGGTTTTTAAACCATTGTTATATTGCATACACCATATTATAATGATTTTAGCAACTTTGCAAATTTTGATGGTGTCTAATTAAGACTGCATTTCACATTTTTGTGAAATATATACCACATTCAGGTTGTGCATGTTTATTCAAATTTGCTGCGGAAGACTATGTTTATGTGCAGATGTGATGTGCAAAATATATTCGGCTGAAAATGTACTTGTTTTCATTTATGAGATCCATTTGGACTTCTTATTCAAGAGAGTAAATGGCCACATAGCTGACACAACTGATTTCCAGGTGAATGTTTATTTCTTTTATTTATTGCATTATCCTAATACCTCAATCTGTTCACATGTGAAAGAGCAACTTTATGCCATTTATGCACTTTTTTATTAGCTCGCCGGTACGAAGAAAGGTGAGGTATTGTGAGAGGAGGGAAAAGTGGTGGTGTGGGTGTCAGGCTATGCTTTTTTGTTTAGCTCCTGTATAATGGGCATGAATTGAAGGTTAAGTTTTTTTTAGGTCCTGTATGACGAGCTTTCATTCATTGATTGAAGGTTAAGCTTTTGTTTTAGCTCTGTAGTCTAATGTATGGTGTGTAAATGCACATACTCTAATGGAAGGATAATCTTTTTTCTTGGTGCTTGCATATTGGGCTTTTGTGTACGGATTGAAGGTTAGGCTTTTTGGGGGGCTCCCTAATCTAAGGTAGGAGTGTAAATGTACATATGTGGATGGAAGATTAAGCTTTTTTTTTTTCTAGCTCTCTATAATGGCACTCATACATGGATTGAAGGTCAAGCTTTTCTTTCTTACCTCCAACATACAGCTATAGAAAGTTATATTATTGTTTTTTTTTTTAATTTCTTTTGCTCACGTCCTGGATGTTGTGTACATTTACAAAGGGCCCACTGATGTAAGGTTGAACTGCTTTTATTGGTTTAGTTTTATTGGCTTTTTTAATATTTTTTAATGATTTTAATTGACAGACTTTCAGTGCAAAAATTTACCAGTTACATAGACTTCTTTTCTGTAATAAACATGTTCTCTAGAAAGCCTAGAACATTTATTGACTTTGCCAAATTTACCATTGTTGTAATCAAGAAAAACCTTCATTTAGGGCTACAATTTTTTATGTACATGCCTACCTAAATGTAGGAGAATAAGAACAGTATTGATAACCAGGTTCCTCTGGTGATTTTACCTGATTTGTCATCATTTTCCTGTTTTGTGGACACATTTGACTTCACTCTGTTCTTCTGAAAACACAGATTTCTGTTAGCCTTCCTTATCTGGTATACACATTATCTGTAGAAAGCTTTCCACATCTGTATTAATACCAGGAGCCTCATGACACAGGCTGATGCATGCGCGTTCCTATACTGCAACAGAATGTTAAGACCCTCCACACAGACAGCGACCATTGTCAGCTGAATATTTGCTCAGCCACTCATAGGGCTGCTGTGGCCACCCGTAGTACATGGATAGCCAATCAAGGGAAGCGATTTGCATATCAAAAGACAACTCCAGCAGAAATGAAGTTGTTTGCTACCATAGCTCAATATTTCCTCAGCCATTCACAGGGTTGCAGTTGTTTACAGATTGCCAAACACAGTTTGTGCAGCTGGATATCAAAGACCACTGCCTCGGTTTTGTGCACAAACTCCCCACAATGACGTCTTTACACCGTAACAATTTACAACTTTTATCTTTATTCTGATTGCATTGTCTAGTTGCCTGCTACAGCAGGCAAGCTGTTGGGATTCTCTGAATGCCTTGTTTGATTTTGGAGACAAAACTACATTCGTTGATTGGCCAGTTTCAGGTCCTCACAAGAAGTACAATTTCATCCGTCAACACAGAATAAAGCCTTCAAAATGTACTTGAATAACTGCCTTGTAAACTTGCAAAAAGGTTGAAGAATTACATTAGTACATTATTGTTTCAATGTACTCAAGAATATTTCACTAAAACGATGATGTGAATGTGAATGCGAGGGTAATTCAGCTAGAATGAATGGGAGGGTAAAACTGAATGCATCCTTGTCATTACTACATCTACACGTGTACATAATATAAATTTACACATACCAGTATACATGAATGGTTGTATTAAGTCAAAAATATATATTCAGGTCTGTCAGTTTTTAACAGTGTCCTGGTAGGGTTATAAGGAATAAAAATTAAGCGTCCGGCAGCAATGTGTTATTAAATATTATTTCTACATTAGCCTACATGTGGATAAACTGAATTAAACTTCACAAGAAAAGCACAACTAACTTGCACACTCACAATATGCAACAAAATTTTGCAAAAGATAAACAAAAAAGTTTTGCAAAATTTTGTGTAGACTACATTGCTACATGAAGTGGCCATACTGTATGCCATCCACAGACACCATCTGTATTTGATTTTGTATAATACAGCCAATACAGAAAACTATTTGAAAGTCCACAGAGTTGTGGCTTCAGTGCACTTAGGCAAAAATGTGAATATTTTCACCAGTGTCGGAGGTAACAAAAATGATCTTCTTTGATGGTTAAAGTGGTGCTCTCAGTTTGGTAACAGGTTTCAATTTGTTCACATCAGTCTTAGCTTTGACAGTAAGTTGTAAGGCTTCTACCTGGCTGCTGTCGTATAAGTGAAAAATTTGTCAGCATGGCATCAATGAAACAACTATTCTGAAAGTATGCAAAAGCTACTGGTTTGAGTCATCAGAATAGTATAAAAGTTGAAGTTCATCACAACACAAAATTATCCACAATTTTGCTAAAAAATGAGCAAAAAAGCCGGACACTCAAATCTGACCTGTAAGTTGTTACAATGAAGTTATGAAATCAAGTCCCAATTCAATACGATGAACTGGCTTGGATTGACAGACAGACACACAGGGTTCAAACTTAAGTCCACCCTGGGTTGTGATAGAGGACTAATAAATCAATCACAAAAATAATAATTAAAAGCCTTTGTGGCTTTGCAGTTAGAGTGTGTTGCTTGATGCTCAGCACTGAGCAGTTAGAGCAAGAAAACAGGATTGTTCAGCCTGGTGTCAGTATAATGTGACTTGATGGGGTGTTACACATGTATCTGCCTTCTTTGGCATGATGCTAAAGTGGAGGAAGCATGGACTCGATTGCCACAAAAAGACAGAGTAAGGACTCCTCATGGTCATATGACATGAAAAATTGTTGAGTAGGCCTATGATGTTAAACCCAAGCATATATACAAATAAATACCCTGGGATATTCCCCCCACATGCAACATAACCACAGAAACATACAAGTTAGGAGTTATCATGAATTTACTTCCCAAGAAAGTCAGCCTTCAACATGCTGACCAATTACATTAACATGCATAGATATTCAGCTGGCAAGATTGAAACAAATCTTCAGAGACAAAAGGAGAAATCAACCACACACTTGTCTAGTGTATTTTCCAGAAAGCACCAAAGACTATATTTGGAGTCGTGGACTTATACTACTTGCTTAATGAACAAACGAGAGATCACAAATAGATTACTAGTGAATCAATGAGGCTATTCACTGAGAAATGCAAACTCAACGAAGTGAAACATACTGGCAAAGATAATCCAACACCAGCTTTGTTATATAACCATGACTAGACTTCAGGCATACATATCTGTAATAAAAATGCACAACACATTTTTCACATATTCCGGAGCTGGTAGATCTACCCAAAAGAGTGGCTTTCTTTGCTTCATGATGCACACATGCCAAATACTGAAAGTGAGAAAATAAATATGTTAAATATAGTAGCACAGTAAAATATTACATTTTTGTGTTGAAATGTACAATTTTCCAGCTGGATAACACTCCAACCAAAACCTTAAAACACCATTCCAAGATCAAAAGAACTCTCAGGTTTGGGGATAAATCAGCAACTTGGTCATGGACAAAGTATAGGGTCCTATACATATGTACTTGCTACCTTGCTAACCTTATTTCTTATAAATACTGCTGAATAATGAAGTCTGTCAATCGATGGTTAATCAATATTCATTTGCACTACTTTTGTCATGTTAAAAGAGATAGCCTGTCAAGGAAATATAGTTTTATAACATACCAGTATATGATATTTAAAATGCATCTTGATTTTCATGAAAATACCCTTCAACATGGAACAAATCACTGTATTTAAAAATAAAACTAAAGCTTTGCTCTTACACAAAAATGTACAGTTCCTGAATACACACAACAGTAATGTGTGCGCAGCTAAGATCTACTTATGTAGTAACACACATTCTCTAACAAACACAATGTTTCACTTTGTGGTAGTTAGCACTTAACCTTTGAGATCATTCAGAAATGGGTTTGTATAATGCATGTATTTTAAAAAAAACAGAACAGTTTATGATCTTGCAGACCAACTTAAAATCATGGCAGTTACATGAGCGCATAATTTACATGTATGTTAAGCTGTGTTTCCAGGACATGCATTTGGTTCATGCAATTCTTTGTCACAATCTACACAGGTTTTGAATGGCCTGTGCAATGACAGCTGCATTTGCAAAGGTAAGATTCTATTACCCTGTTAATCTACCCTGGGCATCAATAAAATCCTCGACCAATGAGTTCAAAATGATACGTTCCATTTGTCTTTCATTTACATGTGCATTCAACAACGGTGTGGAGTATGCAGAAACAATCCACGGGGATTCATGTAGTTGCCAGTCTCAAAAGAGCAATGGGACAGGTGTGAATTGCAAATGTACTTACACGTTCCCTCAAAACACAGAATTAGACTGATAAGATATTTCTGATAAAACTATATGTATTTGATAGAATATTTTGCACACATACATGGATTTGTAAAGATGTTTTCACTCGACAATGACAAAATAAGGTCGTAAGGTGTAGAGTAATGCTGTGTTGCACATTTCTGAAATGTCCAGAAGTAGTCATATTTAATTTCGTGACACAAAGTTGAAACCATTTCTGAAGTGCTATGCTGAAGTCGAAAAAAATTATCTGATACACACTGTTAAAAAGAATTTGAAAAATATTCTGAAGAAACACTCAAGTCAAACATTGTGCAACACATGCACATTTGGAAACATTCCTGAAATGTCCACCTGAAGCAAGACACAACATTAAAACAGATTACAAAAAAATCAAAAGGGACAAAAAATCAAATATTGTGAATAAATGAATGATTAAGGCGTCATGCCACTGGTGTCAAAATATTGCAACAATCTGAAACATTTCTGAAATGTTCAAAAGAAATTGAAACAAATTTTGTGAGATGCACATCTGTTAACATTTTCAAAACATTTGGTTAACATCTCAAAAATGAATTTTTGGGCATGTCCAGTTAGTAACATTTCTAAAACATTCTCAAAAACAAATTTTGTCACACACACACACACATTGTTGGAACATTTCTGAAACATTCATTGGAGTTAAAAGATATTATGAGGGACACCTGTCTGTTTAAAACATTCTTCAGGAGTCAAAACACATTGTGTGACAAACAAACAGTTGGAGACATTTTTGAAACGCACATCTGATGTTGAAAACAAATTCTTACAAGAAAGACAACAAAATAAATACACAACATAAACACAGCATGTTTTCCTTCATCACACATGTACATATGTTCATCTGGTGACCTTAGAAGACAGCATTGATCACAAAACACAGAGATGTGTCATACACATGGACGGCCCACTGATTATCCACACAGTCCTTGTTATCACGTGTTAGCTTTGTGTACGGGATACACGGGTAACAGTCGCTTAAAGCGCGGGATATCCATGATACAGAACTTGGGGGGAACCTTGTTCACCCGCAGGTAAACCAGCTCACACATGCCTCCCCAGTCGATGTCCTGCTGCCTTTGTTGGTTGGTCAGTGCCATGTGGTCGCTGATCTTGATCCCATTACACGATGACGAATGGCGCTGAAGAGGGGGGCGAGCACGAGGCTCAAGTTCGGAGGTGGACCCAGTGTCTGTTTTTGTCGTGCAGCCCTGGACCTGTAATTCACAGAATAAAGACTGAGTGAATGACTGACTGACTGGCTCTTGGTATTTATTTATTTATTTCATGGAAATTTGATGCTGTACTGGCATTACCACTATAGCTACAGAATCGCTTAACCTTGAGGGATCGAATTTGACTTTCTGTCTCTGTCACCGGAACAGAAACGTATTAAAAATGCATGTATCGCTTGAAAATTTATACCCTGCTTTTGAAATATTTTGGCTTTCTATATTTAGACAAATGGACAGGAGAGATCTTGATATTGGTGATGTGATGGTAAACCCTCAGCAGTCTTTCATGTTTGATTTATTTAATTGGAATTTTATGTCAAGGATATATCACTTATATCACAGAAACCAGCATTATGGCAGGAGGAAACCAGGTAAAGCCTGAGAGAAACCCATGACCATCTTCAAGTTGCTTGCAGGCCTTCCCACATACAACAGGGGAAAAAGCCACCATGTGCTGGATCTGAAATCACAGTGACTTCCTTGGTGAGATGCCCCTGAGTCATTGTGCTAAGCTGGCATTTCAAACCTTTGGCCACAGAGGTCCCAGTAGTTGGTATTTTATGAAAATGGAACAGAATATCAGCTAGACAGATTATCATATCAGGTACTGTGGGTGTCCAAACTATACCGTAGTCAAAAACATCAACAAGAGTTTTGCAACTTCAACCTCAAGACACTCTCATTATGATGGAGTTAATACCAAGGAATTCCACTAGGTGTGGTGTTGATGATTGAAACACACAAGACTGCACAATTTCAAACTCTTAATTGAAGCAGTTTTTAAAATAGTGCTGATATACAAAACGTATCACAAAAAGGGACATAACTCTGTAAATTGGTGCATGTAATGCCAAAAAATTCACAGATGAACAGACAACGCCATACTGTAACAGAAGGCCTGTAATACGAACATCAAGATATATCTTTGAATTCTAAAGATATGATCATACTTGTATTTGATTTGATTACTAAACAAAAATTAATACTAAACAAAAATTAATTTATACAATGGCAGTCAGTTTTATCAGGGTTGGTAAATAGACGGCTGGAAGTAAACCACTAGCCAGTCTGCACAACTACTGAACTTTTCCATGAGTTATCCATGTTTTATTGAAAATGGCTAAAAACTCACACATGATCTGTAATGTGTCATGGGCCATGTATCAAGTTTCAATTTAAACCCCACGACTGCTCTTGACCCATAGGTTTACATGTTCATTCATGGTTATTGCATCTATCAGAAATGAGTCAGAAGAGCTATTTTGGTGCTAAAACCTTTGGGTTTTAAAAGCAAGGTGAAATGATAAAAATTGTGACAGTCTGAATTGCTTTCCTGAAATGTCACAAAATCCCAGTGTATTAAAGCATCATTGTAAATTTTTCTGAGAACATGGAAACGAAATTTTTCTGTCCTTTCCACTTTGACTCACTGATGCAATGTCACACACGAACTCATGACGTCACCAGTCACTGACGTGTATCCACAAATGAGGCGGCCCTTTCATAAGCTCATATATGGAATCATATATGGAATATTACCACAATCCACGTGGAAAAATTTACGAATGCAGTCTTGAGTAATCTTTTTGTGTAATCTTTTGTTTTGTGGGTTAAATTGTGTTATTCGTTTATAATCCTTTGGAACCATATTGTCAGGTTTGGTCTGAAGGATTTCTTTCATATCAAATTAATATTTTTTCAATCAATCACTTAGTAGACATTCTTGGGACACATTTGAGGGTTTGAGAACAAATCTTAATCTGCTTATAACAAGACCAATGTTTACCTGAACACTGAGTTTCTTATAGCGTTCCGGGTTGAGGAGGTTTGACCTATACCAGTTGTACAGTTCTGACTTGGAGATCTTGGACACAGCTTCAATCTGAGGAAAAAAAATGTAAAAGATGAGCTGTTATGTAGGCTACCATTTTCATATAAACTGTTATAAACCTCAGACTTTTGAGATTTTCAATCCGCAGGGAAGGGACACAAAAATGAGCTGTTCCGCCCTCACATAAACTAATACTAGTATACACCTAAGACACTGAGATCTTGGACATGGCTTCAATCTGTGGGACAGGACATAAAAAGGCTAAAACTGTCACATAAACTGATATACACCTCTGATTTAGAGATCTATGACTGTTTTAATCTGTGGGAAAGGACATGAAAATGCTGAGTTGTTGTGTATGCTACCACTTTCACATTAACTGTGATACACCTTAGATTCTGAAATCTTGGAATTTGCTTCAATCTTTTTGAAAAGGCATAAAAAATTTGAGTAGTTGGGTAGGCCATGAAGACCCCCTTAGTGTTATAATTGTTACATTATGAGATTTTATTACACTAAAGGCATCTACAGGCTATCATTGTCACATAAACTGTTATTGTGAGATCTGAAACACTGCTTCAATCTGCTGGAAAAGACATTCAAACAATTCCTTGTTGTGTACGCTACTATTGTCACACAAACTGTTATACACCTCAGACGAGATCTTGGACTCGGCTTCAATCTTTTTGAAAAGACGTAGCAAATGCCATGGGTCCTATGGTTATAATTCTGGCGCAGATGGACAAAATGGCATAAAACTCAAACTTGATCAAACATGAAGGTCTGTGCCAAGTTTCAATTCAATAGGCAACAATAATTTTGTAGAAAATGGTTTAAACCATCCAAACCTTGAGTTAGCTTGAAGATCACATTTCCAATACAATTCAATACAATGAGTGGTTTTGAAGAAAAAAGTCTTGATTTCTGACAGACTGACAAACAAACGGACTAACAGGCGGGATGTAACCTATAGCCTCTTTCTGTTTTCTACGAGAATTTTCAGCCTTACATAATCCCTTACACCAACCTCTTTCTCCATTCGATCAAAAACATAATTTTGAGTGATGATCTCATTCCAGTATTTGTCTGCCTCTTCCAACAGATTTGTCTCTTCTTTCTTCTTCAGGCCCACCAATGCTGTTACCTAAAGCAAAATACAGTGACATCTGTTGGAATATCATATTCTCTGTCATCTCAATTGTGGGTGAATGTACATCATCAGGGCCACATGTAGAAAATAATTTAAGCTTCTGATCCCAAACTGTAGTGGAGTGAAGTGACATCACGAGGCCGTGCACAGCTCCCCCCACGACACACACACGCACACGGCCACTGAGCAATGAGCCTGGGAGGGGTTTCCCCCTGCCCGGAGGGAGAACCAAATCAAAATGGAGCTTTTTCTCAGAGCTTTTCAGCAGATTAAATGTGTAAATATCACTTTCAATCAGTGATAGAATAAAGCCAGTTTTTTATCAATAAAAGTAAGAAAATAGAAAGTAACCTTTCATTAAAACACAGACTGCACACATATTTGACCCTTTTAAGCTTTTATTCACCCCTTAAGTTGGGTACAAGAGCGATGGAAGTCCAGAATCAATGATGTTGAAACAGTAAGAAAAACAGAAGAAAATATTAGGCCTCAGAACATAAGCCATCACAGTCTGCGACTTTTTAGAGTGACAGATGGCTGTCTGATATGCCATTGTCATCTCTAAATCTGTCAATGATCCACTCCAGATTCCTGTCTGTCAGATTTTCACCATTTAGACACATTCTCACCAACTTGTCCAAGTACCAGGGAGCAGGCTGGCCTGGAGATGTAGTGGTATTCGTTCCTTCACTGGAATTGCCCTTTTATGGAACGGATGTATCAGTAGTTTTACTTTTGCTGGTGGTAACATTGACAGTGATCGAATCATCTGAGCCCGAGACTGTGGGGATAGTTGTGGAACTAGAAATTGTATGAGTTTTCGAAAAATATAACACAACAGATTGGCAGATCGTTGCAGTCCTTTGTGAGCTCGTTTTTTGCCATTCGGCCAATGTGTAAGTAAGTCCTGGCCAGCATATTATGGGATCTTCTGTTCGTACCTGGCTGTCCTCTGGACCGTTTCATTTTACATCGATTATGTTTGTCTCCATGCGCTCGATAAACTAACTAAAGAAACTGCTAGATGGCGTATCACACGTCACAAGCCGAATGCTGCAGATCATTGCTGACTGTGGTCAGGGTGTCTCTGGTGATTTTTTTCTCCAAATTCATGATACTCCGTTCGATTTAATGTACTACACTGTAAATACAGCTCGGTTAGTTTGGGTGCCGGACAGTTCAGGTGCCCAAACATTTTCCGGAATTAAAACAGCTCTAGATATGGCCCTGATGACACAATATTCATTTCTTTGATTCCTGGTTTAACCGTACTCGTCACTGTATGCCTGCAAGAAAGGTGCCTGACATTTGTTGAAAACACCCCTTTGGTGAAAGTGGTATGCTCCAAGGGACCTTTCTCCAGTAATAAATGACATGGACAACATGGTTATACCACTTTGTCCACAGGGGTGTTTCCAAAAATGTCAGGCACCTATTTGCAGGTTTGCACAATATGGCTGAAATATTGCCAAATGCCACAATCACTCATTCGACAGGTGTTTTTCAACAAACAAATTTTTTGCGATGATGGAAATGGCAGAAATGCCACGTACATTTGACAAGTAACTGACACACTTTCACACATACAACACACATTTCCCGCACAGTACAAGCTGAAGATGTATGTCACGTCAGACAGAAAGCAAGTCATCCTGAAATGAACTTCACCTTTTCCTGGGCCGCATATTTCTTTAGGGCCTTGAGGTGGCAATGGTGAGAAGTAAGACCTTAAATCATTGCTGCCTCAAAAATCAATTGCAGAACAATGTCTACCATGCTACAATGTATCAGTTTCTACTGTAACGTCATTTGGTCTTTTTTCGTGTGACATAATTTACCAAAACATAGGCGTAGGAAAAAAAAATTTCATAAAAAGTTGTTTAGAGCAGAAAATTGAGAATTGCGAACTTTAAAAGATCCTGCAGTAAAGGGGTGTCTCCCTCCCAAACAGAGAGAGAAAGATGATCTGTAAATAAATGTCAACAAAGGTTGCCTAAAATTTTTCACAAGTCATATAATGCAGGAGGACTTATTTTTATCTCCAATGTCTGAAGAAACTCGAAACTTCCCTATTCTGGTGTATTAAAAAATGAATCTATGGGAATCTGTTTAGATTCTGGTCAAAAAAAAAGGAGAAAATGTAGACACAACCCAATGAATAACTCAATTCAAATTGTCAAGTCCAAAAATTTATGTACTTACCTGGGCCTTGAACTCCTTCTGTGTCATGCTGTTCAGGGTGCGTCCATAGTCATGGACAAAACTGATCATTTTCTCATCAACTTGATTCAAGCTAAATAAAACATGGAAAATTAATGCACATAATTTTTGTCTTTCAGATAGAGGAAATACTTATTTTCTGAGTGATTTTGGTAATTTCCCCACAAATGTCATTCCTATGTCAGTATTCATGTTTACAGGACTTTAGAAATAACAGTGTACTAGTGTTCTATGAATTCTATCACTAGGTCAGGTTACAATCAAATTCAGACAATTTATACTTTGTGCAAAATACACAAAGCTTCTAAACAGCTAATGATTTTTGTAAAATACATGATTACCTAAATTTGGTACTCTGTGTTTCCACATTCAGAGAAAATCCTAGAATGCCATTGGTCAAGTGAGAGGCACACCAGACAGAGTACCCCAGCTGCTCTCTGGTCCTCAGGATGTCAAAACATGGCTCCTCCATGCACGACTGCACAAAAAATCAACAAATCATTTCTATCATATATCAATAATTACACAATTCATGTTAACTGCTTTAAAACTATGGATGGTTGTGGGTTTCCCCTGGGCTCTGCCCAGTTCCACCCACCATAAAGCTGGCCACTGTCGTATGAGGGAAATAATCTTGAGTCTGGCGTAGCACTCCAATCAAGTAATTAAATAAATAAATCAATGATCTTATTGACACATGTAAGTCTCCCGACATCATATGGAACTATTTCTACTTCCCGGTATGATTTTCCTTTCTTTAAAATTTATATGGAGGTATATTTGAATGACATTGGACTGGATGAAAATCAGAGAGATTTAGGGGACTGGATGAAAACCTGACAGACTGGATGAAAACAGAAGATGTAAGAGACTGTACCAAAACCAGAGAGATGTAAGAGATTGGATGAAAACCAGAAAGACTTGATGAAAACCAGAGATTTAATGGAATAAATGAAAGCCAGTGTGATTTTAAAACAGAGACATATAAGAGACGGAGTCCAACTTACACTGATGAGGTCACACATGCAGGAGGCTTTGATGGACGTGGGTTCAAGCTGATAGTAATGGGTGACTGATGAGTTCACGTCTTCCTTGTTGAAATTCTTCACTCGACAGTAGTAGAAGTTACCGCGGGGTAACTGGACACATCGAATCTGGAGACACAGATACATCATTCAGTCATCCTGTAATTCTTCAACCTTTCTGCATGTTTGCAAAGCATTTTTTAGGTATATTCTGAAGCCATTATTCTGTATTGACTGATAAAATTAAACTGGCCAATCCAACCAACTCCAAAATCAAATTAGAAATGTGCATAAATTTCCCTAAGAGTTGCTCTTTCATATGCAAAAAGGTTGAGGAATTAGGGTACCAAATTATTCTTATCAATAGGATCCACAAATCCCACCATACAATCAAAACATCTGCCTGCATATAATTTGGCTAAAAACTTAAACAGATACATTTTTAATGGTCCTTTCACTCACCATAACTTCATTTTTGTTGTGTCTGTCCGTTTTATGAGAATTTTCTAGATCATGAGGTATTTCATTAAAGGACACAAAACATAAAAACAGTAGGTAATAGAAAAATATAATAGTAAGCATAGAAAGACCATTAAAAATTGTATCTCAAAATACTTACATGTATCTGAAAATACATTGCTTTTTAGACTGTTTTTTCACTGGCTTAAATGCACTCAAATGTTTATAAAGTGTCATTCATGGATTATAATGATAAGATAGGTCACCATTCACATCACACCAACTCTTCCCTGGCTCTGAGATATTTAAATGTTAGTCTCACTTTCTTTCTGCACAGGCACACAAAAAAATCATACTCAGACCTGATGATCAAGGTATTTAAAAAAAGTTACTTCAACATCATTGGTGACACACTTAATCATTATCAATATGGTCCATATTCCACAAATCTGAATGCATCTAATTTGGGTGAAAAAAATAAAAAAATTAATAATATAAAAAAGTAAATATGTTTACAGAGAAAGTTTTTAAAGCTCTGTTTACATATGCATACTTCATTTTTTTCATTTTCTTTGCCTTTAACTACACCAGTGCCTGAACAGTTCAACCAGGAGAGTATCATCCCAGACACATTTCCCCTTACCTCAGGTCTGGCATTCCTGGGCAAAACTGCACACTGTAGCTTGCTGCACAAGTACTTCTCTATCCTCAGTGCTTCCTGAAAATGAGAGTTCCAGTGTACAGATGAGAAATATACTCATTCACTTATTTCACTGGTGTTTAACGTTGTACTCAAGCATTTCTAACTAAGACAATGGCGGATGTATCATTCATCTCCTACCTGACAAAACTCTTGTACATGCAGTAGAACAAGCCAAACCTGGAACTGAACGTATGACCTCAATGTTTAGGGTTACAGTGAGAACTAAGCCAACAAGGTGCCAAAGGTTAGAGAAGAGAGTAAAAGAAAACAAAGCCCTCAAACAATGCTGGCCAAAAAAAATAATAGAATTTTAAAGGTTTTCTGCTAATGGTATTTGTAATGATATCTTTTTACGATTTTCATATAAGCATAACCATGTCCATCTACAGGTTGCTGACAGACCTTCCCTCAGACAGCAAGCCAGTATGAGCTGTCCTAGGGCAATATGATATTTTTAACCTCTGGAGGGCATACATTTGACCAGGATGGTTGAGCACTCACCTCCGAGGTCATATTGCCAATGACGAGTCCCTCAACGAACAGCTTTGTTTTGAACTCCTCCACGAAGGACATGAGCATGTCCCGAGTGATCTGGTTCACAAATGACCGCTTGTCCACTGCTGACCAATGCGTCTGCTGAATGATGGACACTCGCAAGTCTCTGAAACATGAAGTAAAAAGTGGGCTGTGTGAATGTTCTTTTTTTTTTGGTGGTTTATAAAAAAAATTGAAATCCCTCCCCAAAACATTGTGTATCTGGTTTCACTAACATAGCATACACCATGGCCTTATCAGAATTCCAAATTGAAAGTTGATTTATAGTGACCATTCAACAAAACGGCTATGGCCTTTTAGGTCTGTATCCAGCCCTCTTCCAAAATAACTATTGTTATATTATTTGTTGTCTTTTCTTAATAGGTATTGTTATTTTCAGTAAATACACGGCAAGAGATCAATGGTCAATTCCACTTGGGTCTGAGTTGAACAGGACAAGGTAACTCATTTTATACAATAAGCCTGAATGAGAGAACTCACAAGACATTTAAAGTTTGAACAAGAGAACTTACATGACAAGCCTGAACAAGAGAACTCACGTGACAAGTCTGGCAGGTTTGATGAAATGATTGTAATAATCCCTGCCTGCTTTGTCTTTGATGGCGTCAAACATTTCCTGACTGACATCAAACTCCACCATGTGGTCCACAATCAGCTCAAACAATCTCTGAAAAATCAGTAGTACACATCACATCAATATTTCATTTTGCCAGCTGAGACAATAAAGGTAGACTGGCCCAAGTCAGTCAGCCAAGTTCATAGATTTCGTAGAAGTTAAAATTTTAAAAACTGAAAATTGGCTAAAAGTTAGTTTTCAATATTGCAATGTGAACAGGGACAGTGTCTTGCATGTCCATGTCTATGAGATTTGTCAGAAATTACAATTACAAACTCAACCTGAAATGTAATTCTATGAGAGAGGTTAGAAATAAGTCACAAGAGAGTTGCAACTTGCTCACCGCTAACTTGTGGTTGAAGCCTCCCACCCTTATGGCCATTCCTGTTTCCAAGCCTTTCAGCTCATACCTGGAAAAGGATGAACAGCTTAAATCTTCAACAATGTTTAAAAAAAAAAGAACAAATCAAATGAAAAAAAATTAAATTCAACAGGGAAAAAATGACCACTCAACAGGTGAAACGGAAGATCAATTTCAGTGCCTTTTTTATCAGATGGTGACGTGGATACAGAATTACATGGCAGAAAAGAGTGTAAGATTTATAGGTGTCGAAATGAAAGATTGGTTATTTTCACTTGTAAATCATAGCGATTCCAGTTTGTATATTTGCAGAGCATGACAACTGGAAGCGACAACACCCCTGTAAGTTGTGAAGTTTGTTGTGCGTAATTGCAACACCCCCAATCCTATGCTAGGCTGATTGCCATACCATTGCACTGTGACACAGCAGCCTCAACTGTATCTCAAGAAACAAAGTGCATGTTACAATACAATATGCATGCTGCACGTCATATGTTACTTTGTTTTTCTCACCAGAGTTGAGCCAAGTCAGCTGGATAAGCAACCTCAGTCAGGTTCTGCTTTAACAACCTCAGGAACAAATCAAACAGCACCATCCTACAACAAGGGATAAATTCACCTTGTAAACATGTTGTACCTGCCTTTATATTAAATACTACCCTATACAAGGGACTAGATTCACAGGGGAAAAATGCTATAGACTCCTTCCTATTGAACGCTGTCCTACAACAAGGGATAAATTCACATCACAAACAAACTGTACACTCTTTCATATCAAATATCATCTTGTAATGGAATAAATTCACATTAAACATACACTGTACAATCCCTCATACCAAAACACTATCCTACAACTGGGGATAAATTTACATCGTAAAGATATTGTACACTCCCTCATATCAAATACCACACAACAACAAGGGATAAATTAACATCGTAAACATATTGTACACTCCTTCATATCAAATATACTATAAATGGGGGTACATTCACATCATAAACACATTGTACATTTTTCCATAACAAGCATCTCCATTAAAAATTTGCATACTTCTACTCTTGATGAACAATACAACTCATTCTGTGGAAAAAAATACACAAAAAAGAAACACAAAAGAAAGTAATCTAATGATTAACTTACGTTTGGGGAGTTTGGTTAGCTAGTGGTGTGATCAAATGGAAGAATATATAGGCTGAAAACAATAAATTGAAGTATAAAATTTAAGTCTTACTTGAAAACATAAACTAACGAAAATTTACAAAATGATAAAAAGTTAAGTAACGGGGACCTGTCAAATGCCCAGCAGCAGGACCTTGACATCATTTTATTTTGGTCAAAAGTTCCTTTCCTGGCCCATCATAATGATGTCACATCAAAAAGAGGCCCATTACAATAGAAACTGATATGTAGATACTGATATGACATTGTAGACATTGCGTTTCAATCAGTTTTGGACATAACAATGGTTCAAGGTCCTGTTTGACACTAGCGCCACCTCAGGGGTCAAAACATCTGTCACCTTCCGACTGATTGGTTTCCTGTCAGTAACGTCTTTCAGAAAATGTGTGATGTCCAGAAAATCCTAGCTGAACTACAGCAGCCATGCTAGATTGTGTAGATGGACAAAAATCAATCCCATCTTAATGGGCTGAAAACTCTTCAACATAATTTGTTCTCAAGATCCCATGTAAAAGAAGTATGAATGTGTAGTACTGAAATCATTTCCTAAGAAATTTCTGAAATGATCAGGAATGTGTTTTCAACTGATTTCGTATCATATACTCTGGCAACCCCAGATGTAACACAAGTGAATGAAAATTCTACATGTCTTGAACTGAGACTTTAATAAGTGAAAATATTTCTTGATTTGATTTTTTGATTTCATGTACTCACTAATGAATACTCACTAATGACAGAACAACTTATGGGCAATAGACATTCACGACATGGAACAAGGCAGTAAATACAGGGCTTTTTCTAGCTATTTTCTTTTTAGTAAATTCATATTGAACAAATCAGAAAGCTCAATATTTTTCGTCAAAATGTATCGAAAACTCAATTTATTTCATGAAAACTTAATACAAAATTTATCTAAAACTCATTTTTCCAATATTTCTCATTGGTGGTTACCAGGATGGGAAAGTGGCTAGAAAAACCCCTGGAATAATTACACATCTTTTCAGCTTGATTTTACCTTTTGGCACACTGAATTTGTTGTTAGGCTTGTACCACAGGCGGCCTTGCTCACTGTCAAGAATCAGGAGAGGTTTCTGAAAAACGTAACATACATATGTGTACCAATCCAGTAAGTCTATGTTATTACTTACCACACACAGGCTCTACAGTTTCCTCCACTGATAAACTTGACTGCTGCCATATAAGTCAAAAATCTGTGAATTAGGCATTAAAGAACAATCAAATGTGTGAAAGTTCACATGAATTTCACAAGCATGCAGTTTCGGAAACAAATAAGGCCTTTAAGTAACATTTCTGATGCCAACACTCCACAAAAATCTCATGAATGGGTTTTCACATGCTGAAATATTTTTTTTCATGAATTCTATGTCTTTTATTCCATTACTTTCACTTTTAAAAGTATCAGTAGACATATAAATATGGTGGGTACAAACATGGATATGCCCTTCTTTGTCATTTATACGTACTGTACATGTATATGCTGTAAGTTACCATCACAAGATGTAGGACAGATCTTGATCTATCCCATTACTTAATACATCAGAATTAGTCAGACAACAGTTATCACCATGATGACATGAGATTTGGTCCAGAAATGTACATGACTTTACGCCAAAATACACCTAAGGCCATAACAATGATATATGTATTTAAAAATATGTTTGTTGGATGTAACAGAACCAGCCATTCAGAGAACAGCACTACACTAGAAGGTTTCTTTTTAGTTTTGTCCCACTATTATGTCATTTAGAATTGCTATCAGCTAGAACTAAAAGAAAAACTTGTGGCATTTTTCAATGACGGCCAAAGTATGGGTAGAGCAGCTCAGATATATATATCCTCTCTTGGCTACAATGACACTGACATTTACCTCTTTCATATGCACATCCTTATTTACTTTCAACAGCTGAAAATCTGTGGCTGAAAAATGATAAAACTCTTGTGTGTATATCATCATAAATTTACACTGTAGCAGGTTAAATGAACTATTAAATTTAAACCCCAACACTTGATGAGTCAAAGGATAACATTAGTTCTTACAGTTTACACAAGAAACCCAGACACTGCACCATTTTCTTGAAACATTGCAAGTTGTTGCTGTCTTCTAAAAGTTACCAAATGTACACATGTAACAGGGAGGAGATTCTCATGGATGTACACCTGCTATTTCATTTAAAGATTATGTTTTGATGTAAAACCTACTATTGTTACCAAGTCAATGTTAGAACAGATTAGAAAATATACATGTAAGTTGTATACCCACAAGAATCGCTTCTGTTATTTTACTCCCAACTTATAAATGACACGAAAAGATTTAATTATCAATTATAACAGACCTTATTTTACATGTCATGTAACACGAGATAGTATGAGATATATATATGACTAAGATGAGCTGAAGGTACAACACCTAACCAATAAATAAATTATTTGGTGGTTCTTCTAAAGCGTTCATAGGGAAATTAAATCAAAGTTTCAAATTACACAAGTTGACAGGTACAGTAAAATCAATGGTACGAAACACCAAACATAAAATGTTACACGTACATGCAAACCTTTACGCTGCAGTGTACATATAGCAACAGTTTCTGTCATTCAACTCACCTCTGCGCAAGTAAATACTGAACCACACATACACTCCTTCTAAGCTGACAGTCATGTGATAGACTCATCGTATTTGGGGAAGGTCTGCCAGCAACCTGTGGATGGTTGTAGGTTTTCTCCGGGCTCTGTTCGCTTTTGTTCCACCATACTGCTGACTGCCGTCGTATAAGTGAAACATTCTTGAGTATGACTTAAACACCAATAAATAAATAAATATATAAATACCTATGAACTCATTTCTGAATGGTAAATGCAGCTGTGGATTGTCCACTGGATCTATAAAGACAAGCAGAAAAATTAAGATAAGCACTGTGACCAAGTTAGTCAAAACAGCCAAAGAGCATACTTAGATTTCTCGATGTGACATTATGACAACAAAGTGATCTTCCTTTGTGACCCTATATGACACAGTTTAACATTGGCTGGTATATAAAAGATTACAAAAGTTATGAAAAACGATGAAATAAAACTTCTGAAATTAGTTCCCCCATGATGCTGGATATGATTTTAGGAAAACAAAATTCTGACAGTACATATCCTTCTGAGCTCCATACCAGTCCCAAGCTTCCATTAGGCTTAGCATAATCATTTCCAAAAACTGATGGAAAATACACATAAATTACATAATATGGGGTTATAATTAGAGATCTTAAATATGCATCAAAACAGAATTTTATTCACTGTACTTACTGTTCCAGGACCTGAGCCAATAAGGATTTATGTCTGAAAAGTAAATCAAAAACACTTAGATTAACATATCTTACCACATGTAGCATGGCTTTTATTTAAAAACAAAGTTGTCTTTTGAACCTTTTCTACGAAAGAATTATTTCAAGCTGAACATATGATATCCTCATGCAAGCAGACACAAGTCTTGAAGGCTACTTCAGTTGTGAAAGAAGCTGGTGAGGGTTTTTGAAGGAACTAGATATGTGTACATGCATGAAGAAATTGCTACGAAACAGAATTGGCACTATGGTTCCAAATGAATGCATAAAGGATTAAGGTTTAGCACACACTGGCAGTCGTCTTTCCACATGAGATTGAAAATGTTCAAAACCAGAACAGGACACAAACCAAAAGCAGTTTTAAAAATTACATTTAAAATATTTTTTTTTGTACAATAATGTTACAAATATCATTAAATATAGTTCTCACCAAAGTAACATTAAAAATATCTTTTAGATATTTAACCAAAGCCCTGCCAGCAATGCTCTCAAACAACTGTTGAATGGAACACAGTTTGGGGAACCATAGTTAAAAACAACATTATGTTATGTTTTTCCTAGTGTGGACTTATTCTGTTCACTGGACCAACACTTGAGACTTCTAAGTTAGTTGTCTTTTATACCTGAAACCATTCAGGGGCAAACACTCTTGTCCTTCCAGCATATGTTAAATGGTGCTATTCAACACAACTCCTTTTGAACCATGGTGCTAGCTCTGTTCCATGGGATATCCTTCCTACAATTTCAATATTTCCACCTTGTTTCTCTTGGAACTGGGGCAGCACTTTAGAATTCCCTTTCCATCCAAATGCAGCACACAGCTCATACAGGCCTCTTACCGTTAACACTGTATTTTGTCTTGTACCACTTCTCTGTCCTGTTGCAAAGGTCCTTGTCCTCGAAAGATTTGGACAGGATCATTATGTTTGCACTATGTGGCGTCATTTCTTCAAGGCAATCTGTTATGGTCTGTTAAAGACAAAAAAAAAATCACACATACAAGTTTGATACACTGACAACATCAGCTTTAGTACTCCTTTCGGAGAGGGTAAACAATAACGTTAAAAAAATCCCTATATACACATATAGTATATTTATGTGAGTTCCAAAGTGCTGTAAATAAATGATTCTTAATGGCCAAGTAAGTGTCAGAGGAAAAACAGAGGTGGTCAAAGTTCGAATTCCATAGCTAAGTAGTCCATTTAGGGACAGAAGCAGGTCTACTATACCCAACGTCCATACCTGTAGTTCAGTAGTAAGTGATATCATAAGTGTTTAGAGGTGAAACAAGGCTCCTACTTCAGCAGCAATTAGTGATTCTTCGTTATTCTTAGTGATTCCAAAGATCATAGTTCAATAGTAAGTGATTCCAGAAGTGTTTAGGGGTGAAACATATGCCCTCATCCAAAGATCATAGTTCAGCAGTAAGCGATTCCAAAAGCGTTTAGGGGTGAAACAGATGTACTCATCGTAGTTCATAGTTCCACAATAAGTGATTCCACAAGTTTTAAGGGGTGAAACAGATGTACTTACCCATGGTTCATAGTTCAGCAGTAAGTGACTCCCACAGAGGTAGAGCTTAGGCGGGTAGAGCTGCATTTCTGCACACAGATCTTCAACATTATCAGTGGGGTCACACTGAAATAATGATATGACATCAAACTCAAGCTGAATTGACATAATCACTCCACTACCTCTTGAAATTCATACTTGGGCTACACACCACTATTTGCAGTGAACAAATTTTAACAATAAATAGAAATAAAAACTTTGGCTTTGATAAATGTGATTTTAGCATCCCTGGTACATGTACATATAATAAATAAAATTTCAGATCATAAACATTACATTGGTCCTCAGAGCACACTGCACAAGCCAGACTGAAATAGTCAGTATGCATAACCTAGCACTCAGCCATTAGTGTGTCAGTTTGGGTTCATGAATTGGCAATTAAACACTGAATTCATCTGACTGTTGTTTAAAAGAAAAGACAACAAAAAACATAACCAAAGTTATTTCAGAAGAGGGGTCCACACAGACCTAAACGGGCATAGGCATATTTTTATAACATGCTTGATAACAGTATAAATCACCTTTTAATCTGGAATTCTTACAAGGCCATAGGATCTGCCTTTTAGGAGAAACTGGAAACACAATGTCGCGTCATCGGTATCCTATGCTCTTCAAAGTTTGGGGCAAGACACTCTTTTGTGTCTATAGTACGGTTTATTATTACAATCGAAGGACATGCTTTGTGGCATCCTGCTTGTGACCACGGGGAATAACCCCAGACGTATTCCACTACCACTTTCTCATTGAAAATGACTTTAATGTATATCACAACTGTCTCATAATCACAAGGAAAGCCACTGATTTAACACTACTTTAATACTGCAAAATTGTGCACTAAGTACTGTTGACATTACGGGGGAAACAGATGTCTTCTCAGGTAGTAGAAATATCTTGCCCTTGCTTGGTTAAAATTGAGAGTATGCCGGCCCATTCAATTTTCCCCATGTGGGCGTTTTTGCTTATTTTGAATTGCGATATCACGGTTATCATAGATCACCAAAATAAAAACTGATGTTTTCTGAACTATGAATAGGATTCTTTATCAATACATATATACATTTGGTGTAGTGTTGTCTTTTCTCTTAGTGCAATACTCAGTTAATGTATATATTTATTTGATTATTATCTGACACCACACTGAAGAATTTTTGCTTTACTGACAATACTTTACAGTAAGATGTGACATACGGATATTCACACCATACTGGTGGAAGGCAGTCACCAGACCCTTGTTGACAAAACCTCACGAAAACAGTGAGAGCTGAAAAATCTACAAATTTCCTGACCATGGCGTGATTGAATCCACGGCTTATAAGTCCTAACAATTGAAAGACCAGCATCTTAACCACTCAGCCATCACCTGCAGTATGAACACTGAAAAAAATGTTTTCTACTCACCAAGGATCTCTGACAGGAAAAGGAAGCATTGCATGGTGTGTTTATGAAGTGTTGCCCACTGTTACCACATGTCAAGTGCATCCTTTATCTGGTTTTATGAGTGTGCATGTGGATTTATTCTGCTGGCCCACACACAAGAACCACTGGCATGCTAGTGGCTCTCTGTTAACTGCCTGCAGTGAGCCTCTGTTTTGCTTTGTAACATACTGCAGATAATTTATTTGCTGGATACTGGAATGTATACTTACTTCTTCCTGCCATATGAAATCAATTTCATCCACCCTTTTGATTTCATCAAAGACTTGCTTTTGGGGTCCTGCCCTTTTCAACATGGCCACATATTGGAATACACAGGTTAAAACCTAAAGAAAAATGAACGTTTTCACAGCAGACAAATTATACTTCAGAGGAATATGTCAAAAGTAATATGAAAACTAAGCAGTAATATATACATGAAAATTCATTCACAGCTTCTTTTCAAATCCAATATCTTGAAAACTTTAAACTGTACTGACTAAATTAAAAAAATAATGAGCTCCTCAAACATGTCAAATGAAAGACAACAGAGAACTGTGAGCAGAAATATGTTAAATTATTTTTTAACATTTTCTAAACCAGCAGTTGTTTCTTGCTGTGGTTTCATGAGATAGTAGTTAATTACTTTGATATAGATGACAAGCCATAGTTTGTGCCTCTGGGCATTTAAACATACTCTACATACTGTATCTTTTCAAATACCTCATAATAGTTGGCCAACCCCTCATCTGTCAGAGATATGGTGACAGAGAACATGGCTGTAGCTGTGTTGTGTTCGAACCCATATTCCCCTGTCCCTGCATACAGACCTAATGCCCAACATCTGAAAAATAAGTGTCAAGACCAAAGTTATAGCAAAGGATTGCTATGGTTGCCTCCCTTATAGGGTGCTCTACAGTACAGAAGAACAGGAAAGCATTATACTGACACTCTCAGATTGTCAGAGTATAAACATAGCTTGAACCTGTGTGGTCACAAAGGCCTATATCATTCTCTTGTCAAACACAAACTGGCAGATATTTAAACAAACGAACCACTTTTAAATGAAGTATGCTTCACGTAAAAGGCCATTCCAGGCAATTTCCATACATGGTCTTCATTACTTTTTTTTACACATTTTTTTACAGTGAATAAAATGCAAATGAAGGCTGAGGATCTACAGTGGATTTCTAGGACCACGCTGACACATCTAAAGCAGAGTGAGGTCAATGTCACAGATTCTTTTTAGCTGCTAAACATCCTCTGATTGCATCCTCTTTCTTCCTTCTTCATGAATACTGGTGTAGTACAACATCTGTGTTTAATGTGGAAACATTATGGAAACATTTAAAGCATACTTAAAGGCCAAACAGAATTGGTGACTCAGCCTGTTCAAAATGTCTGAAAACTCCATGATAAAATCAGATTGTTTTTTGCATTGTATTCACTGTTAAAAGGGTAAGAAAAATGATGTAAAGCATCTTTGGACCATGCAGGGAATGGCCTTTCAGATAACGTGTGCTTCACTTGAATATGGTCTTTTCCCTTACATACTCTAACCATATATTTACAAAAAACAAAGAGTGTAATGTAGCTAAGTGCATAAAGTTTTCCCCAACTCCTGATCATACGTGTGGAAATGAAACAAGTTCAATCCTGGCCTTGGATGTGGGAATTTGTAGATCTCTCGCTCGGACTGTTTGTAGGGCCCTGGGTGACTTATGACACTTGTGTGGTCATTTGCACAGCCTTTATTACATGTACACTGCATGGAGACCACTTGTATTTCACCAATATGACCTGCAATTCTGTCATGTCTGCACGTCACACCTGTTTCAACCACCTTCATATAAGTGAAAAAGTCTTGAGTATGACATTAAAGTGCCACTCTGGTCAGAACACAAATTGCATTGATATATTACAATGATATGAAAGAAATCCAACAGCGTAAGCCTAACACCATGTTTCAAAAGGATTTTGATGAGTAACACTATTTAACCCATGTAACTGAAGGTTCCTTGAAAAACAAAATCTTCGGCTGTGTCCGTAAAAGTTTCCTGATGTGACATGATAATATTCACTGTGTGATGTCAAATCAGGCAGATGTGACGTAGAGTAAGGCATTTATGCTGTGATGAGATCATGAGCGTTCGAAAGGGCAGCACCATTTATGGATACACGTCAGTGATTGACGACGTCATGTGTTCGTGGGTAACGTCACACCTGGCATAGTGGAAGAGACAGAAATGTTTTGTTTCTGTATAGTCTGACGAAACCTACAATATCGGTTTTGATACCCTGCAATATTTTCACAATTCATGAAAGCAATTCAGAACATCCCAGTCTTTATCAATTCGCCTTGCTTTTAAGATACAGATGTTTTGACACCAAAGCAGCTCATTAAGCAATAATCAATACATCCATGAACATAATATTTAACCAGTATTTAGCCAGAGAGAGTTTCTAAACAACAATTTGACATGTATATACAAACAGAAATCTTACTTTTTCTTCAAGAAAGACAGAATACTTCCTTCTCCTTCATGTCCAATTAAAAATGACAAATATCCAAGTGGTTTTGATCTGAAACACAGGAAATCATGTGATTATATATCTCTGAATACATGCTACATGTAAACACATCATAAAGTGTGTGGAAGGATGTGTGGTAACTAAGGTATATTTGGCAGCCATCTGATGATATAAGCTGTTGAACACGTTACATAATGAAAAGAATATCTAAATATTTGACTATATTAAGTATTTGTTTAAAAACATGCACGAAGCCAATCTTAATGAATAAGACGGCCCCTGAATTACTACCTTCCACTGTGGAACATTCCATATGAAGAGTACAAAGTAAAGAACAATGTTGAAAACTTACCTGAAGTTGTCCAGTTGTGAAGGCAGTGACCATGTAATTTCTATTTGATTTATATTTTTCACTGGAATAACTGGGGAAGAAAAATAACAATAATACAGGTAATTTTATCCATCAAGGGTAACTCAAGATGGTTTATGATGAAATTTTCTTTCTTTTAGTTTTCATATACTAGTACACATATGCAGAGAAAAAGAAGCAACTTGGTCATTCACTATGGTCATGGTGTGCCTCATAAAGCTACTAAATATATTACACTAAAATATGGGGATTCTATGTAACAATGAAATAAAGATTACGTGACCTTCATAGCTTAGGTGTTTACTAAAAGCTTACTTTTTGACTTACGTTGAAGAGATAATATAAATATATATCCAACATCAAACAATATAGTGAAGAGTGATAGCACAAAATCAACTTAAACTTCTGTAATTATAAGAAGCAGTTATCATTATTACTATAATTTCACCTGTGACAAAGTCGACCGTTTTGCCATATTCAGAGCGTTCTATTGAGTGCAGTAAGGTGTTCTTATGTTAGTTTGAAATATAGGATGATGTCCTACAAATTGAGGTTTCAGCACAAAAAGTAAATATCTTATTTGCCTCTTAAAATGCACCTTTCTTAGGCAAAAGTCTACATGTATAATCATATTAGTATACCTTTTAGCAAAATTTATTCAAATATTAAACATACTAGACATTAAAAGGAATGCACATCTGTAAAAGCACATGTATAAATGATTCTTGTCAAGTTCTATTATGCAGACAGCCTGCAGCACAACCAGTTCCTCTCTCTCTCATGATGCATAACAAACTAAATCCCCCTTACCTTTGTACAGTTTGCAGAATCGAGACTTATCAAACACCTCCTGAAACAACAGCCAATCAAAATGATCTTTAATCACAACAAAAACCAACACATTTTGTACAGAAGAGGTATGTGAGATTTCTAATGAAAAATTCAAATAGGACTAAAGATCTTCTTTGGCTCATCTGACTAAAGCTGAAGAAATTTCCCATAATAATAATGGTTAGATAATGAAATATTACAGCATGAGGGTATGTCTGTGCACTTTAAAAGAGAAAGAACAATGTTCAAATTAGCATTATTTGCATGTTTAAACAGCAGTAGTATCTGGGACTTATATAGAAAAAACATGTTTTATTATTTATATGACAGTGAAATCCCAGTACTTCCTTCACTGCCAAAGTGATATTTTCATTAGTTAGATATCACTTTTGTTATTACGTTTTGATATTACACATCCAGATGCCAAGACGTCAAAAAATAAACACTTAGTTTTATGAATTTCCAATCTGTGCTCACTTGGGTGACATCTAAGTTTAGTGAATTGATATTCCTACGTCAGGCAAGAAGACATGACATCATACTAGACACGACACTGACAGTTCTTTGAAGGCATGCAGCTAAAAACATTACTTAAAACTTCTTTAAATACACAAAATTATGACATTGTTAAAGTATTAAAATATACAGTATATTGCATGGTAAAGGTGAATACCATAGATACTGTTCTCGTGAAAGGTGGAAATGATAACCCACAAGACACGAGGCATCGAGCAGGTTGTCACTTCCAGCTTTCACTGGAACATTTATGGTATACAACCTTCATTGTGCAATGTCCCCTGTATATTAGTTCAAGGTCGTATGTAGTCATTTAAAACAGCTTTCTTATATACAAAATGCTTACCCCTCTGTGTTTAAAGTTCTTTGGTGGTGAGCCACTACAACAAAACCCAAAATCATACATATGAAAATTTGTTTTTACTTTCATATCTAAAAAATCCTTTGGTGAGTACATTTAAACCAAAAGGAGGGTGGGTGACTGGAGGGGCAGCATATTTTTCAATCCAGTCAGGTGGCACAAGTGTAAAGCAGGATATTGCTGGTATGTAAAAAAATTAAATGTAGTGCAACATTAACGATGTTGTAATGTATCAGTTTCTACTGTAACTTATTGTCTTTAACATGACACTGATACAATGAGTTCGGAATAGAATATTCTGCCATTTCCAGGTTCTCTTAACTGCGTGCACCATTATTTTTATTGTTATATAGATATGAATGGTAATCCATTGTTCAACAATAACCACATACTGGTTATCTCAATAGTAATAATATGAAGAGGGTGATGGAAATGATAAGTCGGAAAAAGCTTTAACATGACAGAGCATCATTTGCCTTTATTCAGAAAAAAAAAAACAGGGGTCAATTTTGATTTTATAGATTTTGTTTTATAGAATCTAGGAGATGAAATTGTGAAATTAAATGTAAGTCTTACACTATACATTCATACATGGAGCTCTTATGAATTAAGGATCAAACATTCAGGGTGTGAAATAAACCCCTCATAAAACATTTACTATAATGTACTATTGTCCTCACTTACTTGTTAGGAATATCGGAAAAAGTTTCTGCTACCCATTTTTCTAAAGTATCCAATGGTTCTGAAGAGAAAAATACACACACATAAAAAAAATATAAGGAGTAATCCATAAAATACTTGTACTGTGCTTCATGCTGACATTAATGTACACATTTAGTTGAAATATACCACACTCATTCATTAATAAATTTATTAGATCATTCTGAGTGATTTACTAATATATTTATATGGTGTTTAATGATATACTTGAAGGATTTTCCACATATAATGATTTAGTTTTATTGGTTGAGGTCCAGATTGCCTGCAATAAACCACTGATATTTGACTGACCTTACTGACCTGTTACTGACCTTTGGCAAGCTACTGACCAACTGTCTCATTCGCAGAGTACAGTCTTGTGTGCAGTATGGGTGAACTGCAAAACTCGATGTTCCACCAATAATTTTGCATCATTCTATTTTCCATGAAAGCAATTTTGATCTCATGTCATTACAGAAAAACTGAATACATGTTAATTTTATTTACTTATATAATGTAAATGGCTTAAAATTTCGTCCAAAAAACTCCACGTTTAGAGGTAAATAAATGTTATATAATATTACATTTGGTGCTAAAACTTACATTTTTCTGGTAGGGTATGATCCTACCTTTCAAACAAACCTTAAAACATCTTCCTACAATCAACAGAACTCCCAGAATCAGGAAAAATGAGCAACTAAGTAATGGTGGAAATTTTACGTCATTTAGTATTTTGAGTTTTATGTTGAACTCAAGACTATTCACTTATACAGCAGTAACCACCATTATGGTGGGAGGAAACTGGGCAGATCACAGGGGAGACCCATGACTGTCCACAAGTTGCTGGCAGACCTTCCAACATATGGCAAGAGATGGAGCCACCATGAGCTGGACTTGAACTCATGGCGGTCACATTGGTGAGAGGCTCATTGTGCTTCGCCTGCACGCTGACTCCTTTGAACAATTTTATGTAACCCATACCTCAATGACCCCCAGCCTATTGCCAGATATCTGAAAAAGCCAGTGACTTAAAAGAACTTTAATCATGTAAGCCAGCAAGCACTGCTGTAAAAGCTTGAACTTTGTCAGTGAAGTAATAAATCAAGATGACAATTTATCCTATATACCCTAATTCTTCAACCTTTTCGCCTGCTGCTGAGAGCACTATTTCAGTATTTTCTTGGAGAAGTGTACGGTCTATAGGTAAAATTCTCAAAGTTTTATGAAGCTTATACCAGTAGTGACACAAACAAATCACTTTTCGCTTCATTCTTACAATTACTGTATGCATGCACTACCCACTAAAAACTGCTGTAATGGTTGAAAAGGTTGAAGAGTTACAGTATTAGTTTGAGAAAGATGGCATTATCAAGATTTGCCATAAATATTTAATAAACCTCACCTTCAGCCTGGACAGCCAGCGTCATGTACTGAGCAGAGTACATCTCTCTGTGGAACGCCTGTAAACGCTCATGAAGCTCACTGCCTTCCTTTAGTGATTCCATGTTACCTGCAATGATGGATCTGACAAGTACTGACTGCATTATGGCTACTTTGCTGTTTTTTGTAGTACAGGGCTGGGTTTCATGAAGCATACTTAGTGCTAAGTAGCCCTCAGCTAAGTGCACTTCCTATCTCTACAACATATGTTGTCATGCAAGTTAAGCGAATACTTAGTTAAGTGTACTTCATAAAGCTGGGGCCTGAAAAGACTAATCAATTTTCTCCTTTATGATTTGCATGTTAAAATTAATTTCCTTTCAAGAGAATATACATATGGGAAATCATAGTAACAAAGTCAGTGAAAGCTAATGTTTGTCGAATTTTTCAAGGGATAAAATCTGGGAACTTACCCCACATGAAGTTCCCCATTGGATGTCCCTGATGTGCCATCAGAGCTTTCAGCTGCTGCTTTCTTACATAATCAGAGGTCAAACTTTGCTCAAATTCTGGAAAAAAAGTAGATACTCAATAGTGAATCTGTCCCTGAAATCTTCTCTATGAACTGTTTTATCTCATAACTAAGAAAAATACCTACACAAAATCAATGAATTGGACAGTAATTCTAAATGGATTCCAAGTTGAAAAAAAATGGCAACAATTTTGTTGAAAATAGACTAATAAGGACAGAAACCCAAACCTGACATGTAACATGTACAGTGAAGCCATGCACCAAATATTAATTTATTAAAATGAACTGTTTTAAAAAACATTCTGGAAAAATGATTTGTGACAGATAAATGGATTGACAGATGAGATATAAACCTATAGTATAAGAGGAAGATAAAAGCTATCAAACATGATGATTACAGAAGAAGTCTATTACAATTTACAACCCTCACCACTATCTACAGCTTGTCTCTCTCGGGAGATGCTGCCTTTACTCAACAGAGGATGTATGAAAAACTGTGCAAACATGTCCAAGGCTTTCCTGAAATGCTCTTGTTGTATGTCAAAATAAAACAGCGTCTGAAATTGTAAACAACAAAAATGACATATATTAACTAGATGAAAAGCATGAGCTTAAACCCTATTATGACAGTAAATATATTTGCTCATGACATTTTTCTTATTCAAATTTTACACTCACATCATACTGTGGTATGAACTGTAATTTTGTGCCATGGTTATGGGAGGGTTTCAAGGAAAACTTTGACAGCTAGAATGTTTTTGCAAGGAACTTGGGAGCGGGGGAAAAATCAAGAAGAATGAAAGGAGTTATACATTTTGCGACTTTATTTATCATTTACTATATACATCTGAGATTATGTCTACCAACAAACTGAGCACTTCTTGAAGCTGATATTATGTGAATACAGACCTGAAGCATCTGCCTTTATGACCTTAACATGACCAAGGATACAATGTTTTCAAAATATGTGCTAACCCTTTCACAATCTGTAGACGCATTGTCATCACCACCATGTTTTTTGATAAAGGAGTCATATGCATTTTCTTCTGGGTACTTCTCACTGCCCATAAAAACCACTGAAAGAACAAGGGGTCCACAATGTCATCATGCATTCAAAGAAGAGTACTTCAAAGTTATATATATTTAAACTAGGTCCTTGATGACAATAGAAATAATTTTCAGTTAAATATGTAAAACATACCACAGAACAGACAATAAGATTGCACATGGCTAACCTGTTTACAGTAAGGATTCATAAATCATTATATTTTAATTGTCAAAAAATGTTCTTGGAAAGGGTATTCTTACATACTAAATGAATCGGCCAAAATACAACACAAACTATTGTAAAATATTAAAATGCCAAAAAAAAAAATGGCTTGGATAATAATTTTATTAAAAAATGTTACAACTATTATTCCCTTAGTAATACTCCTCTCCTTTGGTGTAACATGCTTCATTATAACATAAATTTACGTACAACACAGTCATAAATCTGTTATCCAAGTTCTTGACGACTTACACACACCCATACACACTTTCAAAAGTTTCAGCAAATCTTCAGATTTTGTGAATTCTTTGCACTCAAAAGCTTGGTTATCAAACAATTATTAAAAGAAAACTATCATATGCTCACTTATGTTACAGTTAACATACAGCATCACACTATGTTTGTTCTTATATTGTGTAAGTCACAGGCTATCAGTGGCTAACAAACTTCGGTTCACATATAGGATGATACATAGGCAGATTTACAACAGCATTGTAATGAGGGAGAGGTGTAATACTTTCTATAAACGTCTGTTGTTTTTTTAACGATAGCCTACATACTGTGCTCCAGAAAGTGAGCCAGTCCTGGGGCCTCAGGGGGATCACAGAAACTTCCTGTCCCAATACACAAGCCAGCTGCTGACTGGAAAAGTGAAAAGCTTGTAAACAAAACTTAGACATATGGCCATAGTTATTTTTCTGTAAAAGATATAGCATAAACCCAGAAAATCATATAATTTTATTCTACATGCTGAGCATGGGATATGTGCATGTTAATGTTTTGAGTTTGTTTGTTCATGACTGTCTTTCAATAATAAGTTCTTCCAGGTATGACACAAATAACATTCAACAGTTTTTTTTTTTAAAATAATATTTTTGAAACCTAAGAAAGGCAAAGGACGAACAATACTCACATTGTGCTTATATACTGTTTAACTTGATGAATAAACAATGCATTGACCACTTGTTACATTAGAGCGCTATATATGTATCGCTTATTTAGAAATATCAAACAAAGATCATATGACTATGTAATATGGTACTTCCATCTTTATTAATTCTTTAGCTTTCATTTCTTGTTACAAATACCTTATTTATGACTGTATTGCAACTTTACTGTCAAATAAAAAACACTAATCAGGCTTGCAACAGATGTCTAAACTTCAGTTTATATTTTTTTATAAAGATGACTAATGAGTTCCTTTATTATCACTGCTTAAATAATTTTCTTAATCTTAAAAATTACCAGGCTAACAACAGGATTTTCTCAAACAGACATACTAGATTTTGTTCCTACCAATTTAACAGTGGATTTATCTCCTTCTCCATCTTCTTCAAATTCACCTTCAGATGAACCAAATGAACTTAAATCTGAAACTCCTGCAATCTCCTTTTCCGTAGAAGTAGCTGTTGTACTGGACTCTACCTCGTTGGGATCAGATATTAACAGGGCTCGGAGCCCATTTCGAAGTTTGATATGTCTGAAATTAAAATTTTAACATATCAAGTCAATAAAACATAAAACAATACATTGTCTAGGGTGTGAAACTTTATACAGACATCCACATCATAAAAAAACACACTTGCACTTAAACTATTCAGCTATCTTTTTTATTATATTTGTATAGTAATAACAGCTGACCAAATGATCATTATTATATGTAAAGCCTTACAAAAACGGAACTGTACCTTAAAAGATGAGAGTTCCTGTGCTCAAAAAGTGATTAATTGGTAAAATCACAAATACCCGGTATCTAGTGCATGTTGTGGAGAAGTGTTAATCAAAAGAAGTAAAACCTGATTTCACTGCACCTCATTTTCAATTCACCAACCTATATTTTTTCAAGTCGTTGGGAGATTTATCGATATCTTCTGTTCTGGAAATGACGTTTTCAAGTTGAAAACTTGCTGAACTTGTGCTAGGTGACAGATTATTGACAGTTCGAAACGGAGCTTTTCTTCGCGGTGGGCCATTGCCAGATGATGATGAATTCCACCTTTCTAGACCAGAACACCCATTGTCTCTAGGTGAGGTACTCGGTGACAGTCTTGGTTTTTTGCCCTGTTTACTCATATGGACTTTAACGGTATCTAAAGTACGGGAAAGGGAAATAAAGCTACGAAAAGTTCGTAACACCATCCACGCGTTTGGTTTTTCCAATCCAGATAGCATACGAAATCGTTTGATTGGCTGATCAAGATCTTGTCAACCAATCAAAACACGAGCATTTGAGGATTGTCGGCTGTAACCCCCTACAACTTTAAAAATATAAAAACAACTACATATGAGAAGAAAATAAACTACTAAACCATATTCATAATATGATCAAATTTAAACTCTACGAATTTTAAAATTAGTTATCAAATATGAAAGGTGAAAAGAGTGTTTATGTGTATTTGAAATGCTGTTATCGGCCGAAAGGGTTCAGAAGTGAGATTCGCATGGAATCGTAAACATGCCACGTCGCTTTGCTGTAGGTATATGTTATGGTGCAGACGTAGACGGTCGCTTCTAAACCTCCGCAACTACACAAAATGGCCAGCGATCATTGAAATCACCACAGGTGGTGTTAATTTGAGCTCCCAAATAACTTAATGTGGCCGGCGATCGCGTGTTCTTTCGAGAGCCATTTGGGTAACTTAGTTGACAGTGACAGAGGCAGTCACAGACGTCTCATTGAGCTGCAGCTTTATGACTAGACCTGCTCGTGAATGTAGCTTATTCTGTTGAAACCACATAGGCGTCACTGTCATTATTCCAGAACGTGTCGTTTTGTGCATACTCATTATATTGTCACCAGTAACTCGGTCTTTGCTAACTGCATTTTTTAACATTCTTGACAGACGCATTGTAGAATGTACAGTAGTTTTAAATTTTACATCCAGCGCATTCTCTATGTTTAAATTCAAAATTTAGTTGAACCATGGAGGAAACAGATGTGTGTAACAAGCATTGTCACAGTTTTGTGTACAAATACTGATAGTTTGAAATGTCTTCATGTAAACTTGACACACATGTACAGATTCGACACAACTGCTGTGGTTTCATCAAACTTACATGACAAAACTTCACCAGGCATATTTGTTCTTGAACATGTACCATACCATATTGAAGTCTATTCAATATCAGCAGACATCCATTTTAAGCTGGAGTTGGGTTCCACAAAGCTGATGTACATGTACGCCAAATTGATTACGAGTATGCCTTAAACATGTGTTGTCATGGCACCTGGGATGGTCACAATAAACTCCATTCAGTTGGGTTTGACAAACAAGGTATAGGTATAACTTAGTTAACAAGTACTTATCATGAATAGAATTATCCAAACTGGAGTGCAACATGCCCTCATGATGAAGTCAGAAAGAGGCAAAAACAGTCCCTCCAAACTATGTAGAGTCTTGAGCACTTATAATTCTTAGATGAGATACTAGTTAAGACATCTGCATATGAGCACTGCAACACTTCTAATGCACTGCTTTGTCAACATGCCTGTATTAGTAATTAACTGCAGAGTTCACCCATGTGGCATAGTCTCTTGTCATTTCTGGATAACACGACAAGAAAACTTAACCATTATGTAAGCTCAAATTTAACACTCACCACAATATGGCTGAAACATTGCTGATGTGGGGTTAAGCCATAAGCATTTATTCATTCATTCAAAATTAACACTGGTCAATTCGTCAGAGGGCCAGTGGAATTTTGGTCCGGCCAGTAGAGTTAAAGCAAGCACTGGTCCAACTGCCTTGTGATTTAGCAGCTTTTAATTCAGCGACCTATGACTGCAGTTGACTTTCATATACAGTCCTGCAGATTTGTGTTTTGTTCTAGTACTATATTTGTTATACATTTATGTGAAAATAAATTGTATAAATCTTTGTTAATGTTCTCCTGATTCAACTGAACAACCAGGTAGAAGGGGGAAGGGAGGGGGGGTGGCTAGTAAATGCCACAACACATTGGTCCTAGTGGCTAGTGACATTTAATACTTAATTTTGATCCCAGTGTACATGAATAACAATATCAATATATATATATGTATGATCCTAGCTATAGCTCATTTATCTAAGGTGTTACTTGTGCTGCAGACACTGTTATCACCATTGTCATTTAAAGGAAATGTTTATGAGTACAAATGATATTGTCTTGTCACATTATGGCTGTCTTGTCACATTATGAGTTTATTTGATAAACTTAATTAATTGAGGTTAAATAAACCAAAGTTTAATGTAATGTGTATCCTCTATTCATTTGTAGATCATTTTTTTTATAATGTAATTGATAATCATTTGCAAGGTATGTGACAGCTAGGTATTTCTAATATGTTCTGTTCAGTGTTAATGAATACATGTATAGTTAAGAAACTTATCACGGGTTTGATTCCCACCACTTTATGTTTGACTGCATATGTATATATTTATGCCTTTATCTGTTTATAAGGTGAAGAAATCAAATGAATGAAAGAATATTTAACTGTTGAATACTGCTATTTTCAGTTATGATGCTGTCCTTTCTGAACCACTGTTCACAAAAAGCTGACTTTTCTCAGAAGATGGACATGGTTATTCTGCTGTGAAAGTGACACTTGTTTGAAGTGGCAATATGATGAAACCATCTCGAACAATAGCACTATGCTCGCTGGCGAATTTCATCAACTCGGCGGACAGGGTGATTATGCCCATTGCCATCGTGCCTATGACGGACCAGTTCAAGTGGGATATGCATGGTCAAGGATGGATTCTCAGCTCCTTTGCTGTAGGATACATGAGCAGTCAGGTAATGGGATATGGTTTTTACCTTTGCAGAGTGTTGCCATTTAGACCCTGGCGTCTTGATAAATAGTGACACTCAGGTATCATAGTTTGATTTTTACTTGGCAGAGTACAGCCATGTCAATAAGAAAATGTAATTACATTCACTTAAAATTTTGTCCATGGCTAAGTTGCTTGTTTTTACTGACTGAGTTTATTTTAGAAATTTGTCTTGGGGTTTGTTTGGTAAGTAGATGTATATCGTACTTGAAAAATGTAAGTTTAAGCCCCAAAATTAATATTTTAGGACATTATTTGCCTCTGAAAATGCACTCTTGTGGGCAAAATTTTAGGTCGTTTAGGATAGTCACTAATAGACTTGCAGACCTTGTGTTAGCCTGAATAGAAACGCAGGGTGTCTCACCCACAGATCAGGGGTTCATCAGTTATTTAGATCCTGGAAACTCTGGGGTCTTTATAAATAGTGACACATACTGATGACCCACTTTAATGGAACTTGAATGTTACTGTATAACATAGTGTTAGAAAAAAATATTGCGTTTTACTGACTGACATTTTTTTCACTAGTGATTTTTAATGAAATTGTACATTTCCATAAATATATGCATCTGTTCCACATTCATGACATTAAAAGAGCATGAACACAGGAACTATAGGTTATAATCTGGCCTAGTGACAGATCTGCCTGTCTCAGAGATGGGATGTTGCTCAGCTGGCTAACACTGTATGGGCAAGAAAAAAATATCAAGAATGATGAAAATTCTAGAGAAATTCATGAAATTTCTTTTCGATTCTTACCAGTATTTCCACTGTACACCCTATACAAATACTGGTATAAGAAGATACTTACTGAGAAGTCTCACAGGGCTCACCATGACTGCCCAATGGGTTAGCGTGCTAGCACACTATAATGACCCAGGAGCAATGCGTTCGCTGTGGGTACAAGTGTAGCTCCAGCTGGCTCCCTCTCTGAATATGTTATAAAACTCCGATGAAATAAGTAAATAAATGTGATTGACCAGTGGGCTTGTGTGTTCAGATCCACCTGATCAATCAATGATCAGTGTATATATTTCTTTATTATTATTCTTAGCAGACATCTGAGCTAAAATTTGGTGCAGTTTTCAACTTCAGATTATGTCATTTCTTATGATAGAAGTCATGAATTACTGGTGTTGTCAGAGTTGGTTATGAAAAGTAATAAGAAGTCGTGAGTATTTGTTTTGAAGCGTATATATTTAGTGACATTTCTTGCATATGACTTACATATATATTTGGTGCTTCTTCACCTATGAAGTTGACCATTGCCTTGAGAAAAAAGATTTTGTTCAGCGCAACTCTCCTCCCTCAAAAGTGAACAAATAAGTATTTGGAATAATGTATTGTCCTCCTCCCACCACCAATATCAGTGTGTAATTGTTTATAAATAGTTTAGTATATTTGGAAAATGCATAAGAAATGTAATTTTTTTATTAACAGGTGCCTATATTCAGCATTAAAATCAGCATATTTTAATATCAGAGTCTAGTTATACAAAAATGCTATTTTTGTTTGGTACGACAGGTGATAGGTGGCAGTGCTGCGAAGAAGTACGGTGGGAAGGCTGTGCTGACGGTAGCTGTGTTACTGTGGTCTCTCTCCACATGTCTGGTCCCTGTGTTTGCTCACTCCCTCAATGCTCTCATGATATCTAGGGTCTTCTTAGGCCTTGGGGAAGGATTAGGTGAGCTCAGAAGCTAGGCAGTGTCTATACTTTTATCATACATGTAGCATCAGATCAGACCATCATTAAAAATATGTTCATTTAGGCATAACCAGACCAACCCTTTGAAAAAATTAGCCTTTATTGGTATTTTTGTAGATGTTTTTTTTTTATATTTTCCTCTCCATGTTCATTTCCTGAAAATCTCTCTCATTTTCATAAGTCAGATTTCATAAGTTTCAAAACTCTTTACCGACTGGTCCTATTTTACATCATCATGTCAGGTTAAGCCCAGCAAAGAGTTTTTTTAAAGGATGACCTCCTTTAGGTTTTTTATAGTTATATTAATGTCATTATATGAAGTGTTTATGATTTGCCAAACTGTTTGTTCAACATTTTATTGAAGATGTCTTTTCTTTGGGTCAGGCCAGCCTTAAAAAAATTGTTGCTGGTAAACAAACCCTTTTTTTTTAAAAATAGGGTTTGTTTACCCGCAACCATAGGGTATTATGTTTTTTAGTCTTGCTCATGAAATGGATAAGGATTTTATAGAAATTATCGTGAAGAGAAAAATATTATGAAAAATTCCATGTAAATCCCAAACAATTCTGAAAACTTAAGAATAGGACCCTGATTTGAAATGTGGGTCGGGTTCCCCTAACAAACATATTTTTAACGATGGCCTCATGACATGATGGGTTCATGATCTGTAACATTGTTTTGGTATGCTCCTGTTCTTGATCTTGTGGCAAGTGGTGATAATCCACATTTTGATGTTCTGAGGAAATTACACAATCTCCACAGATGTGTTTTACAAGTGAAATTTATGATAGTGGTGACATCCCTCATGTGGGATTTTGTGTCATCTTGCGCTATTGTTAAATGAATGGACTTAGTGAAAAGACAGGAAATCCAGGTTAAAAGATAGAATGTCAGAAATTTGGCCAAGCGAAAGATAGAAGAGCTTATTTCTAGAGCTGAAAGTATACAAATAAAGTGCTTAGTGGATTATAACCTACGTTAAAAATATTTCGTTTTAAATGTGAGTGGATGAATGCTGGTATTGCATGGTCAGTAAGCCACCTTAGACAGAGGAAACTTACATCAATATGTGCATGTAAATATATGGAAAATGTCCTTTATGCAAAACTCACATTAAGAAAGATCACCATCATATGGCTGAAACATTGCCGGTGTGGCAGTAAGCCATAATCATTCATTCACATCAAAAAAAGAATACAAAACAAGGTATAAAATTCATTTAGATACATGTGATTCTTGCGTGTTTGTTTACACAGGGTTGCCGACTGTCTTTCACATATTTTCTCACACCATCCCTGTGGAGGAGAGGTCAAGGGCATTTGGTTACCTGGTTGCTCTGGGCTCAATAGGTCAAACTGTGGCAGCTCTGGTGAGTTGATATCTACTTTCACTTTCACGTTTGAAACAGGACATTGCGGAATGTTTAAAATAAGGTGCTTGCCTTTAAATTGCTCACATTGAGACATGGCCACAATCCTGTTCTTGGCCAGGGAATTTGTGAATACTTCTGCTGTTCTTTGGGCATTTATGATACTAAGGTTTTGACGGTTGTGTTTTGTGCAGTCTTGCACGAAGTTTATGGAATGCTGCTTTTTGACCAACATGCGCAACCAATATGTGACTCATGGAACTGTCCTCTAGTAACTCCCCAATGCTAAGTGGTTTACTCTAAGCACCCCAATTTCCTTTACCCTAAAAACCAGCTGTTATAGTATAGATCCAAAATTGTTGAGTTTTGAGGTAAAGAACAATCAAATGATTGCTGGCTTCCTCACTGGTTGTATGTGGGAAGGTCTGCCAGCAGTCTGCGAATGGTTGTGGGTTGTCTGGGCGCTGCCTGGTTTCTTCCCACCATAATGCTGGCCACTGTCATATTAATGAAATGTTCTTGAGTATGGCGTAAAACACCAATCTGATTAATAAATAAATAAATCAAATGAATACAAAGCTATTACTTCACATTCAAGAGGTTGCTGATGTCTAAAGTCGAGTATTGTTTTCTTGCCTCTCTTCTCATGGAGTATTTGCCTGCATTTATTTTATATGTCTGTAAGACATAGTTTCCTGTCACAATAATGCTGACATGTGTGCTATAAGTGAAATATTCTTGAATATGGCTTAAAACACCAGTAAGATGAATAAATAAATAAAAAAGGAAGTTCCCTCGTTAAAGATTGAAGCCACCCTTGCTAATACCTGATGTGCCTGAGTAATTTTGGCTTATCATAGCTCGGTCAAGTTAACAGTTTGAAGATATTATTTTTATTCTTGTTATTAAATTTGTGAAAATTAATTCCCACAAACCCATTATGACCTGAAATCCACGGAAATAAATTCCTAAACTTTCTAAATTAAGTACTTTAAAGTATACATGTGTACATCACTATGAAATTGCTTTATAAATTGAGAAATGTTCCCCAAGAAATACATTTGTGAACACTATATGTTACCTTGTGGGTACATTTAATATTATGTGTAGAAAGGCAATACCCAGCTTCAGATTTAAATTGTGAAATACTCCTTGTAGTATTTATTTTATATGAAAATTTTTCTGAAAAATATGAAGTAAAATAAAACCTGTTCAGCTGTGTAATAAAATTTATTTAAAAAGTGGACATTGTAATTGATAAATTTATGAGAAACCCCTACATTTTCCCTGTATATGAATAATGAGCGTACCTGTAAGTAAATATTAATGCTCTATTTTCAGGTGTGTCCCCACCTGGCCTGGCCCTGGATGTTCTATTTATTTGGGATTCTGGGGTTTTTATGGGTGTTACTCTGGTTTTTCATGTACTCAGAGAACAGAGGAGAAGAGGAATTTGTCCAACCTCCAAAGGTATTGGTTTCTTGCTGACGACCTTTCCCTAAATCCTCATCAGATCTGAGGGGCCCCTCTGACCGAATGCTTGTCTTACTAGTGCAGCACAGTGACACCTGTCCGGTTGTATGAGGGAAGGTCTGCCCGGAACTTGCTAATGATCATGGGTTTCCTCCCACCATGATGCTGGTTATCGTCATTTAAGTGAGATGTTCTCCAGTATGGCGTAAAACTCCAAATAAATAAATAAATGTGCAGATTGAACCACAACCATTGCATGGTCACATTCCCTGTTTTGGTATATTGTTATCTGCTCTGTATGTGTGTGTGTGTATATATATATATATTCATTCTAAGGACTCCACCTCGTCATATCACATGTATAAGTGAAAAAATGTTGAGTATGAGGTGAAACCTAAGCATACATACATACATAAGTCACATGCTCATGAACATAACCGCCTTTTTAATTGTTTTTGCGTTTTCAGGTAAACAGTACTAATGTTGGGTGGCACGAGTTCATCAGTCACTGGCCCCTGTGGTCTATGTATATAGCACATTTTAGTATGAACTGGTCCAACTATATCATTATGCAATGGCTTCCAACGTACATGACCAGGACGCTTGGGGCAGACAAGAGTCACATCATGTTTACGGCTGTGCCTTACATCATGAATTCATTAGTAGGAGTAGGTAAGGACTTCTGTTTATATACATCCCATTGTATGTATACATTTTATTTACAGTGGAATGAATGAATGAATGATTTTGGAGAACCCTGATTCGTTGAATATTTCCTGTCATTTGATCTGCCCCTTTTTACCATGTATGTATTTTTAATTGTAACAGGAGTACACAGTTTCTCTTTTCTTATGTGGTTAGTTTTTTATCTAATGAACAAGTTTATACAATATACACATACCTTTACTTTTCTGAAAAAAAATGGGAGAGAAATGTAATTTGTGGAAACATTAAAAGTATTGCTGCTATGTTTTGGCATAATACATGTACATGATTATGATGGAAGATGTGTGTATTTCTTTATCCTTTTATTGATTAAGCTAAAGTATTTCTCTTGCTGCAGCTAATTGGCCTCTGGCTAGTGAGGTCGCAGGTTTAAATCTGTGGTTGGTTTGGGTTCCAGCTTTTAGTCTTGATGCTTATAAGGCCGCCCTTAAAAAACTGTTTGTGGGGCGTAACCTGACTAAGAAAAAACAGGGTTGGCTGGTAGGGAATTTTTTATTCTGGCTCTTGAAAAAGCTAAGAGTTTTAAAGAAATTACCATGGAGAGAAAAATAAAATAAAAAAACTCTAAACACCAATAAAAACTTTTTAAGTAGGGCCCTTACTGAAGGGTTGGTCGGGTTATGCCCAACAAGCATATTTTTAAGGATGGCCTGATGGAAACCATTTCGGCACTTGTGTTTGTGATTTGTTTTGATGTTGGAAACATACAACTTTTCATACAGCAAACTCTACCTTATATTTTGAACAGTCCACTTGCAAAATTATATAAATGTTGCAGGCATTATGACATGCTAAAGAAACCTGCACACATGCATTGCACATTTTTGGATAAATACTGTTGTATGATTTGTTTGTCAGAGTTTTGATGTGATAGAATTATACACCATAGTTATATATTTATTTATTTCAATTGGGATTATCCTCCATTATAAATGTGTTAAGGTGAGTGTTGCCCACAGTCAGAAGAAAACCTCAGAATACGGGTACTCCATGAAAAAGTCCTAATGTGTGAATGGTTATTGTTGGATTTTGATACCTTTTTTTCAGATTTTACTAATTTATTTGATTGGAGTTTCACGCTGCATTCTGGAATATTTCACTTATACTGCAGCAGCCAGCATTATGGTGGGATGAAAATGAGCAAAAACCCCAGCGTGAACTCACAACAATCTGCAGGTTGCTGGTAGACCCTTTCCTATTAGAGGGGAAGGCAAAATGACAAAAGATCCAAGGTACATTGTGTAATGGTGTAACGAGTCATGAATTATTGTAAAATTTTATCTTGAAAATCTTGAAGTCTTGAATTAATCTTTTGAAATATTTGTGGCAACATCGATAGGTTATGTGTGTTGCTGCAGATCACTTGGAAAATGATATTCTGTGAAACGTTTCAGGTGTTCTGGTGTAAAGAAAGATCTGATATTAAGATCTGTGCAAACATCTGATATTTAAATCAGATAAAATTTTCTGTTTCAGCTGCTGGTCATTTTGCGGACAGGTTAATAGCCCACAAGTGGACGGTGTTGTCCGTGAGGCGGCTGATGACCTCATTAGGTTTACTGGGGCCTGGAGTCTTCATTCTGGTCTTTAGTGCTCTTCATAATCTACCTTTAGCTATGATGTAAGTCAAAACCTCTGTGTATTAGGTGTAATGATAAAGATTGGGATGGTCTTAATCACTTTCTAAAGTTGTCCAAAAATTGCAGTGTATTGACACCAGTATTGTACTTTTCTTTGGAGAATATGGAAACAAGATTTCTCTGCACTTTCCACTTTGCCTTGCGTGACATCATTCACAAACCCATGACGTCACCAATCGCTGACGTGTAACCACAAAATTTTACAGGCACAGCTGAAGATTTTGTGTTGTAAGGAATCTTCAGATATGGATTGAATAGTATTATTCATCAAAAATCCCTTTGAACTGTGGTGTTAGCCTTATTCCGTGGGATTTCCCTCATATCATTTTAATATTTCTGCCCAGTATCTATTGTGACCATATTGGCACTTTAAATAATCCACTATTTCAGGCTTAAATGCTCAAAACTGGGGCCAGTTTCATGAAGCATAGTTAGTGCTATGTGTACTTCATGTCTCTGTGACATAGATTGCAGTGGTAGGTAAGGTTTACTTAGCTTAAGTAGGCTTCATGCAACTGGCCCCAACCTTCAAAATTTGAGATTTTTAAACAGATTGTTGAATGTGAACTGTAAAATTTTTGATCTGGAACTGAATGTTATTAGAGTAAAAGCAGGTTGATGATTGTATTTAAAGTGAAAGGCAGTGCATGTTCCAAGCTGAGTTTGCCAAAAAGGTTGGAAAACATTATATTTATTTCTGTAAAGTTTTTTTTGTAACAACTACAACAACAGCAGAAGTTGGCATTTGACCCAGCTCCGTCTGCCAGCTTGAAATGCAGTCATTATTTCTGGACTGTGGCGTAACTGTTCCAAGTGCGAAACACTCTTGTCACCTGGGTCTGTAGTAAGCTGCTAGGGTTGTGGTTGAAACTTAAGTATATATGTAACTTTATAACATTAAGTGATCAAGAAACTTACTGCATCCACTGCACAGTAGTCTGGAAAATAGTGGCACTGTTGTTCACAAATGTGCTACAACGTTAAAACAGTGTGTGGTTCCTATGTTATTACCTATTACCTTGACAAACAACTCAGAAGATTTACCTCACAGCTAATGAACAGCTCACATCTCCTGGCCCTCTGATTGGTCAATCTCTCATAGGCCTAAAAACATGGACACCTTCAGATCCCCAGTTGGTAGCACAATACTCCACACTTCAAATGAAGTTAATTCAGCAACAAATTCTTACAATTTCAAGCAGATTTTTACATTCAAGACAGAATTTTATTATCTTGTTAATGCACAGTACCTCAGTCATGAGCTGTCATTTACTTTAAATTTTAATATTTTTCTGCATATATCATACATACGTGTATGCAAGTTGTCATATTTTGTCAGAGGTGTACGGTACAAATTAAGACAGTCATTACTTGTTCCCATTGGTGATGTCAGAATGGCTCATTGATCTGTCATTGAAGTCTCAATGAACTGTTACCTTTATTAAAGAAAGAAAACATTGACAGTGTTAAATATTAACAAAATCCCATGGATAGTCACGTGTGCAAATCTTGAGAACATTGCAGCTCACTTTTAAAGAGCTACTTTGGTGTCAGAACATCTGTGTGTTAAAAGCAAGGTGAATGATAAAAGATTAAGATATGGTAAAAATATTGCAGTTTATTAAAACCAATATTGTACATTTCCTCAGAGAATATGGAAACAAAATTTTTCTGTCCTCTCCACTTGTGGTATGATATCAGTCATGAACACGTAATGTCACCAATTGCGGACGTGTATCCACAAATGAAGGTACCCTTTCAAACGCTTTTGGTGTCAGTTTTGCATAAATGTCTCACTCTGCGTCACATCTGACTGATTTGATGTCATACAAGGAATATCATGTCACACAAGGAAAATTTTATGGACACAACAGAATATTTTTTTCTTAAGGAATCTTCAGTTGTTTGAGCTAAATAGTGTTATTCATCAAAGTCCTGTTGAACCATGGTGTTAAGTTTGATCTGTAGATTTTCTTCATATCATTTTAATATTTCTACGCAGTTTCTGTTGTGACCAGAATGGCTTTTTAAGGTTCATAAAGTGGTGAAGGAATTCATATTGAGTGTGGCTTTGTGGTTTTGATACACTGTAAATGACCAGCATTTTCACCTGTTTGCAAAGCAATTATTCAGGCATGTTCTGAAGGCATTACTCTGTGTTGAGTGATGAAATTATACTTTTTGTGAAGCCCTGAAACAGACCAATCCAATCAATGTAGTTTTGTCCCCAAACTTCAGTTAAAAATATGCATTAATTGCACTGAAAGTTGTTTTTTCTTGGACTCCCAGGTAATGGTTTGTTCTGATTGTGTTACAGATGTGTGTCAATATCCATGGGTTTGAGTGCCTGTAGCTCTTCAGGTCACCTGAGTAACCATGCCGAGGTCGCCCCCAATCACGCAGGAATCACCTTCGCTATATCAAACACCTTGGTAAGTACACATTTTTACTTGGAAAGATTTTTTTCACTTTTTCAATGGGACGACCTTGGTGGCCTGGTGGTTAGAGTGTCCACCTCGGGATAGGGAGATCCGTTCTAGATCCCGGGTTGGATCATACCAAAGACTTCTAAAGTGGAACTTGTTGCTGCCTCGCGTGGCGCTCAGCACTGAGACGTTAGGAAAAAGAACTGGTTGGCCTGGTGTCAGTATAATTTGACTGGGTGGGGTGTCATGTCTGGTGTCATCGGCATGATGTTCCAGTGGCGACAGCGACTCGCCCTGCCACAAGGAGACACGGTGTATGTGTGTATATATTCTAATGACTCGCTGAATGTCATAGAACTGAAACATTGTTGAATACAATGTGAAACTCAAGCATACATACATACATACATACATACATACTTTGTCAGTGGAGGTCAATATTATGGTGAAGGAAACCAGGATGACAGGGATTATATAATGTGCACAGATGTTCAACATGGCAGCACTGTGCTCACAGGGAACATTCACGTATGGTTTTACCTTTTAACAGCGAGTGAAAATCGAAGAAAAATGATGTTGACATATTTTGAAATTCTTTGTGAAAAATTATGTACACTCACATCATGGTGTACTCATCAGATGTCCATTAGTTATTTTTGATTTGAACTTTTTAAGGAACAAAATGACGGAAAAAACAAAAGTTGTGTACGTTTTTTTTATGGGATGTGAATCTGTAGGACTTAAAAGTGTGAAGAAATGAATGCTGTAGACATGCCTTTGTTGATCTTAGATGCGAGTCTTCTCTGTCTTAAGACCCCAGTTTCATTGTGAGGTTTTGATGTGTTTCAGGCCACGATACCTGGCATCACCTGTGGCCCCCTGACGGCAGAGCTAGTCACGCAGTCCCACGGCAGATGGTTCCCCGTGTTCATCATCGCTGCTGGGGTCAACTTTGTTGGGGCCATCATTTACCTGAGCCAGAGCGCCGCCAGCCAGGTCATTTAAATATAACCTTAGGGTCATGTGCAAGCCATTAAATAGATGCCTGACAGTTTTTAAAAAACACCCCTTCAAAAGAAGTGGTAAGGCTCATATTGTCAATGTTATATGACATTGGACCAAAGGCTACTTTGGTCAGACCAGTTTCTCCAAAGGAGTGATTTTTTTCGAAAATGACAGGCACTTGTCTGCTAGCTTGACTTGTGAATACATAAATTTCTTGAATACCATGGCTGTGTGAGCATGTAAATTACTGGTTGGTCCGATGAATATGTATGTATGTATGTATACAGGTGTTCAGGTCAAAATTCAATTGTCCTCAGCAATAAATTAAAATGGGAAAGAAAACTTTCAATTTTGATACAATTAAGGTCACTCTGTTGTAAACTTTATTTATTTATTTATTTTGATTAACTGAGGGTTAACATCATGTTACAGAATTTTTTCACTTGTTCAGTGGTGGTTGAGGATTTATGTCAAGTACCAGACAAGCTTCCTGACTTTAAAGGTCTACAATAGTGTCTACAAGACTTTTGGGGCTTGTTGTAATGATTTGTGTGAATACTTACTTTTCATTACCCTGAATGACCAAAAATTTTCTTCCATGACTGAGTTGCTCATTTTAGGAGTTCATTGATTTTAGGAGATGTGTTGTGGTAGCTTGGGAAAAATGTAAGTTTCAGTACAAGAACTAATATTTTCAGACAGCAATTTGCTGCTAAAGATGCACTTTGTGGCGAAATTTTAGGTGCATTAAGGGTAGTTTGTTGAGGAGAACTTTATGCTAAGGTTGTGTTATCTTGTGTTCAACTGGCGGCCCTGAAGCAAAGCAGTCAATAAGTTCTGCATTCAACAAGACACTAATTGCACCCCTGAACTCTTAAATGACTTGAGGTGACTTCCTTTTCCGTGCATGAGACATCACATTAGTGTGATTGAAGAATTTTTCACCCTAATTCTTCTAATTCTTAAGCAAAAAAATACATTTCTCCCCCAGTTTTTTCAGAAAAGTATAGAAGCTCTGTATATGTTCATTAGATGGACTAACTATAAGAGCACAGGGAAATTTGTATTCCAGTTGCATTTACGTGTATATTGGCTAAAAAGAGCAAATGAGATGTCCCCAAAATGGTTAAGGTACTTTGCTTGTGTCAGACAAACAGAGGAGATTGTTCTTGTTGTATTCAGAACTTTTTTGATGGTTTCGCTACCAGACTTCCCAAGCTAGACACCATGTCCAGAACATGAGACAGACATGATGTAATGAGTAGACTTCTGTGAAGACCATATTGTCTTGAAAACTGCAGATGATTCCCAGCTGATAAACCGTGCTTTTGTATCCTTCGAGACAGTTTTATTATAAAGTCTCCTGCTTGATGCTGAAAGATATTCATGAAATTTTTGTCAAGCTTTTCAAGTAATTTTATTGCATGTGTCACAGCAGTTCACTGTTGTTTTTTGCTCACAAATTCTCCAGATACTCCGTTAGTTTTTTCTCTACCTCATTTCCTCTTTGTGTCACTCAGTGTTGTTTTTTTTGTATGTAGTTACACCTTGTCTCTCTTTAAATTTTTTTCTCTTGTTAAGCATTAACCTGTACAATTACATTTGGAAAATCACATTTAAAGTGCTTGTACAAGAAGTAATAAAGGAGCTCGAACAAATACATTATGTAAGATGTAGAATATATACTTTGAATAAGTAAGTTTTTGTCATTCGAAGTTTAGCCCATGTCATTATTTTCTAGCCAATAGAATCCAGTTAAAAACTGTTGCAAAAGTTAAAATACTTCCTAAAAGTCCTTGTTTTCATGCAAAACTACAAAACTTTTGCAGAGTTTCCTAGCTTTACATCAGATGCATCGTTATAAATCATACTTGTGGTTATGTAGCTTAATAAATCAGTGCATTTTTAACTTTCATTAAATTTTAGCTCACCTTGTGCTTAAATCAGTTATGTTAAAGGCTTTTTTCTTTCATGTACCTGGAACATGGTTTGGGAAGGGCCTTGATTCAAGGGAAGTACTTCTGCAGTATCCTGGATACTTCTGCCTGGCAAATGTGTTAGGGAGCAGATTCCAAGAAAATCATTACTTGGCTACTGTCTTAATTCAGCTGCTGACTGTTAAAGAGATCTTATAACTGTACATAAACTTTATTATCCGAGATCTGCACCCTTATGATAGACAATAGCAGAATGTTTATACACATGTAACTGTGCACACCACAGAATGTGAGCAAAAAGGATAAGAAATAAGCATTATTGGACAGATCGTTTGAATTTATGTCTGGATATATGTGATACAATACTTCAATGCTCTTAGATTTTAAACACAATAATATACAGTTTACTTAACTATCATGTTTATGTGTTAAGTCCAGCTTATAGATTAACCTTTTGAAAGCATGGATCTCGTGAATGTACACATAGCAAACAAAGTGTCAGGACATACTGTGCAAACATATGTATCGCATAAAGTGCAGTATATCCATGATGGAACGCATTGTATTTATGGTTGATTCCAGTATTTAGTATTCCACATTTTATTATTTCAACCCTTATTTGCACCAATATTTGAATTGCTTGAAATACAACTTTCATTTTGAATTCTCTAAATATATCATGAATAGGGCTGTATATATTAATTCCTATTGATTACATTCAGATGGATTTCATTCATTTTGCTGTTGGAATGTAATTGATTTGAAATCTTCATACAGCCTGACCTGCATAGTTTGCTCAGTAGCTTAATTTTCAGTTCAACTTTATTAAGTTTTAGGCGATTGCAGTCATACACACAGAAGTATTATATAACAAAGATCTTGACAGTAATCTGTCACTTTTATATATGTGTGTATAAAATTTAGTCCTTTATATTTGTACAGATTATATCTTGGTCATGAAGGACTGGAAATTTGTTTGTTCCTGTCATATTTGAAAATGGGAATTTGGTTGGTATTGTACAATGCCAGACTTCCTAAAGATTTAGGCCCACTTTCACAAAACTTTGTAAACTTTGTCGTAACTTTTCTCGTAAATCATGTCTCCAAATGACTTTCGAACTTAGACGTCTTTTACACGAAAAGTTACGAAAAGGGTGACTTATGAAGTTTTGTGAAAATGGCTGCTGGTAATGAATTACTTTACCTTGTACATAAAAACCCAGTGTATTTTTGAGCTGTATATAAGATTCTGTGATACTATTGAAGTACAGCCTGAATGTATATGTCACTATGGACAGGTATTTTTTACTTATATGTCACTTTTTCTAGAACCACGATTATTGCGAACGAAAAGAATAAATGAACTGAGGGTCAGAGCCTCTCCTCACATTTTTTCTTCAGAATTTTATTCTGTGTGTTGAAATTTTGACGTCATTACCACAAAAATGCTCCATGAAGTTCACTTTTAAATTCCAACAATTAATAACGTGAAAAAAAAAATGAACAAGAAAGATGGGAACGGTAGTTCCAGGTATACGTGTACTTTTTAAAAATAATCGTTTCACTGATGTTTACTTCGTTTGTTGTTTTCTTACTGATGCATCCAACAAATGGGGAACCTTTCAAGCCTAAAGTAACTGAGATCAAAGCTGTGTTTTAGTGACCTTTGACTCGTACATTGCAGGAGAACAATAGTCAGTTCAACTTGGAAGCCCGTCGCCATTGCGCGGGAAAAGGGACCCCATTCATCTGAAGATAGACTGACAAATCTCTTGCCATTTAATCAATCAATCAGTTAATCAGTTAGTCATGAATTTTAATCAACATGTGTATAGAAGAACGTTAGAATATGCTCTATCAAATGTTCGTTCCTTTTTTCTTTTTTTCTTTTTTTACAATGCCGCCCATTACCGGTTTGCATTTGTTTAAAGCTTGTAAAGTGAAGTGCTGTTTTAGTTTTTTCAAATGTCACTCATTCCGTCAGTCCTGGGTGGATATTCATGTGCCTCAATCAGTACGCGATTGTTCCATTCTTATTGCCTTTTATATAGTTTGGAGTGAGAAACTGAGGATATACTGTAGAAGGCTTCGTTTCTATAGAATGAACGATGAATCAGTGACACTTAGAGTCAGAGTTATTCCCCTTCGACAGAGGCAAACAGCGAATGGAAGAGTCGGATTATTTTTTAATTCTACTTAAATGACAAGCTCATTCTGTGTACAGGCGACGAACATTAGGCCAAAACGAGATTATCCATGTACCTGGAGTAGGTTGTGTTGCTGTAAATACATGTACAAATAAATATAACACAACCCAGTTAAACGGATGTTTTGCATCACATTTTGTTACATCGTGTTTGTAGACTTATTTTGAGGGGAAAAAAGCGTGATCAGACAGAGCAATGACAGTTTTTTTTCACTTATCTTTTTAAACTTTTTTGAATAGAATTAAATGTGTGTGGGTGTAGAATTACAGGATTCCTGACCGTGTTGGCTCCGTGGAAAGAAAAGAAAAGCTGTTTGCCTGTATGGTCAACGAAACCCTCGCTGGAAGTCAAACATTTAAATGCGTTTAATTCTGTGGAAGCATGGTTTGAAAAAAAGATGTCTTTTTGGATATAGCATTCAGTACTGTGCATGCTCAGAGCATTTCAGTTGCACATTTGTAATTTTCTGTCAGTTATTATCGCTGACTAAGTTGTTTAGACGACAAAATCTGGGTGGTGAAAAGTACTGAAACACGGTGGTTTTGACGAAAGAGAAAAGGACTTCATTTGATAGTAGAATGATGTTATTCAACCGATGATGCAGGATTCCATGATCCCTTCAACCCTTTGTATTACCTGTACTGTGAACCTCGTTTGAAGTCGGACGGTTTGTTCAATATTCGATCAGGACCGTTAGTTTCCTCCGGCCAGCGGTTTCCTCTGGCTTCCTGTTTCCTCCGGGCACCCCGGTTTCCTTCTGGCACCTCAGTTTCCTCATCACAAAGACATGACAGTCTTTGGGTTAGTGAAAATGTAATTAAGCAGTACACCTCTGGCAAACACGATGTTGACGTTGAAACTTAAGTAAAGCCATGTGCATGGTGATGTTTTAACCATCAGTAGATGGGGTTTGGTCAGGTGGGCGCGTGCTTTCCGCCTCGCCAGAGCCATTACATGTTTTTAAAAATTTTTTTTGCCTTTCTACAGAGCGGCCATGTAAGTCCACAGTGCGCTCTTGTGTTCCAGTTTTAGATAACTACGTTAAATTACGAGGTTGCAATGACTATGGGGCGAAATCTCATTTCCTTTAATCTTTTGTTTGTTTGTTTGGTTTTTAACGTAGCTTTCAATATTATTTCATTCACTTCAAGGCCTTTTCTCGTTGGACAAGCCCTCAGGAAATATTAAACAGATGTAGGTAGGTAACATTGCCAAAGCCAGATTTAGTAGGAATGTTGGCCAATATTGGCCAGATTCAGTAACTACTGCTCCTGAAATATTGGCCAGGTTCAGTACTAATGTTGGCCAGATTCAGTAAGAATGTTGGCCAGATTCAGTAGGGATGTTGGCCAGAAAATTTTGGTCAGATTCAGTAGGCTTGTTGGCCAGAAATGTTGATCAGATTCAGTAGAAATGTTGGCAAGGAAATGTTGATCAGATTCAGTAGAAATGTTGGCAAGGAAATGTTGGCCATGTTCTGTAGGATTGTTGTCCAGAAAATGTTGGTCAGATTCAGTAGGATTGTTGTCCAGAAAATGTTGGTCAGATTCAGTAGGAATGTTGGCCAGGAAATGTTGGTCAGATTTAGTCGGGTCAGCGTTTGTCAAAGAATGTTTGGCCGCTTTGGTGGGGATACTGGTCAGGGAATGTTGATAAACTTCATTGAAAGTTCTGGTCAGAGAAGAAAAGTCCTCAGAAATTTTCAACTTTCGGACGAGAAATGTTGTTTAAAAAGATAATGGAATTATGGGAATTTGTGACAAAAAAATGGATAAGGTTATGGGAATTTTGGGCGAGAACGTGCTAAACCGTATTAAGACAATGTACGGCCCGAAACTGTTGGATATCTATTAGGCAAGGTTACAATCAGAAATTGTTCGACGAGATTGTGGAAACGTATCGTTTGTGATAACCGTGGTATATTTGTTAACTGTTTATAGGTGTTATTTATTAGCAAACCTAAACGGACGCGTTTATGCGGAGGACAAGGTCATCAGAACATATAGGCGTTGAAACCGGCATTCGTATACCGACCGCCAACCAAAACGGGCGTTTCTTTTCAATAATCGAAACATCAATCTCCAAAAACGACAAATAACACAAATCACCAAAGAACTAATAAAGTATATAAAAGAAACAAATAAGGACAGATTCCTGTTAAGAGAAGCAGTAAATCTTTTTCAATGAAGACGAAAAGACGCAATGATTGTGCTAGGCAGATGAATAAAATCAATATCCAAATTGTGGACCATTTTAGTATATTTGGTGTCGCTAAACAAATATGTATTTCAGTTGCGCTTTGATTACAACTGTTCTTATATCCAACATGGCGATCATACTCAACACAGTGAACATACGGCCCTTAGCCCCGGGTTAAGACACAATTATGACGCCGAGTCCCAGGGATTCTGGACACTTCTTCCGTATTTACTAACAAGAGAGGTGTGCCCATTGTAAAATTTAAGCGCTTCATGTATAGCTTGTGTGCAAGTAACGCGCAAGTAAAATCTCGTGTAGGCACAATATATCTATTATCTCATCTCTATGGCATTACCTATATAAGATCAAAGGAAAGGAAAAGCAAAGACAAAAAAATGGGTGTATCATTAGATTCATATTTGTTTTATTGGCATTTCAACTTTGAAATTACAGGATTTATCTTTATCTTCGCAATTAACAAACTAGTTCTGACTATGTATACCATCAGAAATGAATTAAATGATGAATTAAATATTGTAGTTTATGGGCACTGTCAATATGTATTCCTGCCCCAGACTGTATGCAACTGCTAATAATCTGTATTCTATGATTGAAGGTACGCTTGGAATTAACTGAGTCTGAAAATTCATTACGTTTCGGTATACTTTTTTTTTTTTATCTTTTCATTATAAATACAGCAGAATGATCTCGTCCCAATAGCTAAAGTTCTTATCTGAGTCAAGAATGTTTCACTTATATTCATGACAGAAGCAGGGTTTATGGGTAGATTAATTAATCCAAGCACGCAGACTCCATGGAAACAATCAATCTCAAAATACCAACGCTATATTGATGTTTATCTTCTTCAGCGATTCGTGATAAACTTACACTCCTTTTAAACTACAGACCAACCACCGATAGTGTCTCTATGTCTCGCTTCTTGTGAAGGAACAGACCTTTTTTAAAATTTAACCCGTACAATGTGGATTTTTTCTTTGTTTAAAAATGTAATGATATAAAACCAGTATGTAGAAAATGTTTAACAGAATTTAGTTTGTATGTCCTTCAGTGTGAGAGAATAAAACAGCAGATTCCAAATCTATTTCTACAGACAACGCGTTCTGTATGGTGATGAAGCATGGTTAATATTTTTAATCAAAATAATAATAATACATATACTGATAATAACAATATACTGGTAAATATATGTAAAACGTATGGATTTCTTTCTTCCGCCCATGACACTGGACTCGCCATACCTTGTTGGCAAGTCCGCAGAAAAGTATAAAAATAAGACGGAGCGCACAATATTCTATTCAAAACTCTTTCACAAGCACAAACTCTTTCAATCATCTTCCGGATATATGTCCTTGTTTGATTCCGGCGTAAAAGCGCTTCCAGTCTTTCATATACGTAATCGAACGCTATACACCGGTTCGGAAAACGCGATTGGCTAAAGTTCACCAAATAATGTCACTGGAGATAATTAGCCAATCGCAGCGATTGAACCAAGGGCGGACGCTTCCATCTTTAACTTTATGCACACATATGATGTTCAACTTCCAAAAATATGTAGTTGCATAGGAATGTTTATGTCTTGTGAGACAAACAACATATAATACGAAGATTTGTGCCAGCAATTTACATAAACACGCACAGGTAATTAAGCACAGGGCCTTTGTCACGAAATGGTTGTGAAAAAAGCAGCTGTAGGCCTATTTAGTGTTGATATGAAGCCAACATCGATAATCACAACGTATAAAGGCATGACAAAGCTGGAAACTCATTCGTCCGTATCACCAAGTCTTCCTTGCAAGGAACATAATAAACATCTCCATTCAATGAATTAAAAAAAAATATCACAACATCGTGGACCACGAAAGAATCATTCTGCATAGACGAAATCTCATCCAACGGGTGAAGATACAGAGCCTTAACTTGAGGCATATGAATATAAAAAGTCAACGCAGCAAAAGTCAGCAAGAAAAAATAACTCCACATAGTTACACCATTTATGATCAGGAAACAGTCCAGCAGCGTTTAGACAATTTATGTCCCGTGTGATCTGTGATAGATGCACGTTTCTATGTACAGACTCTGTCAGCTTTGTACAATTATGTAGAGGATACGGCAAGTAGTCTACAAGATCCGTTATAGACTTCACAAATCTGTGCTCAGGTCGTGTTCTGGCGTGGTGACGTCATCCGCGGAATCTGTTGTGGCACTGGTAAAAATTAAAAAAAAAATTATACAGAAATCATGGTTCAGGATTCAAAATAGTATATACTTTATACCTCACGTGATAAAGTTACATGAATGTAACACAGTAGTCGGTGCACACAGCCTATTTGGATATGAAATACTGGCTACACTTGGTACATGATAGGCGTCCATCGGTGATCATGATATGGTATAACAGTAAATATGATCGAGAGTAAAATCTTCTCTCCATTCACTGGTCATTTCGTTAAAAATTCACATTGTTTCATCAGACTAACACCGTGGACAACTGCGATGAGTAATCTAGGCATCATAACAAGATATAAGGTTACCAGCAGGTGCCAGGTCATAAATCGCAAGAACGGTATAACAACATTCAACATAAATCACCGAAGTACTGAAAGAGAATTCTGTCGGTGTCATATATCAAGAAGAAATGGTCGCCAGTTTTCAAGTATGCCGGGAGGACGCCAGAAATGTTCTAGCCGCGTAAACTTAATCGATATTCAAATCGTCAACCATGATAGCTGCTATTAGTCCAAAACAAGTATCTAAGTTGCATTGAAATTGACTGCATTTCATTGTGGCGATGTCATGGCACCCACACACACACACATATATATATATATATATATATATATATATATAAAACCCCTATATAGGCAAGCCCCCCCCCCCCAAAAAGAAACAAAAAACAAAACAAAAAAGCAAACAAAAAAAAAAGAAAAACCCCAAAAACCATGGAGGATATTTCTTAAGGGCGAAAAAAAAAAAAAAAAAACAATGTCTCTGACAGAAGCTATGGTATATCTTGCGATCATTCCATATTTACCTGTCTTCGCCTTCTTGATTCTTAGCCTCCGTATTCCTCTCAGGCGAGGGCGTAGTTTTGTTTTCAGGGCAGGCTGTCTTGCTGGCTGGATCATCTGCGGAACCGGAAGTTGATGGACTGGGATTCGTTTCCGGTCCCGTTTTAGCGGGCACAGTCTGAAGCGGTTCAATCACATGAACGTCTGACGTTCCTTCTGGATCCGCTCTCTTCTGCGTTTCGTCGACCAGTTTTTCTCTGGTTTCGGGCTTTTGGACATCGTTTTGAGTGCTTTTCTTGGAGTCTGTCGAGGTGGAGCCGTTCGGAATGGCGGCTGATGTTACAATTTCTGTTACCGTTTCTGCTTTGTCTTGGGAGGTCCCCTTAGCCGTGGCGTTTCCCGCGCTTTGACCCTCTTTGCCAGTCTCTGTATCGTCAGACGGGGATTCAGATCTGCCGTCTTCTTGGGCTTTTTCCGACCTGAAAAAAAAAAAAGGAAATGATACGTGTGCAGTTAAGCTGTGCCGGTTTAATAGCTAACTGGCAAATGGTGACTCAGAACTAGTGGCCTATTCTCAACTTACCTCAGTTAAGACACTCTACTCTAGAAACCCCACCGCATTGAGCTCAAAGCCTAATTGCTTAGAACTTCATTTATCCGGGAGAATAGTTCCAGTAGCTACGTGTTGTGTCTGGGATTGTACCTTGGTTTGTGAGACCTCCTACGTTTATTTATTTTATAAATACCAATGAAATAAAAAATAAATATTTTGTATGGTTTGTCGTGTCTAGTGGAAAGTTCAAGTTTCTGCTTTGTTTGGAAAATATGGGTGTATACATTAACTTGATGCCGAGACAGGACGCCTCAGATAACTAAAGTGCTGACCCCTTGACTAGCTCAGGCCCTTGACTATTTAGGTCGAAGTGTTCGAATCCAGCTCTGGCTGTTTCCATTGTGGCTCGAAATCAACAGGTTTGTAAGGTATCTTATGAAGGTCGGTGGTTTGTTCCACGTATTCCCGTATGATCCACCCATAAACCTAATCCGGCCTCGTTGAAGTGAAACATTCTTGAGCACGCCGGTGAACAACAACCAAGTCAAATGAAATGAAATCAAACCTATATATAGCAAGATTCTTCTTACTTATATTTAGCACGGATTTCGCTACGAGAGAAATTTCTTTGACGGTAAAAAACAATTTAAAAAGCGAACAGGCCTTTAATGTGCATTATCGGACTTACCTTTTCCGATCTTTCAATAAGGAGTAGACGATTAAAACGAAGAAGACGACAACTAAGAAAGCAACGACTGCAATCACACCGATAAGCCATTTGGGAAGAGGGATTCCGTCAGTAGATCCGTCCGACGCTGAGTGCATCTGAAAATTAAAGATGATAAGCAGAAGGCGTCAATCAATAAGCCAGACAGCAATTTCGAGTTGCGCATGAGTAGAACGCATCATACGGTAGACAAACAACAGCACGTGGCCATTTATGTCTATCTCTAAATATCACAGACTTCGGCATCAGCCCAGTGTTGAGGTCAGTTCTAATTTTTTTCTGTATTTTTCATAGAGCTTTCCACTTGAAAAGCCCTAGAGCCCACGCATAATCTCAAATGTCACACAAACACATAAAATGCACGAAATGTGCTGAATTGTGTGTGACTGCAAACGGTTTCAATACATTTAACACAGCCACGAGGGTCTGTTTATCCACCAGCGAAGGAAGTTCGGTCATGTGCAGTCGAAAGAGCTATCTGGCTTATAGACTATTGGCCTGAATCACAAATATCTCTCAAAATTTCACTTATCTCGCTTTAGTTTATCACTCTCCAAGGCCAATCCGAAGTTGACAATCCGGATTCAAGTAGATATCTGAGACAGCTGTGTTTTCAGAATGTTTTACGCATGTACGAGCTGATTTTAATAAGCTTCGTTTTCTCATTATCCCAATTTTGCCCGTGCTAGTCTATGTTTCTGATTGATTTCTCTGTAACAGAAGGTGTTGCTTCCTTTAACTGACGACAACTGCATTCAAGTTATTTTAATTTTCAGCGGGATTCGTTATGTTAATTCGTAGTGATAATTACGTCGCATTTTTTCTTCCTTTGCTTTCGATCAAGTAAATATTTACTGTCAGAAAAGCTCTATTACACGCAGGTTCTGTACATTGCATAAAGACGCTTAGCTAATGGCCAAAGGCAAAACTAGAAAAAAATCCCCTTCGTGTTTTCCATGCCCAACAATAAGTCATTAGTGCTTGTGGTTTACCTAGAAATTCAAACATATATTCAAGGTAGTTTTGAAAAATAACTGAGGGTAGGATATATTTAGTTACAGTGTCCAGTTAAACGCAGGTATATCTATATACTTAGGCCTATAGTCTAAGGTGGACTGTTTAACAAGGCTACATGTAAATGTCCATACAAGGGTATTTTAATGGCAGTCTCCTTTTATTGAAACAATTTTGACTCCTGAGCACAACTCGCTTTCCCTGGAATTTGAAATATGCCTATATCCGGTTACACACCAGCTCCGCGACAAATTTCTGCGTCTGTAGCTACTGGACAAAATCGATACGTAGGATTTGTTGAGTACGTCTGCAGACCAAGCGCGTGCCAATTGTACCCGAGCACGTGAATGGATTGATACCCTACACAGACTCCGGAATTTATATAGATAGTGTTGTAACATCTCTTCACCCGCAAGGAATCAGGAACCGTAGCCTATGTAACGATACAGCGCCAGCTTGGGGACAGCCGCTCCTTCGACTTTCCTTTCTATTATACACACTTTCTGACAGCTTTTCAGCGCGAGAATGTCCGGCGCGAGACAGCGAGAGATCTTTTACATAAGAAACTTGACGAAATCTCCGCTATATACTTAGCGTGAATTTTCTGACAGTCGAACAACAACAAGCAGATGCTGTTTTCATTAAAATGTTAACTTGTTTTAATAATGTTTCTGCAGGGCACATTGCCCGGCAGCGAACATAGGAACACGCTCGTAGCTCATATGTAATTCGTTGTAATGTGGCAGTTGATTATCAATATTCCAGGCAAATAAATTTATCGTTACTGTCTGTAGATATGGAGGTGGAAATTTCCGGCAAGAAATATATTGCCAAACCTTATACATATTGTTTTTTTAATGCATTTCTTTTTAGGAAAGAATAATTATATGGCTAAACCAATATTGTTTGTTGGTTCAATATTCTGTCATGTTGCCACATACAGTTCAATGCTGTTTATAGCAATGTTCTGTCAATGATTTACACGTAGCCACCGTTGATTGTGCATGGATGTGTCAAACAAGTCGATTTTTTTGTGAACTCAAATAAGCTATAACATGATGATAATGATGGGGAAACCTGTGAACCCTTCCGGTGTCAGCAAAAATCAAGTAAATCAAGTTTATTTGGCCCATTTGTTTCTCTTCTCTCTGTATACTCTTCTCTGCAGCTAATGATTATTCATATTGAACTTTGTCATGTTGCCTTCGTGGAGAAAATTTGTGCTTCATTGATACAAGAGTTTTAAAACCTGGGATCTACAATCACAGAAATAAAGCCAATAAATCCGTATATAATGATAACAATTGTTGGCTCTCCTGAAAATGTAATCTCAGTTCACACCAGGGCCCACAAAACTTCATATATCGCTCCTTCATAACTGTTCTGGCGAATCACGTCGTCTTATGGCGCAACAACCCAGAGAGCGTCTTAATCAAAAAGTTACCAGAAATATAATTTGAGAAGTTTTGTGAATGTGGCCCCTGATGTCTGAATTGAGAGAAGTGGAGGAAGGGGGGGGGGAGATCATAACCGACATTAAAAGTGACTTTATTCGTCTCTCGCCCTAGCTCCTTTTGACCATGAGAATGTCGGGCAAGTCAGCAGCGGCCCGGGGTATAATACAGAAGATGGCGAAATCCCTTAAACAGGGTGTCACGGGGCATCTGACATTTACATATAACTTATCGCACAGAGGGAAGAAACTGGCGTCCCGGGCGTGTTAGACATAGTTTACACGGTCCTACTTCCTCTCACTTGACGCTGGGAGGTGGAAAAAGACTTAGCAGTGGACCGCAACACGTTTGTCGAGGTGAAATGTGAAAATGGCGTTTGGAATGCTGGTCTGCATAGCCCCCAGAAGGAAGTACATATATGACGAACGTCCTTACCACTAAGGACGTTAACGGTAAGGGATTGAGGAAATTTCTTCGCGGTGAAAGCCCTCACTAAAGCACAGTGCAGGCGAACTAGGCAGAGAAACAAAGCATTTGAGCGAAGAGATCTAGGCTACTTGTCAGTATTGTGCATATTTTTATTTATTCACATTTGAACAGGGTCAGGTCATACATGAGAATTAAGATCTGTCAGTTGTACCTGCGGATAGTGGTGGGTTTCCCCTACTCTCTTCATGCTCGAATTGCCCTCATCCAGGTCAACATAAGTAAGGCTCGCGTAAAACACAAATCAAATCGCATAAATATCTGTTCAGTGAAAACCCTGCAAATCGGTAAATTGTTTAACACTACATTAAATCGAAGCATTAAAATCGCCCAGTTTCTCCATCTTTTGTCTTTTTTACATACATATGTTTAGACTTTATTTGTTGCAGAAGCAATACTTTTCAGTTCATTTTAAAAATATTTAGGTAATGATCGCAAAAGTTTCACTTTTGTTTCTTTAACATGTACTGCGTTGTTTTCTGAGGTCCAAAATACAAGGGTATTAAAATGTAAAAAGACTACAGCATAGAGAGTAAATACAGATCAGCGGCGACACTGTGATAGTTGACGAATGGTCACAGGTTATCAGTGATATTCGGTGTCTTGTCAGTTTACCTCAGTTACGGTGTTATTCTAACTGTTCGTGCAAGTGGTTAAGAAGTAACAGCTTACACCCCCGTAGCACCATAGGCTCTAAGCAAGCGGTTGCTTCCCACCGCCCGTATTTTGGGTATACATTTTACAACTTTTCATCGAAAAGCAAAATGGCTTCAGCAGAATTATAAGTGAAATATGCAGTGATGGTAATTGGAATTTATTATACGTCACTGTCTAGAATTACTTAAAATGTTAAAAGTCACTGATACCCGTCTCAAAGATTTGTTCTTCACCATGTAACCAAGAAGTAAGGCACTGGGAATACAAGAGAAGCGGGGTAAAATCCAACGAAAATGGAAACAACGATTTGTGAATCTTCACTCTATAAAAAATCCTATGTAAGCCTTCTTGCATGGTATTAGAGGTAAAAGCTCACTGCATGATTTAAAACTATCAGAAGTGTATGAAAGCACCGTAAAATTCCAACACAAATCTTCGTCGCTCTAGTGAATAACCGCCTGAGGAAGCCCAAAGCTAAACTTTTTCGGGCAGCATTATTTGGAAATGTCAGTTGTCAGGTCGGAAATATCCCGGAGGAAAAATTCTAACCTTAGATTTTATTTGATCGAGAAAAGAATGCCTAAGCAAATCTTAAGCTAAATCTTTTAAAAGAATATTATTCAGTAATATCAGTGTTCAAAGCACTGGGAACATTCAGCGTAAATCTTCTTAACCCTTGTGTAGAGCGAAGGAAACCTAATAACAAGGGAAATATTTGCATATTTTCAAAATTAAGTTACTGATGATCAATACAATGTTCGGCGCAAAATGTGTGCAAAAGAGTTTACTGTGGGCTCTCAACAAACTGCAACTTGATGAATACAAGAGTTAAAATTTGGAAAAAAAGTATATTTTCCTCTTTTAAGTGTAATCTGAATCTGTACTGTGTGATTGATTGATCTTTCATTCATCAGATTTTCAAGAATATAGATATCTTCATTTGTTATTATAAATCGTATGGTGGGAATAAAAACCAGTTAAAGACTTATTCTATGTCAAACAATGAACCGTTAGCACACTGATCATGGTTACAATTTTTTGACCAGGTCTGCTAATCAGTTCATCCGAATCTGTTACGTGGATCTTTGGAGTAGACCTACAAAAACATCTGTTGGCTTGTTGCGCTCATAACTATTCCATGACCGAGTACATTTCCTGATCCCTACCATATATGTATACACACAAGAGTTTATATGACTTACCGGTTTGACGGGGTCTGAATCTTGGCTCAAAGTTTCAGCATCCGTGAGCTCGTCGAGATGTAAAGAGGACATGGCTGCCATGTTCGCAGGAAAATCAGGGCCTAAAGTGAGTTCTACGTCAACGCTCCTACTGCCGTCTTTCACCTCCGATATTTTAACGTCGTCCGAGCTGGAAGAGGAAAACTAGGGTTACATCATCCCCGCTTCAAGGTGGAAGAAAGAAAATGATCAATAAGAATCAAATAAAATGTCCATACCGAACTCCCAATCCCCTTTCCCGTGTGTCTGTTGATCGTTTTGTGGTTTTGGACACGTAAACGCCCTTCCTGTCCGATTTGCCGTGAAATCCCAATTAAACATCACAAGCAAAATGTCCTGCAAGAGGCGGATGAGGCCTTAAGAGTATGATGCAAATGGCGCTGTTCATCCCCAAAACCTCGCTAAATACCATTAGTCAGATTTGGTGTTGTCAGGCCCCCAATTTACCAGCCTTAAGACGTTAAACTCTTTGATGTAATGCTCGATTTAGAGAACCAGGGATAAATGTTAGGATTGCCATCCATGAATGCGATAACTGGCTAACGCAAAAGCGGGTCCAGGCAACAGTTTGTTTTACTTGGCTATGGGGAAAGACAGAAAAAGCCAAGTCAGACGGTTTAAGGGATTGCAAAAGATGGTCCGAAGGCAAAACCTCCACGAAATGTAAAAATGACAAAAATGTCGTGGGGTCAGCGCCAGTCATCTGTTTTGACACAGCTTAAAACGTTTCCTCGCACCGGGCCACGGGTCTGAAATCAAATCCGACCCGAAGCGTGAAAACCTTCCCCATGCATCAGCTGACACACTCACCCAAATACTTTGGCCAATGTTCTGAGGTTGTTAACCGTATCATTAGGAATGCGCTTCTCCTTTGTCAAAACGCGTCACTTTCTTGGACACAGCATTGTCTAATTCACTGGCCTATAAGCTATGTGACCCGCTGGCTTTGTGATACCTAAGTACCCCGGCTGTTTGATGATTTGATGATTTGATGGCAAGAAGGCAGAGAACCCTACGAACAGCCCTATTCTGACCCACAATACAGGGATAAATGTCTTCACCGTCTTGATTTACTGAACTGCTTGGCTAAATAAAGAAAAGAAAAAAAACCTAGTAGTCTGGCTAAACACAGGAGGAACGGAGCGTGATGTAATCGCCGAGGGAATGGGGAACGAGGTTTGGCTGGAGAGCAAGATCTAAAGCTGTCCAGGTATGTCGTACTGCTGGACCCGACCATCGATTGGCCGTCCGGGTCGTTTCTCTCACACACAAAACTCACCTGATGTGTTTGGCCTGCGTGCCGCAGGCGGACTTGGCGTGCTTACAGTACACCCTGACGAAACCCGCTATGGTCGCCTTAAACAGCTCAATGTCACCTTCTATCTGCAAACAGAAGAAGACCGCAGAAGAGGCTGAAGTCAAAAAGCCCTGCATGGGTTTCCTTGCGGATTGAAAGAGTCAGCATGTCATCCATTGATCCGATACTGTCATAAAGTGATGTTTAGCAATTGTCTTTGCAGGGGTGAGGGGGGTATCGGGGTGACAGGGTAAACCGGTGTCTGAGGACGATGACCAAGGGATGAAGGTTTCAAACTCGTGCATCCAGACTTTGAATGTACGTTTTGCTCGCATGCTTTAAGAGCTATTTACGACACGTGAGAACTGTCAGTACCATAACTGAAAAATTTATTCAACAAACAAAGTATAAGCATAAAGCAACCTTTGTCTAAAGACAATGTAAACTAAATCGTCACTTGTTACAAGTTTATACAAAATACAGAAAAAAACACATCGTTGGCAAATTTTTACAATTTGTCTAAAATGCTATGTAATCTAAAAAATTGTTAAAAATCCACTTTATATACAATTTTATAATATTTCAATTGGACATAGTTTACTCATAGTTTTCAAGGTAGTGATGCAAACAAATGCATTTGTATTACAGCACTGTGAAAGAACTATGCAAGAGCAGATAAGTATTGCTAAACAAACCATTTTTGTGAATTAACGCTTTTCACGTCTGTGTTCTTTGTGTCTATCTAACATGTCAATTTGTAAAAATGAACACATATGAAGATGATACCTCTGTTATCTAAACAAAGCTATTTTTGACTCTAGATGTGAGAATTTAGAACTTCATGAAATCGGTTAGATTACGGTTTCCAAAGATAAAATCTTGATAGCTAGTCCCTTAGACATTTCTCTTTTGCAGAATTCATAATTTGAAATCATAATAATTCAGATTCATTATTTAAATCTTATTTCAGAAATTGCAGAAACCCCTACCTCGTCTTCGTTCAGGCCGGATATTGTCAGCTGGATCCTCTCTACCCAGGGATGACCAGTCGGTTTAGGAATAGCGATAGTCTGGATCGGAGGAATGTCATTCTCCATGTCTGTCAATTCAAATACAAAACTAAAATGAAGTAAGAGCAATCAATGTTGGTGAGACAAAGGGAAAATCACAAGTGGAACGATAAATTGTAAGAGCACAATAATCTCTCTGTGGATCTAGGCGTGGAAACCCACATTAGCATACCAGACCTCAACCAAAATGGGCGTTCCTGGTCAATAATCTCAAGATCAATTTCCAAAAACGACAAATAACACAAACCCCAAAAGAAAATATATAAATATAAAATTAGGACGAATTCATCAAAGAGAAGCGGTGACCCGTTTTCAGTGAAGACGAATGACGTAATGAATGTTCTATTTTAATGTATATGCTGTAGATAATCAACTATGTATCTCAGTTGCTCTGAGATCATTATTTGGCGAATTAACTTATGCATGGTGTAACTATTGTAGGTGCAGACGTCATTTTTGCAGAATCTCTTGAGTGCATTTATGTGTGAGAATCAAGATGTGGAAACATATTTTTCATACTTTCATACTTTCCCCCAAAATTCTGGAGGACGACGTAAAGCACCAATCAAACAAATAAGCAAACAAAGAAATACGTAAATAAACAAATAAGTTAAATGAATAAATAAGTACTCTCCCCCAAAAGAAACGCATGCATATAGTTAGAACATGTTGGTGTCACCATATGATAGCAATGTTCGCAATGCACTTCGACTGGTGACCTGGTGTCACGGCTGAGTGATTATTTCACGATTACTGGCATTCTGACATTCTTATTGTTAATTTGGCTGAAATGACCGTCTTTGAACACATATATGTAATGGTGGGACTTCATTCTATGTGTTATTTTTTTGGCAGCCTATAGAATGGAAAAAATTAGAAGTCTTCCATAGTAATGCTATGTAAATACAAAAAATACAAGATATGAAAACGACAGAACTGTAGAGAGTGAACAGTACCAACAACACCAAGAAGCACATGATCAGTTTCCGGAATAGATCTGTTATCTTCACGTAACAGGTAACTAAACGCAAAATGAATAAAACGGTTGGTAGGGAAACCCGGTGTATCTTAGCAAAGTGACTATAAAAAATCTATAGGAATCTATAATTAAACGTCTATAAACGCAAAGTATTGTCCTTACTGGGGATTAAATTTTCTAGGTACAGCTCAGATTCTATAATTCTGAAAATTGGCTGAAACCACTTTTGGTTGTGAACCTGCGATCTCAGAGTCAGGCACTAAGCCACCAGCATGCATGTAAACCTGTCCATATAGTGTCTGATAAGGGAAATATTCTTGAGTACGGCGTAAAACACCAACCAGATAAACAAATAAATTATTTAGTGCCTGGCTCTGAGGTAGCTGGTTCGAAACCCGGAGTGGTCTTGGCCAATTTTCAGAACTACAACCTATGCTATATCCAGAAATTGTATTCCCTAATGACGATAATACAGCATGTTACTGAAATCCACTTTCTAAAATGAAATGTAACCTTCAGTAAACTTTCTAACAGCAAGAACGAAAGAATCACATGAAAAGTCGTTTTTTTGCCTGGGACCGATTCAACAAGGCAATTTTGTACAGAAGTAAAATTTTTTAAGAGGTAACCAAAATGAGATATTCTTGAAATTTTGAAATAAAGGTATGAATGTTGTAAATATATGATGCTGAAGTACAAGTGAAACAAATTTCAAAACCAGTAAGAATCAAATCAGCTGTAAAATTTTGTTGAACGGTTTTGATTGATTTGTGGAATTGGGCCCTATTAAAGGCTTACTACTGGCTTAACTGTCAGTTACAGTGGCAACCTATAGCTTATTGCATCATTACCATGTGCTTACTCAACTCTTAAATGCAGGTTTGTCAAATTGCCATCAATTAAGTGAAGAAACTCTTGACTAGAACAATGAAACAAATAAAATAAATGGAGTTATGCGGTTTTGAACGACTGATCCCTTGCCCTCATGCAAAACAAATTAAAAATGTTTCTACGTGAAGTTTGCAGTCCACGGTGTATATCAATGCAGATAAAAAAGGAAAAAACACAATGTTTAGTAAAGCATTTCTGTGTATAATTTCTTAATACAAGCAACAGCACAGAAAGCCTTGAGAAGACGATATCAAACATCGCCCGAAAATATTAAGCATTCCAGGAATCCTTTTCGAGACAACTCATCGTCACAGGAATGTTCAATACATTCTGCTGGATGGATCCAAGTAAACCGTTGAAGGGGAGGGGGGAATTGGGGCTCAGATGCCATCGGTTAAGCCTTGAGCGGTTAAAAAAACATACAGATGTTCCCTGCGCCCGAGATATTTGAGACAGTGCCGAAAGTGGAATTCGAGTCCTCCAGGCAATGCACAGAGGCTTGTTAATTGTAGATTATGTCACGTCAAGAAACTATGCCTAGGCTCTTTAATTATTTAACATTCTATCAATTATTGTCCGTGAGACCACAAAATCCTACCCTATAGTGTGTTTAAATTAAGCATCCTTGGCATTAGTGAAACCTATGAAAAAATATACATTTCATTATATAATGCTAAAGATCGTTTTTAACAGGTGTTGCTTTATTGTTAAAAGGAAGGCTTAGCGATTGGACTGTCATTATATAGGCATAGATTGTAGTTTGAATTACGTTTGCGTTTGTGAATGTCAGTGAAACACGCGGGCTCATCAGGATATATTTATTTTAAGACTTTTTTCCTCGCTCTCCACACAACAAAATGCAGAATTCTTGTTCGTTAATGCAGGGCCGCCATGTCGATTTTGTGCAGTTCATTCGCGGTGAGACGGATGATGTATTGATTCTGTCAACCACAAACTTTTGATCGGTTCACTAAAATCTTTAACAATGTTAACATGCAGAGTGAAGATAAGATCTCCTATTGCATCCATTGTAAAATTTCCACTTACGATATATAAAATGAAAGATACATGGCGAAGGACGAAAATTATAGTTTTCCCTACATGGAATAAAGATTTGTAAATGCAACATATTACGAACCGCATGTGTCAAAATTTATTTATTTGATTGTACCTTAATGCCATACATATTTTTAGTCGTAAATGTAGTACGATGACGGTCAATTTCATTGTCGAAGGAAAATCGAGTGACCAGAGTGGCCCAGCTCACTTTCCTATATGTGACGAGAGAGAGGCATGCCGTACTGGTGGAAGAGACAAGTGATCTGCCACTAAAGGTAATGGCCTCGCAAACGGCCATACAAACGTGATCAGTCGTTTCTTGTCACCAGTATCCCACAAAAAGAGAAAGCCGGGAATCTACAAATCCGCTGCCCAAAGCCCGGTTTGAACCTACACTTCGAAAGTCCAAGCGATTGAAAGGCTAGCGCCTCTAACCGCTATGCCACTATGCCACTATGCCACTGATCACTCCTTTTGTTGTGAACAAAAGTTCAAATTGTAAAAGACAAACACTGACCACTATTACAAAGTGTTCAAGAATTCTATTTCTTTTTTCTCTTTTTCTATTTGTCAGTCCCACAAGGCACGCGGGCATATTATCTACAATACTCAATCTTAAAAGGTCCTTCCAACCTACAACATTTAGTCGGCATGGGAAACAGACACTCCTCACTTTCCCAGTTCGTTTCGCAATTCCTTGTATATGTTCTCGGTATCTTCCGGCTCATGGAGTCTCATCACATGCGCGGATCACATCCGTGACGGCGTCACTAAACAAATGATTTCCAGATTCCAATGACGGTTTCTAGTTTCACAAGGGCCCTTCTTGGCAAGTTCGAATTTCTTATACCGAAAACATAAACGGACTGTGGTAGTAAATATAACCACAACACTCGCGTGTCGAAAAGAAAAATTTTTTGGTAGACAAACATTCAGCCGTAGCTAGAATGTTGGACAGTTTTAACATAACAGAAATCTGATGTGACATTGTTTTGTCAAAATTATTGTCCAGTTTAGAATTTTAAATTAATTTGATTGTTGTGGCGGTTATTTTGAATACGCTTTATCACTTTAAAAATCAAGAGATTTTCAACGATGAGAGCTTGTGTGTTCTGACTACAAAAGTATACGAGACATGTCGATATGATTTCAGTCTATAAGGCTCTTCTACATAAACTTTATTTCATGAGTTCCTAACTTGGAAGTCACTTTGAGATATTTTATACTGTGTTGTAATGCCTAAACCATGCACCGTTCATTCGTAGTTTTGATGTGTTTATATATTTATCTCATTGTTGTTTAACTCTATGTATACGCAAGAAAGTTTCACTCCTACGAAGCTGGTCAACTTAATTTATGGGTGCAAGGATAAAGCACCGACCTTTGGGAAATTTCTGACGAACTTCCCAAAGTGTTCATGCAAACTTGCATGCAATATTGTTGGAAAACAAGTGGTGTAAAAGATCACTTGAGGGTAGTAGTTTGCTGAGCGGGTGGGCAATGAGGGGTGAGGATGGGGATAATGGTGAATAGTGGTGATTGTGGTGAATCGACAGATTTCCTATCTAAGGTCGGGACTCGGGAATCTCGTGTGCCATGCGTTGGTTCGGAGTTCTGCATTATAGCATCGAAGGTGCCACTTTTTGGGCAAAGTCACCACTTTGCTCTCTCTATTTGAAGGGTTATACACTATCTAACAGCAACGCTTACACTTTCCGCTGTAAGGTTGGCTCCTACAATATTCACAAAAACATAGCCTTGTGAAAATAAGCATGTTTGACCCATTTTCCAGGTCATGTACTTACGCTTAGGCAAAATCGCATAGGTGACATTGAAACCCTTATGGCCGCCGTCATCTCGAAGGTGGTTGGATATAAACAGTAGCCAGACGTGACGGTAGCCGAATGTAACGATGTATGGTGAAGTCTGTAGCCGGCCTGTGTATGGCGTGAACACGCCTTGGAGAACTTGTGTACCTGTGGACAGCAAAAATTAGCATATGTAATTAACTATAGGACAGGTAGGTTTATTAGATTTATTTTTGTACACATATTACTGATCACAGGGCAGTAATACATATGTATTTTTGTACATATGTAACAAAATGAGGTAAAACTATGTATTTGACTATATTGACCCGGAGGACTCTTCCCAGTGTGTTCGGTGTGAGTTCAAGTTCAGTTCTGGCTACTTGCATGGGGAGGGTCTGCCAGGAGAATGCGGATGGCCGTGGGTTCTTTCCGATTTCCTCCCGCCATAATGCTGATTGCCGTAATATAAGTGAACTATTCATGAATACCGCGTAAATGGATACACCGATCAAATGAATGAATAAATTTAGCTTCTGCTGCCGTGCTTGAATAATCGACGTTGAACCTGAGCTAACATCATTCATGAGAAAGGCCCCGGCCATCGTAGAAAAATGAAAGAATGTGCTTTTTAATGTTTTCTTCTTCCAACTCTCACCTTTATGAATAAGTGAATTCTTTTTAATATCAATTCGCAATTATTGCAGTTTCCGTTTTGAGGAAACTTTTTATTTATCTCAGTTACTCCTGCATTTGTTAAGTAGTAAGCAACGGTGTCCAGCCAGAGGAAATATACTGGTAATATGTTGTAATGTCACATTTGTTGGTGGCAACACTGAGTTATTCTCTATTAATTTGATTGCACATTCAGCTTGTTTTGTTGATGAATTGTTCTTTATTCATTTACTTGTAGATTCAGTTAGACTTGCTGGCGAATTGCTCCGCATTAATTTGCTTGTAGATTCAGCTTGTAGTTTCAGCTGAACTTGCTGGTGAATTGTTGTGTATTAAGTTGTTTGCATATTAAATTTATAGATTCAGTTTGTAGGTTCACCTTGTAGATTCAGCTTGTAAAAGCAGCCAGACTTACAAGTGAAATTTCTCTGCAGACTCAGTTCATAGATTCAGCTTGTAAAGATTCAGTTGGACTTGCAGGTGATAAAAACGCAAGACGCATTGGAACCTAACTTAATTTATCGCTATCATATAGTCCTAAACTAGATACATGGGCTTAACAAGCACACTCTCCAGCCTGAGGACAAGTGTTGGTAACATAAAATCTTTTGAATGTTGTCATGTGACATATGTATCTCATTATATGCAACAGCAACATTTTGCAACACTGAGTTGTTCTCCATTAATTCTAATTGCAGATTCAACTAGACTTGCTAGCCATAACAGCATAAGAAGCCATTGAAATCTATTCTAAAAAACGCTATCTATTATTTCGTCTGTATATGACTGAAGACATATCGCCAAGATCTTGTTTTGATCTCCAGCTTTGATACTGTGATTATTAATCTCTACATCTTCGTAATAAAATGTTCCTGGTGTATCTCTCGGGCAAATCTGTGAATATTCAGTCTGATTATAAAAATAACACCTAATTAAACTTAATCAAACACACCTTTGCCTAATCAATGGCTGATGGTATATGCTGGTGGAATAATGTTGAAAAGTAATAAATGTTACACTAAGAAAAATGTTTTTTTTAACTTTAACACATGGCATGTTTTCAGAGTGGTGCTGTAGAATGTATTCTGTTATTAGACAAAAATACAATGTCATATTCAACATAATATCCTGTTAGTCTGTTCCAATCTTTAAGATGAGTTAACAGAATCGATGTTTTACATTCAAAAGAATACTCTGCTGCAGCGACAGAATAGTCAGCCACAACAACAGAATACATCCTAGCAGCGCTCAGGCGGCCGCAGACCGTCGCTTAAATTCCACAGCTTATTTTTGAGATTTCTTTATGGCAAATCCATACCTTTAAACATCAATGGTCATGTTTTATACGACATACATATAAAGCTTTGTATACCGAAAATGTGCTCATGGCTGTATAGAATTAGCTTATCTACTTTATTAAAGAGGTAATGATATAAAAGACTACAGCTTAGAAATTTACATCCAGAGCAGCTATGACTGTGAAATCCGGCCTCCTGTAAGTTTACCTGAGTTAGGGTTTCATTCTAAATGTTCATGTAAATGTTCAAGAAGTAACAACTTAGACCTCCTCTAGCACCATGGTTTATGCAGAATTAAGTATAAGAATGCAGTGATGTTAGATGCAATATAGTAGAAGTCACTGGTCTAGAAGTACCCAAAATACTGTGTTGTCATCACATTTAATATATGTATACACAAACTCGAAAACAATGCAAAAGGAGAAACGCACCGTCTCCAATGAGAAGAAAATCGCTGTCGTCCTGCAGATCGAAATCATGGAATATCAATTGAATCAGGTATCCTTCTGGAATGTCAAATTTCCAGGTGCACTCTCCGTTTATTGGGTATTCTCCAGGGTAGTTGATCGATGTTAGCTCTCCTTTTAGAGCAGTTTGCAAAACCGGTGTATCGCATACCACTGCAAGACGAAACAATAAATATAACAATAAAGAACGATCTATATATACCGTTTTGATACCGATTTTATTCATCCGCTTATATATAGACCATTCCTAACACCTTTCTGTCATCACTGAAAAATGTTAACTGCTTCTCTGTATGTGATTGTGTCCTAATTTTTTACGTCACGTATTTCCTTATATCTATGGTGATTTGTGCTTAAACGTAGGTTTGGAAACTTATCTTGCAATTATTCAGTGACCCGGAACGCCCATTGTGGTATACGAATGTTTCTTTGGATAACTTGAATGAAGAACAGCTTGTGTTCTAGTAAAACTCACATGCACAACACTGACGCTTTTCAAACGACTTATTTGAACTCTGCCAAGAGCTGAAATGAATTGCGAATGTTTGCAAACCGTCGACGTTGTATTCTTAAACACCACGTGGCAATGATTCACGAGATCAAAAAAAAAAATAACTTCAGTAAGCCGGGGAAAGAGAGAGGAATGCAGCTTGTGTTAAAACGATCAAGAGCGCGCAACGCGTTTCTTTTTCATCACGTGTGAAAACCAAAACCACATGTTTTAGGATCATCGTGTTAAAAGCGTTGGATTTTTCGGGCTTAGACAGCTTAAATGTCTGTGATCCTTTATATCATACGACGATTTCTCAGCAAATCGCCTCAGAAACTGTGATCCTGTTATCGTATATAAAACACGGCGGATTCGCTGTTCCCCCTTTGTTTTCCTCAAAATCCTCAGACACACATTTGCGGAGAATTTAATTTGGCTATGTCAAGAATTTATAACAAATGTTATTTTCGTAAAGACATTTTCATATATGAAAGCAATGACAAGTAAAAAAAAAGTGTATCTGTCTGTGTGTTCTTCTTTTTTCTTTTTAAGAAAAGGATATGTCCATGTCAGAATGACCTCACAAAAGAACATCATCGATCTAATAAACATTACGTCTTGTTTTTTTATTACCGTCGACAAGAACATTCATGGATGAATTTGGCCTGTGTACTGACACAAAATATAAGCACATAACGCAAGGTACGTGTACACACTGCACTGAACACAGGGGAATTAACATCGATAAAATCGACTTACGCAATCCTCTAACGGATTCTTCAAAAGAAGATGAACGATTCCTGTTTATTTTTTTAGCTGAACAAGGATTAACTTTGCATATTAAAAAAAGAATTTGCACTATGCAAGAACAAGAAATTACACAGGAATAATAAAATATGAGCGGTTTATCTAAACAAGTTAAATAACTGATAAAACTTAGTGTACCTTTTTCTTAAACTTTAGAATCGGAAGAAAAAAGCTACCCGAGGCCATTGTGACCAAATTTTTCAGAAATGTGACTTTCAGCGATTGTAACAGCCTAACAACCTTGATCTAGCCAATCGCTAAGGTATATCTGCTTGGCTATCTGGCATAAAATTCGTATCATCATGTTAGTGTATTCATATTTGTAAAAACTATTCGCGTTTTATCTAATATATAATATTGTAGAATTATGACTCTGGAGTCTCTCACTAATGCGGTTACTGTGAGTTCAAGTTCCGCTGATGTCGGCTTCCTCTCCCTCCGCGGGAAGGTCTGTCAGCTCATATTTGGGATCTGGTTTTACACTGATTGTGTTCAAACTGTACAGTTCAACTTTTTACCTTTTATGAGCTATGGCAAGCGTTCATTATGTTCAAACTGCTTAGTTTACGAATGCAGAACCTTTTGTGCGTTATGGCAAACATTGATTATGTTCAGACAGGAGAGTTCACAAATGGTAAAACCTTTCATGAGCTATGACAAGCACTGATTGTGTTCAAACTGGACAGTTCACAAATGGCAAAATCTTTTATACACTATGGCAACCATTGGTCATGCTCAAACTGTAAAACTGTACAGTTCACGGTTTTATTGTCAACCGACGGCTTAAAATCAATTTCGAAAGGTTTTACAAACTGCTTATGTAAATTTCAACAGACATATAAAAATGCTTTTATAATAGAGATATGACTGTGGCAATGTTAATTTGCTGGCGAAATTAAATTGCGGATAAACATAAAACTGATTATATTAATGTCGAATGGTGGCAACTAACAAACGGATTAAGGGAGCATTATATACGATATGCGGAAAGAGCCAGACTTAGCACAAGGTACGAGTTAAATCTCGACCCTGCTGTTACTTTGAACATCGCCGCATGCTATAGTCCAGTATCTGCCTGATTGGAGGAAATCGCACTTTTTCTAATGAAGACGTAACTATTTGCTATCAGTGACAAAGCCTTGTGTAATTGGTGCACTGCATACGTCTGCACGGCCCGAAAACGCTCGAAATCTCGCTTATCCACACGAGACTTAACGAGGGTACGTCAACCAGGAAGTTGAGTGCTCAAATCAACATCTGATAATCGGATTTATTAACCGTGAATGGATTATTGAAAAAGAAAATAATAAACAAACTTAAATAAATCAACTTGGTTACGGACAGGCAGACATGGATCAATTCGCATGTTAACTCATGATTTTCTCGGTTAGGAGGTCGATTCGAGCCGGTGGTCAACTCACGGATTGACTGCGGCAGTGAGTGCTTCTGCGACTGGGTTTTTATGATATAAAACACTGCAGCATGGAGAATAAAATCTGACGACACTGTACTAGTTGGCAAATGATCAGACGTAACCAGTGAAATCCGATCTCTTGTCAATTTACGTCAGTTAGGGTTTTATCCCATCCAAAGTAGCACCACACAAACCCCCTCCCCAGCACCTTGGTTAGAATATTTATTTTCTAGTTTGCCATAATGAATTTTTATATTTATTTGACAGGAGATTTACACCGTACTCAAGGAGGCGACGATGTTCACGTAAGAGGAAACTATCATCTGACAACTGGCAAACATCCAGACGTAAGGCCGCAGCCCAAGCAGCAGGTGCTCTATTCGAACACGCAGCCTCGTCGCTTACAAAATCAGTACAGAATTATATTAAAGCTCCACCCACTGTGTTTCTGGTTTCGTTTTTTCGGCTTTCACTTTTGTTTCTATGCTCCACTTTTATCTTGAGGTTTTCAGGCAATATTCATGTGTTTTATGGTCACCCTTGTGTTCTAGATATTACCCGTCCGTTTTGGGCCACCTATGTAATACGAGGCTGCACTTGTGTTCTGCATAGGAGTTACCCGTCTAGTTTTGGTTACCTGTCTAGTTTGGGTTACCCCGTCTCTTATGTTCTAGGAGTTACCCGTATGTTTGGGGTTACCCGAGTGTTTGAGGCTCTTATATCTTTATTGTTACTCGTCTATTTGGGGAGGAGATATATATATCATAAGCGCACAATACCCGCTTTATGGCTAACGGTTTGCAGAGTTAAATCTGCCACTCAGACCAGAATATCACACATTTTTTGACCGGCTGATCGGTGCAGATCTCTGTAAAACACGGGGGGATTTACCTGAGGAAATGCTGGAAAAAAATTGCAAGAAAAGATTGCTGCCCTTGTGTCCTCACTCAGGTGTGCTATAAACCCCTCTCTCAACGCGTGTGGAGACGGGTGGTGGGGATGGGGACTGTGTCAATAAGGGTCGGTGCACCCTCCAGGTATTAACGCATATATATTGGAAGTATCTTTAGCTGGCGGTGTATGGCCTCACCTGCCCTCACCGTCCCAGGTCTAGGTCTAATCTTTGTGTACAGACCGTATCACCAACCAACGTGAACTGCTAAGCTGAGAGAGATTTGCGCTAACCTGGCTATAACGCGTCGACCGCACAACACACACACGCACCTTTCTGTTTTCTTCACTTGTCAAGCTAGCCACAGGTACAGAGGACAAGCTGGGTAATCAGGTGTCCATGTTACACGAAAACGACAGGAGTGTATATGGGGTATTTTGTCGCGACTCTCAGCTTTGAACTGAATGTAGAAACAATTGTAGAAACTTGAGAGGAACAAAGTCAGCTAGGTGGCTGTACCAGGTTTGGCATGCACTGTCAGATTACACTTGAAAAGAAAGACAACAAATAATGACCTTAGTTAATTCGGAAGAGGGTTGGAAAGAGACCCAAACTGCCACAGGCGTTGTTTTCGTCTTACGCGCTTCGTAACTATAATAATCACCTAGTGAATCAACTTGAGGACAAGGGATGTTGCATGTTAAAGAAACAGGAAACGCAATCATTCGTACCTTTTACGCCCATATGGCTGAGAGACAATCACTCTGTCTCCGTTTCTAGAGAGGAAGTCTAAAGTGAATAATGCCTTGTAACAGAATTACTGCCCTGGCATATAACACCCTCGGTATGTACATGAAACAGTCTAGTTGAAAAATCTGAATAAAGGCACACTTTGTATAGTCCTGTGGGATCTACTTTCCCCCTCCATTTACTGCACAATTTATGTCCGTAAATGTTTCTGAACATGTTTCTTTTTTAGGCACTGAAAGTAAATTTTATCGAAAACAGGATGATTCTAAGCGGTTTCTATCGGCAAGTATGGTAATTGATATTGCCTGCTGTCCCTCATTTTCTCTTCAATACTTGCACTCCAAAGCTATGACAACTTTTGCTATGATAATAACAACAGCGTAAGCTAACATGGAAAGTGGAAAATGTTCACGTGAGGAAAAAAAAGACAAAAAGCTATTCCTTAGATAAGAACTCTTAAGTGTGGGAAAGCTTCAAGTTACGATTAAGACAAGCTGAAATTACTGGGATTTGAACTATGAACGGTGTTGGTCAGGAGCTGCCAGTAACAACGTTTCTCTACTTAATCTACTATTTCTCACTTTAACAATCAAGATCATAAAATATTTTATTTTAAGTGTGGATGCTGGATGCATGTAGATTCGAACCGTACGTCGGAAAACTTCACATCATGATTAAGACAAAATAACATTACTAGGATTCGAACACTCCACGTTCAACTGGTCAAGGATTTGATCTCTGAACTCTTTGCTGGACTGACAGTACTGTGCCTTCAGACGCCAGGCCACAACACGAGACATTTAAAACTCACAGTTAGGGTTCAAACGTGACCTGAGCAGACACATCACTTTACCTCGGGGGACGATCTTGTAGGTGAAGACAACCGTGATATTGGCCGCATCGATGACTCCCTGGAGTTGAAGCCAGGCTGTACTGTGCGGCACGACAACCTTGGGGAGAGGCTGTCGGTGATCAGGGCGAACCGTGCCATACTTCGTGCTGGAATTACCAGGCTCATTGCCGACCCCGAACACCAGCTGGCTGGCATTACCTGGAAGAGCCACGGTCTCCAGATCGAACTCTATGACAGAGTCCGCGGGGCCCGTCACTAGCCAAGCACACGCCTGAAAGTATAGAGGTGCATTTGCTGTTAAACAGTGCTGTCTGAACAAACAATGTGTAGAGGTATATTTGCTGTTAAACAGTGCTGTCTGAACAAACAAGATATAGAGGTGCATTTTCTGTTAAAACGGAGCTGTCTAGAAAATCATCGATAACTACCAAAACGAAAGGTATTATCTAAGAAAAAGGAAATGTAGCAGATATATTGGTCAATTAAAGAAAACAGTAAAAGACCTTTCGATACCATGCTGCTTGAAAAGGTATCGAATCTACGAAAAAGATCTTCTATCGGGTTGGATATGATGAATAGTGTTGAAATAACAGGTCACTGACTCCATTAGAACAGTGAATTTTTTGGCTGTGGAATTAACCGGAGGTTTGTGAAACAGAGGCAAATTTCCTCAACCTATAAACCTGACTTCTGTGTTACAAGTGAAAAATACTTAGCTGTGTTTGATGTTTTACATAAATACGAAATAGGAAATGTTAATCATCAGAATAATAATAATGGAAGGCCAACTTACTGTGACGTTGTCCTGTGTCAGCAGAATGACGTCATTAGATTCTGGTATAAACACCCTGCCACTGGCCTCGGTCATGTTAAATAAGCACGCGTCAGACTGTGCTGACGTCACTGTAAACACATACAACAGAATTACTTGTCACAAAATGCATATACAATGTCATATGACTACCATGCTTCTGAGATTTTCTCTCTGATGTGTTTATAATATTGCATATAGTATTTCTGAACAAGTGACATAATCCCACTTAGGCATAAACTGTGTACTAGTCCCGAAGAGCTTTTATACACTAATGGGCATTTGTTTTTCAGATAATAATAACATGAATAAATATTTTGTTATATTTTGCAGATATACTGACAAAACATTAAGGAATGTTTCGTTTACAGATATACTGAGAGCATTAATGGATATTTCACTTTCAGGTGTACTGAAAGCATTAACGGATATTTCTTTTTCAGATATACTGGGATCATTAATGGATACTTCATTTTCATATATACTGAGAGCATTATTGGATATTCTGTTTTCAGGTATACTGAAAACATTAATGGGTATTTCGTTTTCGTATATACTTATGTATGATTATTGGATATTTTATTTTCAGATATACTGGTAACATTAATTGATATTTCATTTTTAGATATATTGTTGAGATTACTGCACATTTAGGTTCCAGGGAGTAGTTGGGACTTTTGGCTTTCAGATACTGTCAATGAAAACAACTAACAGTAAAGGATATGTTATTCAGTTTTATACAAGCAATTTATATATCAAGTATGATACTGTGCAGCTATATGGCCATATGAGGATCAAAGTTGTACAGTTTGCTTTTGAAAATATTGGCGTCTTTTGGTTTCATTGGCGTCAGTGTAGTACTAAGTCGTAGACAGGCTATGTAATGGACGACGACATGAGAATTTTGAAAAAGTTTTAATAAAATGAAGCATTAATTAAGCATTCTAATTGCTTATGAATTTAAGGTTATCAAACTGACAACCTCTTGCCTTCAGGAACTTCTTCACAAACAAAGCTCAAAAACTCTCAGCCCCTCAGTGTTATTCATCGGTCATTTTAACCTATTAAGACGCCCATATTACAGTAAATATTATCAAAAACAGTTGCCTATTATTTCTGACAGGTTTATGACTTCTTTTACCTTCAATAGTTCGAGCATCATTCGCCTCCCGCATTTCAATACTAGTATCTCCTATTTTTTAACAGTATATATACGAAGACTGAACATCGTTTTGATTTTTAATGGTTTACTGTTCATATCACAGGACAGAATTTCATGAGTAGGGCACCCGGATCTAACCAAAGAGAATCAGTATCTCTATAGCTCCTTAATCTTTGTTGGCGAGTGATTGGAATCGGGCAAGTGTCTTATCGTTATCCTCACCCCGGAAGTTAATAAAGCGTTTTGCCCCCGGGATCCCAGGGCTTAAGGCTTTTCTCACAGATTCCGGCCTTTCTTCGAAACCTCCTTTGGATCGGGCTCAGCATGGATGTGTTTCACATCGCTGAGAGATCTGCATGTCAATCGACGTCCAAAAGGATGTTTCGTCTCGATCGCAAAGTCTCATGTTTTCTTCATTGATACTTAAATAAATCTCCATCGGCTTGACAGCCATGGATGAAACATCTGTAGCTCTCGCTGGAATTATCAGAGAGAAATAGAGAAAAGGGGACGAGAAGTTCCCGTCAGTTATTTCCCGTAGGTTTCGAGAAATACGATTTTAAAGATTGGAAAAAAAAATTTGCTGCGCGCATGCGAACCTCTCTAGTATGTGTCCTATGTATGTGTTTTCTTCAATAAAAGTTTTTTCTGTGGATGTATATATATGTTTGTAATGCATTGTCTACTGCGTGTCCTGTTAGCGAGGTATAGATTATGTGTATTTAGATTTACACGACTTAAATATTTGTTGTTTTGCGAGAGGCATGTCTATTCCAAATACAAAGCATGTCAAGCACGAATGATGCATTGTGGGAAAATGTGTGGCGAGTTGGCAGAACTTGATAACATTAAATGTTAGCTGAAGACGCCGGTCTCGCGACGCGAGTTTGGTAGTAAGCATTTCAAACCTCCTTACGTTGCTACTTAAGATTTTATGACATAATAGATGAACTCCATATCTTTTTCAAGCAATTTTTAAAGAAAGAAAATTCTAGTCTCCTTATGTGCGAAACATTAACCACACACGTGTGGGCATGAACTCAAAATTTAAACCATCCATTGTATATGAAGATGTGAGGCGTCCAAATTTTCATGAATAAACGTGCTGCATTTCTGAGTACGTCCAGCTCATTTGGGTTAGAAAGAACAGTCATGGTTTTAAGTCATGGTTTTAAGTCATGTATATACGCGACTTCACTTAACTTTTGCATAAGATAAACGTAACGTTGAATCTATCACCAGGGCAATTTCGACGCCTGTTAACCGATAATAGTGTCATGTTATTTACCCATCTCGTGTCGATCTAAATTCTACACCTGTCTTTACGTCTTAATCGTGTTTAAAGTCTTTCAGTTTAGTTCACAGCAGCGATTAATAGTAAAATCAGTATAGTCACATCTTCAGATAAATTCATTGCGGTCATTATATATAACAGCTCTTTACGATCTCATTTCACAACTAATTGTGTTTTTTTTGCTTTAATTTACTTTTTGGGTTGATAGTCAACGTTGTAGTCAGGAATATTTCACTGATACGACAGCGGTAGAGTTCAAAGTAAACCAAGCATGGCACCTCCGCATATACCTGACCAACCAACCCACTTCAAGCCGCAGCTTGATCCAGAGGAGGCTGGAATGAACTATTTGATGGTACTATTTCATCACACGTGTGTATTTCTTAAGTGAAATATAATCACCTACATTTAAACACTACTGTCCTAAGTGGTATATCTTTCATATATTTTGCCCAAAAGCCATCATTAGTAATATTTTTGCTAGGTATTTTTGCTTAACACATACATGAAAGATGTGCATTATTTTTGATCGATTTGTACACTGAAAATAACATAGATATAGCTCCACGTGCCGTTTACCACATTCCAAATATAAACACCACTGAAGCATTTTACCGCGAACTAGAAATTTATCCAATATTTAAATAGTTTTTCTAAAGACAAATACAGCTGAATTAAGAGCGATACAGAAACGAAAGAGGCTACCACTGAAAAGTAATTGATTGTCAATGTTAAAATATTGCCAGGGCGCAAACCTTGCTCGGTTGGCAATATTTGCTAAATGTTGGCGTACTGCCGTGTTCGTCTTACCTGAGAAGGCAATTAATGCCAGAAGAAAAACGTAAACTGGAAATCTGCAAAACATCATCTTTCCTGACCGATGGCGATATAGGTTTGATAAAACGGAAAACTGAAGAAATCCGAAAGAACCACGACAGTGAACTTATTGCGTGAAAGGTTTAGACGGGTTGAATGAAGACGTTGTAGATATCACTGACTGAAGCGATATACTGAGCACCGCCGAACGTTACGTCTTGTCTTTGAGGACAATGTAAAGCTATTCTGCCATCGCGGGAGATCTTCATAAATCCGCCGAGGCTCCAATCGCAAACATAGACATCCGAGAAATTCTCCTGGGGCTGACTCAAGTTTCAGACTTCCCGGGGATCTCGGCCAAACTATATGTCTGGTTCGAGGTTCCCGTTCCAGTAACCTGCACCGTGTGTGACATGGGATTAGGGTAACCGGTTCGTCTTATTTAGGGGCGGGACCAATAAAAAAAACAAACAAAAAAAAAAAACAACAAAAAACAAAAAACAATGGCACGATCCAGCTTGTATCACCGTTCAATTATCATCAATACATGGGGTTAATTAGGTAGCAGAGTCCATGCAGTAACAAGGTTTATGGTTAGTACTGCCAGACGTGGTGTGGTGTGACTCGACCTTGGACAATAGCCATCCTTATTTGCTTGTGCTATGAGAGATACGTGTGTCATTAAGGTAAACTATGAGAACAAGGTAAAGTCAACAGCGCGGATGTCACGTCGGATCTTCGGTTTCACATTTACATAAACCCGATGGTCGCCCAGTCTCAGTGTCCTTTCTGACCAGTTCATTCCTTCACATGCTGGAGATTATTGCCAGTAGATGGGCTTAAAATGAAACTGGGTAAAAACGGCATTTTGTAGCGAGTTCATATTCTGACTTCCAATCGAAGTTTGCTAAACAAAAAACTCATGGTTTCCTCCAAATTGCCCATATTGGAAGTCAAGGAATTCATTTGTAATGACTCTCGCATATGCACGTGGTAATGCTAAGCCATATGAAAATGTGCAGAGGCTTTTCGTTTGACCAGTTTCCCCCCTTATGCTAGGGGGTTGTAAGTTGTTATACTATTTAAATATTTCCACGAACAACGGGTAAAAAAAACCTAACTGAAGACATGATTGACAAGATTCCGGATTTCACCAATTACGTGTGACCATTTGCCAGCTGTCAAACTTTCGTGGATGCTCTGGTTTTACTCTCCATACTGATGTCTCTTGTACAAAAGTGACACTTAATTTGATTGATTGTTGGTTTGATTGGTGTTTAACATCGCCTTTAACATTGTTTCGGTCATACCATGACGGTTTTTCCTTGTAGCAGGGCGGACCCTATGCGGACATTTTCATAGTGTTGTCTCACTGGTAGACTACGCCGAATACACTATGCTGACAGGACACCCCATCCAGTCACATTATAGTGACACCGTGGCAACAGATACTTGGTCTGGGGTCTTACGTTGAGTGCCAAGCGAGGGAGTACTTTAGATTTCCCGACCTCAATCGAGGTAAATTTACAAGCCGGTTTATCCGGTAAGGTGTGATAATTTGCCAGCTGTCTCACTGTATCGCCTCTGCACTGATTTAAGTCTCTGTGATGGGTAAATACAAAGTTATTTGCGTTGTACACCACACTTAATGTTTGACGCCCTGGGTAACAATGTTTTACCTACTTAATGTAATGACTGAAGCTGGATTCAAACGATAATTAGATATAAATCAGTGGCCTCTATTCCTTGTTTTGAAGTGATGTCATAGCTGCTCTGGGCCAACCATGAGCACTCTGTGGCTACGGGAGGAGACGTCTTGAGGTGTAAACAATGCGACTTTAACCCAGAGAAGACAGAACATGTATAATACAAAGAGTAAAGCTATTAGGTAAGAAACTCTTTCTATGCAAAATAATCAGAATGTGTCTAGTTTTGAAATATGTTAGTTTCTAAGTTTTCGTTACGACTAAAAGATCTTGAGAAATTTCAAATATTTAACCCCGTGTTATTTTATCCTCATGTCCAGCCGCTTGCGAAGAGCACGGGTGATTGAAGCGATTAATGGAGGCATAGCAGAGCATTGGTCACACAGGGACCCTTTATAGGAAAACATTCCGGCAATGCTTACGACAAAGGCGATGGAACTTGCCAGCTATCAGACGATTCTATCACGGCTTTATACTTATACCCGTAGGAAAGATTCCCGAATAGATCCAACTCAAATTACTACGAGGTTGAAATTTAAATAGTATGTCATGACCAGAATATCGCTTGTCATCCCTGTGCCAAATGTCAATCCTTCGACTCCTTATCTCTGACTATTTATGTACAATTTCTTACATATTTCACTGGGAACTGGTGTTTTAGGTTGTTTTGGGGAATAGGTCATGCCATTACATCGACTTGGAATAACCCATTTATGGCTTACCAGTGGTAAAGATAATACATCAGATTGTCGGCCTTGACGCTGAGATCATAATTTAGAAAGCTTTGTTATTATACATACTAAACCGAGGTTCGGTACTTCCAATCTGTATAGTTTATATCGTACATGTTACTCCAGTCCTTTTTGGTACAATACCTGAAGATTTTTTTGGTACTTGTATACTGTGAAAAGCAGGTTTACTGACGCGGTGTTGTGAGGAACACTTTAACAGTTAACCACCAGCTACCAAAACGCAAATCAGAAAACACACAATGTAACGAAAACAGATTGTATACTGTAACAAGATTAGCACAAGCCCTCCACAGATTTAACGAGCATCAACCAAGCTGTCCAATCAACAAAGACGGCCAAGGTCTTACACATAGTTGTATATAGCATGAGTTGGACATGGCGTAACTGGCTAACAACCACCTCCTATTTTCTCTTCAGGCATGTGGGAGACACCGAGCTCACACGAAGTCTGACAAGACAACAACACATACGCGCTAAAATCCACGCCATGAACAGGTTGTGTGGCATGTTTGCCTGGCACGGTTTGATGTCGAAATAGCCAATTTACACAAGGTGTGAGCATGAAGCATGAAGTGGAGTGTGTTATGGTATGACGTCACAGCACGAAGGGTTTCCGGGTGTGGGAATGGCAGCTGTATTGAGGATAGGGTAAAGCGGTGAACTCACGGTATCGAACGGTTCTGAACAGAGCGCTAGCGTTCAGAAAAGCGTGTAGAAACCATTATTGAAATAAAATTAAGTTCTACATTTAACAGAAAACCGAACATTAAAAACCTCTTTTGAAATAAGTTGGATTAGTTCTGAATTATTGACATAAAAATCAACCAGTTTTCAAATAATTCTGGCGGCTAGTTTTGAAATTGAAATTTGCAATTGAAATTTTTTGAAACAAATAATGCACTTCGTAACTCTTCAACTTTTTTTCAAAAGTGGAACATTTGAAAATGGTCAATTTTGCATTGAAAAAGTTTTCATTTCAGACTTGGTCAATTTTTATTTCAAAACTGACACTTTATTTCAAAAATGGTTTATAGTTGTTAAAAAAAATGATGAAAATTGTGCGGCCGCTGGAAAATACTATGTGGCGATTTGTGAAATCGACATTCGTATGCCAGCCGTCAACCAAAATGGGCATTTTGGATCAATCATCGCAAGGTCGACATCCTGAATGAAGCAACCAGATTTGTTTACATGTCATGCAAAACAACCACACGTGTATTGAAAATTTCTAACAATTATCATGACATGTCTTGAACAGCCTAACTGTTTTCTTTATTCATTCACATGTATACAATATCCGTGGCGCGAAATATCAACACGAACTGGTATATCTCCTCGACGTTTTTTGAACAGTACGGTATACATAAATTTATGTGAGTGTGTACTGGACTTGTTCTCACGAAACTTCAAAGCTCTGAACGAAATGCTAGGACGAAAAAATATCACCGCATCCATTATATTTTGTCCTTCGACTGTCAAACTGGACAGTATTGCATTAATCAACGCAGCGATATACCTGCAGCCGTATCCTTATGGGTGTGGTCACACACATCTCTCGGAAAACATGTAGCTGTAGAGTGAGCGTGTTCTCATGAGCTGTGGTCTGCAATCTGGTCAAGGGAGGTAACCGCTCACATCAGCGATCGTTCTCGCGGTTGCCCAGTGGAATTACACAGGATACGTTAAACGCCCAAATTCTGCGGTTAATACTTAGATGAGTCATATCGAGGGATGTGTATTGTGGCTCAGGAGTTAAATAGTTATTTTACTGTACGCTGTTAAATACGCTAGTGTTTATAGAGGTATATGAGAACAACGCCTTCCAAAATAGCTCGAAACATTCCAGTTACGCAGACGGACATCTTTGGCGTGTGTGTGTGGTTGTGTCTGTAATGGGGGACATTCATTCAGAGCATTTCCGGCCATTGAAGAACTTTGTACATTTATTTGAACATGTTTTTACCTGGCAATAGCAATTCTCAATGAAATTTTTGTGAGGTTCATATTTCAAATACAAAATACTGTTTGCAAAAATCCCCCCCCCCCAAAATAACAAGGGTTTCAGTGTGACTCTGCGCAAGGCTGAATGACTTATTACGCAGAATGTAGATCTTAAAATTACATCAACTGAAAAATTGAAAACCCATGGTTGTTATCTCATCACCATCGTATCCCTAAACAAATATTATACGATGTCCCTGTCCATATTGTTTACAAAGTACCTAATCCGTTTGAATGCCTGAATGAGTCAATCGATGGGTGATCACCTTGCTCCTTGTATGATACTGCCCTTGCTGTATGGAATTTACTGCTTTTTGAAGTGATTCCTCAAGTCAGCAAGAACATATTTCTGTATTTGTTATGTTAAACACGGAACTGTCTGCAAAAACAGATTTAACATAATCGTATGCCCATCCTCTGCAGATGAAGTTAAGTACAGCTGAAATGGCTTAAAGAATGAACAGTGTTACACATCCCTACTGTATAACCAGTAAACTTAAATAAATTTATTCATCGTCACATGTGTCTACATGCAGAAGTTTTTCATGGCACACTGGAGTCTTGTTGATTTCATACCTTTTCTACAAATTTGTTTGTTTTTATGTGATGTGATTATTAAACGTGATGACATCACAGCAGTTTGAGATACTGACATGTAATAAATGGTATGGTGCTAGGGGACGTGTAAGTTAACTGCCACTGTTTAAGCATTTACATGAATTGTTTAGAATGAAAATTAAATAACCGCCGGATTTCACCGGCCCCCCCTCACCGTTTGTTAACTATCAAACTGTCGTCGGTGCACTGGTTTTACACTCTGGGCGGTAGTGTTTTATATTTTAAGAGGTTACTTGGGGAATTGAAGCGTCTTATTTACCCTTTACAGAAGATTTCTGCATTTTAACTGATGAAATTTTGCGCAATGTTGTTGAAACAATCGAGGAAACCGACCGATATATGTACAAACAAAAATAAGGGGGATATAAAGTTCTTGTGAATATACAGATGAAATTGACTTACAATAGAGTTAGCCAGCGGGCTCCATATACACAGACTAAAAGGTAAATATGTCGCTCTTACTCGTATTAAATCCATTTAAATGGTACATATTTTCAACAAATAAAACATATGTATGTATATGTACGGTATCCCTCTATATAGATAAGAATCAGTGGTATCTATTTATATATATATTTTGTCATAGTCATAGTTGTTCCGAGCCAATCATGATCATTCTCTTTGGCCACGTGAGGAGACTTCTGGAACTGTAAATTCTGGAGCGAATGTAACCCAGGTAAGACAGGCCAGGGATGATGTATATATGTGTATGTATATAATCATGCAGGTATCCAATAGAGCATGAATATACGCATACTGAGAAAACCCATTAAAAATTCGAAATCAGCAATAAACATTTTAAACATATAATTATGTAATGTACAAATTATATCGTATGATATAAGCAAATGAAGTATTTACATTTAATTAAAGAATCTTAAGGGACGTATCAGGTAATGGAAATATAATACACATTAGCTATGCAATGAAGTGTATGTGACAGACAATAGAGAATAAACGACAAAGGAATGCAATGGGCATGGGTGATAGACAATGGAGAATAAACGACAATAAATCCAATGGGAGTGTGATGATAGTCATTGGATCATAAACAGCAAAACGAACGCGAAGTGATAGACAGTGGAGAATATATGAACAAACATAGCATGTAACACGGAGTGACAGACAAGAAAGAAAGAAGAATGCAACAGGAATATGGTGATAGACACTGGATGAGAAACCACAAAGAATGCAATGGATATGAGTGATAGACAAGTGATAATAGAAAACAACAGATGCACTGAACACATGGCGACACTTCAATTCAGAATAATCAACGTAGGATTAAAAGAACACTAGCCGATCGACAGAGTAAATAAAATGGTATCGGTTAACGAGACTTAAATTTTGATAGGGAATAAATATTGACGAATGTAAAAGAATATCATTAAAATATTGTTTTTATGTTTAATTTCAAAACAACTGTTTATCATTCAGTAGTTGGTATTTTATGAGTGTATGTTTTGTACTATTTTTACCTTGTTACACATCAGTTGATATGTTTGCACGCAAATACATTACTGTGATAAAATACAGCTGAAAATTGAATCATTAGTGATTTTATGGAGGTCATGCATGCTGGATTTACGCAAATTACGCTCTGTCCCACAATCTTCATATATTGTTGTGAGACTCTCCTGAAACTTACGGCACTGAAATAAAGTCGTTTCCAATTTGTAGTGGGTTTGTAAGTTTTCTTTACATATTGATGTGATATATCTGGATTATTGAGAAACGATATCACTTGCTATATTAATTGTGTTGTTTCCTACATACAAATGCTGTTGGATCTTATTACATGTACAAGGTAGGTTTCATTTCGAGTTGGAGGTGGCACATTTATTTCGTTAGTTAAATGAACCTGGCCAAAAACTTTGCTGCTTGCCATGGAGTATGTATGTGCGTTGTAATTTCAGCGGAATGTGGACGGTTAAAACCACCAGTCCTTTTTTTGCACATGTTACATATATGTGCTTTACATCACACTCTAGCTTACGACATTCATTACAGGCTCCTAAGGAAAATAATTCCTTCTCGGCAAATTTGCTATCACGCGGTAAAAAAGCAATTGGGCTGGTGGATGTTGTGATGAATAATCGAATAATGCAAACCTCAATGTTCTCTGTTCTCTGACCAATAGTCGTAACTGAAACGACAAATTATCATCTGTGAGGTCATCAAGTCGTGCACGACAACAGCCTGATATCTACGCAAACCCAAGGCTATTTCACCCCTTTCAACTCGTGCCGGTTGCTTGCGTCGTTCCGCATCGATTGGTTTGTTATTTCAGCGGTTCAATGTGGAATTATGTATTTTAAATTAGACAGTATCACTGACCGTTATTTGTATTCTTCCTCGTTTAAACCGCTGCTTTATCTTTGTTCATTATTGTAAGTCAGAATATGTTTTCGGTAACATATACCATTAGTCCAATAGACATATGTCCCAAAGGTGTCTGATGTTTTCGTCTATCTGTATGCATATTAATTTCAGTGCAGCCTGGGCCATTTAAACGACTAATCCTGTTTGTAAATGTTACATATAAATGCACTCCGCCACAGTGTACCTTACGATAATCCCGAAACTCTTATATCAGATTTCAATACCGGTAAATTTGCCAACAACCAGTCAAAAGAAGCTACATTGACCCACTTTGTAAGGCGCCGAATGAACCACACTACTCTCTTACCAATACTTTACCTATAGCGGCATACTCATAAGGCCATTATGCCACGCCTAACTTTAACGTCTATGCAACCCACGGTTTTTGTTTAGAACTTTTGCAACTAGTGCCGGTTGCTTGCGTTGGTATGCAGCTATTAATTGCTTGTTCCAGTGGTTGAGTGTGAAATTATGTATTTTAAATTAGAAGGTATCACTGACTGTATTCTTTCTCATTTTGAAACGCTGTTGGCTCTTGGTACAGGTTAGGTTTCCTTTCGGCTGGGAGGTAACACAGTCATTCCTTTAGTTCAGCTGTCCAACAGACTTTCAAAAAACACTTCGGAAATAAATTTGATCATGAATTACAGAAATGAAAATTGACCAATTTTCAAATAAGTTTGGCGACAATTTTTCAAATTAAAATTTACAACTTTGAAATAAATAAATAATAGTTTTTAGTGTACATTTATTGCTTGTTGCGGAGTGGAGCATTGCCTGTTGCAGAGTGGACCATCGCCTGCTGTAGAGTGTGACAGTCGATGTACCGCTCACGCTGCCCGCTCGTTGTACATCAGCTTACTCTGCTATGTGATATGTATTCTTATATCAATCTGAGTTTATTCAGGCTGCAGTATACATGTGTCCATGCAGAAATATATGGTGTCCAGGAATAATCTTTTTGATGTGTTTCATTGTGTGTTTTCATGCATGTTTTAATGAATGTAATTATTCAATGTGATGACATCTCAGCATTTTGAGTAATTCTTGACCAGTGACGTCTGCTCTTATTATAAACATCACTGCATTTTTGTTACCTAATTCTGCTTAAGACATGGTGCTAGGGGGTATAGATTGCCACTGTTTAAACATTGGCATGAACTGTTAGAATAAATCCCTAACTGAAAGCGGTAAATTGACAATAGATCGTATTTAACCGGTAACGTGTGATCATTTTCTTACTATTACACTGTCGTTGGTGCTCTGGTCTTACTCTGTCTTTTATACTTGAAGAGTAAAATAGAGGAATTTCAACTTCGAACCTTTTTGTGATAGAAGGTGAAAAGAGTTCATCTGTGTTTTGTGTCTCCTCAATTTTGTTGATTTTAATTTACCAATCACCTGCCTTGCCGTGTTAGGGAGGTACAAACGACCTCTCCTTCAATCAGGAGCTACTTAAATTAAAAAACTTCCAGCTCCTCAATTTTCCATATCGTACATCTAGTCTAAGTAACTTTTTTGAAGCTTTTCTTAGATGCTCATGTTGAGTAAATGTAATCAGAAATAATTGCCTGACATTTTTGACAGGTCACATGGTAGAGTAGGGCTTTTCTTACCTTTAGGGATAAAAACGTTAGATCTCGAAACTCCCCTATTAGGAAACTGAGACGTCATTTTGCCGTTTTGGGAAGTTTTCAGTATTTTGTATGAGGAAGTTACTGAGCAATCTAGCATATTGCATTTGACATCACTGCAATTGTTTTTAAATAATTCTGATTAAGCCGCGGTGCTAGGGGGGCGTAAGTTGTTACTTTTTAAACAGTTACATGAGGTAAACTGACAACATTCAACCATTTGTGTCATTTGTGGAGGATGTCAATGGTACAAAGATTCGTCAAATAAAGCATATACATATATATGTACAAAATTATTTTGGTGTCCAATATAGCATGAAAATACTCAAATGCAATTACCCCAGTTTCAATATGTATAGGTCTGATCAACGAAATTGGAACCGCCTCGATGGCCGAGTGATTAGAGCAACCACCCGACCCGGGATCAACCCTAGTTTTCCTTCCTACTCATGTATAGATGTATTATATTTCCTTCATAGGCCAGCTAACAAAATGTCTTCAACACAGGTAATGCGCAGCTATACCCCTTGCTTGTTGTAAAACGGAATGAACGAGAGTTATGAAAAGTGAGCATCAAAGGTGCCGGAAGTCTTTATCTCTCTCTCTCTGGGTGCTGAAATAAAGTTTAGTTTTGATGCTTTCTAAGATATTTTGTCGTTTCTGAGTAAGTGTGCCATATATGAAGCTTAATGGTGTTTGTTCATCCCTCTGACGAAGCTGGTATCAGAGTAATCTGGCAGCAGACAAGGCAACCAGCTGAGGCTGCCACTCTTCGAATATTTATGGCTTCAGGTGCACGCTTATCATTAGATGAAAGCATCCGATAAAAGTATATATATATATAAATTTGACTCCCGCAGAATTTTGTTTCCCAGGAAATATTTACAGGTGCATATAATATGTGAAAGCCACAGTTCTGTGGAACGGGTTGGATTTAGAACAGCTTAAACATTCAATGTGAGGACGTCCTTCTCGAAAATATGGATTTCAAAAAGGTGTTATCGAGCTCTATGGCAGAAGCCTTTCCAGTTTTCTTGTGTTTCCTTTGCGTAACGTCCACCAGTGCTAGAGACTGGAGGGGTGGATTCGCTTCACTGGGGAGAACGGACCGTAAGTGTTGTGTTAATTTGGAGAGCTTCGACACAAAAGTTCATAAGTATTATTTATAACATATCTCCACCGTTTAGACGCCAATTACGATAAAGGGGTAGTGATTCTTTCCTGTCACGCCGACTTCACGACAAGAGAAATTTCGATTTTGCCAATGTGAACTATCCCCACTAGCAATATACCGAAGAGTCCTGCAGTATAGCGTATATATATCTGCCCTTGTAGCATTTGTTAGATCATGTGCGTTGTGTGATGGTTTCAGTTAACATCACTAGTTATTACTGCAAAAACTAGTGTGTCAAGGATATTCCATCAAACGCCTTCACCCTAAGTTTCTTAAATTTTCCAATGAGTATGCCTCTCCTGTTTGTGAATGTGTATGTCTCTGGTACTCTCCTTCATAACTGTGTCGAATTCCGTTTCCCCCGGGGCGAGAGGCCGTTTGTTCATAGTGCTGAGTATGATCGCCATGTTGGGTACATGATCAGTTGCAATAAAGGCGCAACTGATGAACCACATGATATATACTAGAATGGTACACGGTTTGGATATTGATTTTATTCGCCCGCCTAAAATATTCTTTGTGTCTTTTCACTGAAAACTATTGCTTGCTTCTCTTTGCACGAATCCCTCCCAAATTTTTTATTTCATATACTTTCTTTGTTCTTCGGTGGTTTGTGTTATTTGTCGTTTGTTGAAAATTGTGGTTATTGACCCGGAACGCCAAGTATTGACGGCATGTATACAAATGTTTCGTGACTAGTTTCATAAGATTTCATCTGTGTCTTTGTTCCGTAGAATTTAATTTGCCTAGATTTTATTCACGGTTTGTAGAAATTAAAGAATAACAACAATAAAGGTTCAAAGCTCTAACTATAAAACAATATCAGATCTTCTATAACAATGAGATAAAGTTGCATTACTTTGTTGTTTGGTCATATGTTTTCTACCACGTCGAGGTAATCGACGGTGAATGGCAAGGTGAAATTATATTTCTCTACTCTTGTGACAGAATGGTTTCTACCATAACGAGGTGAAGTTCTATTACCCTGTTGTTCGGACAAAATGGTTTCTACCGCGCCGAGATGACGTTATATTACTCTGTTATTAGGAAAAATTGCTTTTGCTGCTGAGAGGTGTAGTTTCATTTCTTTGTTTTTTGGTAAAAAATGACTTTACTGCATTAGTCTGCTGGTGGAACGAATGGCGTCATCCATTGCAAGGTAAAGTTGCATTACTTTGTTGTTGGAGAAGATGGTTTCTGCCACGACGTGGTACATTTTAATTACTGTATTGTTGGGAAAATTGCTTCAATACCCTCACAGTAAAGGTGCATTACTCTGTTGGTGGGTTTAAGTTCTGCTAACCTGTTCTGGGGACAAAATGGAGTTTATATTGGCGAAAACAAGTTATATTACTCAGTGGTGGAAGCAAGTGGCTTTCGTTGGAAGTTACGTTGCCTTTGACCAGTGAGATTCTAAATAGAATTTAATCCTGTGGATTTCAGCTGTGGATGTATGCCCGGTAATAAGTGGTTGAGCCCAGCTCCCTGCCCTCTGTACCATCAACACCATTCATCCTCCTCGTGACGTCTGATGTGATCAACCTGAGCCGAAAACATTTCGGCTTGCAAATGCGTAGGCGTGCAATTAGAGACGGTCTCAGATGAGATATCTGTAGGATATATTTACTGCACAACATTTTCTTGGCATCCAGAGAGAATTTTGGATTTTTTTTGGCGCTTGGTGGGCATGTTTTTGTTTCTAACAGGGCTTAATCAGTTCAAGAAGCACCTTTTCTCTCCCTTAAGTAACCACTGAGATATATGGAAAATACTTTTACAATAAGAAAAGATCACTATACTCAAATAACTTATGTTTACGTCCACTTTTCCTTCTTTCTGAATGTTGCCAGATTGGAGACTTCTAAGACAAACGAAGCATATTCACCGAAAAATACTAATGTACGAAGTCTCAGGAAAATAACTCTTTCGTGTTCTTTATACCCTTTTCCCTTTACCTAAATTTGACTCAGGGATGCTGCTAGGGAACGTGTAAGTTGCTACTTTTTAAGCTGAGGTAAAATGAAGATAGATTGGATTCCACCAGTTACGAGTATCCATTTACCGACTGTCTCACCGTCGTCTGTTGCTCTGTTTTTATTATACACTTGGTTTTATAATTGATACGATTTGTTTTGCTTTACAGCGACGTTCACGTATGCCCACTGTGAACTGCAGCCCACAACAGAGGTGGTGGACCACAGAGCTGAACAGATCAAGGGACGGATAGAGTTCAGACAACCAGTGAGTATATGGATGTTTGTCAATCATACAAATTCTGGGGCCTGTTTTACAAATAGGGTATAAGTTATGTGAAAGGTAATTGCCAAAACAACACAGATTATAACAATACGCCGCCATGGTAGTTACGTTTGACGAAATGTTACATCCTCTTCATGAAAGGGACATCAGAAGACAAGTTAGGCAGCCATACCGCTGGTCTCACTGTTTGTGAGGCCTTGGTGAAGATTATATTTAGTAGTAGACGACGATGACGTTTCCTTTTGCGCAATCTGATGTTCGTGAAAGACATCTTGCTCTCCATCAATATGGTGTGCTTGTCTGTATGTGGGAAAGTGTGTCGGTAAATTGTCAACGGTCGATGGTTTACTCCCTACGTTCCGGTTTTCACTGCTCATATAACACACCACTTTTGTGTAAGTGAAAAAAAAGAGAATGGCGTTAATAAATAAATAAATAAATAAATAAATAAATAAAAACGATGCGGTCATGAAATGGGTTGGAAGAGGACAAAGGTTCTAGTCTAGTACAGGTTGATTCTGATGCAGTTTAAAGTCAGGATGTTCATTTTCACGTACCTGGTAAGGTGCGATGCCTTCTCTCGTTCTGTGCTCGCCTTTAAGCTCCCAATTATGTACCTCACATTTATGGAGATAATTCATGCCCTTGGGTGGGATAAGAGGAAAATATACATGTCCTACAAATACTATTGACGCCCAACTATATATATATGGTACGTCTTTATATCGCTGCGTGGTTGCCTGAGCAAATAATCCATCGGCTTGTTAGCGTGCCGGAACTGAACAAACAAGCAGACGACAGAGAGGAGATAATTGTAGTAGAATAAACCACGAAAAAGGTGACTGTTGTCTCTTAAATATTAATACTTTGTGAATATGATCTTGTTTCCCTGGAGGCGGTGCGTCATGTTTCGCACCTACCAATTCCCATGAGCATATTCAGATTCCACTCAACAATTTCGCTACTTTCAGTTGGCTGTCTTCACCCGGGGTTGGCTAGAGGTCAGAGTTCACATCGAAGGATTGCCATTGGATGACGGTATCCTTAGCTACGGTCTTCACGTGCACGAGTTTGGTGACCTCAGCGAAGGATGTGAAACCACAGGCGGTCATTACAATCCCTACGGCAAAGAGCATGGCGCACCTACGGTTGAGAACAGGTAAAAAAAAAAAGAAAAAACCGCAGTTTTAGAAGACGTGATGCAATACTTTATTCGTAGGATGTAAGGTCCAATAAACAAGGAGAAAAGTTAACCCACAGTTCACAAAAGTACCCTAATTCTTCTAATTATTGGGACAGATATTAGTCCTGTTAAAAGCTAAATATCACATTTATCACATTATCACATTAGTGCGAAGGCGTTTCATGGGGAATCGTGGACACATTTGTTTCTTCATTTAGATTGGAATCATCACATTTTACACCAGTATCAGACAGATGCACGATATGCATGTGTCCGCCATATACACGACCCTTAGGTATATTATTATCCAAATAAGGATAACTTAAGATTTCAACTCTATCCATAGACCTGGACCCTCACTTGAACTGACACCTTACATTTTTTACAAGTTCGGGAGATCCGGGATCAATACTCGGCCGGGATATATCAAAGACTATAAAATTGGTACCTGCTGGTGCCTTGCTTCAGGCACTCAGCAATGAAAGCTTACAGCAAGGAAACTGCACTGGTCTTGAGGGGTGGGGTGTGATGTCTGGAGTATTAGGTATGATGTTCCATTGGCGGCAGCACTTTGGCAGTATGGACTCGCCCTGCTACAAGAAGACACTTTATACACACACACACTCGTCAAAGTCACTAACTGAAAATTTGTTGAGTACGACGTAAAACTCAAGCATACATACATACATAGCCTAGTGCAAAACCAAGTTAAGGCCAGTGTTTGATGGCATCTGGTTTCAAACACGAAACACTTGAATTAGAGCAACGCAAGCCATTCATTCAAAACGGTAAAAGATATTTTATTTGATTGGTGTTTTAAAGCCGTTCTGAAGAATATTTCACTTATACGACAACGGCCAGCAATATGGAAAGAGGAGGGGATGGAACCGACAACCATTCGCAGGCATACCTACCCGAGTGCAGCCAGAAAGGAAATCAGAAAGAGTTGGTATTGAACTCTCCGCATTGGTGGGAGTCATTGCGTTGGACTTGAACGCGAACCTTTCGGAAACGGGGGTTCCCCTAGGTAACAAATACTATTCAATGAAATTCGGTCATACGCCTAATTTTTTTTACACAGGTTTTACATCAACACTGCTTTTTTATCCTTGGTTGGTTGAGCTTTGTATACACTTTAGTAGCCTACTGCATTGAACATGTCATCGACCAACTTGATTTTAACTTCTCGTTTCAGACATGCTGGAGACTTCGGTAACGTGGTGAAGAATCGATCTGGGCGCGTGTCTAAATACTTCCTGGATCGTGTAGCTTCTCTTACAGGACCCTACTCAATCATCGGTCGATCGGTTGTTGTAAGTTTGCTCTATTATTCTGGACACTGCGAGACTTGCCAACTACCAGGTTTCCGAGATCAAGCTCTGGACTAGATATATACCATTCCCCAAAATTTTCGGAGGATGCTAAGGCGGCGTAATTTTACTTATAGGTAGATCCGGCGTTTTCTCAGCGTACTAGGCGTTTGTATTTTGATATTTCTTCTCAACTAAAAGATAAAAAATAACTTTAGTTCGACACGTTACACAATGCGTCAAATAGTTGAGAAAAATGGAACTGTAACGCAGTATATTTTGCAGCCGAATGTTGCATAGTTTGGCTTCGAAAATCAAGCTGGCTGCGCCCAGGGAATCGACGAATATTTACTGAAGGGTGAAAAGAATTTATGTGTCTGTCTGACATTTGAGACTATGCTTGGGCTCCAGGGCTGTTTCAGTGGAAAACACTGTGAAAGACACACAAAAAAATCAGAACTGAGCTCTACACAGGGCTGTCGCCGAATGAAGCTATCTGCTCGTGCGCAATTAAGCGCGACCCAAACCGCTATCTGGCTTATTCCGTCAGTTGATATTGTATCATTGATCAAACAGAGTAGTCTCCCCTAATCTTCATATTCTCAAAATGGCTTGAATCTATGTGAGAGCAACTGTCTGGCAAGCTAGCCAGATTAGTAGTGACTTATTGTTGAGAATATTGGCCGATTATTATTTCACTGATTACATTTCTGTATTCATAAATGCGTCACCTGGATGACAACTGATGATTAATGTTGAAGACTGTATAGCAAACTACTGGATTATATCATTGTACTGGCTAAATCCGTAACCATTTTTTATTCTAATGAAACCAGTCACCTTATTCATCAGAATAGCTTCGCTTCTCTGTTGCATGCTTTCCAATTACTTGTCATTCCTCGAGAGCAATTAGGGGAGACGCCGGGCGATTGACGACTCTCTCTGTAAACCGTAAGACAGGCAAATTCTTTTCCCTTTCAGCTTTTCATTTTTATGGGTCAACGTGGTTATTGGTTATTAATTTATGTGTCAGTTATATCGTTTATTTTGTTTTCCAGTTAAAAGCTCGGGAGGATGATCTGGGACTTGGTGGCAACCCATCTAGTCGCGTGACCGGAAGTGCCGGTGGGAGAGTAGCTTGTTGTGTGATTGGTCACTCTAATGGCCAATCATGGCGCGGATCAACCCTTTAAAAACGTAACTGAGAAGTATGGAAAAAGACTGTAGATGATTGACGATCCCCAGGCGGTTTGTTTTGTACAGTGTGCCTTGATTTAACAATAAAGTCATTTGAAACAGAAAGATGATGCTTTATCTTGCTTCTATTGAACAGAACTTAGACATCCAGTTTCAAGCAGAGCGTTTATTCAACTTGGCAACGGTAGGAAAATCAGACTGATGTTGCTTAAATAGTACATAATCCATTAGGCTTGTTACAATCCATGCATGAGAACACTTGCATGAAGGTTTAATTTTTAGGTTTTAAGGTTTACGCCGTACTCCAGAATATTTCACTCACTCGCGATGGCGTCCAGCATTTCGGTGGGAGGAAACCAGATTGCATTTTACGAGGATATGTGGATGTGGTTACTACATTTGCGTCATGCTGGAGAATACTGTAATTACACAATTAAAGGATGTCAGGATGATGGAGGAGAAGAAACCGGGCGAATCCATGGCGCCAAAGTGCTGCCGAAGGCACCAGACATGACACCCCACCGAGTCACATTTGAACTAACACCGGGCCGAACAGTCCTGTTTCCTTGCTCTAACCTCTGACTGCTAAGCACCACGCGAGGCAGCAACAAGTATCATTTTCAAATCCACCCAGGATTGGTCCCGGATCTACCGACCTCGTTGTGGACCCTCTAACCTTCAGGCCACCGAGGCGATCCGTACCAGGTATACTTGACAGACATCCTGCCGTTAGGCAGCAACCGATCAATTCAACTTGAGGAGGATTTGTCCACGCCATTTCATTTCGCTACGGAGTGATGGTTTGATTCAATTCATGTGTACGATATGCATGTGGTCTTGACAGATGAGTCATAGAATATACGGCAATATACAATACAATGTATTGTAATTTTGGAAGTATATTTTTTGTGAACATTTCTGCTGAATTAGTAAAAAAAAGAGAAAAAAACAGGGAGGATGTGAAGTGGCAGAGTGAACAAACAGTTAGCATATCTGCATGTCAAAATACAATTAAATGCCTTTACTTTAAGTTTCAAAAAAATTACAAGGAGACATAGTTTTCTTGTAAAGGAAAATATGGAAGAAACTGCTATAATGTCTGTCACTCTTCTTCATGATTGTGTCTAATCCCGCTTAACCTAGAACATAGGAGCTGTATTTGTCGAATAAGATCGGCACTTAGGAGATATTGAAAACAGTAACAACCAAAGCTCAATCTGTATTAATTTCTAGCTTTATATACTTTCGAAGCTTTTTGGTGGTTTATGTTGTATGTTATTTTGTAAACTGGTCTTACGATCATTGACCCGAAACGCCAATTTTGGTTCACGTCAGGTATGCGAGTATCTTACTGGCGCCCAGAACTTATACTCTCTAAAACCACAGGTACACCAACTGGAACAAAATTGAACATCTACACATTTTGTGTACTAGAGGTATACAAATTGTGTATTGGTGGTATACACGGTTGTGTACCTGTAGTACACAAAAGTTTAGTATAACACGTTCAGATTTGTCACAGTTAATGTACCCGTGCTACACAGCCGATTTTAGAGAGTACTCCAAGTATATGTCTCTTTGTCCGTCTGTTACAGGGAAGTAAGTGATCTGTTGATTTGCTATATCTAGGTTATCTCCCTTCTTTTGCGATGTACAAATTCAGTTTAAAGAATCGAAATAAACTTAACCTTGACAAAGTTTTGGCATCCGATAACTTACAAGGAGTTCATGAAGTAATGATTGTGACATCCTAATTCTCTCTATATTTATTTATCTGATTTATGCTTAACTCTATAGGCCTTCTCAAGAATTTTGCACAGATACGATGGCGATTATTTTTAGATGTGAAGAAAACCGGAGTACAGGGGTAAATCACCGACATTTGGCACAATACTGACGAATAAATATGCACATCATACTGGTGGAAGACAAGTAATTTTCAACGAACGTTAGACTGTGCAAATTATGGAAGCCGATAGCTACCATCCCTCCTTTCGTCCTTTGTTGTGATTATTTAGACCAGAAAATGATGCGAAAGGACAAAACAACAAGAGAACGAAACAAAATTGAGAGGCAAAAGTACGAAATAGCGAGGCGAAAGTAAGGAAGTGCGAGGCAAAACAACGATATTTTGTCACGTCGCTCTTTTGTACTTTAGCCTCGTCCTTTGGTAATTTTGCTTCGCCCTTTTGTTCTTTCGATTTTTGCTTCATGTAAAAACACAAAAGAGCGATACAACAAAAGTGCGAGATTCCACCAAACCTCCCCCTTTCGCCATTTTGCCTTCCGCTTTTAAATCGCTGGCACAGACTAACCGGAAGGCAAAAGGTCGAAAGTGCGAGACTCCTGGAAACCTCGCACTTTCGTACTTTTGCCTTCCGGTTTTTACTCACTGTGCCCTTGCTAACCGAAAGGCAAAAGCACGAAAGTGCGAGATTTGATGGAGTTTGGTGGATTATTTATTTTATATACTTATTTGATTATTTTTCACACTTGATTTTTAGAATTTTTGACTTGTGTGATGGCCGTAACTAAATTTTATGACTCACATTGAAGAAACTGTATAGCCGGGAGTGAACCTTTGCCTTCACCATCAGGTACACCTCCCCGACACTCCATGTCAGGTTCCTGACCAACACCCCGACACTCCATGTCATGTTCCTGACCACCTCCCCGACACTCCATGTCAGGTTCCTGACCACCTCCCCGACACTCCATGTCATGTTCCTGACCACCTCCCCGACACTCCATGTCAGGTTCCTGACCACATCTCCGACACTCCATGTCAGGTTCCCGACCACCTCTCCGACACTCCATGTCAGGCTCCATGTCGAAACCCTTGCCGACAGCTACAGTAATTCTGCCAAATTTGCCTTATCTCACCTTAGTGAATAGGCACGTATTTAACTATCCACTCAAATGAACAATATGAGCAAAAAGTTGATTTGAACACATGCGGAGCGGGTCCGCAACTACCATATCCATATGCGTGAGTGTCTAAGGTTTTCTCTTTATTTCCACTTACTACGCTGGGTTTAAGGATAGGATTCCATATGTCTATAAAATGATGTGCATTTCTCAATGGATCGGAGTCATGTGTGATCCCTAGCTCCGTAACTCTGTAAATATAAATATATATATATATATATATATATATATATATATAGTATATATATATATATATATATATATATATATATATATATATATATATATACACACTTAATTACTGACCTTATGACATTTTATCTGATACATCGATGTTCATATTGTCAATATTCATGGAGTACCGGTGTAACTTTTGCATTTCACAAATAGGGATTATATTCACCTTTTCCATGAGCTTATCACTTTATATTTTAATACACCCATTGACAGAAAGCTTGAACAAGTAGTTTTCATTTGTTTTTCTAATTCATTTATCCAACGCACGACTCCACAATAAATTGTTTGGCTGATGTTTGACTCCCTGATCCAGAAGTTTTCCTTTATATGACAGCTGTCACGTTTACGGGTGGAGCACACTTGAGTGCCCGGAGTAATCCACCGGCCTTTCTCCAAATGCTTGATAAAAACCTCTTAACTTAAAATCTCAACCGAAAAAAAAAATCGACAGCTGGATTCGAGCACGCGACCCTCAATGGTCAAATGCCTCAAAGTCACAATGAGCAAGCGCTTTAACCATCTGAGTCAGCGAAGCCCCCACAATAAATGGAAACCCAGTAATATTTTTATGAGACATATATACAGTTCTCTACATGACATTTCTCTTAAGGTTTGGCTGAAGCGTAGCCTCGGAAAAATCTGCGGTTAATTTCGTTATTTGAAGGAATACAGATTAGTGTTTATGTCATTTATGATTTATTTATTTCTTTGTTTGATTGGTGTTTTACGCCTTACTCAAGAACATTTCACTTATACGACCGCGGCCAGCATAACGGCAGGAGGAAACCGGTATTCATGGTATAATCCATTTCTCATTCGAGTCACGAGGATTTAAATCTTGAACCCTAGGACGAAATGTAAAGATACGGCGTTCTCTGGAAGCATAACATACACATAAACATAAAATATGAAAATGAAAAAAGAAGTAAACCATAGGTATTACAGAATAATATTTTAAAAATTTACTTCAAACAGCCTATATATACAACATAGTCCATTTCCAAAGTATTTATCTGAGCATATTGGGCGATATATGATGTTCTGTTGCACCATCATAATGTTTAGAAAGTTAACCAGGCCTTGTCTGCATACATTAATAGGGAACAATGGATAATTTTTCCGTCTGTATTCTGAGTTACCAGAGTTGTGAGGATAATGTCACTGATAGGCAAAACCCCAAATTCAGTGTACATGCTGCAAACATGTCGCTGTCTAGGTCACCACTGACAACTCCAGCGAATTTTGTACCGACATTTTCCACAACGCAGTGCAAGGTCACTGTGATCAGGGTGGTGACACAGGAAGTGAGGAATACCATTTTGTCACTGTTATATTATCATTATGTCATTATTATCCAATTAGTGCCCCGGTGCTCTTCAGATCGGAACCTTGGGCCCAGTTGGTCGAGTGGCGCATGTGTATCCTGGTTTCTGGATCCTTGTTAAGTGCATGACCCGTGTTAGAACGTATACAATGTCAAAATTTTGACGATTGGCCCGGGTTGACATTTCAAGTGTCAAAACATTGCTCTGCAGACTACCTGACTGACCCGGACACAGAGAGAATGGCTTACATACATGTATACAGCTCGCCCATATACCTCAAAGAAAATGAATGACCATAACTACCATGGAAACATCTATCTACATGTGTTTCGTGACATACACATATTATAGGTACAATCAACTTTTCAACCAACAGGAGCCTTCTGGAAGAGGGACCAGACTGCTGCACCTACATAATTTTTTCTTTGTTTTTTTTTTTATGTTTTGTAACGCATATTTTGATACGACTGAATTTAAACCTTATTTTAATCGAAATCAAAGTGAAGGATATCCCACGTGCGGCATAAGTTAGCTTATACTGTAGGCGCGGAGCCTAGCCATGCCTCACGTCCCATTTAACGAACATCTTTCAGACATTTTACGTGCAACTGGTCGTTCGTGACGAAGCTTTGAAGCCAATTAGTACCGTTGAGCAAATGCGGAATAATACAGAACGCTAGGTTGGGGTGAAGCAAAAGATTATAATGATAAACAGGGGGAAATTTTCTGCAATATAACTGACAAATTATTCTCACACTGCAGCCTCCATGAGTGAAGCTTTCTACTGGAGCTACTTTAACCGGAATAGAAATATAGTTAATTAATTAAGTAACCATGTATATCGACATCCTACTCGTTGGCACAAAAGGACAAAAGTTAGTTTGTAAACATTTTTCAGCGAACAGCGTTTGCACTATATAATGCAGCCCTTGAATGAATTAAATTCACCTAGTCACCTCATATTTATCTTAAACGAAAATCAATTTCTAAAAAAAGACCTGCGGACTGGTCATCAGTATATGCAGTCACCTTGATACAAATTTAGTATGTATATATGGCTCTCTATGGATGACAAAATCACTAACGATGTACTTCTAAATGAACGAAAACGGGAGGAAAATGGGCAATACAGTTTTCACATGCATACGCGCTACTGATCTGCTAGTAGATGAGTAACATTTCACGAGGGTTTCTAATCATGCTGACGTTTTCACATGTAACCTACATGTTCTGATATGCGAGAAGGCTGGCGTATTCTTCAGAGCGCGTTGATGATGACATCTAACAAGGCTAACCAAATCTGACTGAACACATACCATCGACCCTGAACAGCGAAAATTTGATCCGGTGTTGTCACTCATCACATAATCCTCGAGACAAGAGCTCTCAAGAGCGCAGTGTTGAAGTCTGCTTGTCCGTGGACGATAATCTTTTGTAATTACAGACGGCCGACAAGGAGGTACCGTTATTTTGAACAGGTAGGTGAACCGTTATGTTGTTTTATTATTTATTTAAATAGTGAGCGAAGTGTCAGGCCTCCAACCGGTAAGACTATATCCAACTCCCAAAAACCTGCCTGGTTTCATTTCAAATTCCTAAGTTATATTGATTAAGCAAAAGCATTTTGCTTCAGCAAAAAGCAAAGCAATACTATATATACTTTTGTGCACTGTAAAATGACCAACGCCCACCGCATTTAATGGGAAAGTAAACTTCAAATAAGCGTGTTAAATAAATGTACACATATATTTAAGTCAAAGACTGATTGGGCAATATTATGTTTATTTCGATGAAGTATTTGTTTGCAACAACTACTACAACAGTGAAGACTGACATTTGACCGTGCTCCGTCGACTAGCACAAACGTAGCCATTCTGTGTAAGCTGTGACGTAATTGTTCCAAGCGCGTAGCACACCTGTCACCTGAGACTGTACTTAGCTGCTAGGGTTGTGCTTGAAACTTCAGTATATATGTAAATTTTTAAAAAGAAAAGATCAAGAAATTTACTCCCTCCAAAACACAAATGCATTGATCTGGAAATGCATTGCAGTGTTCTTCACACATGTACTTGTAATTAATTAAAATATATAACATTAAACATGTTATTACATGTTACATTGGCAGTCAACTCAGAATATTTACACTACAGCTTATAGACAGCTGTTATGTTCTAATTCTTTGACTAGTTAATCTCTCAATAGCTTAAAAGTATGGGCATCTCCAGAAAGTGTTTATAATTTAAACATTGAAATTTACAGCGTAGTGTTTGACCTAAGTTTTGTTGGGAAGCTTCGTGAAATCATTCCCGTTTCTTTAATAGCATGCATTAGATTCACAATCTCTTAGTTAAGTACAAGTAGTTCTATAAATTGTGAGGGAATCCCAATGATTTCGGAGAGACATACGTGTGTAATAACCGATGCGTCAAATCAAATATGTATAGTTCGTAACATTTGATGTTACACATTGGAAAGTCTGTATTTGTATTTCACTAATACCATATTATGAAGCAAGAAGTATAAAAGTATCTCAGCTATGCTTTTATTTAAAGCCATTCACAATAGTGATGAATGTTTTTGGATGATAGCAAAAATGATATTTACAGGGCGATTAATAAGTAATGGTGAGAAATAAAATATTGCTACATTGGAAAAACACCTAGGAAACTTGGTACAAGTTCCAGGGAGCTCAGATATCGTTAGAACAGAATTGGTTGTTTAAAAGGGTTGAGCAACAACACTGAAAAAATTCTTCAGTTAAATCCGTTATTTGAAGGCTGGTGGATTGCCTCTTCCGTTGATCTAAAGGATTAACCCGTTCCTGATTACGGATTAATTCGTTATCTTGAAGCGCAGCCGTAAGTTGTAACCAGGAACGGGTTAATCCCTTAGATCAATCGAAAGGCAATCCGTCATCCTTCAAATAACGGATTTAGCGGAAGAGTTTTTTTTCTGAAGACACTAAGCGCGTTAGTTTCATCATTAAAAGCTGTTTGACATCACAATAGAACACAAGTTTTTTTCTGCTAAAGAATTCTTGATATTGATAGAGGCTTTTAAGTGGCGTTAAGCTTTATGGCGGTGTACGTTAAAAAAAAGAATGTGAACCAAGATAACAGCACAATGATGTGAAGATGTAAAGTAACATGTTTCCTTCTATGGGCTATATAGGGTAGGTAAAAAAGACTTTACACGATGGGGATAATTGTAATCGGATCCAGATTTGTATAGGCTGAACACACGTCTGCAAGTCACTCTGCCTGTCTACTGTTTTTGTCATCTCAGTATGATTACACGCACTGTTAGAAAAGTCCGTGTTTTTACCATACTTACATTGTAGGTTTCGATGTTTATCTTATAACCACTTTTATGCATTAGATATTAAACACTTGGAGATTATAGCATTACAGTATTGGCCTATATACATGTTTTAGACACTTATGTTTAATACTTAGATATATGTGTATATTTATGAAACACACTTGTTTGAAGTTTAATCACCGATTAAACGCGTTGGGTGTTGGTCATTTTACAGTGTATCTCGGTACTTCTAAGTTTATTTATTTATTTGATTGGTGTTTTACGCCGTACTTAAGAATATTTCACTTATACGACGGCGGCCAGCATTATGGTGGGAGGAAACCGGGCAGAGCCCGGGGGAAACCCACGACCATCCGCAGGTTGCTGGCAGACCTTCCCACGTACGGACTGTACTTCTAAGAGGGTGACGTATTGTTTCACACGACGGTATTACCGCCATTGTGACCAGTGAAAGCACCTGGTAACTTGTTGGCAGATGTTTTACCGGTAATTTACTAAGGTTTATAGTAGTGAGGGCCGGTTGCATAAATTTTAAATCGATCGTTCCGTAAAAACGTTTTAAGATGGGGAATTCCGCCTTTCAATATGTACCTGTGCTTAGGATTACGTCGTACAAGTGTTTAGTTATATGACGACCAAGAGTCATGTAATATATGTATACTGTGCCTTCTTGGGGCAGGGTGAATCCGCCACTGGAACATCATGCCGAAGACACCAGACATGACACCCCACCCAGTCACATTATACTGACACTGTGCCTATCAGTCTTGTTTCGGGCCTGGGTGCATGCGAGGCGACACGAAATTCTATTTTGCTATTGCTAAATATAGTACAAAAACGAAACAGAGCCATGCTTACACCCAACATTGCAGCCGAAAGCAAAGTTGTTGACAGCGTAATGCGGTCTTTATGAGCGTTATATATTGTAATTATCACGCAAGTGAAGCCTGTGCACCTTGACAGGACGAAATTAGGAAAACGTTTCTCTCACTTGGTGCACAGCAGAGGGACGTTGGGCGGTATTAAACCAAACGGGTGCGTAACATTGATGGTAACTCCCACAATAGAGGTAAACTATTTTACCTCCATGCTTCCACCCACTGCTGCTGGTTATTATCAGTCCATCAGGACATTACCACAGAGAATGGTGCAGTGGACACTAAACACTTGAACTGGAGCGGGGCGAGTTTGAAGGATCATGCATGTCCAAGAAACTTTCATGAACACGATTATAGTTTCGGTAATAGATATCAGGCAAACATACTTGTGCTTTCAAATGTATATACATCGCTTGCAGGTATTTAATAGTATATAGGAACAATCAAGTTTGAGGACATATTAATTATAAGTCTTCGGGTTTATCGTGCATGTACAGCATAGTGTATAGTAACAGAATTTCTCGAACATCAACACACAACTGCCGAATAAATTATTTCCATTCAATACTCATAAATCACCCTCACAACGTGTTGCATAGATACACAAATTTTGCACTTACATGTATGATAAATTAGAAGATTTGAATATTAATCTCTTTTGACACAGTCCTGTACATACATGTACTTCTGGTACTTTTCAGACTGTACTTTGAAATGGTGCATTGATAAATTTGAAAAACTCTTTTTATACCTTAGCCAAATTGTTAGACAGTTCAAGTGAAGCATGATAAAAAGACATTAAGCCATCTATGAGACAGGACAGACAAGTTCTTATTAGCAAATCTTCCTTTTCAAGTAGGTGACATTTGCTTGACTAAATTCCAGCACCAGATGTAATACCTGAGACAAAACATTTACTTTCCAAAGCTGGAAATGGTTTTATTATGACTATTGTAGTATGTGCAATATACATTTAATGAATTGTTACATATTTGAATACTATCTTTAACAAGAATAAATTTATATATCAATATTAATGAATACAGTTCAGTATATTTCTTAAAATTAAGAGAAACGTGAAATTTGAATTCTCTTCAGTTTATATGAATAATAAACTATTACTGTATTTGCTGTATCCTAAGGCAGATTCAAGAATATTTTCACTTATGCAATGGTGATCAGCTTTATGTGTCTAGAAAACCACAGTGTCCAGGGTAAACCACTGATCTTTTGTGTATCTGAAGAGAATCTTTCAAATGAAATAAATGATGTATTCATGTAAATGAATGCCAGTATTTTTCTAAAAATTAAGAGTGACATGAAAGTTATGTGCTCTTAAATTTACAAATATAAATAGTAAACTATGACTATTTAACAGTGGCTATATAATGTTTATATTTACCTATTCATTAATGATAAAGTCAATAATTTTTCACCTACATGATGGCAATCAGTTTTATGGGCGTAGAAAACCAGAGTGCCAAAGGTAAATCGTGGACCTTCGGCAAGATACTGACAAACTTTCCTACTTGTGAAATATATGCATATATGTCCACACCTTGTTGGACCAATGTATGTACCGCTCATATTTACATGAATGTGAATGTGCCAGCATTTGCACTTGTTTATTACTTTAACTGAAATGAGAGAATACTTTCATGAATGGCCGGGGTAATATTGTTTCATAAATATTAAGGTGTATTTTAGCTCATACCATGTGTCACATTCCCTGCTGAGCATATGCCAGGCTAAATGACTTTTGCAACAAATACTGCATTGAGAGTCTGTATAAAATTCCAACCTAATCTGTGCGTATATCAATAAATACACTGGTTTTTTTTATTACAATGTACATGTATTTCACTTACGGTCTGAGAGGAAGCGCTCTGAAGACAGTCGCGATTTATAACTCTGATGTGAGTTGTGTATTTTGGACGTGTTTTCTACAAATACACGCGAAGGCTTCTTCCACAACTGACGCTGTAGGTTTATTGTATTTGAGAACATACAATCAATGGGAGAAACCTCCCATCCCAGTGATATTCTTCTCCGTACCCGACGAAGGGACGAACACGTCTTTGTTAATCCAGATATAGCTTTTACCTTTGTCAGTGGACTCATCATTAATTGTTTTTACCTTTGTCGGTACATGGTGTGGCAAATTGCTAAGTGTCAAAAGGTCGTCGACTACCTTTGTCGGTACACTATGACAAATCATTAATTGTTTTTATACTTGTTTTCGGTATAAGCTGTGGTAAATTATTGTTTTAACCATTGTCGGTAGATTGTGGCAAATTATTAAGTGTGAAAAGGTCGTGCACTTCCGACAAACTTACCGTCGTCTATGGCTCAAAGCAAGGAGGGATCAGACTATAAATAATGCTGAAAAAAAGAAGGAGAAAAGAAACCTTAATCATCGGTCAAGCATGACCAGTTGATAATGACTTTCCGAATAAGGAAAAAACGTACATAAATTGATAAAAAACTATAAAATAAGAGAAGTATCTCATTATAAATTGATCAACTTAAAAAAAATAACTGATAAAGGCTGCTGTCGCCCTAGATCTGTACAAAAGTACAATTAAGGTCACACTTGTCGAAATCGGATCGGAACGAATCGGACCGTTTTCGTTTTCATATGCTTAACGTTTCATCCATGAAATAGTTTTAGAATATTCAGGGATATCTACGATTTCATAACTCTTGAACTGATGGATGATTCGGCGACGATTTCGACAAGTGTCCTTTCAGCAACATTGAAAGGCACATGCAGGCGAGGAGTATTTCACAGGAAGTAAAGGCCGTGCAAAGTTTGGTGAACACGGCCTCTAATCATTAAGTAAGTTACATTTTGTATTTTTGAAAAAAAAATTGGGAAGGTTTTCTTTGGAAAATGACGTCTTTATATCAGCATGCATGAAGGCACGCGTACATTTGAGAAGGAAATATAACCTGAGTGCGTCAACCGCTAGACCATATATGGGTTCGGTTTCACACCTGACCATGAGTGGGCTGGGAATCTGCGGATTCCACTCTTTTATTGTTCATGCATGTGGTCTTGAGTGCAATAAGCTGGCGACGGCGCTTGAGTGGCTGTTTGTGCAGTCTAGCGTTCGTTTAGGACCCATTGTTTTCCACAGATATATAGCCTGTAGTGTAAATATATGTACTCCTCACGTGGAAAAGTTCGTCAGTAAATTGCTAAAGGTCGGTGGTTTATGCCCCGGGCATCCGTAAAAGTGACCTACAGTTATACAACTTCATGGACAACTAGATTAAAATGTTCATCTTTTCCGAGATATGGCAAATGTGTCTTTTTCACAACTTTTTTTTGCATGCACCACCAAAAAACAGCGCCAACGTCATTTAAAATGCATGTTAAATAATAAAAGTAAAATAACAGTTCAAACGATGAAACAATATCAAAAATTAAAATTCCAAAACCCAGTTTCCGTGATAAACTTGATATCACCATTTCACATGGCATGTATAGAATGTTAACGGTAGTTACCCGGAAGTAAAATTGGTCAACAATTTCTATGGGCAAAACGATGTGGGTAAGACGTACGTGTGACATATGTCCATTACGTCAGTAAGTTGTTCACAACACTTCGTATTTAAATGATAAAGGATACTTAATTGTATTATGCGCAGTTTTAGAGAATAATAATGTTATTAGTATTAAGATATCTCGGTTACGTTTGAATAGCCACTGTTCGTATAAACACTGCGGTTATATTAAAACTGCACCATGTTTAAGATTTACATAGCACCATGGGTCTTCCACGCGATAATTGTAAGATGTAAGAAACGGATTAGGCCTATATGTCTGAAAAACTTTACGAAACTGGGAATACAGGCGTATACCGTAGCAATGTCTTGACTTATAAGTTTCGGCAGCAATGGTTCATGCATGGCGTGTGTAGTAGAAGTCAGTATACGCTCTGACCAGGCCATGACTACAGGGCGGTCAGTCGTCTGTTAGTTAATTAGTCACTTTGGATTCAATTTTCAAGGGTTTGCAACTTAATTGTTTTCTAAAACATGTTACTAGAAACTTTGCTACATGCTCTTGTTATTTGCTGCTGAATCATTCGAACTCTTTTGAAAATTGAGGGAAAAGATGGTGCTGACTCGTGCACTGTGAACAAGCGTTGCTATGGGCTCGGATGCATGCATATACGGGACTCCGTGCGTGTAGGCCTATACAGAAAAAATGTACATGCATTCCTGGCCTGTTTAGTTTATTCACGGCAGATTGACCAATCGGACGCCTCGATTTCTATCTGAATAGTAATAAATAGAGATAATGGGTAGATGTAAAATCTACATGGCCTGTGTCAACCATCACACAACCGCTCTCAACAGTTAACTATTAAAAACGTCACTTCAAACGTTTCTTTGAATCACAATCTGTCCCATAGGCGAGCTACTATTTTCTATTTAGGCCTCTCGAATTAAAGCATCAGAGTTTTTCTAAAGACCATGTCCCCATCAGGACGCCATTTTTTTCACAAAACACCATGGCAGCCAAAAGCAAAATAGGAATTATCTCATTAACCTCAAAATGCAATCGTATAATCACCTGCAGAGTCATTGCAACTATTTTAGCAGAGCTGTCACAACAAACGCCTGAGGTAACTTTCTTATGCAGCCTTATAAAATCCCACAACGTTTCAATGGTTATAAGAGGTACAGGAAGTCGTTCCTGGTGGAAACCACTCCGCGCTGTTTTCCCGTGTGTTCACATCGTTGGAAAATTATACTGTGCCTTTCTTTCAGTCTTATTAAAGATCTTACATTTTATAAATATATATATATATGGGTAAGAGTAGTTTCGTGTAAGTTTAATCACACGAGCATTTGACCTGGCACGGTATTATTTGCATTAGTGCATTGAGAAAAATCACGTCTACAAAGTCGGTCGAGCGCATGCAGTTTGACAGATGAACATGACTGGTGGCAATTCTGCGCCTTAGAAAGGCATAAGGTGACTTTGAAAGGCAAGTTTCGTTTTGAACTTTGCATGACTACACTGTACGTCATTTATCAGTAACAATACAGAATTGGAGACTGACAAATATGTGCAAAGGAGTTTTATAGTTCAGGGTTCGTTGAAATGTCAAGTTGAAGGTTATCTGCTAACGAATGATACAAAATGGAGAATTACAATCGCACTCGGAAATGTTACACTGAAGAATGTGTTAATGTGACAAAGTTTAATTCATATTGTCATAAAAACTGCCATGTTTCACACCAAAGTTGATAGCTGTCATGTTTATTGTGGCTAAGGCAACTGGTGGCGTAGATAAATGAGGGACTGGTTCCCTTCATTTATCTGTTTCAGGAACCTCTCACAATGTGTGTGCTTGAAGATGTGAGCACTTTATTATGGTCACATCGCCTTATCTAAGTTTTCGATTTTCTTCCTCCCTCCGAATTTTCGACGAGTACCCGCACACTTTTATTTCCTACTACTTTATATCTTTCGTCAAAGCTGTGTTAGGTCTGTTCCCTTTGTCTTTACGTTTTTTCATGCGAAGTTTGAATTTCGTTGTGTTATGTCGTAAAAAACGTTAAATATGGTAATGTGTGAACTGATCATAGAGCCTGGTTATCGCTCGCTATTGTCTTGTTTTCTCAAGGGAAGAACAGAAAATAATATGTAATTATTAAGCTGGAAGGCTGTGTTTTACGATAAATAACACTTGATAACGATGTTAGTATCTACATCGAAACGTGGTGATAATAAACCAAGAAGTTGTATATCCATAAGAAAGACATGCTCCAGTGTACTTCCATCCCAACTTCTAAATGCCACTTAAACAAATATTTCACTTACACGACGGCGGTCAGCATTATGGTGCGAGTAAACCGGACACAGCCCGGGGGAAACCCACGACCATCCGCAGGTTGCTGGCAGACCTTCTCACGTGCGACCGGAGAGGACGCCAGCGTGAGCTGCGGGGACTTGAACTCACAGCGTTCACATGGATGAGGCACCTGGGTCATTGCGCTGTACTAGCGCCCTAACCCCTTTAATTCGGCCAAGAATATCAATAGTTCCAGCCTGTGACTAGTTGACTGTATTACAGGAAATGATTGACGGTAAAACGGGTGAGGCTTCCAAAAATTGATTCATTAATCGATGACTTTAATTAACAGCCATGCCGTACATCCTACACCAAGGCTGTCGTCTGACAAATTATATTTTCGTTGACCATTTTTTGTCTTAGGTTGGAACACGTTGCAACACGTCTTGTGCAAAACACGGATCATTGTTAATAGATAATTTACGCGGGTTTTTTCCCGACGCACCAGTCAAAGCCTCCCCCCTCTCAATCCCAGCCCAGTACTGGAGGGACCACATGTGGTTTACTCTATAGATTCATACCGTAGTACGACGCTCACGCACCCCTGGCGAACTTTAGGGGTTCAAGTATATACACTAAATGAGGATGACACTCAAATTAAATAACAAGTAAAATAATTCTAAAAACCCCCCACCAAATACAATAAAAAAAAATAATAATAAAAACAAGTCCTTAATCCCTGAATCTAGGTTACAAATGGTTCAAATTCCAGGTATTTGCCAACAGAGTGTGACGAAACAAGTGTTACACAATGTCTTAACATAAACAGTATGTTTAACACAAACAGTAAGCAATATATCACTGCCCAGAAGGGAGCATTCCGGGTGAGGCCAGGGTTTGTTCCATTTCAGTGGACTAAACGCACTGAATGTTTTACATTCAAAAAGTCAATTTTCACATTATGTGTAAAAGCGATCAGCCCAGACTTGCATGAAACTAGATTAGAGTGGCTAAAATCAATCATAAGCGGGATTAGAGACACTAATATGGATTCCCTCCTTTACTAAAATGCAACACTTGGAACCAATATAATTTTCTTTTTGGGGTTTTTGACACAAAAATCCAATGTTATTGCTCTTTGCAAAAAATCGTTCTAGTTCCATTTTATTAACAGCCAAAGTATTAAAAAGCAAAAGCGAACAAACAAACCAAAACAAAAGCAACAACATAAAGTACCGTTTGTTGTGCGAGGTCATAGTTACAGCATGGCCAGACATATCTGGGTTCAAATCTTTCACTCAGCAATTCATTCCACTATTAAACATATTATTTTCGTCGCTGGATTAAGCTCTTTTTTGCCAGATATTTTCCTCTCATTGACAAGCCTTAAACAGTGATTATTATATTATATAGCCCACTTGCTTTCGTTATTTTGTATTTTAAGATGTCCATTGATATAACGGGCGAACAACTCTGTACAGCATTGAATGGCTCACGTAATTTGCGCTCGCTCTTTTGTGTTTGTTTTATTTGAGCCAAAGTTGTTTTTAAATTTAAAAATTTGCACTCGTGTTGAAATATATATTTACAAGCCATAATAAGCACAAATATAAATGTACAAAAAAACAGTTGACAGATTAATGGTGATGTTGAGATTTTTGTTTAAAATGGCAAATTATTAGAAAAACAACTACAACAAAAACAAAATCGTATAACTGATGACCTGCATGGTAACTGCGTGCAGGAGACATACAAGTTTTTCCCAAACACATCTTGAAGCTTGTAATATGAGAGCGGGCGTTATCCGCACAATACGTGGGTTGGGGGGGGGGGCAAAAAAAGAGCGTCATATCTAAGGATAAGTCTTGACTGGCTAGTTTTGAGACACTTTTGTTTACCATTTATCTCTAAGGACCGTCGAAGTGGAGACAAGGGTTTAGATTATCGACTAAGTCACGCAATAACAGACCCCCTATCCCCAACATGCCCTCCTGCAGGAACAAAAAAGTATAAAAGAGTAAAGCTGCTACGACGAGAGACTAATTAGGGATAGAGGAGTCTTGTGGACGGAATCCCGCGGTGCCAAACTTTGACTCGTACCTTTTCCTCGTACATTGACATCGAAAATCGGGAAACGTCAGCCGTAAGTTTGATCTCTTGCCATATTGCCATAGATGTTGACGCACTATCCAGAATTTAATAGCCATGAAAGTTAACTATGAGTTTGTTGTACTTTGAAAAACGTGAGTATTTTAGACAAGTATGCAATATGTTTTACGTATTTTTCACATGCTACTGCATTTCTTCCAAGTCACAAGCGTGATTGTTTTTATGCCAGGTTAAATTCACATGCCAGGCATATAAATGTATACCCTAATCGTTCTAATTTTTGTTTGGACAGATATTAGTAGTACTACATTTCTTTTTCAGTCTTTCGGAAAAGTGAAGATATGGATATATTGTTCATTACATGGATTAAGGATGTGAGAAAAACTTGCTATGTTTTAAATTAGATTAGCCAATAACAGCAGATTAGATGTCCCACAAATTAGAACAATTACGGTATGTCTATTTCGCTAGCAGACATGATCATTTGGTCGCAGAGAAGGCACCATGATTCAGACCAGTAAATACTCTAATATCATTGTATTAAAAATCTTTTGTAAATCTCTGAATTTTAGTTAACTGTTGATGTTTTTATATATCGACATTATGCACATGAGTGAACTGAAGCAGTGCTGATTATATAGGAATGAGAGATGAACACAGTTAGAGTTTAAAAATGGATGATACAAGGAAGACAGAGAGAATGACCTTTTAGATGAGTTGTAATGCAATGCAGGACAGTTGTTTTGTTTAGTAAGCCGACGCCTTGGTCACCATGGTACCTGACACCATCATATCAACGAATCCAGTGACTTTCTGCACAGGTTCAGTGAAAAAGTGGACCTCTGAGTTCTGGAGAATACTTTTTGCATGGCAGTTAGCAAATATCCCTGAATGTGGAATATAAAGTGCACGTGTTTTTTGTTTCTCGCCTTCAATTCTATATTATACAGTTTAGTTTTCGTTTGTAATATTTATTAAAACGAATTTATTTTAATTGTATTTAAGCCCTCGATTAATTTTAGAGCAGTGACGTCCAGTAAATTATATTTAACATCGCTGCATTTTCTTAACTTAACTCAGTTCAGCCATGGCGCTAAGGGGTGTGTAAGTTGCTATATTTAAGCATTTACATCTAGATGTACATCTACATTTACAGTTAGAATGTAACCCTAACAGAGTTAAACAGACAAGAGGCCAGATTGCATGGGTTACGTGTGAGCATTTGTCAACTATTACACAAGCGCAGCTGCTCAAGTTTCACACTCCTTGCTGAAGTGTTTCGCACTGTGCTAAAATGAAATCATCAGTGGTATAAACTTTGACATCCTGTTGTAAAAGTCCATAATCTTTTTTTTCTGTTGAACGTGATTTGACCTAAAATACGAACGATAGGTGACTTATTCATGTGCGTTAAAACTGTATGACTATTGTAAAATAGAGGAAACAATCGAAGTCTAGTAAATTGCTAAAACTGGTGCAAATCGCAGTGAGAACACATCATTTCAGGCTGTTAAGCTGTGGTTATGTACTGTATATACCCAAGTGTATTAATATAGGGATGGGTTGCACGAGCTTACCATTACAGTGACAAAAAATCTTCTCAGATGTAAGTAAAAAAGTAGCTCTAAATTTAGTGGTAGAGTTATACATTTCAACCAAGGTAGCGGGTCGGGAGGGGAAGCTACTCATTTTTTCGAACTTTTAGGTATAGACATGTTTGATATTAACTCTGTGAAATTGTTCATTTATTTCTATAAAATTTTCGACTCCAAGAGCTTTAAACATGTTGGAACATGCAAAACACGCAAAGCCTGTTCTACGTGGGACTCTCTGCTCACTATTATACTGTCGTCGATTCTCTGCATGGGTTTTACGTAACATGCTGTGTTTTTTAACCAGAATTTTGCTAGTGGGCCATGATTCCTACACGCTTGTCCTTTTCTTTTCATTTTATTGTTTATGAAATATGATATCAATACAACATTTTGTGTAATTCTGCATCAGTGGCGCCTAATATATTGTTCTTGAAATCACCACATTTCCCATGGGAGGAAGACGCTGTTGTTGTTGTTGGGCAAAGTCAACATCATAGTCTTCACTATTAGCAATATTATTGAAATGCACATGACGCCGTCTCTCATAACCGCGCATCAGTCAAGTTTTAAAAAACTAACCAGTGCATGACTGTGTTCAAAACATCTGTAAGATTATCCTTGATAATGTGTACGTGCTGACTACATGATAAGATATCACTGTCTGTATAATTATAGACATTTAATTTAGAGAATAGAAAATATCAATAAAAAGATATATAAGAGAATTGGGCCAAAGACCGAGTCTTGGTGTACACCTATTTTTCAGGGTACAACACCGTGTTAAAGTGATTTCAAACTGTCATTCGTTGTTTTCTATATTAAAATAGCCTTTCATGAGGGCAGTAGAAGGCGATGTGTTGAGGTCTAATATCGCTAAATTACTAACCAAAGCCCAAAATACCCGGATTATAGTACATTTAAACCGGCTAATGCATACTGATGATCACAAAAAAAGAAAGAAATAAAACCCCCAGGAAATTAACCTCAAATCCTTCGCATATCCGGATGTTAATTCATGCGTATCATTAATGCCACTAGTTACACTTCTTGATTTTATACAGAATATTATCATACACACGAAATATAGGATCTACAGCTTGTGATACGGTAGGGTATCAAATTCATTAAACGACCGTGAAAAAATTTCGTTTGTATCGAGCATCTGGCGCGAAACAAATGAAAGGTTTGACTCGAACTTAATAAATTTAATACTGCTGGATCACGAGTTCAAGATTCTATTTATGCCATGAATGTAAAATTGAAATAAGTTACAAAACTTAGGCCCGAAACCCTCGATATGATGATGTCTTGCTTGAACAAACGGGTGCAGAAGTTTGGAGTAATTTATGGATGTGACGTCAGCCATTCGTCTTCAAACCAAACCTCATCATTCACATACGAGAGAGGAAATGCGCTAAGTAAAGAATTCAGCTTGAGAACTGTTTTTACTCAGAAATAAATTGTGAGTGCTAGGTTTCTGGACCAGTCGGTTCTTAGCTCTGTTGTTGGTTAACCTGTGTAACCTGCTAGCAATCGGCGCGTGAGTAACGTTTCATTGGCCGCTTTTCATCAATGAACTGCCGTGAGCCAATCAAGTCGTCCACAGTCAATGGCAAGAGTTTACACAAAAATGGATTTAGTCATGTGGTAAGCGGGAAGAGTCAAATTTATAGTATGTGATTTATAGTGTGAGCGTATCTCCCTTCGGATTAACGGTGAGGATGGGTGTGAACGCGGAGGAGTTCGGCAGAAACATTGTATACTGACAAAGTGATGTGGATATCCTTAGACAGTGTGGGGATCTCGTAAAACAGCTAGACCCAAACGTTTCAAAGTGTTCCTAAATTTTGTATTTTGTTTAGTTTTTGTTGTTGGTTGCAGTACGTCATATAAAAACCGAAAGGTAGAGTTAAGTAAATTTAATAAAATTTAAAAAATGTAGATCGAATGTTTAATGCCCTGTGGCACATTGTGTATGTCATCAGTCAAGAAGAATGAATGTCGGGTATGTGACAGGCGAGGAGAATGCACAGTGTTGTAAGATCCGAAATGTCAGTAAAATTATTAAAAGAGGAGAATTAACCCTACAAAATATGATTAATGCAGAATATTAATTTAACATTAAGAAAAGATAAAGAAAAGAATACCATACAATGCACTTTATTTATTTGACTGACGTTTTACGTTGTACTCAAGAATGTTTCACTTATACGACGGCGGCCGACATTATGGTGATAGGATACCGGGTAGAGCCATAGGAAATCCGCGAGCATCCGCAGGTTGCTGACAGACCTTCCAGGTCGGAGAGGAAACCAGCATGAGCTGGACTTGAACTCACAGTGATCGCATTGGTGGGAGGCTTCTGGGTCATTAAGCTGCCCTAGCGCGCTAACCAACTGTTCCACGGAGACCCCCAATGCACTTAGAATCTCTAGGCCATAAGCATATGTACAACGTAATGAATAGATAATAATTCCAACAGATTATGATATTAAATGACTATAACGAAATGTAAAATGTACGAGCTTCTCGATTAGCTCAGGCAAAGGGAAAGCACTCTCCATTTCTGTTCTGTCTCTTATTGGTGAAGAATCATTTAAAATACTCGCGAAAGCATCATCATTAAAGTTTAATGGGTTGATCTTTAACCCAAGTCTTTCATGGGCACCAACATTTCACTCAAATCCATGCATGATATTGCACTTAAAAATTAATGACAGACAGAGAGACTGGCAGACAAGTAATACTCAGCCAAAACAACTAAACTTCTTTGGTGGCGGTGGTTAAAATAAATCCTACTGAATGGGTACATCAGTAAATTTGTGTTTACGTTTATAGGCGCCATCTCCAGCATGGCGGACGACACCAGTTTGACAGACATGCCCGATACTTCGTATCTCGCACTGGAATGGTTCCGCACGGAATTCGCCAAGGCGTTCCACCGAGGAGAGGTCACCACAAAGATGCTAAGCAGAATCGCCTCTGAAGATGATGTATGTTATTTATGTATTTAGTTATAAATAATTAATTCATTTGTTTAATTAGTGTTTTACGCCGTACTCCAGAATATTTCACTTAGAACTATTGGCGGCCGGCATTATGTTGGGAGGAAGACGGGCAGAGCCCAATGGAAACCCACGACCATCCGCAGATTTTGGCAGCCCTTCTTTTCACGTACTATTTATGTTGTTATTTCGAAAGGAAAGTTTTTGTAACGGAAAGAACACATAAAAATAAACACCAATAGAAAGGTGATTAAAACTTAATATGAATATGACCGTAGTTGTTTTCTCACGATTTAAGACTAATAATTGTGGCCTTTGTAATGTGGGTTCTACAGACCATATTGGGAATTCATATATATATGTCGCTAATGGCGTCACGCACCAGTATGATAGGATGTGAACAGAGTGACAGAGTGTATACCTGTTTTAGAGCCAAGGAAAGGTCGGTGTGCCGTCAAGGGCCACATATATACATTATCAGTATGATAAATAATGTTGACCATACGTCTGAAAATTCGACCTTTATTTATCCCACTTCCCCCAAATAAAATGAAACAAAATCATAGACCCCAAAAAACTAAATAGCCCTCAAAGGAAAACCACCCCTTTACCCCCAGAACAATCTAGAACAAAAAACAAAAACGAAAATGAAAAAGAAATATTTATTTTCAAATAGCCTTTTTACTGATTCTCACTTCATTTGTACGTTTTTACCGCTTTAGGATAACAAAGCTTGTTAAGATCAAGTTAAGATTATTGTCTTGTGTAGACGACTGCCTCCTGACCAAGAAGACGCACAGTTGGAATCCAGGAGCCGATTCCACAGTGACATTACTTGCTTTAGTCCAAATCTGTAATACATTTACAAGGGTTATTTTGCGGTTCTGCCTCAAAAATGTTATCTTAGGACAAATGTGTCAAAATTTCATCTCCCCGTAACAAAAAACTAAGCACTGTTACGTTTTATATTTTGACTCAAGGGAAAAAAAATCCCTGTGTAACCGATGCTTGGGATGTATGGCTGTACCTCAGGAGGTTTGACCTCAGGAGCACTTGACGGACGGCGGTGGTTTTCCCCGAGATCTTTATGTGCCATAAATCTAACTGTTCTCGTATGTCAAAAAATCGCTAAAAATATGGGTGTGAAAACAATAATCAAATGATACTATAAACAGTACAGTTTAAGTGTGTCTGTGGCTGCTGACATAATTTCTGTTAGGTTAGCTACAATTTTTGATGCACGGTTTGACAAGGACTGGCCTTTGAGTCCCACCATATATTTCATAGCATTCGGACAAAAATGTCAATATAAAATGGAGGCTCACATTTAACGCTTAGCATCACAAATACTAAAATGTGCATGGAAAAATATGATGAATCTGTTTAATTGTGTTAAACTCATTTAGGCTATCTGTATATGCAACACTCCACATTTACCTGTGCAGTTAAAATTTTGTATTTACGTTATATAAAAATGTGTTTCAGTGGATTCAGTAGTTTCGGCGCATATTAGATTATTTTTCTGTTTTATTCGCAGGCTTTCTTCGCCAATATGTTCACACTGCTTGACAGCGACGATAGCGGCTTTCTTTGTTTGCAGGAGTTCGCTGGAGGTCTACAAAAACTTGGACGGTAAGTCCGCGTTATAAAATGGTCTGAATGAATTACTCTTTGGTAGGTTGCACAATGTGCTACAAAGAGATGTAAGAACTTCGCACATTCTAGTTTGTTTATTCTCTAACGCACACTTATCATTGACCGGTTTATGAAAGAATGTCTGTTGGATAACGTCACCATCGTATACAATCAGTGAACTCGAAAATTGGTAATCTCGAGATTGTCTGGCTTGAGGCTTAGCATTAGTGACAAATCCCACAAAGCCATTTCTGATTTAACTGAAAATTTCAAATATGTTTTCAGAGTTTATTATGCTTTTGGAATTAAAATTTTAACCACCTCACAAAAATCATCTTACAACAATTGTATCATAATTTCAACTTCCAGAACCAAAAACTAAGTACTCTGACAAGGTTATTTTTTTTAACTTAAGTTGATTTTCTAAAGCCGTTAGGATGATACACTTATTTGCTTACTTACCATGCACCAGCAATAGGGCTCTGTTTTGCCGTTATTTGCTTGTCTGTCAGCAACTTTAAGCAGGCTTTTAGATAAAAGTTTTTGCGCATCTTAGCCTTTGGTTTTAGGCCAAGCATCGCTGCAATAAATTTTTTTGTGGTGATCTGGAGCTCATTTGGAATCCAGAAAATTATAAAAATATTCTTCGCCATTGCAAAACACAGTAGTTTCAGATTATTCTAATTTTGTCTGCACCGGGAAGGCGGGGAAGGGGGGGGGGTACATTAAGCTGTGCATGGTGGAGGTTAGCGCCACTGTAGCTGTGCGAGTAGAACGTTTGTATATGGTAGCTGGATAACGTCACCATCGTATACAATCAGTCGTATTGTAGTATCGCACGATGGCACGAAGCGATTGGACGATTTCACGAAGTGGTGACGCAAAGCACAAAGAAAAAATGACAAATTGGCACAAAGCGGTATCACGATGTTACGAAAAGATGACGAGATCACAACGTAGAGATTTCACGACTCTTATCGTTTCGTAGCAACATGTTTCTTTTACCACAAGTTTTGTGTGGAGTCAATGCCTTTTATATTCCTTTTTATGAAAGTCACGACGTCGGTTCGACAAATATAGCAGTCTATAAGACCAGGCCCCAGGATCAAAAACGGTCTGAAACTTACGCCTAACTTAGTCTTAACTTGTCGCATTTTTCCCAAACTACAATTTCAACTTAAACGCTGATTTTCAATTTTGATATGAATGTAAACGATATTTTTAAGTATCAAAATAAAAATATCTAAGGTAACCCTTAATTTTAGCGCAGTGAAAATGTTTTTAAAGTTACGACTAAAGTCTGACTCAAGGTTAAGACATCTTCCTGCCTCATTTTCAGTTTGGTCTGCTTAGTGTCTCATCCGCGTGACAGGCATAGCATTCATTCTCAGGGTATGCTTAATACTTGCAGGGGTCGGGAGGTTCCTAACAAACACATCACCGAGCTCACCCAGTTCTTCCTTGATAATGCTGGGGCGGCCGGAGAGCTGAATGTCCAACAGTTCACCGACATGTGCAGAAAGTTCAAGGTAGGTGTCCGGATGGAGTAGAATCTCGTGGAGTCTCGTGTGTCTCGCGTTTACAAGCCGTCTTCGTTTTGTTCATCTAACGTGGAAATAAAAATAGAAAATAGTCGCGAAATATAAGGGGCGTAATTATTCATACCAGTCAAAGAAAACTCATGCATCGAATAATTATCTTCTGGAATTCCTCTTTGAATGGGTGTACTTTTCTCGTCTAAAGTAGTTTAAGGTTAAAGTGTGTAGTCTTTTGTTACTGTCTGACTCTGCGATAACGTTTCATGGGCAAACTATTAACGTAGTAATCACTGTTCATCGGAAAAGAATAGCGGTTAATTCATCCTGGACCCAAATCGATACTGCTTGGGAAATCGTGCCCCATTCATACTTATACATGCTGTATTTGTTACACTGAAGTAAATGTACTCCAGTGCGCTTTTTGAAAACTAAGATGATATCTTAAACATTATTTGACAGCTCACCTCCAAACTGTTCCAACTTTTTGATCTGGATGACAGCGGCAAAGTGGATGTGACTGAGTTTATGATAGGTCTAGACAAACTTGCAAGGTATTTATTTATTTTTTTGTTACTTCACATCGCACAGAAATGTCTTAGCTAATATGACGGATATTAGGTTTAAACTACTGCACTTCAATGGGTACCTCACAATACTTCTCAGCTAAAGCCCCAGCCAAACCGGCTAAAGCCGGGCTCGAACCTGCAACCTCATTTACATGATCAGCCGAATAAAATGAAGGTCAAAATAAGATTCCTATGAACGTTAGTATAAAATCTCTATCAACGTCGGAATTAAATATCTATGAACATCAGAATAAAATCCCTGTGAAAGTCAGAATAACACTCATATGAACGACAGATCAAAATGCCTGTGGGCAGCAGAATAGAATCTCTAAGAAGGTCAGTATGAAATCCCTATGGACTTAATGTAGACCTCCAGCGAACAGATTAAAATGCCCATGGGCGTCTGAATATAATGCCCATAGACATCTGAATAAAATGCCTATGAATTTCAGAATAAAATCCATATACGAACGTCAGAATGAACGTCAGGATGCCCATAAACATCAGAATAAAGCCTGATTCTCATATAACCAGAGGATAACCGCTGGTGGCCGGTGGCTCGCGTGTTCTGATGACGTTGCATTCACCGGCATTTAATCCATGTCGACACTCTCCCGAGCGGGTGCTCTTTTGGAATGGAGGTTAAAAATGTCGCAGTAATGCTGCATTGTGGTTAAGCGGTGACATGCGCTCAGTGTTCTCATTGACAACCTGACTCGGCGGTGACCGAAAGGGTTGATGCACCGCCGGCGAGATGGGGCTTAAAATCCCTATGAACATCAGAATAAAATCTCTATGAAAGTGAGTTTAAAATCCCCTGAACATCAGAATAAAATCCTTATGAACATCAGAAAAAACCTATATGTACGTCAGATTAAAATGCCCATGAGCTTCAGAATAACATCCGTATCAGCGTAAGAATATAATGCCTGTGAACGTCAGGATAAAATCCCTATGAATGTCAGGATGAACGTCAGGATAAAATCCTTATGAACGTCAGAATAAATTCTCTATGAAATCCCATTACTGGTGTGAAAATACATACTGCTGTGCTTCTCCGACTATATGACCACATGGCCTTAGTTTGATGTGGTTTTGTTTTCTCTAATGACATTGTTGCCGAGTTTCCAATGTTTTTCGTGTGCAGTTTTTGAAATGCTAAAATTCATTGATAACAATAACAGAAAAAAGGAGAAGGAAATCGACACTTATACTATCTACATTATAATCTTTGCAACTGTTTTCTAAACTATGCAGATACTTACGTAATAATTATTATAATCATATGAGGTGAATTTACCGTTCATTTGGCTTTATTCGTGCGAAACTGATCGTCATCACATTGTCTGGTTTTATTATCTATTTGCAGGTGTAACACCGACTTGAAATGGTTCGCCTGGGCCGAGACATGGTTTTTGGAGAATGCATCACCAGAGGGGGCCATCACAAAAGAACAGTTTTTACAATATTTAAATGTCAAGAAGGTGAGAGCCCAGCCTGTTTCAGATTTCATTATTACTGAGAAGGAATCTATATGACAGAGAAGCATAGCGTCTTCGAAAAATCTTCAACTTGCATAAGTCTTGAACACCCACCAACTGTATGGTGTCAAACACACCGTAATGAATTAATGTTGACTGTGTTCTTGGTCCGGGCAGCGTGAAAACTTTCACTTGAACCATGTAACCTAGTGTGTTCAAGTGCATTTATTTATTTATTTGGCTGGTATTCGATGTTGTGCTCAAGAATATTTCTCTCATATGTCAGTGACGAAGGAAACCCATGACCCCATGGTTGCTAGTAGATCTTCTCAAGTATACAACCGGTGAGTCGGACATGGACTAACAGCTTCCTCATTAGTGAGAGGCTCCCTGGTCATTTTGATGCGTTAGCACGCTAACCACTCGGCCACACTACCATGCATATTGTCAATCCAACAAACCCAACCGGAAAAAAGCACCTCCTTCAATGGTCTTGTCCATTGTGGTTTTGGGTCCACTGTTGAGTGTTGATCATTGCGTTTCCACTCCCATCACTACACTCCATCCCGTTATTAAAAACCCACAAACAACTAGACTACCTCGTGATGTCTGGCGAGAATCCATTAGTCCTTGTCCCATGTGGTCCTAGTTCGACTGGACGCTTTCCACTGAGTTCCACGTCCGCTAGGCTCCGTACATCGATCTTCCAAGCGAGAGAACTCTCACCCAGTGAGATCATCGTTTGTTTTGAGACCTCTCGATTAATTAACTAACGGATTGATGGATTGGTGTTTATTAATAAGAAGGCGGCCAGGTTTATAGGTGGAGGAAACTGGCGCAAACCTATCTATGCTACGTGCCTTAAAACGAAAAATGTCTTGACTTAAAGCCACATCCAAAACGGCGAGAGTTGGATTCGAACACGCGACCGCCTTGCTGAAGAACCTTCATGATAGTCCCAGCGAGTCAACGGGTTAGAGATATGAACCAAAAAAGCAGTTTAATTTATATGAGTCTTCACTGTTCCTTCGTTTCTTTTTCAGTCTCTCTTTGCCGAGCGTTTGTTTAAAATCGTCGATACCGATGGATCGGGCACTGTTGACGTCACAGAAATGATGCACGCCATTCACGTGCTCACTCACGGTACCACTAAAGAAAGGCTGCTAATGCTGTTCTCCGTCTACGATATAGACGGTAAGTGCCTAAGTTTTCGGTATACAATATAGACAAGTGCCTAAAGTTTCCGTCTAAGATATAGACAGACGGTAAAGCGCGTGTGTTTATTTGTTGATTAGCTGCTACATGGAACTCTCCAACTAGCTCTGTTTGTCTTTACATCGGCCGGTCGGTCGGTCTTTCCTACATCAACCTGTGTAATCTCGTTTATTCCTGTGGCGCTTTAGGGGCAAACTGGCTGTAGTTCCAGTTGAGCTACTGCTGGCTTACCCTCTGGCTGTAAATGGTAAGGCCTGCCAGTAATCTTTTCGTCAGACCCATCGATTTTCACCGTAAGAGTTTCAGGACCACGTGTTTGGAATAATTTGCCAAGACACCTACAAATCACATTTCTCATATCTCTGTTTAAATGAAGGCTGGAAAAGTGTATTTTTGACAACATGAATATCGATTTTCTTCTGTAAAGTTGATTAGCTCAATTGTTTGACTAAAAATGATGCCGGTTTTAATGTATCTCTGTAATGCTGGTCACCGTGGTATAAGTTGTAAAACACCAATCAAATAACTCACTAACTAACTAACTAACTAACTAAATAAATAAATAAACCCTATCTGTGGATTTAAAGGAGATGGAAAACTGAACAAAGAGGAGGTGGCGACGGTCTTACGATGGTGCCTGGCAGACAGCTCGCTGGACCACAAAAGCGAAATTCTGGAGAAACTCACGGGCACGTTGTTTGAACAGATGGACAAAGACAAAAGCGGGGACGTGTCGTTGGTCGAATTTGAACACTTTCTGAATCAGTACCCTCAGATTGCCAAGAATCTTACTATCAGGTTGGTGTTGCAACATGGGACCAGTTTTTTTTTGTTTCAACTACCGGAGTAGTCACACATTAGAAATCAATAACGGCAAAATGATGTTTATTTCCTTCGATGTATTCAATTTACGTGTTCGCTTTTGGATTTATCTTTTGTGATAAAGCGTCTCAAAAGTTGCAAAAAAGCTGCAAAAATTCAGGTAATCCATATAGCTGGATTTATTCAATTTGGGTATCTTTGACATTGTATTTTGAGACATCCATTTAACACCTTTGTAAGATGAAAAATGTGTTGTAATCCCTATCAGCGAAATTCCTTGTAATTAACGAAGTGGCCTTTGGGTTCTCATTTTCTCATTTCTCATATTAAAAATGTTTACATTAAAAATGCTGCCCTTCCAATGTAACTGCATTTTGTCACTCTTCATCTGTCATTGTTTTAGCTTTTCGAAGTGCTTACGACCGAATAAGGAAAAGCAATCAATGTCGTTTGCGAAACTTCGGCGAAATTACAGAAGAATTATGTCGAGGTTGAAAAATAACAAACCCTCCATCGGTTTCTGGTTCATCTATATTTCTGTGAACGTGGCGCTCTTTATGACAGCCGCAGCAAAGTACTGGCCAACCAATAACATCTTTGTGGTCCTGGCCAGAGGGCCGGGTAAGTGTTCGCCGAAGGAACATACTAAAAATACCGCTTATGTTTTTTCTCAGTTGATCCTGCAGGTGACTAAAATTAAGGTATTAAGATTCCACAATGTCAGTGTTCATTTGAGTTAAAATCTTAATTTCAATCTAAAATCTTACCTTTTGGGCCTCCGAAAGTAAAACTTTGAGCACCTTGCAAGTGATCTACGTTAAGATAAATATATCAGAATTTTGACATTTTTGGCCAAAACTGCGGAAACATAATACTGACTCAAGTGGATTTGTGGATTCTGTCCTAGGTCTGCAACTTTTGTAGTTTTGTTGAGTTTTGGGGTTTTTCTTTCTCGAACTGAATAAGGTCATGGTCATACTGTAGCTATGTTTAGTTAATTTTCAGCAAAACACGGAAGAACGTTTCTCGTCTACCTGGCTTGAGGTTGTTTTGGCATTCATGAATTTATCTGTCTACTTGACTAATTTATCGTACACATGATAAAGTGTCGTCTGTACCCATTTATGTGGTGTTCTTCACTTTTCTGTAAATTTATTTACAACTATATAAACATATTTAATACTCAGTCTCACAGGAAATACGATAATTATAAGAAACTGCGAAGTAGATCAACTGGAACATTTTGCTTATTTACGCAGTGTACGCAAACTGAAAAAGATCATCTCATTTCTTTCGTCTACAGGACAGTGTCTGAATTTCAACTCTGCCTTCATCGTGGTTCTGATGTGCCGAGGAATCCTCACGTACCTGCGCACTACGAGGCTGAGGAAGTACCTGCCTTTGGATCACAGTATCGCGGCACACAAGATCATCGGGGTCGTCATCCTTATTTTCAGTCTGGTCCACACTGCCATGCATATTGTTAATTTCCGTAAGTGAAATATTATACCGCGCACACTTTCACAAATTTTATGAAAACCATTTTTTTCCATAAAAGATTGGCCGCCTGATATCGCTTATAATTATGTGCATTGATAGGTTCACTAAAGAATTTACCATTAAAGTAAGATTTGAATTTGGATTTTTTTAAAGAAGGTATCTTTTAAACATACATATAAGATATGTTTAGCCATCGCGAGAACGACGTCTACATTCGATCCCTGGCAACTTTACAAAATAGGTTTCAATATGTTGTCAACGTGGCTGCTGAGCGCCATCGTTTCCGGCTTAGAGGCCAACATCTCTATCAGTCCGTCGACACAAATATTTCGGCATTACGTGAGCTGGTTGTCACATGTGAATTTGGTACGCGATCATCTGGTGGAGAAAACTATTGCGCTCGTACCAGAGAACGTCTTCTCATGGAGCCTGGCCTTATACTTAATCGCACCATTGAGCTGGCCCGTGCTGTTGAAACTGCTATCAAAGAGACACAGACCTTCGGAGCGGATTCAAGATCGCCAAATTCTGTTAAAAATGTCAAAGTCTATCCTCGTCCAGCTGGAAAGAAACAAAGGAAACGTGGACAATCAGGACAAAAGAAAAAACAATGCTACAGATGTGGATCTTCTAGCCATCTTGCAATTGATAAAGACTGCCCAGTCAAAGGTAACACATGTGCTATTTGTCAGAAAATCGGACATTACCCTGCAGCCTGTCGAAGTAAAGCAGCACACGTTGTACAAGAAGTTGACTGTGACGACAGCCCGTTCGATGTGTTAGGCTGGCAGAAAGCGGCATCTGTCAAAAAAAAATTATGTGTGACATACAAGTAAATAATGTCAGTATGATTGTGGTAGTTGACTGCTTCTGATGGTTCATTGATGAATGACAAGCTATACTTAAAGTACTTTCTGCATGATGCTTTAAGAACCATTCAGATCCTACACCTCAGATAACATTTAAATTGTCGGGTGTTTAGAATATAATGTTCAGTACAAGGAAAAATGCGCTATTGCTGTCTGGTATGTTGTTAAACAAGGTTCTACAATCCTGGGTAAAGGTTTAATTCAAGCGTTAGGCATTAACATTCAGGGTAAAACTTTATCATGTTTTGCTGCTCACAGCGCCTACTCATTCAGCTGATCAAAGCCAGAAAGTAGGTCAAGCGATGCAACACATACTCCACACACTGTCACTAACAAAATTCCCTCTGCCACACACTGTACAATATCGTCTAAATTTCCAGAAGGATTTACAGATGGTCTATCTCTGATTTCAGGGTACAAACGCAAAATACGTTTGAAACCAAACTCGACTCCTGTCTTTTTCAGAAATCTTGTCTACTCAGTCGAACGTGACCTGGGCGGAGTTCTTGTTTACCCTGCAACCAGGCCTGGGGTGGGTGGAAGGTTCCGCCTGTATCACGGGCTGGGTTCTTGTTCTCATACTGCTTGTCATTGTTTTCACCTCGGCACCATGGTGCCGACGCCGTGGCTATTTTGAGGTACGTGAGAAGGCTGTACACTGTGTACTCTATCTAAAATACATGTTACTTTATTCTGCAAAATGAATATTTCACACTCAATATTTTACCATTTTATAATGGGTATTATTTGGATCTCACCATAACATATACATATATGTAACATGTTTACTTGGAATTAACCAATGGCATGAGAATGTTAAAGTAAACAATGACTTATATCTTTGTATGTTAAATTCCATGATTGGAACAATTGCGTTTGTTACTTTAAACGTCTGTTGAACTGTTGGCTATAATTTAATCTATCTGTACACCATGTAAAATTCGTGGACTAGAGCCCTTATTTGCAATGCAATTGTAGACCAAGTTTATTGTAAGTACTCTGGCAACATTTGTCTTAAGAACGTGTGGCCGAGGTAGTACTCTCAACTTACTGTACATTCCATTTGTGAAACTGGACTATGTTGTTCAAAACTGTCTTAAGACTTAATACCAGACTAAACTTTAAGCCAGTGTCTTCAATTTTGTACTCAGCCCAACAATAATTGAGCAACAGTATATTAAATATGAACAAAAACTACTTCTGTTATTCTTGAAATCTGGACAAGTGCATTAATACCGGCATTTGGCAATGTGCTTTCAGCAATACCAGGGCCAAGCTGGCGAATGATCCAGGTCCCTGTTCTAGAAAATTATCATAGGCTAAGTTTAGTTTAACTACAATGGCAACACAGGTTACAGATTTATGTTGCTCATTCCTTCGGGAACTTTATAAGTTTTCATAAACGCTCAGCTCCGCAATTTTCTTCATAGTTCGGCTACTTCAAATGATTTTTTGTGAAAAGTTTTTTCACACGCCCATGTTACCGTAAATGTAACCTAAAATAGTTGCCTAACATGCCTGACAAGTCACGTGGTGGAGAAGTGTTTCTTTTACCTTCAACGATGAAAGAGTTCGATTTCAACACTCTCCTAGTACAATGTATTGGATGCTGCAATAGACTCTGTCACAATCTAAAAACACATTATTTCATTTCCCTTCTTGACTTAGTTCAGGTACCTTAAAAATTGGATTGGGGGGCTCCGTGGTCGAGGAGTTAGCACTCCAGCGGGATGTATGACCCAGGTGGCTCCCACCAGTGCGGTCGCTGTTAATTCAAGACCAGCTCCTTCTGGTTTCCTCTCCGACCGTACTTGGAAAGGCCTGCCAATAACGGATGGTCGTGGGTTTCCCCCGGACTCTGCCCGGTTTCCTCCCACCATAATTCACCATTTCTCAAGAGAAATATTCTTGAGTCGGGCGTAAAACACCAATGAAATAAATAAATGAATAAATAAATAAAAATTTAATGTCCTATTTCCCTCGTATTTATTTCGAAGCTGTTCTACTGGTGCCACTGGCTCTTCATTGTTTGGTGGGTTGCCTTGGTGATTCATGCCCCTAGATTCTGGAAATGGCTTGTTGGCCCGACAGCGATCTACTTTCTTCAAAAATTATGGCCACATATCAAGAGTCGTGGAGAAAGTATCGCTATTATCAAGAGTATTCGATCAGTCGATGCCAAGGTAGGTTTACACATATTCTCTACATAACATCGGATCCTTAAAAGGTTATTTCTGATTTGGAAACGGAAAACGAGCTTTGGATAAGATTTACTTACCATTTCAAGCTTTTAAGCTGGTGTATGAGTGGTACATAGTATGGAATCAACACTGCACGTACATGTAGTGTATACGGCAGTACACAACTTGTGTAATTTGTGTAGCATAACTATAAGGAGAAATGTATCACTGCTGCAAATGTTGTGGATGTGCAACATCTTTACGAGGGTATATACAAAATATGGAAAACAAGTCAGTGGGCAATCTATGGCGAGACGAAATTCGAGTCATTAACAGTTTTTTTTCTACATGCAAAATATTGTAATTTCTAAGAATTTTTATTTCATTTATAAGAGTTTGTGCCCCCTCAATTCAATTGTGTACAAGAAGCACACAGGATGTGTACCATAGCTGCTTATTGATTGTATCAAATGTCCACAAGGCCATTGCAGTGTATCTTAGCTTCACATTAAATGCGTATCATACTGTGCACAAATGTGTACCAAACCGTGTACATGTCGTAAACATCTTGTTTATCCCCGGGAAATATACTAACACATGTGTACAAAATAATACACATTTGGTTTTTTTTAAGAGCATAACCTTGCGCTTTCAGATATCCGAGGTCATCATTAAACGACCCAGACGTTTCAAGTTTAATGCTGGAGATTATATCTTCATCAAAATACAGACCATCGCGAAGTTTGAATGGCATCCGTTTACAATCAGCAGTGCTCCTGAAGAGACAGGCAAATAATTCTACTATTTTTAACTGTTTATATATTTGATCATCTTGTTTTTCATGGAACCACGGAAGGAACATACTTTTTGTAATGCTTCATTTTAGGCCGTCGAAAATAAAAGAGGATGAAAAATTATTGTCCTAACGAGAATAAGAGACTACAGAAATTGAACTCGCTTAGTAAGTTAAATCCCTTGACTTATTATTAACTATTATTTAAAATATCAGTATTTTGGTTAAGTCAGGGCAAATCAATTCCCTCCGCGCTAGCAGAATAATTATTGTTTTGATTCTCTTTTTTTCGACGGCCAAGAAATAAGAATTAAAATGTCCCTTTGCGCTTCCGTTATTTCACTTATATTGGTTGTTTTTATGTGTGGTGGAAAACCGGAATGTCCAGGATAAAAAAAATAACAACAACAAAAAGAAATTAAACAAAAAATGTTGTCAGGTATTCGAAACCATCCTTGCTTAAAACCGGATCCGAAGCACCAAGAGGACTGGTCGGTGATCCGATTGGCAGCTGGGAGATGAAAGTTTAAAGCTAAAATAATGGTGACAGTCAATCGCATTCTCGCGAGAACACTCATAGACGAGACTAAGAAACCTCTCACGCGCATTTACGGGGCATTGACACGATGATAGGCGACAAAAAAAGTTGGGCAGCATTTTGGAAAGTCACTAATAAAAAATTCAAGATCATGGCTTCAAAGTTTGAGCGAAAGAAAACGAATGTGATTTACACGAAGTCGTCACAATATGGCGGCGCTTAGTAGCATGACAACAACATAATCATCGTTACATGGTTCTAAATCACACGATGATTGCAAATGATCCAGTGGTGTTATCAGCTGATCTTTCAAATAAGTGCAGCTGAACAAAATAACTCGTATGTATCTTTAGAGCACTTACATTAGACCATTGTGGCGTGGAAGTCTGTGCGTAACACGTTGGAAATTTCGTTCGTAACTAGCTATTTACTTTTTATTTAGTTATTTAGCCATTTGGGTGATTTACCCCAGGCACTCCAATCTCCTGAACCCAAGGAAATTATCGTGGTTGTATAAGTTAAAATTCTTGCATATGGCGTAGTAATCAACCAGTCCCTGACATAATTATTTCAGTGTCTGTTTCTATAAAGTAATATGTATGATATATTAAAATATCAGCAATGTGTTGACATCACGCATATTTTTTTTACACAGTTAAGTTAATAAATTCTTTTATTATCCCAGTTTCTTTCCCACAACGTTTCACTGCTCCTTAATATATTTATCCTAAATTTGCCGATATCCCATAAGGCAATCAGCGTTAAATCTTCATCGCATAAACTATTGTTCTTATTCGTCTGTTTAAACTTTCCACGTGAAAGGCAATGAGCTTTGGAACAGTTTATTCTAAAATCTTAAATGTTATAAATTCTACTTTACTTTTTAAGCCGTTAATTAATATTGATATAATAGAACTTTGTGCCATTTTTATTCAGTGCGTGTAAAATTCACCTGCACATGTTAAAAGGAAAGACAACACCAGGCCAAATGTATATATGTATCGATAAAAAATCCTATTCATAGTTCAGAAAACGTCATTTTGTATTTTTGTGATGTATGATAACCGAGATATCGCAGTTCAAAGTAAGATAAAACGCCCACATGGGAAAAATCGAATGGGTCGCCACGCTCTCAATTTTAACCAATCAAAGGCGAGATATTTCTACCACCCGAGAAGACACATGTTTCCGCTGTATCGTCACGAGTACCTGGTTCACCACTGTGCCATATAAAAGTAGTGTTAAATCAACTGTTTTTTTTATTACGAGACAACTCTGATCTACTTTAAAGCCATTTTCCTCGTAAGCCTCGTAAGAATTCCAGATTGAAAGAGGTACCAAGCACGTAATAAAAATATGCCTATGCCTGTTTAGGTCTGAATGGACCCCTCTCTGAAATAACTTCACTTACATTTTTGATGTCTTTTCTTTTAAAGTTGGTTTTAATGTAATTTTGTAATTTAATATTTTTATATTGCATTGCTTGGGTTTTGTTCTCGCCTAAAGTGTCTATGTATACTTAGCGTCATTATAAATGCACGGGTAGAGCGTACCTTGTACTTAGCACAAAAAGAGACACCCAAATAAATCGTTACCGTTTTTCTGTACACTTCACGCGCTACTCGTGCGTTTTTAATGGCGTTAGCAATATATAATGTGAAATAGATGTTAAGGCATCTGAAAACAAAAAGTTGTAAGAAATAGTGACCAGTATTCATGAAGAGATGTTTCTGGGGTTTCGAAATGAACAAAATATGAAAGAGAGAGAGAGTAAAACCACAGCAGCAACGACAGTGTGATAGTTAGTAAATTGTCACACATTACCGGGGAAATCCGGCCACGTGTCAGTATACCCCAGTTGGGTTTTTATTCTAACTGTTCATTAAAGTGTTTAAGAAGTAACAAAATACATGCCTGTAGCATAATGGCTTAAGCAGAGTTAGGTAAAAAATATTAGAGAGATGTTATTTGGACATTTTGAAAAAAGACTCTGGTCTCTGCTTCAGATATCATATCCCTTCATATTATGGCTGTGGGCGACTGGACCAAGAGGTTGAGATCTCTGGGAGAGCTTTGGGCACATCGAGCATCGGTGGCGTCTGGGAATACAACTTTCTCTTCGATTCACCAGGACACCAGCCAAGATAACGTCGCTTTTGTTAACGAGAAGGACAACACGTCTATGTTACCGGTCATTGATCACGGGAGCATTGCCATCGGTGACGGAAGAAAACTGGCGCTTCCTGTGGGCCACAAGAATCAGGTGACTTTACTGATGGCGAAACCGAAAGTTGTTTCCGACATTTACACAGTGGATACGAATTCACTGACGGAGCAAGAATCACGACGATCAAGTTTTGAGGATTCCCCAAGAAAAGTGAAGGTACTGGTATACTCTGGACGATAACCGTAATCACAACAACAAACAAACAACAATAACAACAGAGGAATTTAACTCTATTTTTACCGCAGTTTTCTGTAACGTGTAGACTTAAAGTTACCACTTTGTGGTTTGTTTTTGTAGTTGCCACGTGTCATTGCATTGCCGCTGTTTAGGAAAAGTGAGTCAAATTTGCCATAAATGTGCCATAATTTTGGCCAAACCGGTAACTTTTACAACTTTTTGGACTAAAGGAGTCTAGTTTTCCACAATATACTTTCGACAAAGCTAGTCTTTTTCTGTCACTTTTTGTCACACTTTTTGGCAAAGCCAGCCTAGTTTTGCCATGTTTTGAATTAAAGCAGTCTTGCCATGCCATGGTTTAGGTAAAGCCCGTCTAGTTTTGCCATCCTGTAAACAAAGCCAATTTGGCTTTTGCCATCCACCGGACAAAGCTAGTGTAGTTTTTCACCCTTTAAAGAAAACCAGTCTATAATTTGCTGTTCCAGTTTAAACCAGTATCTTGAATGAAAGGTCACTGATAGTAACAATGTTGTAATTACATTTTCCGAACATTATTTCAGGTTATGATAGACGGTCCCTATGGCGCTCCAGCAACAAATGTCTACTCCGCGGAGCACGCTGTCTTGATTGGAGCTGGGATCGGCGTTACTCCGTTTGCGAGCATTCTGAAGAGCATGATGTTCAGAAGGAAGCGGAGACGGGCCATATGTCCAAACTGTAACCACTGGTGGAAAATCCCCGAGCCTGACAGCTTGGCACAGGTTCCTCGCAAGGTATGATCAAATTATGAAAACTAGATTGTCATTAAGATCAGATGTTAAAATTATTTCCTTTTGGTCATAGTTTCTTTGGCCAAGTATCAAAACATGTTGAAATTCTCCAGCCTTTTCGCATGCTCTCAAGATCTTTATTAAGGTATATTAAGGGGATATTATCCTTTACAGGCTGATAAAATTCTTTCTGTGAAACCCTGAAATTGGCCAACGCAATTGATATAGTTTGGTCGTCAAAATCAAATTAAATTTGAAATTTGCTCTCAAATTTGAGAAAGTTTTGAAGAACTTATTTAGGTACTCTATTATACAGTGAAACGCTATACAATGGACACCATACAAGAGGCTCTATTAATTCCAAGTATTTCAAAAGTAATAATAAATAGAAAGAAAATAATAAATAATACAATAACAACAATGCTGTGCTGTTCTCCTTCTGAGGCGTAGCCTTTAACAAACAGGGCTGATTCATGGTTTATAGGGCGGACATCTTAAGTATTAGTCCCCCGCATTTCGGCAGACACATACATTTGTCATCACCGTTGTAATGGCGGACGGCCACCTTCGTTTCTCTCTGCAGGTTGACTTCATCTGGGTGACTCGATCCTTCTCCACGCTTGAGTGGTTCCTGGATGTTCTGGGAGAACTGGAGGAGGAAGAGGCTCGTTTGTCGGAGGAAGAGCGGTTCCTCAACCTCAGCCTGCACGTGACCGCGGCTTTGTGTCAAAGCGACATTCGGGCAGTCGCCCTCCAGATGGCACTGGAACTGTGTTACCAGAAAGAGGCCCGCGACCCGCTATGCGGACTGAGAACGAGGATACAACCGGGAAGACCGAACTGGCATGCTGTAAGCAACTGTATATTATATATATAGGAAATTCATTTCAAATAAACGTGTGTTACGAACCTGTTACCGTGGGGGTAGAACACATTTTTACCTAAGCCTGTGTTTTGCACCGGTTAATTCATAACACCTACTGTTACATGCCTGTTACCCCAATAAATCTAAACTACTGTTATATACCTGCGATGTTGTTATACCTAGACTACTGTTACATACCTGTTACCCCATTACACCTAAACTACTGTTATGTACATGTTACTTCATTACGCCTGAGCTATACTGTGATTAAACGTGTAGAATCATCACATCTCGGCTGATGTTTGATGCCTGTTACTTCATTAAATCTAACATTTCAAACTACTCAGGTGAAACTGACCATTGTCACACCGGTAATAACGGAAACTGAAAACGAGAATTTCCTTAAATCCTGCAACTATTCCAAAGAGTTGAAGGTACTAAATTTAACAGGATGGTTAAGTTGTGTTTTGGGTCGGTTTAGTTCAGAATTAAAGGTCACACTAGCACTTTGGCGAATGACAGATCTATACACCAGCTACTTCACTATGTGTTGCAATAGATGCAAGATTTTTACTATATTATGGTTATACCAGATCTTTTACCATAAGGCTGCAACAAATACAAGATTTGTCACTATATTAAGGTAGCAAAAATACCTTATTTGTCAGTATATTAAGGTTGTAACATAACTATATTTTTCACAATATTCAGGTTGCAACAAATATTATAGTTTTCACTATATTAAGGTTGCAACAAGTACAATATTTGGCGAGTGAACGATTTCTAACAGACACATATTACTTATAATACGGCACATTTTATGATAATAATTACAAGATCTCATTAAACAGTGATGTAATAACCCACTTATAAGATCTCATTAAGCAGTGGTTTAACAACCTACTTAAAAGATCTCATTAAACAGTGCTGTGATAACGCACTTAAAAGATCCCATTAAACAGTGTTGTAATAACCTAATTATAAGATCTCATTAAGCAATGATGTAATAACCTATTTATAGGATCTCATTAAGCAGTGATGTGATAACCTACTTATAAAATCTCATTAAACAGGAGTGTACTAACCTACTTACATGATCTAATTAAGCATTATTTTAATAACCTACTTGTAAGATCTAATTAAGCAGCAGTGATTTATAACCGGCAAAGATCCAGACGTCACTCTTTCCTTACTATCATAATGTGAAGCAATGCATGATATTAAAACAAATTAATAAAGTAATTCATTAATAAGAATTTTGTGTCTGGTTTCAGATTTTCCAGAAAATTCGGGCGGACAAGACTGGGAGGGTCTCTGTGTTTTATTGTGGACCACCTCAGCTTGAAAAGGTTCTCAAGAAAGTGTGCAGTGAAAATAAGCTCGACTTTCGGGCAGAGAAGTTTTGAAGACGAACAGGTTCATTTACCTCAGGTTCATTATTAATCTTTAAAGGCAAGTAAAACGAATTCTAAATCTCCATTATTTTATTATATACGTCTTGAAGTGCTTACTTTTCTTTAGACGGTTAAATGATATCTCCATTTCGCACTATAATTTCTTGAAATCGTTATTTTGTGAAATATTCATATATTTGTCCTCACATAATATTTAAGTGTTCACTGCTTTAGTTCATATTGTCTAAAATAAAAGTTTGATTCATATGTTAAATTTTGACTACAAGTCAACGCTAGTTGTGTGGAATTGGTCTCTGAAGACCTCTGATAAGGCATCAGTGGATGTCACATAGTGGATATGACGTATAGGATGTGACGTAGAGAATGCAATATAGAACATGTGACGTATACGAGGTGACGTATAGGATGTGACATAGAAAATGCAATGTAGAGCATGTGACGTATAGGATGTGACGTTTGTACTTAGAAAATTTGCTTGAAAACAATGTTTCGTTTGCAACGTCTCTAATTATCGTTTTCAAATTTTGACTATACACTTCAAAGAATTGTTGCACGGAAATTCTCGTATCTCATACATCTAAGAGTCTATCGTCTTTCATACTGGATTTGCATACTGCGAATTGAGCAGAAGTTTGTATCATCTATCCAACTGGAATATTATATTATTACCATGCACCTATATGTATGCAGAATCGGACATTAATTTCTATCATCCATTAAATTTTAGCGTTAATTTTCTTGATTTCTAGAATTCCATCCTCGTTAGGGTCATGTTAAAATATTGTGTATTTACAAATGTTGACAAATAATATAATAATTTAAATCTAACTGAGTTTATCCTTCATGTTGGATATAAATGTATATTTATTTGGATTAAACATATTTTATTAAACTTTGGAACAGAGTTAATCATTACGCTTAAAATATTGCTCGGTTTCATACAAGAACAACATTTAGGATGATGATATATCTGGTATATTTACTTATGTATCTGATTGGGGTTGTACGCCGTACTCAAGAATGTTTCACTTATACAACGGCGTAGATGGGACTTAGTCTATCATCATTTAAGCTGATGTCTGAGTTTTAGGGTTGTAATTTTGGCCCGTCTATATTTTAGTGCTATAATAAGTCTAGAAAAATGAGGAACCTTACTCTCAAAAAGCAAATATGTGCTATTTTGTACACATCTGTTTATGTGGCTCGCGAGGTTAACAAAATATGTATCACAGGTCAAAATTTGGTACACACTGAAAGTGCAGTTACACAAAGATGTCCTATGCAAGGTACACATACAACTTGTTCACAATTTATGTGTGCATGTGACACACATCTTGTGTACATGTTGTACACAATTGCTTTTAGAGAGTATAGCGCAAGCTCGGAGCTCTGGATATCCAACTGTTATAACCATCTACGTCCGGGATCATTGGACCTGATCATGCAGTCTCTGGTTGCTATCCATCTCGTGATCCATACTATTGCTCAGTGTCATCATACTTTGACATGTGCTCGGCGAGGTACAACGGTTTTTTTTCATATTCATCTGTGTGATTGCAATAAGTTTTTATCTCGAAATAAACATCAACGAAATGGTCGATCTTTTGAAACACTTGAGATATATTGATAAATACAAAGTCTTGATATCAACCATAATCTGCTACAAAGGGGGTATAAACCAAGGGACTCTGGCCAAAAAAATCCGAATTCACTAATAAAGTCAAATTTTCCCTATTCACCAAGAAAAGAGCTCAAATTATTGCCTTTCAGAAAGCATCAGGCTAGTACCTACACTATTTAATAATATGGTGTTAATATGATTCTAAAATTTATAAAAAGTTATAAGGTGACCCCAATTATAAATTTTCCGAAATTCATTATATATTCGAGTTTGAAAGGTAACATACACAGACGATAAAATTGTGGCATGAAATATAATTATTTGGGTTATTCTAAAATAATAACAAAGGTTTGGTTGTATTGGCGGTAGTAGATTTTTTACTAAAAGTCAATGTTATCCCCTGGTATTAACTTTAAATTAAATGATACAATGTTTATTCTGTAAGGCACAGTATACTTTTCACATTCTAAGCAAATTTTAACCTGTCACAGAAACTTGGTGAGAGCTGGATGTGATTGCTATCTAGAGTGGGGAAATTGCCACCATTGATAAGTATAGGGCAAAACTGCAATGCGTTAACCGGACTGGAAGAAGATGAAAGTAAATTCGTCCCTTACATCCTTTTCCGTTTGTTGCCAGCTGTGCAAATATCACGATATCACGTTATTCACATCACTAAACAACATGATATTACATCAAACCGTCAAGGGAAAAAGGGTATTCAAATTTGAAAAGGACATCTTTATCACCTTACAGTTATACATAGGAATATTGACAGGCAGACTTACCAGTGCCAGGACCTTATGACCACAGAAAATAGAGATGCAGTTCGAATACGTTTACAGGCTTTTACGGGTATTACTTCTTCTCAATGTTACAACTGCTGAAGCGAAGGGTGCTACTGAAACGGAAGGCACCACAACAAGTGACCAAACAATGCATACATAGAAATGTGACGAGTAGCCCGTGTGCTTCGTTTGAAGGTTAGGGCTTTTTATATGAATACAGCTGAAGGGTTTACAATACGTCGACCAGCGATGTACCAGCCTTATAGAGTCGCTGTAGCTGGGCTTCAAAGCTTGTGATTTTCACGGGTTTTTTAACAATAAAATCTGCAAGGTTTTCAAAGGTATGCAAATGCGTATCGCGTTTATCGGCAATGGTTCTTTATGTCGAGTAAAGGTGTTGATACGGATCCTCTTTCTTGTCTTTCATAACATCGGTTGCGAACCGTAAGCTGACAGAAAAAAAATGAATCGCCAGACGATGACTGTGCGGGAAATAACCCTGGGCGCCCTCTTCAGGCTACAGTTGTTCAACAGTGCAAGTTGAAAGTCAAGTCAAGCCCAAATCTTAATATCAGCCCTCTTGTGCTAAAAAGAAAACGGTACTTGAAGTGGTCTGGAATAAACTTAGCACTGAGTATGCACTTAAGAATAATCGGCAGCACTGATTTCCAGCTTTGCAATTAAGCTAGGCCTGCGCAATGGGCAACAGAATTTGAACTTAAAATTGTGGAGGAATAGTGGGCTGTGTGTTGAATTCGCTAAAGGCAATCCACGTAAATACAGAATGCACACTCCTTGGGTATTCTCAAATTGTCCTGTGAGTGACAAACAGCAAGGGCACGGTGCAACTTTCCTGGGCAGACGGGTTGACAATAGCGTCAGTTATGCCGATGTATGTATGGCTTCACGGAAATATACACAAAGTCACTTTCAAGGTACACTGGGATGAAATGTGTGTAATCGCACAAAGAGACAATGAGCAATACAAGCTCCAAAAGAACATATCAAACAAAATAGCGAGGGGCGAAACACAAGCTCAGAAAGTGCTACGTACAGAAAAATGGAGTATAAAATGAATGGCATGAAATCCGATATCCCATCCGATAACTCCAAATCCCACAAATTCAAAAAAGTGGACGAGAGTAAATATGACTGATTTCAAATGGACATGTATAAAATGACTGCGACACCTTTAACTTCATCGCTCATATTTATAGTCTCACGTGAAGACAATTCTGAATGGTTTGATAGTACATCTTTCCAGAATGTACGCTCTATGTACAATGACACGAAACTCATAAAAACAGAAGCCTCGAGAACAAGCGGCTGAATTCCAGTGCGGGCTATAACGTGCACAGAGAGAAAAATGTAGGTCGGACACTAACCCGGTGAGCGTAAAAACAAATAAAAAATGTAATACAATATTTTAAAGGCGGGGATTGTAACATGCGATGAATGTCAGAATTTTAAAATAACACACCATCTAGGTGGGTTATCGTGTATGTAATTGAAAACAAACGCCTGTCAGTTTTGACAGGTCACATGATGCAGCAGGACTTTGTTTTTACTTTTAGAGATAAAAAGAGTTCGAACCCCAAGCTGCCTCATTGTCAACCAGAAACCCCTAATTCAAAATGTCATGGATTCTTTTTTCTCTTCGCTACAGAAGATCCCTTGACCTCATATTTCTACAATGATTTGCAGCCTAAACTAGGCCATCCAATAAAGTCTTTGAATACGTCTAACTTCGTTTCTAAACCTATGTTCCGTGATCATGTGACATCAATTCTTCCTTGCACGTTTAAGACTGGCGCTCTGATTGGTCATAACAACCGCTATGTTCTGGCACCCTATTGGTCGAAGCGAGTTACACGTATTGGAACTGAACTGGAATTACCCATCAAGGATGCCAGAGTCGTCCCTATACGGATGACCTCTGATACGGCGAGAATGATTACAAATTGCGTTTAAGCCAATAATCGCGAGATCAATGTCCCAATGCTGCAAGTTGATGTTACCATAGGGGCAAACTACCGGCGGACTATCGAAACTTCTGTTTACATAAAATCACGAAATTTACTTATATCTCTGACACAAACACTGTGGTTATCAGTTACATGGTACTCGTATGTATCACACTGCATGAAAATTATAAAATATACCTACCAGTGAACATGAATTTATTTAATTAAACATAACAGGAAAACAAGAGTGTCGTCTGCGGTAGTTCTGTTCTGGCGAGTGCGCAGACAGACCTTCTAAATTACGTAACGCGACAACACTTCACAACATGCGAAGAGGACTAATATTTCCCAACTATTATTATGTTCAAAAATAAAGTTTACGTTCACCGTATACAATAAAAAAAATAATACGGGGTCACAATAAAATGGGGTCACATAAATCACCATCTTACACAAACAACGTTCAATACAAATGACCAAAGAAGTCAAGCGGATGTCAATGGTCAAGCAGTTTTCAGTGAAAATGGAAAGGCGCAAAGAATTTTCTGGGAGAAAGAAATTTAAGCTGTATCCCAATGACGTGCAAATTCTAGTTTATAAATTGTTAATTATAATATTTATCTCTCTTGTGCTTTGATTGAGTCTGTCAATATATACAATGTGGCGATTTTAACCAAAACGTTCAATTAAACACACTGTCCGGGTCAAATTCAGAGTTGAATCAAGATCTAAAAAAAGGCTGTTTAAAAAAACTGGCAGACACAATTGTCAATGGTTCAAGAAAATATTTTTCTGTTTAATTTTTTTCTTATATAGTTAGTCTTATTTGCTTCATCGAGTTTTTGCAACTCATCTGTCTGTCTATTCTGCCGGTCAGTCAAATTTTGAGCATCCTATCTTCTAGCATTTGAAATTCAACTTTGAGAGGCCTTACGTAAGCCTGCGCCGTCTTTTTACGTGATGACGAAGCTGCTGTGAATTTACCCTTTTCATTTCATCTAATCGTAATTATTTATTTCATTGGTATATTTCCCTTATACGACGGCGGCCAGCATTATGGTGAGAGGAAACCAGGCAGAGCCCGGGGGGAAACCCACGAACATGTGCAAGGTTGCTGGCAGAGCTTCCCATGCATGTACGGCCGGAGAGGGAGCCAGCATGAATTTGACCTGAACTCACAGCGACCGCATTGGTGAAAGGCTCCTGAGTGATAACGCTGCGCTAGAGCGCTAACCACCTCGGTCAAGGAGGCCCCACGTACGTCTAATTAGAGGAAAATGTCAGTCGATTATTGTTTTCATGTTGTTGTGTACTAAATGTGATAACAACACAGTACAAAGAGTAATTCTAGGCCAGTTGTGTCTAATTCATTGCAATTAACGTCACCAGATTTTTACCTGGTTCTACTCAAGCCACTGGTGCTGAATGGGACGTATTTGGATTCCTGAACTGTTGGAATAAAACCCTCACTGCATGAGATAAACTGACAAGAGGCTGTACTTCGGCCGTTATATGTAGCTATTTGCCAACTCTCCCACTTATTTAAATTTCTGTTCTAAAGCCTTTTATATTGTACTTACAGGCAAGAAAAACACAACTGTACGCATGACAGCGCGGACACATGAACTGTGAACCTCGTTGTTTCAGCAAATTGGTCCTGGGGACCTTATAACTTTATCCTGGGCTAACATGAATAGCTTTGACCGCAAAGTTGTAGATGATGTTGCCATTAGAAAAGCCACAATGACCTATAGCGACTATTAAGAGCTCCATAGTACATGTATGTCCACAGGCTTTACTTGCTGGTTGTCGTCCAGTCGCCTTCCCCACTCCAAAAGAAAAAAAAAAAAAGAAAAAAAAAAAAAAGAAAAAAACCCAAAAAACAAATACACACTCCCTGACGCCACCATTAGATGTCAAATCACAAATTCTTGGAAATGTCAGTCCCCTGTATTTGCATGCAAATAACAATGTCTCAGTTCCGATGTTTTATTTTACTCTATTCACATTGTCCCAATTTTGCATTCTGCTACTTAATAGCTCAGCTCTCTTGTTTTCCTTTTTATAATGATGTGGGCCCAATCCATCTGATTACATGGGGCATTAGAGAGTTCGGGCCTGTGACACAATTACTGTTCTGATCGGTATCATTTTATAAAACCAAACGGACGTCAAAGTCATCTTGCTTATGGTCAGTCTATGGCTTTGTTTGGGATTACAAAGAGTATTCATTGAAGCTTTTCAAGTAATATAAAGGATGTTGTTGTATAACTTTTTAAAAAAAATTAAATACATGTGATACATGGATGACAAACACAGCCGCGTGCATTAAACACATTGCGTTTTGTTTGCATCCACGTGAAGATATGTCAAAAAGTGTATTAGAACAAGAATATTAAAACTACATACCACGTCGTTCCTATTTTGTTGTGCATTTTAACTCTTTATCATGTAAATTTAAACTGAATTAAATTTACCATTTTAAACCACACAAATCGGAAAGATGTAATTGATGTGTCGTCATCAGGTATGCCCAGGGGTGGGTGGGTCGGTTTCAATCACAGCTGGCCATCGATCCAGCTGTACCGATGTAGGTTAACTCCATTTCGAACCTGCAAATTAACTCGTTTATAGGAAAGCTATGGATACGGCGATGCGATGTGTTAGGCACAGGGTACTTCTGATTTGTTGATGAGCAGGATATTTGAAAACGTAACTCTACGAAGCGTGGAAGAAGGATACAAAAAACCGCACCGAAAAGAAGACGAACAGAGGTAAGAACTGCGTGGTGGAAAGATCTACTGTATGGGACAACTGAAAGCGCTGGGTATAGAGTAGTTTGAAATGAATTTCATATTTTATCACACAACAAAAGCCGACGATCTGCGCACATTTGCATGTTCAATTGTTATAATTCTGTCGAAAATAAAGAAAAAAATGGAAGGTTTTTTTTTTTTTTTTTTGTAAATGAAATGCGTAGACTGAAACATCCAGCATATGTAGACTATGAAATAATGATGATGCTAACAGATATGTATATATTAACATCTATAGTTAGTGTGGATTGAATCATCCCTTGCAGTAATTTATTTATTTCGTCATTTATTTATTTACCCCTTTGAACATTAACTCCGAGTTCTCGAGAATTTTTCACTTTAATATAGTACATGGGTTATCCTTTAGGGTAGAAAGAATGGGGGTGCCCTGGATGTAAAACACCGCCGTTCGCCAAGTACCTGACAAATCTCCTGACATGCAGCCGAACTACCAAGAACATGATTCAAACCTATAGAACATCCTGGGTCAATTAGGGCTTATCGGGTTCAACCAGAATACGGCAATGTATTTAGCAATGTTAAATTGTCTTGTGTAGGGCATAAAACATCAATGAAATAGATAAACCGTGTAAGAGCGGGTTCATGTATGGAGGAGAGGGGGTGGGGGTACTGTGATAACATTAACTTTGGAGTCAGTCTGCACAGTTTGGCTTAATTTCCGAATGAAAATAAACTTCAGCTTCAGCTTTATTGGTGTGCACTCCGATCAACAATGTGATGTAGAAGGAGAGTTACATAACACAACTTATACAGATGTATTATTGTAGAGGATTTGTAGAGGTTTTGTAGAGGTTTTTGCAACGTAGCTTACCTTAACATTAGAATCTCACTTGGTTGTATGCCACTAAAACGCTACAATTTGGGAAGCCAATGTAAATTTTTTTTAGTATAAGTTGATAAACGAAGTTATCAATAAATATTAAACGTTGATCAAAATTAATGGCTCACGTAATCATTAAATGAATTTCTTATGTAACGCCCAGAACAACAAATTAATTTTCCTTTTTTCTCATAAAATTTAATTTTATATTTCTAGGAAATCGTTCCAGTTGAGACTGAAAAATTATATTTACAATTCCTTACCCTTTAAAAACATTATTAATATTTTTGCTAGAAACAGACTGACACCAATAGGTCTGGAAATTACATTGCCAGCTGAGTGACATGGTGCGTTCTCCTTTACTGTGAAGAACAACAATCCTGCCGAGGTCGTGTGTTTTGAGTTCAGCCGGACTGGGTTATACATCATGCAGATTTTCTGTCATACCTACCCTATGTCCCTGTCTCGTTCAGGAGAACGACTTAACTTAATTCAGGACTCGGACTTAACATGTTGAAATGTCCCTCAGTGACTTACCATAGGTCAATGGTGTAACTCGGAGACTCCTTTTCCTTTCATTAAAACAAACTTACCGTCATCGTATACGTGGAAACTTGTTGAGTTAACAGCAGCAAAAATAAATACTTAAGAAAATAAATAATTAGGAAAATAAATAAATAAATTTTTAAGAAAATCAATCAATGAAAAAAGATTTCTGGCTTACTTTTGTACTATATTAATAAAGAAAGCAAAATTTTACGAGAATGAATCTTGCTAATTTTACATTATTACACGTTATTAGGTGCTTTCCCTTGAATATCAATGCTAAGGATTCCTCATCCTCATATGACGGAAACAGTACTGAGTACGATGTAAAACCCACGCATACATACATATATACATACATATATACATGCATACATATATTAAGCAAGAGCAAGAGGTGGACTTGAACTCACAGCGATAGCACTGGTGGGAGGCTTATGGGCGCTAGGCTGCACACGTTGTAGGTTGCACCGCTGGGACAAACCGCTTGGTCAACGGTGGTTCCCACCCAGGAAACAACTGTTGTTGAAATATCTGGAAAACTATATCGAGTTAAGGGCTGCAAATCAAAAATCTTTCACGACAGTATAAAATGACAGAAACTATAACGAAACTAACACTTCATATGATGTAGCTTGTAATGGTTGTGCCTTTATCATCGCAGTTGTTATAATATGGTTTAGTAATTCATGTAAGAACGCACCAACCTGTAAATGATTTTATCCCGCGAAAAGCGACCGAAGATGTTATGGTGGGAGACGTAGTGTTTCAGTTGACGTTTGTACCAGGACTCGCAGAATGTGTGATACGATTGAAGAATTATGACTTTTCTTGTTTTGTCCATATGTATAAAGAGACAGTCATTTAAATTTCAGGTTCATCTTCACCGGCATATCAACAAAACAAACAGAAAAAATAATTTAAAAAAAAACAACAGAAAAGAAGATAGCGTTGATCGGTCATAGCCCAGTGAACTTTTACGTTTCGGTGTCCTGGAGCCTTCATAACAAACCGGACTACTTATATGCTGGAGTGGATGTGAGTTGTGAGGCCTGTATACACAAACATGGCGGACCCCTCTGTCAAGAAGAGGACGGGGATGTCAGATACTGTTTTGTCAGCCCTGACATGGTTCCGGACTGTTTTCGTGAAATCTTTTGCGCAAGGAAGTATCGCTAAGAAAGATCTGGCTAGGATCGTACAGGAAGACAAGGTACGTGACTTCTCAAAACCTTAATTTTGTATTTTATATATAAGTAGATCTCTCATCAGGACATGTCTCGAATTTTGAACTGGGCCGGGCTCGATTGAGTGGAATCTGCAGAGATGATCCCATTGAAATGTGTCCAGTCCGCTATCTCTGAAACATGTTAGTAACCCCTGTGTTGGAGTTGTAAAGAATGCGATGCTGTCATGTAACAGAGTGAGGCCTACTTATTGAAAAATCAGCTTTTCATTATGAACATGTGAGAGTGAAAAGGTGGTCGAAGACAAACGCAGGCACGGTGGCACCACCCTATTCTTTCGAAGTTTTGTTCCTGTGTTATGGTGTTTTCATATTTTAGCTTTGGATATTTGTATATATTTGATATTTATATATTTGGATAATTTGATATTTGGACATATTTGTGTATCTTTTTTTCCAAAGTTTTATTTCATATTTCGAGATTTATATTTTTGGATTTGTAAGGATTTGGATATTCAGATGGTGTCGTTGTGGTATTTATTCCTTAAACCTACCTTTGAAAATGTTTTTGAAAGTTTGGAGAATGAATTGTAAAACTTTAGAGATCATTTTTAAACTTTGAAATCATTTTACAGCTTTGAAAATAATTGCAAAGCTTTGAAAATCGTTTTAAAGCTTCAAATTTTTAAAAAAGAGTTTTAAAGCCTAAAATCAGTTTTCACTTGTAAAAATCACATCGATTTATGTATTTGGACATTTAGGTGGTGCCGTGTTAGTTATTTCGAAGGATTATAAAGCTTTAAAATGAATTTTGAAAATTATTTTTAAAGCTTTGAAAATGCCTCACATCTGATATAGAAATAGTTTACGGAGGCTTAACTGATTGCAGATACTTCGCCTTCTCTACTGTGGGTAGACTTTCATAACATGCTAATGACAACTACTATCATGGTTTAAACGACCTTTAGACTTGGAAAAAATTGGCCATCTTTCTCAGGAAGCAATCACTATTTGACAGCCATGACTGCACGCTGCATTTTTAAAGCTGGAGAGAAGATTTTCAAAGCGGTAAAAGTGATTTTCAAATGTAATGTTTTCAAAGTTTTAAAATGATTTCATTTAGAAATTATTTTCAAAGCTTGGAAAATATTTTTAAAGCATTGAAAATTTTTTTAATGCTTTGAAAATATTTTTTAACCTTTGAAACTATTTAAAAGCTTTAAAAATACGGAATCAATAAATAACGGCATTCAAGTCAAAGGTAGTTATATATATAGATACACAAAATATATTCAGCATCCATTGCCAGTGGTACAATAAGGAGGAATGCACGATGAAGAAGCTAAACAATGGTGTGAACCGTCAGATTTCATAAAAGCGGGGGAGGGAACTAAAAATGACATATGTACATATAAAATATGTACAGAGCACGTTGGCTGAGGGGAGGGAAGGTTCTGTTATCTGAAATCTAAGGTTAATTGAAAAATCTCGAATTTAGTTCTCCCCGGTATTATTTTGGGAACGGATTTTAGGCCTGCACCTGTACATTCTTTAAAAGTATTAATTATTTTGGTGAATTTAAAAGTTGACGGGTGATAACTAAGTATTTTGGAACTTTAGCCCTTAAATAAATACTTTCATTTCTTGGATGCTTCTGGAATACAAGCAAAGATTGAAAAGTCAACACCCCCCAAAAAGAGAAGGAAAATAAAGAACGTCTTTACTGCTGCTAACGCCTTTACTGTTGTTTAAGGAACAAACAACACTAGAGCAAATGTTTGTATGTAACATTAACGAATCCCGTTCATAGTTAAAAATAACGTCACTTATTATTTTAGCGATCTATAACCGAGATATCGCAGTTAAGAGTAAACAAAAAACGCCCATGTTCCGCCATACTCTCAATTTTAACCACTCGAGGGCGAAATAATTTTTGCCACTCGAGAAGGCATCTGTTTCCGCTGTCACGTCACACGTTCTTGGTTCACCATTTTGCAATGGTAGTTACTTTTAACGAAAGGTCCTCATCGTAAAACAGACCCTCAGAATGGAAGGCTTCACTGATGAGGATATATTTATTAGAGAGTACGTCCTGGCTGACAGGTACGCTTTTATATATGTCTGTACTGGTGGGACTATCATAACCGGAGAGCACGTTGATACTGGAAAGACATTCTTTGCGGGTATGAAGGCCATTATGGGTGCGAGCGCCTTTACTGGTGTGAACGCCTTTACCGGTGAGAACGCCTTTACGGGTCAGAAAGCCTTTACTAATGTGAAAGCCTTTACTGATGTGAAAGCGTTTGGAGCGTCTTTACTCGTGAGGACGTTTTTATTTTTAGAATATCTTCACTCTTGAAGACGTTTTTACTTTTAGAACGTCTTTACTGGTGAGGACGTTTTCACAATCATAACGTCTTTACTTGTTAGAACGTTTTTACTATTAGAACGTCTTTACTCGTGAGATCGATTTTACTTTTAGAACATCTCTAATCGTGAGGAGGTTTTTGCTTTTAGAGCGTCTTTACTCGTGATGGCGTTTTTATTTTTAGAGGATCTTCACTCGTGATGAGGATTTTACTTTCTTTTTACTTTTTTTACTTTTTTAGAAAGTCTTACTCGTGTGGACGTTTTTACTTTCAGAACGTCTTTACTCGTGAGGACGTTTTTACTTCTAGAGAGTCTTTACCCGTGAGGACTTTTCTGACTTTTAGAGCGTCTTTACTCGTGAGAACGTATTCATTTTTAGAACATCTTCACTCTTGATGACGTTTTTATTTTTAGAACGTCTTTACTCTTGAGGACGTTTTTACTGTTAGAGCGTCATTACTTGTGAGGACGTTTTTAACATTCAAGTGTCTTTACTGGTGAGGACGTTTTCACTCTTAGAACGTTTTCACTCATAAGGACGTTATTACTTTAAGAACGTCTTTACTTGTCAGGACTTTTTATACTATTAGAGCGCCTTTAATCGAGAGGACGTTTTTACTTTTAGAGATCTTGACTCGTGAGGACGTTTGTGCTTATAGAGCGTCTTTACTCGTAAGGACGTATGTAGTTTTAGAGCATCTTCACTCGTGATGACGTTTTTACTTTCAGAAAGTCTTTACTCGTGATGACGTTTTTACTATTAGAACGTCTTTAATCGTGATGACGTTTTTCCTGTCAGAACGTCTTCACTCTTGAGGACGTTTTTACTTTTATGGCGTCTTTAATTGTGAGGACATTTTTAATTTAGGACGTCTTTACTCGTGAGGACGTTTTTACTATTAGAACGTCTTTAATCGTGAGGACGTTTTTACTGTCAGAACGTCTTCACTCTTGAGGACGTTTTTACTTTTATATCGTCTTTAATTGTGAGGACATCTTTAATTTAGGACGTCTTTACTCGTGAGGACGTTTTTACTATTAGAACGTCTTTACTCGTGAGAACGTTTTTACAATTAGAACGTCTATACTCGTAAGGACGTTTTTACTTTCAGAACATCTTTACTCGTGAAGACGATATTACTTTCAGAAAGTCTTTGCTCGTGATGACGTTTTTACTTTCAGAACGTCTTTACTCGTGAGGAAGTTTTTACTATTCGAGTGCCTTTACTGGTGAGGAAGTTTTCACTATTAGAACGTTTCCACTAGTGAGGACGTTATTACTTTAAGAATGTTTTAGGACGTTTTTACTATTAGATTTACTCGTGAAGACGATTTTACTTTTAGAGCGTATTTATTCGTGAGGGCGTTTTCACTTTTAGAACGTTTTCACTCATGAGGACGTTATTACTTTAAGAACGTCTTTACTTGTCAGGACGTTTTTATTATTAGATTTACTCGTGAGGACGATTTTACTTTTAGAGCGTCTTTATTCGTGAGGACGTTTTTACTCTTAGAACATCTTTACTCGTGAGGATGTTTTTTACTTTTAGCAAGTCTTTACTCAAAAGGACGTTTTTACTATAAGAACGTCTTTACTCAAAAGGACGTTATTCAATTAATTTTAGAATGTGAGAACGTTTTTAATCTTAGGACGTCTTCCCTCGTCGTCATTGCTGCTCATGTTCTGTTGTAGGAATTCCTGGTGCAGCTGTTCAGACTGATGGACAGTGACAAGAGCGGCACGCTATGCTACCAGGAGTTCATTGGCAGTCTCCTCGGTCTAGGCAGGTACAGTGACACTTATTTCTCGGTATTCAATCCTGTAAGTGTGACAATCTTTATACGCTTGCTATATCTCGCTATATAGTCAACTCCATGCATCCCCCACAATAATGCCAATGACAGTTGCTGTTTACAATTGTCTTGTTTATGTAGAGCAGATAGCATTCCATATGGTATGATGAGTTGAGTTATTTCAGGCGTTTATAAATGTTGGACTCTGAGTTAAATAAAAGAAGGCCAATAAATGTTCTCTTTGCCCAAATTCCAATCACCGGGGTTGTTATCGCACGCATGTAAATATAAGTATGGAAACCGAAAGCATGGAAACACAAGGACGAGTGAGCGCGTGCACGCGCGACTCATGAACAGTACGCGAGCAACCGTTGAAAACAAAGCATGTGTACACGTCAAATTTCCACATACATGTGCTATAAAATGTAGCACGTTCGCAAGAAATAAAACAGTTCCAAAAATCTAGCAAACATATCGCGAGTGCATGCGAAAAAAAACGTGTGGAACGTGCGTGGGGAAATTTGCCACGTGACATCATATATGAGTGCCACGTACGGTATGAGTAGCGCGTCGTGCTCCTGTCTTTTTTTGGCCCATAGGCCCTTACAGATATTGTTCAGATAGCGAGACAGATATGGTCTTACAGATAGCGAAATGACGAGTGGACGCTATCGCATGGTTAAGCCTAATCGTCACGAAGTTGAATTATGCAATACCAATAAAAATTGTCTTGGACAGGATTGTCATACTTCACTGTGTAAACGACAAAGCCAATGAAGGACATGGCTTGCAAATATGACTTTTGCTACCCCGTGGGAAAGTTCGCCAGTAATTTGCCATATAACGTTGGTTTACTCCAATCTCTCGTGTTTTCGCCGTCATAGCGTAGGTAAAAAAATATTGAGTACGAACAACAAACAAATAAATTTATTTATTTTCGATCGGTGTTTTACACCGTACTCAAGAATATTTCACTTATACGACGGCGGCCAGCATTATGATAGGAGGAAAACGGACGGAGCCCTGCCTAAACTCACAACCAGCCAGAGATTGCTGGCGGACCTTCCCACGTACTGCCTGATAGGGAGCCATCATGAGCTGGGCTTGAACTCACAGTGACCGCATTGGTGGCAGGCACGGGTTCATAAACTCCGAGCTGGCGCGCTGACCCCTTCTGCCACGGAGGCCCCCACAATCAAATGCATGAAGTAATCGATAATATCAAAACCACACTGGTGTCCTGTTTTACTTGTAGTGGCCACTTAACTAAACTTGATTTTATTTAGTTATGTGCTGATATCAGAGCCTTAAATTTGCTATACATATCCAATGAATAATTCTCATGTGATGATTTTTGGGGAATGAATGACTGATAATTCCAAGGGGATGAAAAATGGGTCTTGTTTGATAATTTTAAGGTAATGAATGAATTGCTGTTGTTTGATATGTTCAAGGGAATGAATGACTATTTTTGATTCTTTGACAGTTTCAGGGGATTGAATGAAAGGTTTATGTTTGACAATTTCCAGGGAATAAATGGTCCGTGATTGAAAATTTCAGGTAAATGAATTAATGGTTAGTGTTTTTCAGTTTCAGGGGAGTTAAGGATTGTTTCGTTTTTGTCAGTTTCAGGGGAATGAATGAATGGTTCGAGTTTGACAATTTCAGGGAAATGAATGGATGGTTCTTGTTCGTCAGTTTCAAGGAAATGGATAAGTTTTTCGTGTTTGTCAGTTTCAGAGGAAGGAATTCATGATTCTTGTCCGATAATTTCAGGGGAAGAGACGTCTCAGATAGAGCTTTCACTAACATAACTCTGGCCTTTGCCCTGAAGGCTGACTCTTCCGGGGAGGTTGGCCAGGCAGACTTTATCGCATTGTGTCTCGAGGGCAAGGTAATGTATAAAGGAAATATTTAAATATATATTTAAATATACTTAAATATACTTTGCATTGTTTCATGTTATTATGTATACATGTGTCAATTGTGATGACAAGACAGCACTTTGAGTAGTCCTATGTCAGTGATGTCTAATAAATTGCAATGAACATCGGTGATATTTAAGTTACATAATTCTGCTTAAGCCATGGTGATAGGGTAGTGTAAGTTGTAGCTTGTTAAACACTCACATGAAAAGTTAGATCAAAACCCCAGAAGTCAGGTAAAATCACGGGAGGCCGGATTTTACCGGTAACGTGTGACCATTTCCCAACTATAACACTCTCTTCGCTGCTCAGGTTTTACTCTTTGTGATGTAGTCTTTTATATTTAGCTTGTAATAGCACGAATTGGGTTTGTCAGTAAACCACATTGCGAACACAGAGTTACGTCTCTTCCTGTCGCCATTTTTGGGGCCGTTTGAGTTCGAACTTTGTTGACATTACTTTACCGATCATCTGCCTCGTCGTGTCATGGAGTCACAAATAACACCTCTTTCCTTGAGGAACTTCTGAGGGCCCACAAACCTTCAACTCTTTTTCCATTGTTTCTTTACCCAAAGTAACCTCTTGTGAAACTACTTTTCACACTTCCATGTTGTACTGAATGCAATAAAAATTAGTTCCCTAACATTTTTCTCACGTCACATGGTACATTTTGAATTTTTTCATCTTCGGCCGTAAAAAGGTTCGAACTCGATACTTCCACATTGCCATTTTTTGACAAGTGACGATAGTTTTCTCGAAAATATACCTACAGTTACTGTAATGAGGTTTTATTATTGAATAAAGTTACAATGGTGTTTTTGAATAATTCTGGCCGAGTAAAATAATGACTTGTGGGCACCTTCCTGTAGGCCCTGATCAATGATATCTTGTTCTGTGGATTGATCGAGGCTCCTCTGGTTCAGTCGAGGCCTTAAAACAGGAGGTTTTCTCCTACATCTGGCCACGGATTATGTTTCCTCTACGGGATTTCCTCCACCCATAAACATGGTTGCTGTCACAAATTTGTCAGTGCGGCTTTTCAAGAACAGTGACATAAACAAATATATTATGAATCAGGTCAGATATTGTGGTAAAACAAATAAGTGCTTAAAATATATCTATTGCTGTTGTTTTTTTTTAATTTATGCAAATTGAAAAAAATTGATAGAACCAGCAGTTTTCTAGGATTTAGTGTAAGGCACTAATCAAATACGCCTAAATCAATTTATATATTAAATATCTTGCCTTGTCTTTATAGTATACGTTCACAGGTCTATACCTTATTAAACACTTGACTACCAATAATTTATTCATTGATCATGTTATGATCCGAGGCTATATTTCTCCTATAACTGAATAGCACGCTATGGAGTCGCGATTCTTGTGATAGTTGTTGTCTGTTATTCATTTGTGAGGTCATGCCACCCGCCATGCATTTCCATCAGTACATCCCGTGAAGTTCGAACAATACCGCTTTCAGATTGGCCAAACACAGTACAATTTCTTTTGACAGTTGTCGGATTGCCTATTTAACTTCTTTGATCTGGACGACAGTGGAGCAATAGATGTTAAAGAATTTCTAATGGGCTTAGATAAGATTGCCAGGTAAGCTAATTAACTTTTCTGGTGATTAGTACTCGAAGATCTATGGTGCAGGCCCCTACTGTTGAAAGACAATTTACTATTGAAAATAAAGTGCGTTAAGCTGGCACATATAAAACTAATGAACCCTGTAGTTATATTAAATTACAGAAGGCAGATTGAATAAAAATGATGGATTTTAAGGAATAACTAGATTTTCCCGGCGTTTCCAATTTAATGTCACTAGGGTGGCCTCGGTGGTGGAGGGGATTAGCACCCTAGTGCACCGCAGTGACCCAGGTGTCTCAGACTTATGCGATCGCTGTGAGGTCAAGCCTGGCTCACGCTTGCTTCCTCCTACGGTCGTATATGGGAAGTTCCGCCAGGTTTTCTCCAAGCTCTGCCAGGTTTCCTCTCACCATAATTACTGGTCGCCTTGGTGTAAGTAAAATATTCTTGAGTATGACGTCAAATGCCAAATAAATAAATAAATGAATTAATGTGATTATTGCTGCCTGCCTTGAACACACCGCAAAACACGATATAATCACATAATTAACTGAATAATTTTGATTTAGAATCGACACAGATAGCAAGTGGTACACCTGGGCCGAAAAGTGGTTTCACAACAATGCTTCAGAAGATGGATTCATCTCAAAGGAGCAATTCTTGAAATATTTAAATGTCAGCAAGGTAAGTGATGTGACTTTAAAGAAATCTGAAAACCTAAACTCAGTCTAAACAAGATCAACCTGAGTACAAGATCAATCTGATCATAAGATCAACCTGAATACAAGACAAGTTTGATCATAAGATAAATCTGACTATAAGATCAATCTGATTATAGTATCAGCCTGAATACAACATCACTTTGATCATAAGATCAACCTGAATACAAGGTCAGTCTGATCATAGAACCCTTCCTGTCTGAAACTTATGGCCACCGCATTGGTGACAGGCTCCTGGGTCATTGTGTTGCGCTAGCACGCCAACCTCTTCAATCACGGAGGCCCTTAGGACCAATCTATACACGATCAACATGACTGCATGGTCAACCTAAATACTTTGTTCATCTGAATATTTGGTAAAGCGGTGTAAAAAGTCATTCCGAATTTCCTCTAACTATTAACACTTCTCTTGAAATAAAATATCTCTAGAAAAAAATCAGCTTTATTGAAATTCTTTCTGAATATTTATTTCACTTTTTTTGTTTCCTGGATCAGTCCACCTTCGCGGACAGCTTGTTCAGTGTGGTTGACCACGACCGGTCAGGCACTGTTGACGTCACCGAACTGATGGACGTCATCCACGTGCTAACTCAGGGCTCACCGACAGAACGTCTCCTGCTGCTGTTCAATATGTACGACGTAGACGGTGAGGCCGTTTGTAAATTTCAGATATTTTTTTATGTGAGAGGAAGAATGTGTGCACAATGGTGTCGGTTAGGATGTCCTAAGGTGCAGGTAGTTTGCGCAAGATAGGAAAAGGCACGGCGGTGTCTCTTTAGGCATTGTTCGGTGTCTGAATTGGTCGGTGTCGGCCTGGTCGGTTTGCGTTGTTTTCATATTATTATGTATAAATGTGATGACAACACAGCACTTTGAGTACTTCCAGACCAGTGACGTGTTATAAATTGCATTTAACGTCACTGTAATGTTTTTTCAGCTAACTGTGCTTAAGCCATGGTGCGAGGGGGATGTAAGTTGTTACGTCATAAACACTTACATGAACAGTTGGAATAAAACCTTAACGGAGGTAAATTGATAGGAGGCCGGATTTCACAAGCAAAATGTGACCATATTCGGTTGCTTGCTCTGGTTTTATTCTCTGGGCTTTATATCATCTGGGGAGCCCCTGTGGCTCAGTTGTTTAGGGCAGCCTAGGGCAGCCTAATGACTCAGAAGCCTCCCACCAATGCGGTCGCGATGAGCTCTTGCTGCCTTGCTCTTGCTGTACGTGGGAAGATCCGCCAACAACCTGCGGATGGTTGTGGGTTTACCCCGGGTTCTGTCCGATTTCCTGCCTCCAAAATCTTAGCCGCCGTCGTGTACGTGAAATATTCTTGAGTACGGCGTAAGACTCCAAAAAAATAAATGGATAAATTTTATCATATGTTGGAGGTATTGGGTAAGACCTGAAAAAGTGTGACGATGTCTGTTTCGGTGTCATGTGCTCAAAGCATTGTGTAAGAAAGGAAGGTATGGTGGTGTCACGAGGTATAGCATATACACTGTATTATATCGTTAAGGTTTTATATGATAAAGGTTTTTTTACACCAAAAGACGAGATATCGTAAACTGTGCACAAAAATAGAAGGGTGGAGTGAATATGTTGGAAGAGAGGAGTAGAGAGGATGGGGTGGGTCACGATGAATATGGCCTGTTATTACTCATATGTTATTAATTTTAAAATGACTAACCACAAATCAGTTCTTAAGGGTTTTTGAATCACCAAAACAAAACAAAAACATCAACAAGAATAATAACTAAAAACAAACCAACAAACAAGTACAAAAACAAAACAACAACAACCCCCCCCCCAAAACAACAAAATGAAACAACCTCCTCCAAACAAGAAAGTAAAAAAAAAAAGAATCAACCCATATAGAGGGCCGAAATAATTGAATCACTATCAATCAATCAATCAATCATCCAAAATTTGAAAACAACTCTTGACTCACTTTTACAAGGTCATACGAACATTGTGATGTTGTGGAGGCGGGAAAATATGCATCATGGTCTGGCGCAAGGAAAAAGAAGTAACTTGTTGTACTCGTGTCACTACTATAATTCTGAGAAAACAAAACCAGTTCGCGAGTCAAAAGCTGCTAGAGGTCTGTAAGCCCAAAACCTTCTGTAGTTGAGCCAAGTAATCCGCAAGCTGAACCCTAAGCCATGGAGTCTCAGGTTAAAATCCAATTCATATTTATAGTTTTGTCTTACGTAAAACTAGTTAAGAGACATGACCTATATTAATGGGTTACCTGTACGTTATAGGCGGGAAAAGTCTCCATTTCAGCATGAGTGTTAAAAGTGAATGTTCTCATACGGAGGCGTAATATGCCCGAAAATAACAACCTCATTAACAGTATAGATCGTTCAGAACTCCACTGATCAATGAAAAAGTTCAAACTACTGAAACGCATTTAAAGTCAATGAATTAGAGTCACTTGACCACATAACATGTAGGTTTATGGACGCAAAACGCAAGTGGAATGAAGTAGAACATTGTCAACATCATCATCGGGTTGGGTTTTTTTTGCTCTTTAGATCAAATCGGTTAGCCTGTAACAGTAAATCAATACGTTGACTTCAGAACGAAAGCATGACTTTTCAATTAGTTTTTCTGTGCGACTGGAACAAAGCGTTTAAGGGTGTTGTGAACTTGTTGAAGTCTGGAGTGTTGGAGAAAGCCAATGTAGTAATTTCTCAGCTGATAATCGCAGTGATTCTGTCAAAGTCAGTGAGTGTGTCCATAGTGGAAATCGTTTAAGCGCCCTGTTTTGACTTTATTTGATGCATTCATAGTTGTAATTGCTTACACATCTGTCAATTATTATCGCTTTCCCGGTGTCGAAAAATTTCACTGTGTAGATTTAGGACGTGTACTTTTGAATATGAAATGCATTAAAATATGCGCTTTGTTATCAGGCGAGAAAAGAGAGTAGATTTGGACTGATACATTTGGAAACAGCAACAGAAAGGCTAGTTGAAAAGACAATGCACGAGATAATCCCTTCGATCATTTGTTCCAGTATGACTTTGTAGTTTATGTATTTATTTAATGGGGCCTCTGTGTCGGTCCTCGGAGAAGCCAGCGTGAACTAGCAGCGACTGCACTGGCGAGAGGCACCTGGATCATTGCACTGCGCTATAGAGCACAATTCAATGTGCACCTGTCATCTGTTTGTCCGTTTTTAATCCATACATAATCCATATTTTTTAATCCAATAACAATCTAATTATCCTTGGCAGGAGATGGGCGCCTTAATTACAACGAAATAACCGCTGTTCTTGAACGATGTCTGGTCGACAGTTCCTTGGAAGGAAAACTAGATCTCGTGGAGAAACTAGCCAACATTTTATTTCAACAATTGGATACAGACAACAGTGGGGACGTATCCTTGGCCGAGTTTGAAGTGTTTCTGAATCAATACCCGAAAATAGCCGAGAACCTCACAATAAGGTATGAGAGTTTCTGTTCCAAAATTCTGACCCTCACATTAAAATTTGTCTTCGCTTTGGAAATTTGATTCTTCTCTTCTTCGATCGTCCTAAATGTTACGTTTCAGCTCTGACCTAAACGTATGATTGCATGGACCAGTGACGTTGTATAACAATGCAGGAATAGGCAGGAGAGACTGTAATATTTGTCCAGGCTTTCCTATCCAGTGGCTTCATGTTAGATCTCATTACCTCGCGTGCTTAGTATGTTTTCACAATGAACATCTGAGAAGGAGGCATTCAGTGGCACACATGGATTACTGACGTCATACATGAGGCCAGTGGAAAAGAATAACTCCTACATTATTTGTCTCTCTGTGAGCAAGTTGTACAGTTAAACTTATGCACGGACATGGATGCAACATGGTGTACACGTTTGCCATGAGATGCAAAGCAGTCCACTAAATGGTGATGGTTAATTGGATAGTTAATTTAAAAAACAATCAATTAAATCTAACTTAATCTTTGCTCAAGTCAGGAGATTCGTCAGATGTGCTGGTTCAAGTGGTTTCCACCACGTATACACTCATAGCTGCACTGAGGAGTATCCCTGAGTGCAGAGGAATGACCCAGGAGTCTCTCACCAATACGGTCGCTGTGAATTCAACTCCAGCTCTGGCTGGTTTTCACTCCAGCCCTACATGGTAAGGTCTGTGAACAGCCGGCGTATGGGGTTTCCCTCGAGGAACTTTTCGGTTTCCTCTCACAGCGGAAATCGTATAAGTGAAATATTCTTCAGTACGGCGTAAAACTCCAATCAGAAAAAAAAATCTGTTTTAGTTACGTGTATGGCTGTCTTGTCGGGAATTGATCACCAGTTAGTTACTGATCAGATTGTTGGTTCTGGAGGCGACATTAAAGCCATCAGTTAGGTAAACAATCTTATACCTGGTTATACCTCCTCCCTCATGCTGGGCTTCAGGCGTCCAACTATCTGCTTTCCTGCACCAACATATCTGGTTTCCTTCTCTTGCATACCTTGTTTTTTCGGCCGATGTACGTAGTTTCATTCACAAGCATCCCCGCCTTTCTCCACCCCATCCCTGGTTTCCTCCATCCATATACCCAGCTTTCATCATTCACATACACTGTTTCATCAAATCACATTCTCGGTTTTCCCCATAGGCATAACATCTCCACTTACATAACAACTTCCTTCTAATTTAAACGCTGTTTCCGACACCCACAAATCAGCTTATGTACCGGGTTCCCTCAAACCATGAACGTGGTTTCCACCATTCACATACCCAGTTTCATCAAGTCACATCCTTGCTTTCTTCCATACATTTACCTGGTTTCCCCATTCACATACTGATTTCCTTCACCCGTTGATCCTGTTTCCTCTACCCACAAATCGTGTGATATAGCGGTTTACTCATTCAGATACACTGTGTCCACAATCAACATACCCGGTTTCATCAAATCACATCCTCGGTTTCCTCCATACATTTACTTGGTCTCCTCCATTCACGTGCTCAGTGTCCTTTCCCGTTTCGTTTCCTCCACCCAAAATTTGGTTATATAAATAAAAATTATCTTGAGTACAATACCAAGGAAACAGTGTTGTTTTGTATACTGCATTCTGTTTCAGCTTCGCACAGTGTCTTCGGTCTGATCCAAGGAAAAATTTATTAGGAGGCAGGATACGGAGAAAACTCACCAGAAATGTTTCCTTGATCTTCAATTACCGATCTTTGATCGTGTATTGGTGCCTCTTTACTGCAGTAAATGTGATCTTGTTCGTGACGGCTGCAAGACGGTACTGGGAGAGCAGTAACATATATCTTGTATTGGCTCGAGGTGCAGGTGAGTGGGGCTGAACCTGTTTAAAAGTACAAGAAAACAAAAAATGAAGTAGACATCAGAAGAAATACTACTGAGAACTGTGTCGAGGATGAGTAGTACATATTTTCTATTTTCTTTTTTTAAATATTTAAATTGTGTAGTGGGATATTTTTTTTGAACATAAGCACCGTACTAATTATTTATGTGCACGAGTAGAGATGTAATTACGCCAATCACAGCCCAAACTTTCCTCTATATGAATATTAATCATAGCTCAAACTGTCCTGTAGATATTTGTTAATCGGTGTCAAAACAATCTTGCATCTAATTGTTCATCGTTCCAACTGGCACTGCCGGTTTCCTCCCACCATAAGGTCGCCACCGTGGTATAAGTGAAATATTATTGAGTACGGCGTAAAATGCCAATGAAATGCGCAATCCAAGCGATCTGGTGCAGAGTGTTTAATCAGGGTCCACACAGTCCTGTACCCGGACAAGTTAAGTTTTTCAGTCATAGTGCACATTAAAATCTAGTGGTCACTTTATTACTTTTTTACCTTTTTGGTATCTAAACCACCATTTACAAAGCTCGTGAAAGATATTTCGTTATTATTAATAAAACGTAAAAAAATATGCGTGCCCCAAAGAACGTAATTTTGATAAAATAAAATACGCTTAAAGAAAACTCATGAATTGGGTTTTGAGTAAGTGGGCCCTGGTGTGCATACATTTCACTTCAACTGTTGCCTAAGGTAAAGTAAATCTTGTAGCTCATTTATTCCCTTTGTTCCAGGAATGTGCCTGAATTTCAACTCGGCTTTCATCGTCGTTCTGATGTATAAGAACACTATCACGTACCTGAAGTTTACCAGATTGAGAAAGTACCTTCCCCTGGACTACACAGGCGGGGCTCACAAAGTGTGCGGAGCAGTTATCGTGCTCTTTAGTTTGCTCCACATGGCCATGCACGTGCCCAACGCAGGTGAGTGGTAAAAGAAAAAACAAAGATGAAATGTGTATATGTGTATGCTTGGGGTTTTACGTCGTGCTTAATGATTTTTGTGACGACGAGGAGTTCTTATAATGTATATATATATACATACATACATACATACATACACTTGTGAGAGTCCGAGTCCATGCCGCCACTGGAACATCATGCGCCACCAGAAATGACACCCCATCTATTTACATTATACTGACACTGGCCGACCAATCATGTTTTCTTACTCTAACCTCTCAGTGCTGAGCGCCAAGCGAGGTTGGAACAAGTACCACAAGTCTGACATGACCTGACCGAGGATTGATCCACAGATGACAGACACAATAAACACTGTCCAAAAAAATACCCGATTTGTTATGCCTACTACCATGGCTATCAGTTCTGGTTTAGGGGGCTTCCGTGACCAAGGGGGTAAAGGCACTAGTGAAACGATCGCCAGTGTGGTAGCTGTGAGGTCTAGCTCATGCTGCCATCTTCTCTGGCCGGTTGTATGAAGGTTTGTCAGCAACCTGGTCGTGGTAGTGGATGTTACCCCTCCCCCGTCTCACCCCAAGGGCTGTTCTCCCCCCCCCAACACAATGCTGGCCGCCGTCATGTAAGTGAACGGCGGAGCAGTGATCGTGCGTGAGAACGGAGTAAAACACAAATCAAGCAATAAATAAATCAGTCGTATTGTTACTACATGGGGTCTCTTGGTTCACATCTCTGTCAGTCCGACAGTCTGTCATAAATCAGCGTCAGGAATGTTTTCAGTAAAACGATACCGGTGCTGGGCCACCTGGTGCTGGGAGCCGCTCCACCCCGCTAGAAGGCTTCCAGCTACATAAACAATTGCCGATTATTTATGTAGACAGGCACCCGTTCATATTCATAAACAATCGCCCATTATGTATGTAGGTAGCTACATAGACACCCGTTCACATTCAGAGATAATTGTTATTCGCTTGCTGAATAGGCCGACCGTTATAGACCGAACAGAAACTTAACAACAAGATGGCAACAACTGAGACGGTTCACCTCTTTTATTCTGAAGCCAACCCGCGGCCCGACGACAATCCCGGTGGATAAAGGTCACGCGGACCTACCGCGCTGACCTCTTGGAAACGATTTTCGAGAATGAGTTGACGCTTGAAGAATACGACGACACCATACCCACCACCACGCGCGAGCCCATTCAAAGAACCATACATCTGCCCAGTAGGAGAATCCACGAACACAATGTTATCGTCCACGAGATCATTGCAGATCCGACTTGTGAGCGAAGCCGCAACCGGTCGGAAAACGCGGTCGCGGTTGACGCACACTATGGCTCCTAACAGCCAGCCCAATCTAACACAAACCGACCCTCCAAGTAGAGAAAAATGTGAGTGTGGTATACCAGCGATGATGAAAGGACACCGTAATTGTAAATGGCTTCTCCTCGGCTACCGAGAATAGTGCGGAAAAAGCTGCCTTGGCGATTTCTGCGGGATCCATCGTGCACGCATACGCAAGAACTCACCCATCCCAACCCCCTGTCGAAGTTGGGGTAGAAGACTTGATAACGATGTTAGTATCTACATGGAAACGTCGTTGTATATCCATAAGAAAGACATGTTCTAGTGTACCACCATCGAAGGTGTAACATCGGGACACGGTCAGAGGCTCACCTATGAGGACCTTGTGGGGCCGACCTAGCTCAAAAATATCTCCTTGGAGCCGAAGCCCGGGGAAGACGCATCCACCCATGAGACTAGCACCTCTTCATCAAGAAGGAAAAAATATCTCCTTGGAGCCGAAGCCCGGGCAAGACGCATCCACCTCCGTGTCATGAGCTTCAACGTCTAGCCCAGGCAAAGAAAAAGAAGACGCCCGCGTTTGTAGGGCTGTAAGCCCCCAGCCCTCTTTTTCGACCAACCATCGCGATCCAAAATTCCCATAACCATCCATAACCGTCATGGCGACCATGGATGAATACTTCGACCAGCTACTGGCAGAAATGTCAGAAAATCCAGTTCTCATGATGTAGTCCAAAACATACCAGAGGAACCCATTCCTGAGGCAGTCAAGCGTCGTCTGCTCAAGCCCCTACAGCCTGGCAAACACCGGCCTCTTCCTACACCACGCAGGAGTTGGCAGATGGATGTGTCTGAAAGCCAACCTCACGGTACAGACCGTAGAGCTTTCTTAGAGGGGGTACGCCCTCAGATCTGAGAAAAGCTCGAAGAAGAACTCCGAGCCCTCAAAGTCCAGCTCCGAAAAACCAGGCCTGATGGTGGTGAGGAGTACATCGTTTCTTTGCTCCACCAGAAGCAGGAGGCTGTTCTACAGGTTAGTGAGATCAGCGAGGCACTAGGCAAGGCTTTCCTTCATCCTGGAGACTCTTGGAAAGGGTACACAGAGAGGGTCAGGATGAGTCGTCGATCGGAAGGCCTATGGCTGGACATCGCTCGACACCAGCCTCTGAGAGGTGGATGCAGCAGAGCATTTCCTCCAAGCGCTCCAGGAAGAGAAGTGTAAAATAAAGTCAGCCCTGGCCAACCCGACGGCAATGAAAATGACGCAAGATGAGTGGTATGCCTATAACACTGTTACCACCTGCCATATGTGTGATAAGCCGCTAATAGTTGAAGGGCAAATAGACTCAGTCCGTGACCACTGCCCCATCGCTGGGAAGTACAGAAGGGCAGCCCACAACGACTGCAACCTCAAGTTGAGGGTAAGCACCAAAATCACCACCATCCACGTGGTCTTCCTCAACTTGAGGGGCTATGACTCGCATCTGTTGACGCAAAGGAATCTCAAAGACAGAGGGTAGGGTGACCTGCTTTCTCAACAACACGGAAATATTTCCTTCTCCCTTGGGCAGCTGCACTTCATCGACGGTGCCCAGTTCTTGCTGGTAGCAGCCAACGATTCCAAGTCTTTTCAGATCACAGCGTGGTTTGAACCCACTCAGCATAGACGAGAACTGCTCATGCGCAAGGGTCTTTACCCATATGAGTACATGGACTCATGGCAACGCTTTGATGAGCGGAACCTTCCCACAAAGGAGGCATTCTACAGCAAACTATCGGACACACATCAGTGATGAGGATTATGCTCATACAGAAAAGGTTTGGAAGGCTTTCGACTGCCAAACCCTTGGGGACGACTACGACCTCTGCAACAGCACTAATGTAATCCTGCTGGCAGATGTCTTCGAGACGTTTCGAAAGACCTGCCCTCGGCAGTATGGCCTAAACCCTGCGCATTATTACACCAGCCCTGGCCTCTCCTGGGACGCTCTCCTCAAGAAAGCAGGTATAGAGCTTGAACTGCTGACAGACTACGACTAGCACCTCTTCATCAAGAAGGGGATGAGAGTGGGTATCTCGATGGTCTCAAAGCGTCACACCCGGGTTAACAACCCCAGGGTGGAAGGCTATAACCCAAAGAAGCCTAATATCCACATCCTCTACCTTGATGCCAAAAACCTGTATGGCTGGGGAATGGGTCAGCCACTACCAACAGGAGGCTTCGAGTGGGTGGAAAACTGCAATGGCCTCGCCACAAGCATAGCAGAGCATCCGGCAGGCAACCCAGAGGGTTATATCGTGGAAACGGATCTGGAGTACCCAGAAGACCTGCATAAGGTGCACAACTCTTACCCGCTAGCTCCGGAGCGCATGGTGGTTCCAAAAGATGGGATGTGCAGCACAATCTCCTCGGCGTTGGGGTGGCGCCTACTGAGGTTGAGAAACTGGTCCCTAACCTCCGCCATAAGGAACGCTATGTGCTCCACTACCGCAACTTACAACTTTACCTGTCCCTGGGTATGCGCCTGAAAAAGATGCATTGTGCTCTCCGCTTCCGGCAAAGCCCCTGGATGGAGTCCTACATCCGAATGAATACCGAGCTTCGGAGAAAGGTGATTTCGAGAAGGACCTCTACAAGCTTATGAACAACTCTGTCTTCGGAAAGACCATGGAAAACCTCCGCAAGCCAGTAGATGTCAAACTCGTGCGAGCAAGTGAAGAAGACAAACTCATTCGTCTTATCGCCTGCCCAGCCGTCTCCTGAGCCAACATCTTCGACGACGATCTGGCAGCGATTGAGGTTCACAAGAACCGTTTGGTCCTAAACCGGCCCATCCATGTGGCTATGAGCATCCTCGACCTGTCGAAGAACCTGATGTACGACTTCTACTACAACCAGATGAAGGCTCAGTATGGAGATAACTGCCAGCCCCTCTACACGGACACGGACAGCCTAATCCTCGAGATCCAGACCGAGGATGTCTACGACGATATGGCCAAGCATGCACACCTCTACGACACGTCGGACTACCTCAATACCATCTACTGCAGAGCATATCAAACAAAAAGGTCTTAGGCAAGATGAAGAATGAGTGTGCTGGACGCCCTATAGCTGAATATGTCGGGCTGCGACCCAAAATGTACTCCATTCCCGAGGTCTCGGGCAAGAGCATAAAGAAGGCCAAAGGTGTAAAAAAGAATGTTGTGAAGAAACATACCAGACATGAGCAGTACAAAGAGGCTCTCTTCGAAAAGCAGACATTCCGCCACGGCATGGGTGTCCTGCGGTCAGAGCGCCATCGTATCTATGGACAGCACCTGAACAAGGTATCACTCTCACCCTTCGACTCCAAGCAGCTGGATAGCTGTAAACGGTGTGGAAACGCTGGCCTATGAACCCATAGATGTCCTTCAAGTGGGCACAGCTGAAATGAAGGATTACATAGATGAGATCCTAGCGGCGACGTAGGAGCCCATTCGGTGGAAGCTGAGTGTCTGGTGGCAGCACAAGAAATTCCTTTCAGACAAACCCCAGTTGAGGGCCATCCGATTGCCTACTAAGGTAGTAGAGCACAGGCTCGCCAGGATTGGTCGCCGAGCGCCCGAGTTGATACACATCCAGGGACAACACAGGATCAGTCGAGCGGCGACGACCGCCCTCCACCTCGCCTGGCTGATAGCGAACACCAACCTCTGAAGGGAATTTCTGCTGGTGAAGGCCAACTGGGCGACCAGGAATCACTGAAGAAACATTTTGTGCCACAGACCGTGTCCTTATGGCATCTGTAGGCTTTTTTCCGGTGAGTCGAGTCACTTCCCCGTTCAAGGCGGCAATGACTGCAGGCAAGCTATCCACCCACTCGGACGAGCGCTGTCCGGAAGGGAGCCTCATCTCCTGGGCATACTGGTGCCCAAAGAGCCGCTCAGCCAAAGTCCGGTTGAATCGCTCCACGACCCCTGGTCCCTCGCCTGATCTCGACGCCGTGTTTTGCGAGCAGCTGAGTGACCTGCCGCTGGCAGGGTCCTGCCTAGTTGCAGGACAACCATCTGGTGCTGTTTTCTGTGTACAACTCGAAAGTGGCACTACCAAGCGCGTGGTGGAAAAACGGGTCGGCGTCAAGGTCCTGCACAAGCGTCGGTTGATTCTCAGGCGAGATTGGAAGAAACGTGCTAACTACTTGGGAGTAAAGCTGCATGGCAGCCTGCCCTAGCGTTTTCGTCATGGCTGCACCTAGTCTTGCCTCGTAGCAGGCGTAGAGCTTCTCGATCTCGCTCTAGTCTAACGTGTCGATTTGTTCCGCGGTCAACGCCTTGCCAAGCCTCTCACGGTGCTGGTCTCGTGTCCAGTAACGCTTGGGGTTGCTTGGTGGGTCGCATCCACATCAGGTGTTGTGCTTAGCACTTCGTTGATATATTCGCCAATATTTTCGTCCATCCGTGTATTCGCCTTCTAAAAAGGTCGCCTAAAGTCTCGCAAGCGTCGCCCTATATTGGCGACTGTCTCCCTACGCTAACCACAATACAACATCAAAAGTAATTAGCTGCGTGATACACCAGCTGTAGTAGACATCGCTGTCATCGTTCGACGTCAACGCGTTTCCGCTGAGTTTCGTCAGTGGAGGTCAGGGAGATTGTGAAAGAAAGTCTTGCGGTTCCAGGGACAATGGCGTTATTACTGCAAGGGTTTGGGGACCGAACAAGAAGCTGTTGGTTCTGGTGGATTTTACTGGTGTCGTTCGTCACGATGACCGACTGCCTCACGCCTTTGACACCAAGGGGGTCCCGCAGGCGGTTGTAAGGGTTGAGCTTGCGTCCGTATTCGCTGGAGACCATTTCACACCATATGGAAGGTAGGGCATTTGTCTTTAATACGAGATGAAAAGTGGACTTCAGTTTCGATAACTGCGTTTGACCGTGATGATGTGGAGCAGATAGATGATGATGAGACCGTTCTCAAAACCCGGTTTAACCGGTCGAATGACTTACTGCTGTCGGCGCCAGAAGGACAAGGGGGGGGGGGGCTTACACAAGGGGCTAACTTTGTCGCTGCATCAAGAGCTCCTCTAGACGGCGGTATACAATTATTACAGCAGTCTGGCTGAACAGGGACTCACCCTCGCCCTGGGCCGAGACAAAAGAAAATTTGAGTTGGGGAGTTGGGTGGCGTTAACGGCTGAGAGCCTACAGCAACAATCGGTATCGTAAATTCAACCCCTGTTCGTTGAATACTGTTGGGGCCCGGCTGGTGGGGCGATCCGTGAAGACTTAGGGTTCCCATATTGGACCCGGAAAGGAAAAACTTTGCTGGCTCAGGCCGCTGCAGCCCAGATAAGGCGCTTGGAGAGGCAGTTGGCGTCAGCGATACTGTTGAGCTTCAGGACCTTGTATAGACAGCGCTGAGGGCTTCTAATGCCATTCACAAAATAGAAACCTCATTAACGGGTGCCGATATTGATGATATTCTGGGGATGATCGATGACCCCCCGTTAAACCTCCGCGAGATCCGAGGTCTGGACCGAGCCCTTCAGACTATCGGAGGTGAGCTCACCAACAATCTTACGAAGCTCACAGTTTTAGGTGAGCAAATCGGCAAGGAGCGCCTACGTGACCTGGAGGATGAAAGAGCCTCCCGTCTTGAGGCCGCTGCAGCAAACAGACAGGTTCTACGCTCTCAGGTCAACCGCATACGCTGGCTGAGCTCATATGCACCCTGTTCCTCGAGCAAGGAATCACGATCGCGTGTATTCTCACCACAGTCGGGATAGCAATCAGCTAGTCCTCGCCTTGACTGGGGGTGGTTCAGGAACCACTCCTCGTACCCCCCCCAGCGCCACACAAGGGGGGGGGGACAGCGAGAGTGACTTAAAAAACACCTGACAGGCCTGGGACGGGTCTTGGCTAACTTAACCGGCAAGGCGGCCGCTGCCCTCCCATGTATCGTCGGCTCTGTCTTCTCTTGGCTATTGAACCTTCTCGCGAAAACGGCGAGTCCCAGGCGAGTCCCAGTCCTCGAAGGCCGTTCCAGAGCCTGGAATACGTGTGCGAGTCTGTACCTGATCTCCGAGGATCGCCCAGACGTGTGTCCTGATGCTGTCGTTCAGTCTCCTTACCCCAGGTCACGTAAATCCATTCAACTTCGCAAGTACAAGGGACTGCCAAGCCTCATCAGCATCTGGGTCATCCTACTTTATAAAATCGACATGAAGAACGTCGTTTGTCGCCTTTTTTGTGAAAGACATGCTACCTGGACCATACTCCTCCCCCGTTTGTCGACAGGGTGGTAGCCGTTGTTGGTGCGATCGTTGTACACGCTGCCGAGCCCGTGATTTGGACCGGCGATCCGCCAATCGGTGTGCTTAGGGACATCAAATTTGGCGCAGATTCTCTCATAAGCCCGTCGGTCATATGTATTATCTCTAGCATGCCATGCCTGGCCCTGGGGCAGAGGGGCTTGTATCTCCTTCAGTATTCGCATCGTCTGGTAGTACACGTGAAAGGTATACAAACACCGCATCAGGGGGTCGTCTAGGGTCAAATGATCTTCCAACGAAACACCACAGCCTGTGGTGGCACACCAGACAGCGATATTAAGCTGGTTCTGCCAGAACTGCATCGGGCTTGAACCCTAGGCCTGAAAAAATATGGGGCAGGCAATACTGCTCGAACAGGTCGGGGTTACTGGGTTTCGAATGCGGCACCTGGCTCTGTTGGGTGTCGGCCATTGTGCCACAAACGCATGACCTGATCAGCCAGATTCATAGCATGAATCTTCATACTGGTCACTATGTACCAGACGCTGTCAAATGTTCAAAGTAGGAGAGGCGATAGGCCTCCAACAATGTGTCCACAATCGTGATGGGTGCCGACGCATTGGCCTTCGCTCGATCACCTTCACATTGAGGTGGTACAACGTTGAGGAGTGGGGGTGTTATTCTCGTGGACGAAGAGTTCCGAAAGAAATATGAAGAACAAAGCCCTCCCCCTGGCCTGTATAGCTTTACACAGATGCAAGACTTCATTAAGGAGGCCAACTCTTCAATCGAACTGACGGTGAATAGAATTAACGGTCTGATCTCGTTCACTGTTCCCCGTGGGTGAGAAGTCCTTCTGTCCGACGGGTTGTGTTCGATACTCGTGTTGGATGATGGGCTTGGTGGTATGTGGCTTGGTGCAGCCATATATAGGGGCGAGCGTCCGATTGACTTTGCAGTGAGAAAGTTGCTGAGGGTCCACCTGGAGCAGGCCAACGCCAGTGACAATGTGGTTAATGGATCCCCCTCCACACTACTAGCCTGTATAGATGTGGATTGTTACAAATTTGGGGGTTTCAAAACCATTCGAATTGAGCATCCCGAATTCAAACGCCTCCGGTATGTCTCAGTCGATGAGTTGAAGGCTGGGGTTAGAGATGAATCAGGAAAGTCGGTTAATAACCACGATTTCCCAATACAGATTACGCTTGAGGTAGTTTATTCACAGTCATGAGCATCTTTAGTTGAGATGCTGGAATGGGGTGAGACAGTCGTCTTCAAAAGCCTTTGATCACTATCTTGGCTGAAAATAGAGGCGCTCATGATGCTTTTGTAGCTGAGTGGTCATTCGGAGCTGGCACTCGAGGGGCTCCACACTTTAATAATACCTACCCAATGCCCGCCGGTGGACGAGTCCTGAAAATGGCACTAGCGGTTACAGATTTCAGAGGAGAGAGCTCTCCTATGGCTGTTGTTTCTCTTATTGTTGAGGGAAAAAAATAGCACCGCTTCATACTATTGTTATGAAAAACCCTGGTGAAAGGGTTGCAGTGTCTACCCTTACCCCTCCTTTGGAGGTATCTGCAGGATCTGTAATCAACTTTATGACCCGAATGGATAGACACGCTGCCAGTTCTAGTATGGTCAACGGCTCCACCCAATGCTGAAAGCATCGCCGATTCGCCACTTTACCCAGAGCTGCCTCCCTCTGACACCGGTATTGCTGCTCAGTCCTACCAGCTTCAGGAAATCTCACGACTGAAAACGCAACTTGATGAAGAGAGAGTTAAACGGGCGGTTCTGTACCGAAATCGCTTTCGAGGGCGTTTACACAACATTGCGCGTCACTGGAATGGGAATGAGCATCGAAATAGTGGGCCTTCTGTCCATTATTATTGCGGCCCCTGTTTTCTTGGGCCTGGAAATTGGAGTAGCGAGCAAGTTTATCAGTCGCCGCCTCGCGGTCAACGCCAAAAAGCATGAAGAGGTCATAGTTTTGGCAGAAAACAATTTGAATACCATTGCAGACCATGTCTCGGGTGCTATCCTGGATGGCAGGACATCTGAAGAAGAATTCCGCCTGATTGTTGATTAGGTCAACAAGTACAACAAGATGAAGTCAGAGATAAGGACTAGGGCTAAGAAAGCTCATGCTGCAATCCAGATGGATGAGGAGGCAAAAAAAAAATCGCTCATTCAAAGAGCTTCATAAAAAAGTTTTTACCTGCACCGTGATGTGTAACTATGTTTGTTATTACACAGTAATTACACAGTGTAACAAAGAAAATGATGACCCACCTCAATACACTGTTACTCCATAATGACCACTCCTTTCGGTAATGCGGCATCCAAAAAATCTAACCTTCTTTCTATTTATTTCCCCTTTGGGCGACCATACTATTGTCGTAATTTTTTCTTCCTGATTCAGCCGTGTGCATCATGTTTACATTCTACTTATGTTTGTTGTTACTGTGTAATATATCCTGAAAAAACTGTCTGCCAGTTGAACCGGGATACCGGAGTTCGATATGCTAGGAGTTTTACTCGCAAGTCGGCTATGTGTCCATCACACTTTTCCAATATATTCACTCTGACCGCAATTGGGGTTAAGTTGTAGCTAGCTGTATACATCATACACAAATTTTACAACGCTGTACAAGACCAGACCCATAAAATCACCAGACTCAGAGATAAAATAGATGATCTACTGGAGTCTGGTTTACCAGGTCTACACTGAGTCATGAGTCTTCTGCTTTAGTGAAGTGGCAAAAAAAATGTTCTGATGAGAAAAAAAGAGAGAAAAAAAACCCCCACACCTGGGATCGAACCACCAACAAGAGGGCCGAGCAAATGGAATTGCCTGATGAAAAAAAGGAGAAAAAAATTTCCCCCACTCCTGGAGTCGAACCACCAACCGAAGCGCCGGGCAAAAGCAAAAGCCAGGTCTCTTAGCTCTTTTCCACAGTAGTTACCCCATGGTAATCCGGGTTTATGCTAACAACTCACCCCTTGGGGTAACGACAGGTGGTGTCTGCTAGAACGTGCGATGTCTGGACAGCACCCCCGACCCTTCCCTCTGCCGGCGAAATGTCCAAAGTTGCAGAGATTCATAGAAGTGTGGAGAGGACTCCCTGGAAATACGTGGAGAGGTAAACCCGGATATTTCGCTAGCAAATCCTCTCCAGGTATTGGCAGTGAAGCCGTGGTCTAACCGACTGAGCTAACGGCCTAGCCAATATGTATACATAAAAATTGGGGGATGTTTTCTGCGTATACTCATAAAACATATGTTCCTCCTAAAGGTACCTATCCTGTATAGAAAGTTGATGAGGAATATCACAATAGTTATTGTCCATAACCAATATTATCGCTGTATTCGGCAAATAAAAACATGTCAATCATCACCCCACAATGCCCAGCGGTAGACATGGCCGCTTTATAGCAGGACATTAGATATCTCGGGCATACACACTGTGTTAAATAAATAAGGCGTGTGGTATGTCTCACTGGCTATGTCGGTCAAGAAACTCTTAACCAAGTTATATATATCACATAAGCAGGTCCTGCATAGCAGCTAAGGCTCACACACGCGCGTTCCTGTATGAGGGAACACATGGAATCAAATTATCCAAGTAGACAAGGGCGTCCAGACTTACACACACAATGTATATACACGCTTGCCTCAGTTCTGTATGTGTGCGGAGTGAAAAGTATGTCAGAATACCCTGAGCCAGTGGGGGTTTCTGTTCGGTCTCTAACACTCGGCCTATTCAGCAAGCGAATAACAATTATCTCTGAATGTGAACGGGTGTCTATGTGGCCAGTTACAGACCTAAATAATCGGCGATTGTTTATGTAGCTGGGAGCCTTCTAGGGGTGTGGCGGCTCCCAGCACCGGTATTGTGTATACTACTAAACGGTTCATCTTACTGAAGCTTGGCATATAATTCACTCCTGACTCCTTCCTCAGTGTTTGTATTATGGCAAATGTGTATTAACTCGTATCTTTTGTCATGTAGTTTGTGTGTACCGTTTTGTTTTTGGGATGTTTCAGTCGCCTGCTGTCTGTTTTAGCTTGAATGGTCTCTGCCTGCCTGATTCCGTGTAATGTTGACCTCCCATGAGTCGATAACGATCATGTTGCAATATTGGCCAACAATTACTAAAATGTTAATTCTCAGGCTACGTTTGTAGTTTCGAATTTAGCAAGGATTTATTCTTTGTCGTATTTGACACTTTTTTGAACTTATGTACTTAGAAGCATCCACCTGTTGAAATTTACTTGTTTTAATTAGTTTGAAAGAAAATACATATGATCATATTGTTACCTTGTCTCCATTTTCTTTTGTTCAGAAATACTCTCGAACGACCTCAATATCACTTGGGCCGAGTTGCTGTTCACCCTTCAGCCCGGTGTGGGATGGGTGGGAGGCTCAGCCTTCATTACTGGCTGGGTTCTTGTCGTGGTACTAGCGGCCATTGCCGGCCCCTCATTGATTTGCCTCCGAAGACGAGGGTATTTCCAGGTAGGTGGGTCCCTTTTTGGCTGGCCTATCACGATCAGTTTCGATATTTCTTTTATGGTAAAAATACTTATGTGCGAAAGAATTGCACATATGTCCAGTTGTTTTGTACAGAATATTCCGTTATTAAAAAACTTCCAGAGATGAGCACATAAATCTTATTTACATATCTAAACAATGTTCCGAAATTTCCCACATCTGTAGGCATATGTACTATATATATGTACAAAGAATTGGACATACATTCAGTTCGTTTGCGCGTATACGGGAGAACATATGTTTGTCTCTTGTGTATCGGTGCCTGGTCACGTGTGAATCATGAGTCCTCTGCATGAACCTTTCCTCGTTTGAACTTTTCCGTTGATGAAAATTGCTTCCTGTGACCCTTGCATGACATGATTAAAAACCAGGGCCCTCTTTAACAAAACTTCATAAATCAATTTCTTGTAACCTTTCTAGTAAATGACGTTGCGTTATGGCACCTTAACCTAGATAACGTCATTCAAGAAAAAAGCTACGAGAAACAGGACTTAGGAAGTTTTGTGAAAGTGGTCTCAGGAATATAAACTAACATGTATGCGACAAGTAGTTTATTGGTGCCATACTTAAAAGGATATAGAGACAACATTGAATGGCTGAACGCTCAGAAAAATGCACACGCGTCACAGGTACTTAATTTTTGTAATATAACGGCTAGTTTTTGAGTGTAGTATTTGCAGTGATAATACGTGTATTGAAAACGTAATCCAGTGTTTTTCTGTTGAACTTATTGCGGTTTATTTATAGTAGGCCAATGCGCTTGAAACTACATGAAAGAAATGCCATTAAGCGGAAGCGAATAATATCACTGCTTAGGTTTCAATACCACGGCAGTTTTATATATTTTGGATAAACCGAACAACCTGTGTTTTACTTCGAGCGACATGTGATAAATGGGAAATAACTGTTTAAAGATAAATACTGTATTTGTATTCGTATGACACTTGTTATAATCGACACTAATCGTACTATCTGTTCCGTTTTGAATACGATTTTATCGCAATGGATCACGCAGTGATAACTAAAGTAACTATACATGTAAAAATCTCCCGAACATCGCTTCCTGTATCCCTGAAAAAGTACACCATTATTTATTTATTTATTTATTTGATTGACGTTTTGCGCTGTACTCAGGAATACTTCACTTATGCAGGGACAGCCGTCTTTATGTTGGGGGGAAACCAGACAGAGCCTGGGGGACCATCCGCAGGTGGAACTTCTCACGTACGACGGGAGAGGAAAGTACATCATGAAAACGATATCAAGTCAGGTTTACAGAAAAAAATAATATCCCTAACCCATAATTACTCCACGGGTTATTTACTCCCGTGCTTTCTGGGAAAATGGGTATAAAGGATCCATTTTGGGATGATATGCATGTGCGGCTATCGGGGGTTGTTTAAATGCCGATGTTAACATTACAGTTGTTGACTGTTGTGTGACAAATTTCTAACGACATCTGGGAGATCTCTTTCCGAAACATATCGAAGCAGCATGAATTGCCTTACAGCAAACAGTGGAGAGGAAATTACCACTACATCCGATAGGGTAATTGTGGGTTGTCCAGCTCTCAATGCTCGTGTGGCTGCGGCGTTGGTGAGTGAGCGTTCGATGTCGCTGGCATGGCCGTTGATACAGGTTTACACCAACATGCTGTGCATATATGTGCATCATTTTTGGGACGGTTCATCAGTAACTGTTCAAAGGTCAGGTTTTTAATCTTCTATCTGAGAAAACTGATCGACGTCACATTATAGAGGAAATCCCCCTTAAATAAATAAATAAATTTATTTATTTACTTGATCGGTATTTCACACCGTATTCAAGAATATTTCACTTATGCGTCGGCGGCCAGCATTATGGTGGGAGGAAACTAGACAGAGCCAGGGGGAGACCACGGCCATCCGTAGGTTGCTTAAATATATATGTCAGTAAAAATAAAACAATGCAAATGAATGAATAAATGGGTCAAACAATCAATCATCTAATCTCACAGCTTTTTTACTGGAGTCACTGGCTGTTCATTGGCTGGTGGGCTGTCCTGGTTATCCACGCTCCTAACTTCTGGAAATGGTTGGTTGGTCCGGCTGCCGTGTACCTTCTGGAAAAGCTCTGGCGCCATTTCCACAGTCACGAGAACACCATCGCCTTTATACGAAGCATCAGATCTGTGGATTCCAAGGTAAGGCAGTCACATTCAGCGGAAACTGCTTGGTTGTTTATTTCGTTTATTTCTTTGATTAGTGCTTTATGTAGCCCTCCAAAATATTTCGCTAACACGATGATTGGCAGCATTATGGTGGAGGAAAGCAGACAGAATCCGCAAGGAGACCCAAGACCAACTTCAAGTTGCCAACAGACCTGCCGACATTCGACCGCAGAGGAAGCCTGTATGGACTGAACTTTTTCGTTTGGTTAAGAAAAGAGTATTTTTATTCCCCCACCTATAATTCTAACCGCCATCATGCAAAGTTGTGAACATGGCGTTCAACAATGATTTAAGAAGAAAAGTCTTATGGCAATAAACTCAAGTTCGTTATCTTAAATTAAACCTTATGATATTTTCATTGTTTTCATTGAATGATGGAAAGGTCTGCTAGCAGTCTGCGGATAGTTGTGCCTTCTGCCAGGTCCCCCCCCCCCATAATAGTGGACGCCATCGTATGTGTGAAATGTTCTTGAGTACCACGTGCAACACCAGTCAGATAAGTTCATTGAGAATGGTATGGCGGCTTTTGTGGAATTTAACCAGGAAAATTGCCACTGTCAAGGAAAACTGAGGTCTACGTCGGTGTCGGTGTCAGAGTTGATATTGGTGCCCGGGTAAGCCTACAATGTCAAGGTCAGCTGATCGGTAAACTTCGGGCAGTTATCGGTCAGCTGCTGGGTTTCTCTGAATTATTATTTTGTTATTTTTGTTTTTTCTTACAATTAGGTGTCTGAAGTCATCATTGAACGGCCACGGCGTTTTAAGTTCAACGCTGGGGAATATATTCTCATCAATATAAAGGCGATCGCAAAATTTGAATGGCATCCCTTTACCATCAGCAGTGCTCCAGAGCAAACAGGTATCTCTCATAATCCGTCTTTATATTAGCCTGATCTCCTACACATCTATAAGATAAATTAACTTATTAATTTTTATGGCTAATTTAATTGTTTGAATATTGCTTAACATTACATACTTAAAGAGTTTTTCACATATACAATGGGAATGGCCTGGTGGTCAGTGTCAGCCTCGAGGTCGGTAGATTCGGGATCAATCTCGGGCCGGCTCATACCAAAGACTTTGAAAGTGGTACTTCTTGCTGCCTCACTTAGTGCTCAGTACTGTGGGGTTATAACCAGGAAACAGGACCGGTTGGCCCGGTGTCAGTATAATGTGACTGAGAGGGGTGTCATGTCTGGTGTCCTCGGCATGATGTTCCAGTGGCGGCAGCGCATTTGCCACATGAGGACACAGTATATGTATACATTCTAAGGGCTCGTCGTTGTCATATGACTGAAAAATTAGCGAGTACGACATTATATGCAAACATACATACATACATACATATATACATATACGATGGCGGCCAGTTAAACGGGAAGAGACCGGCTCAAACCGATCCTCTGGAGAGTTGCTCTCCAACCCTTGACATATGCCATACTGGCGGAAGGAAATTGACCTCTAGCGAACTCTGTGCAATGCCATTCTAGACCATCATACACCACGTATAGAAAATGGAAGATATCTGACTGTCAATGGCAAGGACAGAGGAGATATTGCTTCAATCACACTAAAAGGAAATCTCAGAAAAATCCCCGAGGTCCTGCATGGTGGTATTAAGAAGGCGACCCTTCCTGTTTTAGGCATTTTTTTTTGTACGAAGTTCATTGCAGATAGCTTATCATGCAGTAAGATGAATACATCTGCACGACATGCTGGGAAAATCAACAGTCCGACTGTATAAAATGTCATGTTTGCAGTGAATATATGATGATATATGTATATTATATATTTTTTGTTATGCATTGTGCATTATATGTATACGCAGAATAGAAAAAGCACTGTAAATGCTAGTGTTAGTGTTCAACAATACCATACAAATACAAGTAACGGTACTCGCAGTAGGTTAACGGAAATGACTTACCCTGTACCTTGGATCTGCGTCATTTGAGCTATAACTATACATGCAATCAGAAGAAAGCTGTTTATGTATAAGAAAGGACACTGTAACCCAAACTGCCTGCCCGTTTTACTACTGTGTCCATGTCAAAGGCTGGTGGTTTACCCTGACACACAGGTTTACCCAGTAGACACAAAGGTATACATGGACACACGCCTAATTTTAGAGTAAGGAGTTAAAGGATTCAGGGAGATTTACTCTAAACACATAGATTATGGCTCTCTTGGGAATGAAGGGTACATTGTGCGAAAGATAGAATTAAAAATAAATTAATTTTGGGGGCATATTTTATGCCTCCTAATTACTCCACTACTTATTGCAACTATACATTTCGACTGCAGATATCCTCACTTTACACGTAGAGGTCAAGGGTGATTGGACTAGCAGACTGAGATCTTTGGGAGAAACCATGTGTTCAGGCGTTCGTATTGAAAGAATTTTAGACGATCGTGATATCCCAACCAGGTTCTATTGCACGCTGGATAAAGGTGAATTCTGGGGAGACAACCCGGACAAGAACCCTCCTTTCAATTATTCAAACATTGCTTTCGAAACTGAAGAGCAGTCAAATGAACATGTGAACGAGGAGCAGCGTTCGAACGATCAGGTGGATTTGCCCCAGCAGTCGTCTGAAGTGTCCCACGAAGAGTCTAGCAGACAGAGAAAGCCTTCCGTGGTCACGCAAACGGACAGACGGTTCAGCGAAGTTGTCACCCCGATTTCGTCGGTTCAAAAGCGGGAGCCACCTGCATCTCTCCTGCTCACGAGATCTCACCCTAATAAACATCTGAGCAGAATCACTGACAGCCATTTCAATGCCAAACTTCAGGTAGGTTCATATGTAATATATGATGGTAAAAAAATTATTTCGATCATTTCATCGAAATATTCGTCGTCTTTTATATGGTATATTTGCATAAACCAGAATTCTGCTAGATGACAAAGGCATCCCCCAGGCCTGGGCCCGTTTATGTAAAGTTCACAAGTCGTTATTAAGGTGCTAAATTAACACATAGGCTCATACCATCCATTCCGAAAAGAACACTGGTTATGCTTTTCTGTGTACCGACTAGTGCAATTTAGGACTTTAAGATTAAGGTTTACAACTCATTCTAAATCACAGTTAACATAACTGCATTTTTTTTACCATGATGCTACGTTGGCGTGTAAGTTAGGTGAACAGGAAAACCACCGAGCTTGGACGAACTTTCTCATAAATGACGTAATGATATATACAGCGTATTGGTGAAGGTCAAGTGGTCTTCAGTGAAGGCTAATCTACATAAATGGTCCCATGAACATCGTCAAACGCCATGTTACCAAGTGGGATAAGCGATGAGAGATGTTGAATCCACAAATTCCCATCATCTGTTTATGCATGATGATCTACATTTGTACTGAATGAGACACCCGTAGCACTTCACAATGGCTACATTTTGATTCATTTTATTATTCGATTGGTGTTTTACGCCGTACTGAAGAATATTTCACTTATACGACGGCGGCCAGCATCATGGTGGGAGGAAGCCGGGCAGAGCCCGGGGGAAACCCACGACCATCCACAGGTTGCTAGAAGGCCTTCCCACGTACGACCGGAGAGGGAGGCAGCTTGAGCTGGACTTTAACGCAGAGCGACCGCGTTGGTGGAGGCCTTCGGGTCATAGCGCCATAATGGCTACATGGTTTTATTCTATACAGTTTTGAATTTGTCTGGGAAGTGACCCGTTTTTTTACACCCTTTCTTTCCCGTTTATTGAAACGTTCCCACCCTTTATTTCAAGGTTTTGATAATTTATTTCAACGTTTCCACCGTTTATTTCAACGTTTCCGCCATTGTCTGCTTTGCCTTTGGCAGTAGTTTTCTCCCAGGAATACTTAGTTTCTTTCCTAAATTTAACGGTAGATGATATTTTTCCTCTCTTAGTGTTCGACATTACGTTTAACAATAATCGATTTTCTCTCGACAGTACTTGATTTCCTCATTGACAGTGATTGATTTCTTCAAGGCAACACTCGGGCTTCTTTCCATACTACTTGGATCACTATTCATATCGTGGGTTTCCCCTGGACAATACTCCGCATCCTCCCACGGATACTCCGTTTTCTAGTTTAGCACTAAGGATGAAAACACCCAATATTTTAATAATTCTGTATACTCTTATTTACAGGTAAGTATTGATGGTCCCTTTGGTGCACCATCCACAGACGTGTATAACGTGGACCACGCTATTCTGATTGGAGCAGGCATTGGCGTTACTCCATTCGCCAGCATTCTACAGAGCATGATGTATAGACGGAAGCTCCAACGTGCCATATGCCCAAACTGTAAGCATTGGTGGAAAATCCCTGGAGCGGACCTCTTCATTAGAACTCCCAGGAGGGTAAGTACAAAAATAAACGGCCTGAATTGGACAACTGAAGCGTACAATGACTTGATCATCAAAACTGAGGACAGAACCCATATACTGTTTTTGTGGTCGCATTTAATTCTGGGCTGAAATCTAAAATGCATTTCTTTTCTGAGTTAGAGTTTATTAGTAGTTTTACCAATGCACTCATCGTTAGAATGCTAAAGCAGCCTGAAAGATAAGGCAGAAGCTAGTGTATGTAAACATAAGGATAACATGGTTTGGAATACAAACTGAAGATACAGTGCACACCTTGAAATGGTTTGGTGTATAGTTACGTACACAGAAATTCGCCCTATACGTGTACTAGAGTGGCATGCTAAAAGGTTAGAAAATGAATGAGATAGAACAGGTAAAATTTAGAAAAATCCATCTGGTCCAAAAGTTGATCATTTTCCGATGGAGAGGCAGACACCTGTCATTCCCACACTCTATCCTTTCGGACTGATCAAAAATGTGAAATATCAAAAATTTAACGTCAAGGAATATTTAAAATGGAAGTAATCCTCTTCTGATTTACTGAAGGCGATATAAGAATGACCTTTTCCGTCCCTGCTTACGATCATCCGTCCGTCCATCTGCATTTTTATTTAATCCAAGACGGAAATCTAAAACACTAGAGCAAAAACTGTTTAGGATGAAATCTTTAGTGATCTCTCCAACATGCCTAACTTGTAGGTGGACTTCATATGGGTAACCAGAACATTTGACGCTCTGGAGTGGTTCCTGGGTGTGCTAAGCGAACTGGAGGAAGAGGAGGCTCTTCTTGGCGAGGAGGAAAAATTCCTCAACATTTGTTTGCATATTACGTCAGCACTGGCACAAAGTGACATCCGGGCGGTGGCACTGCAAATGGCGCTGGAGTTGTGTCATGAAGAAGAGTCTAGGGATCCGCTGTGTGGTCTCCGGACGAGAATACAGCCTGGGAGACCAAACTGGAAAAAGGTACAGATTGCTTTCCTAATTGTTCATTTATTTATTTATTTACTGGATTGATGTACAACGTCAGATTTGCTAAAGGCCACTTTCCAAACCCATGCTCTATATGATGTACATATCTATACCTGATGCAAAAAGGGGGAAGGTCGTCATGCAATAACACCAAAAGTTGGTGGTTTACCCTGCATATTCCGATTTCCTCCACCCACAAAACTGAGCGTCATGGTATGAGCGAAACATTCTTGTGTATTCCATGAAGGAACTATCAGAACAATAAAACAAACTTACCACCAAACTCGACAATTTTTAATGATACTGTGGCGGTCAGTTTTATGGACGGAAGGAAACCGGAGAGCTCGACATAAACCACCAACCTGTTGCAGTTAAAGTTGCTGGCGAACTTTCTCAAGCGTGACCTGTACACGTGCTCACCCTATTGATGGAATTTAAATGGCCTTCAATGATCAGAATTAAATTACACCCTCGTTTTGAAAGGCTGTGTGTTGTCGTTGTATTCGACATTTTTAGGACGGTCCCGTTACTACCGTGTCAGCTGTATGCCAGTTAACGCGAGACAGGCGCGGTCTTTAGAGACTAAATGACGAAGTCAGTTTCAGTTGGTGTGGCTGATGCTTACGTCACAAGTTTTAAATGACCTTCTTAATGCACAGTTATCCTTTATACCAACCCATTCGCTTACGCCAAAGTGACAAATTCTTCGCGCAAGTTTTAAAAAATATTAAAGTTTTTTGTATTGATTGAATATTGTTATGTGTCATATCAAAGATTAATCGTAGCAATCGTTGATTTCAGCTGTTTGACAAGTTACTGGTGACGTCTGAAGGCAGGAAATGTGTTTTTTATTGCGGACCTCCTGGACTAGAGAAAATTTTGAAGGACCTCTGTGGGGAGTACCGCTTGGGGTTCAAATCGGAAAACTTCTGAGGAGGTGGGGGGATAACTACAGTGGCGGGGAGATAACTCCAGGTTCGTAGTGAGCATAACATACAGAACCTAATTTGTGCTGAAAAAATTTTCTTGCCAAATGTGGATGTCCAGTACGCTCTAGTTTGTTTTTTTTGTTCTTTCACTTATGTCACATGTTTTTATGATGTATCGTGTAAATAATAATTCTCGTAAACCTGGTTTTGATGCCATCTGGTCCATATTAGCAATGGAATATCAAACTCTCACGCATTTTTATTTAATTTTATAAGGGCTTGGTTCATGCCACTATGATTTGGGTAGCTCTGAAGTTTTGTGTCATTTTGACTGTGAATATTTTGAATATTTACGGTATCTACTATAATGAAGGCTACAGTTTTGCTGTTGTATTGGTTATGTAGAACGTTTGTGGAATCCACAACTAAATAACCAAGTTGCTACAATGATGTCCTAGTCACCTGTTTCAGATAAAGTGTTGTTGTTGTCAAGGTCGATTGGTCGCTGATCACGGGCTCGAATAATAGTTGTCTCCTGCTTCAACGCCAGACAGTTATTCAATCAAAAAATTGACTGTTGTTAAAACTAATTAGGCCTAGTAGACGTTAATGAACAGCGTTAATGATTTTCAATTTTCCATGACTTGATCTGTCGTAAGTTGATCCTTATCTTGAAATATAAGCCGATCGCACTTTACGTCGCTCATTTTCACTGGATGGCCTTGATGTCTTTGTGTCAGCTAGGTTGCTTACTGGGTAATCCTTTAAGAAGGAATAAGATATAAACGCATATGGCTTAGGGGCTATGGGAATAAATAAGTGAATTATTAAAATGTCAAAAAGTTTTTCTGCAGCTATGGTAACTGAAAACCACAAAAAAACAAGGGCAAGAAGAAACGTTATTGTACAAGTTAATTTTATTATATTCACTGTTTTTGATAAATAAAACTCGAATTGTAAACTGTATGATATGAACAGCTGATTATAGACGACGTGACTAGATGTGCTAAAGAGATATTTGGTTTTACACATTGGTGACCACATGTAACAACGTTTATTTTTTTACCGTTGGTGAATATATATAATAAACGCTATTTGCATGCGAAATTAATTTTACAACAATATATGCCGCCAGCAACATATATATATATATAAATAGATCAATAAACGTTAATGTTTTTATCTACGTACATAAATGACTCTTAAATAACACGTGATGCAATCTGCCCCGTGGCAAATTTGTTAGCTGCTTCAGACAGTGAATTATTTTTCTCCTTTGATGTCAAACTTGGTTTTGGAAAAGAAAAGAATATCATGATGAATTAAATATCATTCCGTTATGATGATGTCTCTGAGATATGGAGTAACTTTCGTTCCGCACATGTTATCTTCCGCCATTAAGTGGAGTATTGTATGTAATTTAGAACGGCACATGCATCAATCTGTGGATTCTTACCAGAAGTCTATTCAGCGACGGCTGCTATTATTTCATTATGCCTGGAAACGAACGCCTGATATTCAGTGAATCGGATTGAAACCACTCGTCATTGTGACATGTTCATATAATGCGAATCCGGTTTCTGATTCACTTCCGACGCGTCAAAAGCTGGGTTCTCAAAATCCGGTTCCTCTGAGAAATGTTCCTTGTCAAATCCGCGGATTTGATCCGGATTCCGCTTCAACGTCCGAGATTTTCGATTCCTAAAAGACAAAGAATGAAGATTTAACGTACTCATTATGTAACAAAATTATAGATTTGTCACTTATTAAAGTAACCTGTAAAGTTACCTGAAAGTAACCTGTAAGATTTCAATGTTATAATTATTACTCTGTTTTGAAGGTGATTAGGAAACAAACACCTTAGTTATCATTTTCTTAAATGAAGAGAATTACTATATCTTCAAAAATACACTCATAGTAAGATGTTACCTTGGCGATATTTATGTGACTGAATTTTGTATTTTGTTGTAAATATTCTATCTTATGATTGCCATGATTTGTTTCCAAGAACACTGTGAAATCTGCGTCACGACCAGAGTTTTGCATTAACACTGTTAGGTGTATATGTATCATAGTAAATTTTCTAGAAATAAAACGACATTTGCGGGGCCTTCGTGGCTGAGTTGGTTAGCGCGCTAAAGTAGCGTAATGACCCAGAAGCCTCCCACTAATGCGGTCGCTGGGAGTTCAAGCCCAACTCATGCTGGCTTCCTCTCCGGCCGTAAGTGGTAAAATCTGCCAGCAACCTGCGGATGGTCGTGGGTTTCCCCCTGGATTCTGACCAGTTTTCTCCCACCATAATGCTGGCCGCAGTCTTATAAGTGAAATGTTCTTGAGTGAGGCGTAAAGCATAAATCAAGTAAATTAATAAATATATAAATAAATACAATACGTCTTTTTATGACGACGTTAGTTTTCGTACACTTTGTGATTTAGTTTTCACTTTGGTACTTTAGAGTGAAACTCCGGGTGCAGTTTATGTCGGCACCCGATTTTTATATAACCATTTAACTTTTTAGAAGTGCTATATTTATATACATGAAAGTGGAGGTCAAAAATTCTTCAAACTTTTAAATTAATATTTATAATCTAAAAGGTTATATGTACTTGTTCACAGATTAGAAACAAGCGGTTTGTATTGAGGATGCGGTAAAACACTTACCTTCTGTGTCGTAGGACGAATACAACAACAACGATGATTATTACTAAGAGGAGCAGGCAGATTACGATTATGACGGGGATAATCCACTGAGGCTGAAACAGACAACAAATTAACTATTTGTTTTTGGCCTGAACTGATGAACCCCAAAAGTTACATTTTCTGTCAATTTTAAATGTTTTTTTTTTCACTTTTACAACGGTTTAATACTATATGTGCTTGACAGAAAAGGCGTATTGTTGCAAAAGAATCAATGTTTTATATTAATTCCCACTTTAGAGTCATTGATGTAATTTCTGCTGCAGCAGTCATTGTTGGTAAGAAAGGAAACTTCGGTCCAACAAAGAAAAACGATGGATGCAACCATACCCTTCAAGAAAGTCTTGCAAAAGTATGTTAAAGCAAACAAAGGGTCAACTGCTACTATCGTCTGTGTATATTTTGCTTTATTCCATGTACCTGCGTTTCAACTTTCTCTTTGATCACATCACCATCATGGATAATTATGTTGGGATAGACGATCTGTAGCTCATCATTCAGTTCGGAGTTATCAGGTTCCGACAGCTCTGTACTCTGTATGCGAGGACGATCTGCATCTGGCGTCACCTTATAAATTACTTTAGTTAATTTAGTTCTGTAAAAAGGAGGAAAAAAATGAAAAATGCTTCTGCCGTAACTGTTTGCAGAGTCTTTTCAGTACCAAAATGTATCTTCCCTTCTAGAAGCAATAAATGTCTTGAATCGTCCTTAACACCACACAGGCGTTGGTTTGATTATTTTTATCATTCAAATTGTCAGCTGATAGCCTGGAAAATGTGTACAAGGGCATCTTAAGTTTGCTTTCCAAATGTCGGTGATTTACTCCAGCCACACCACCCAGAAAATGAGCGCTATTGTAATTTTTAAGTGTTAAGTATGACTTTGGACAACAATCAATCGGTCATATTTAAACAAAAACTTAAGTCTGCTTGAGTGTTTTACTCCAGGCACTCCATCCACTGAAATTGCAGCCGTCGTATTTAAATCGTAAATTATTTAGTATATAATGTTGGTTTCCTCTCCGGCCATACGTGGGAAGGTCCGCCAGCAACCTGTGGGTCATTGTGGGTTTCTCCCGAGCTCTGCCCGGTTTCCTACCACCATAATGCTGGCCGCCGTAGTATAAGTGAAATATTCTTGAATCAGGAGTAACAAACCAATGAAATAAAAATAAATATTTAGTATGTTCTTAAACAACAATGAATCAATCAAACAATCAACTAAAATTGAAAAGGGAGCCCTCCCACGCCGGAAACCTACAAGTCTTTGCCCCATGATGCTATGGGTTTGAATCCAAGTTTGGTTGGTCAGGTGGCGGCTGCAAGCCAGGAGGGTTTGGGCGAGTGGAGAGAAACTTACCCATTTTCATCCGAACTCTGGAAACCGTTTGTCTTTGAAATTATGGTGGCAGTTAGTGTTCCATTAAAATCTGCAAAAGGAAAATAAACAGAAACGAATTTTCATTGAAACGCACCCAAATACATACTCTGGCACTCTTATCTATTGTTTGGGAATGCACATATCATAACTTAACGTTAATGATGTTCTAGTACACAATATCAAATTGATACATTCGCCGATGGTGATGATTTTACACAGGCTCTTCTCACTGCAGCGATTCTAATTAACTTTAATTAGACGTTCTCGGTCCAGAATGACTGAAATGCTTTGTTGTATTGGTCGGCGTGGGAAATATGAACGGATCTGACTTAGAACGACATGACATCAGGAAAACGTAATGTTTAAGAAAAAAAATCTTACCTGGGTTGTCTTTCTTCCAGGCTTTGGTTATGGCGTCTTGTAAAGCCTCGTTGTCAGTTTCGTCTGTTGGACCGGAAATGTAGAATTCTCGTATTTTTTTCGGGATGCATCCACAGACCTTAAACTCTGCCTCGCCTAACTCAGTCTCGAACTCTTCTCCGGAAGGTTCCTCCACATTGGCTATGCTGGAATCGGCGTCCAGAACCGAGACAGTGTAGCGGATCTTCGTTATCGAGGCTCTAAAACACGAAACGATACAGAAATAGGCATTAAGCTTAATTTCTACACTTGACACGGTGTGCAACAATGACATATCGTTATAATGTTATTATGAATTTTTTTTCCCATTCGATTTATAACATTCATCAGTTATTTCTTTCTTTCACAGATTTATTTAGAAGTATGCTTCATTGCATTCAGGAACTCTTTTCTTTGATGGCAACTAGTGAAATGTTGCAGAAGACCCGTCTTAATTCATCTGTTGCCTCTTTGAATAAGTGTCAGTTCAGAAAAAATGAGAAAAATACTGGCAATCATCCTATGGCTTCTATCATTTTCTCTGGTGTTATCAACCAATCATGTAACTCAGACTTTCAATCTGGTCTGTTGTATTCAAACGACGACATTGACATCAATTTTTGTATTTACATGTTGAAATTATATTCACGGACATCTCCGCCACCCTGAAAGCTGTTGACTGCTTCTATTAGCACTTCTGTTTAATTTATATGTGTTATTTCTTGCATACTCCGTTAAGAAAACATTTTTAGGTTGTTTTGGAGATGGCTCGTGCGATTACGAGCTTGGCACGCCCCTTCATGGAATCCCCCTTCATAGTTTACGAATGGTCCAAAAAGCTTATAATGGTATAGCTTTTCACGCGCGATGGCGTCTAGGGTCCAAGTCTGCTTGACACTTGTTCTCTTATAATACAGGAGTATAGTACGGTATCAGTTTGCCCACAAATCGTCATCTCAAAGGCAACATTGAACAAAAGACTATACGGCCAAGGCCCGAATCACTTTAGACGAGGAAAGTTTCCAATATTGTACTATAGAGAAGTAGTAGTAGTAGTAGAAGTACAGCCGACACTAGTAATAGTAGTACACACCGGTAGTAATAGTATAGACTAGTAGAAGTAGTATAGAGTAGTAGTAGTCGTAGTAGTATAGACTAAAAGTAGTAGTGAGTAGTAGTAGTCGTAGTAGTATAGACTAAAAGTAGTAGTGAGTAGTAGTAGTATTAGTATAGAACAATAGAAGTAGCACTAGTGGTATAGACTACTACTAGTAGTAGTATAGAGTAGCAGTAGTAGTATAAACTAGCAGCGGTAGTAAAGACTAGTAAATGTAGTACAAACTAGTATAAATAGTATAAAGTAGAAGTACAAACATACCCTTGATCCCCACTGGTGTAATCCCCTTCCTGGCTTAACAGTTTTACAGATAAGGCGTCCAAAGCTACTTCTGTCAAAATATAAATGTTTCAGACTTAATTAATGACCTAAGTTCTGCTTAAACTTTTCAGGTCACCATAGTTCTGAAAATTAAGACTTAGGGATTTGGATTATGTTAAATGATGGATGCAGACTTTGTTAAATGACTAGATGCAAACCTCTGTTCGTCGCCAGCCAGGATTTCTTGATGGCTTCTGCCAGAGCTTCAGGTCTGTCCGTTGGCTTGTCCCAGACATAGAGCGAGTAAACACGGTGTGTGGGTAATACTGATGGTGCCCATGGTGACAATTGTGACTTCACACTTCCTGAGACCGGAAGTTGGGGCAGTAAGCTGGCTGTGTCACGCTGACCCACGGATACAGTAACATAAACCCTGGTGACACCATATCTGAATTAAATATGAAACGTAATTAGATATAGATTTCGACAGGCAGGCATTTTGTGAGAATATCGTACGGTTAAAGTGTTTTTCTACCGTTTTCGAGACTTTGGAACTTTAACCGTTCCCTGTTTAGTAAAAATTCACGACTGAATAACAGACCACAAATATGTTTTGACATGAACTATAAATATATATTCTGTGTGCATTTTGACATTTCAGGATTCGTGTAATTTGAACACATTGAGAGTGCCATAACGTCTGACTGGTTCTAACCAAGACGACTGTTTAGGTTTTGACCAATAAGGTCGCCTGTTATAAACGCTCAGAGAGTTTGACAGGTACCCTGCCAAGGCCATTGTTACTCAGCGCTCTTATCTCGATCCGCGTACCTAATCAGCCACAGACAAGTAAAATATTCTAAATTAGAATAGTGTCAAACAAAAAGAAGCTAACAGAGAAATAAACCGCTAGATGCCTACGATTTGCTCTTCCCTACAGTTCTATCAGATGTTCTAACATGACATCACTCACCCTTTGACATCTACAAACTCTTCAGTGCCTTTAAAATCTATCACTGCCCCTGTAAACGACAAGCAGATACATGAGAATAGAAGAGTTCAGAAAGAGATTAGGCCTTCTGTTGGTGCATGTATTTACACAATTACAGAAGAGTTCAGAAAGAGATTAGGCCTTCTGTTGGTGCATGTATTTACACAATTACAGAGGAAACACAAATGTGGACAGATGGGCGTGATTGACAAAATATTTCCCTTTAGCTAAGTAAACGTGACAGGCGTGATGTCTTGGGCCTAAAATTGCACACCTTTTAGGTGTGAGCAACAAATTTTCAAAATGTTTTTTGTACTTCGGACAAATCTACATTCTTAACATGCATGCGCATACACACACATATATTCATCTTTTAGACAGTCTACTTTACAGAGGTGTTTAGAAGTATACCTTTTGAACAAGGAGAAATGTTACAGAGTCGTAAAAGTCAAAGTATTATGAGTACATGCAACGTGAATGTCAATTAAAAAGATAAATAAGTGTGATTAAAATAGTGTGAAAAAAATAATGTGTGATTAAAAATTGTACGCAAGTCATATTGGGAAAATAAAAAATTTTGCACCAACCAGGGTAGCTTGCTTTCCAAACTTCCTCTATTTTCATCTCAACTTCTTTCGTGTCCGTATAAGACAAATTCCCTTCGATGTCTACATGCTTTCTTCGTAAACCTTGGCAACCACAGACATTAATTTTATCGGATGCTAAAGACTGGGTGGTAGGTGGCGCTGTATCCACTGGGTTGATCAGGTTATCTCCCCAGTTCACGAAGTACACCGCCCTGGACAGTCTCTCTCTGCATAAAGATAAAGAATTTCTTCTCATTCCAACTATAATATCTTTACAGTTTTAAAACTTTTCTAAAATAAGCACAGTTAACAGCTCATTTAAAAGCGCTGTTTAAATTTTAATGTGTTTAAGAATTTCCCTTATTTCACGAAACAATAAGATGTTTAAGCGTGGACTTAAACGGCGAATATTATTAGAAATGTTAAAATTAACTGTTTAAATCGAAAGACCTCGTAAAAGTGAACTTATGATGAGTGAAAAGACCATTAAAAACTTTACCTAAAAATACCTTTGCTGAATTTTTTCGATTTTTTTTCCACTCAAATAAACGCAGTAAAATATTTTGATAGTATGCAGGGTTTTATGGACCACATTGATAATGTGTTTCACCAATATGTTCCATAAAACCCACCATACAATTAAAACATATGACCGCGTTTATTTTGGTGAAAAAATCTAAAAAAATCAGTGAAGGTATTTTCAGATACAGTTTTTAATGGTCTTTTCAAGCACAATAAGTTCATCTTTCTCTTTAAACCGTCAAAGCTCTTGAACATACCCGCTGGCTGAATAGTACACTTCCGGTCTGGCAATGCTTACTGACAGAGAACACTGAGTGCATCCTGGGATATTGCCGCCTGAAACATAGATGCAAACGTTTGTTTATGTATTTATTTATTGGTATTTCACGCCATCGTCAATAATGTTTCATTTATAAGATGGTGGCCTGCATTATGGTGGGAGAAAAACGGGCAGAGCCCGAAGGAAACCCCGGCAATACCATCCACAGATTGCTGACAGACCTTCTCATGTAGTATGGCCGGAGAATAACCCAGCATGAGCTGGATTTGAACTCACACGGACCCCGTTGTTGAACGGCTCCCAAGTTATTTTTCTGCGCCAGCACGCTAACCACTCGGGGGGTTGATTTATATGTTTTGTTAAAACAAAGAAAGAAAGGTGTATTAAGACTGTAAGATCCCCTAAATTAACAACAGGCACTGAATATTTATTTATTTCATTGATGTTTAACGACGTAGGTTTGCACAAGATATGGAAAAAGAGCGACTGCTTGGAATAAATGACCAGTAAGGTACCTATTACTACTGCAGAGTTAAACCGTCTGTCGAACCAGCAAGAATTGGATTCGAGCTCGTGACCTCACTGGTCACAAGTTGAAATTGAAACACACACACAGTTAATTCATTCCTAAATAAAAACATCATGTTACTTTTGTCATGAGTTTTGTCGGCTATAATTCCAAAATGGGAAACATCTTTATTTGCTGATTTCTGGATTATACACACCTGGTATGTTCCTCTCCCACGCCGTGGTAATTTGTCTGGCTAAAGACAGTTGGGCGTCTTTCATCAAGACGCCCTTGAGAAGCACGGAATAGTGGAGACTGTACGACCGAGCCTCTTTCCGGCTATAGACTGGGCTGAAAACATTCCTCTCCATCAGCTTGGTTTGGAAGATTTCTTCTCTAGGTGGAGCGGATATCTCCGGGAGAAGAAATTCATCGTCCTTAGAGATGAAGTATGTCACAGCCGTGAGTTGAATTCTGAAATCAAAATTCAAAACGTTTGTTTTAATTACCCTATAAATCACCATGTAATCATGACAAATTAGCATGCGATTTGTCTAACTGGTAGACATACAAAAATAACAGAGCATACAAACAGAATGAGATGCGTTCTGTGAACAGAGAAAAAAGGCATCTATATCAAGTTACAGTATTTGATATTTAATAAAGATATTAAAATCATCAAATCAGTATACTGCTTCCGACTTTTTTCGTCCTTCTTTGAAAATAATTTTTATTGCATTATCGAATGTGATGCATACTAACATGTTGAAAATGTTGTTTGTCCACATAAAGAGGTGGGGACCGTTCTTAGGATTCCGTTAATTTAATCATCAAATGAAAAAACAAATGTAAAGAAATAAAAACGATTTACATACCCGTATGTTCCTACGTATCTTTCTTTCCGAACAACGTATACCTTCACATAGCAGTCACAATCTTTGATATCTGCAAGGTAGAAAGCAAAGCGTGTAAACTTGGTATTTATTTATTTATTTGTTTGGTGTTTCACGCAGTACTGAAGAATATTTCACTTATATGACGGCGGCCAGCATTATGGAGGGAGGAAACCGGGCAGAGCCCGGGGGAACCCACAACCATCCGCAGGTTGATGGCGGACCTTCCCACGTACGGCCGGAGAGGAAGTCAGCATGAGCTGGACTGGAACTCACCGCGACTGCATTGGTGGGAGGTCATTGCGCTGCGCTAGAGCGCCAGCCGACTGAGCCATGGAGGCCCCAACTTGATACGTAAACCACGCTTTTATCAAGAAGCCTAAAATCATAAACGAAACATAAGTGTTAACGTATATGATCCTCCATAAAGCAAAATATAAATTCAAAAGTTCAATTAGAATTTTGCACTTGAAATTCTTTTAAAAGTTGTGACAGATGTGCCTTAACATAACTCTTATCATTATGTGTTGATATAATTTCAACTCGTCGAATGAAAACAAATTGATCAATTCCCAATGTCATTGAAGTCAGATTATAAATTAACAAATAAAGTAATAAATTTAGATAGTTAAATTAAGATAATTATTAATTAATTGTCCAAAAAAAAGAATAAAAAATAAAGTAGAACAGTATACCTTCACTTCCTTCAGCCCAGGCATTGTAAATAGCCTGATCGATGTGATTGTTGAGGTCTCCGATGAGATAGAGAGTGAAAGAGTTCTGCGTATCAAACAAGGTGCCATTCTCCCTGTATACAGTCGGTTCTCCGTTACCGTCCTGAGTTAGACTATTGTTCACGATGTTCAAGATCTCTGCTGTAGAATTGGTTACGTCCAAATTCTTGGAGTCGCACTCAACCATGTACATAACCTTTACGATTTCCTTCCTGGATTTTACAAAAAAGTGAGGAAATAAAATAATAAACAATTCAACTTGTACATGTACAAGGAGCGAAATTAATAGTTTAACAGAAAATGAAAAAAATATAACTTTGAGAGACAGTAGGATTACAAACTCACCCATTTCCATCGGTCAGAGATTCCTGTCTTGCTACATGTACCTGAAGGCTGGAACAGTTTTGTGCCGCTGAAGATGAAAGTCATAGAGATATGTAAGGTTTATAACAATGGGGTAGCACATGTAACTGTACGACTGTACCATCTTTTCCTAGAAAGTCATCACTTACTGCATTTGTGACCAGTATTAAACACGATTATAACCTCGAATTACTTTGTGTTTATTTACAAATAACTTGAATAATATTTTGTGGGCATACATCTTACTACGGACTTATTTGCTCGTAGGTCAACAGGCATACTGAAATAAAGTTGTATGTATATTGAGGAAACAATTGTTACACTCTATATGGTCTGGACTAAATAGTAAATACAATTATTGAATTCATGAAATTATAGGGCTCGTTTACAGATATCCCGTATTGTATAAGACTATAATATAAAAATAGACATATAAAACAAACCGCGTTGTTAGACGCGTTAGCACATAATTATTATTTTCTTAACCGTCATTTACCTTCGGTACTATTCCTTATTGCCTCCTCAAGAACCTCTTCAAGAACCTCGTTATCAATATAGCTACTGTTTCCCGTCAGGTGAATCACGTGATGATTTTCGTATTCGGTGAGATTTCCTGGAAAGACCACTGCCACTTCTCCGGAAACACCCGATGTGAAATACCGAGTCAGTTCCCGAATGCTAGGTCCAGGCTGAACTGTCGGGTCGTTCAGTTTGTTGTTCACAAGAACGAAGTATATGTAACGTGTTATTATTGACCTGAAACAGAAAAAAACACCTAATCAGTTAACAGACACGGAATCTCCAAAAAATTTCACGCGATCTCGTGTCAGTTTAGCTTAACTTTATAGAAAGTATTATCAACTATTTTTTTAAAGACCTGAATAGCAGTCAAGATGCTGATAAACATAGATAGAACTATTATTTGCAAAAATGTATGTTAACAACAGATTACAGACTGGATTGATTGACTGATATGGAAGAGAGTAAGTCAGTTAACAGTCATGCACTTAAAAGGCATGCACACGTAGGCGTGTGTGAGGACATAACCTTTTATTGACAAGGGATTGGGTTCTGGTTTTACTCCAAGCTGTTGTCTTTCCATCGTGTGTTTCATAGAAGAAATTTTTCAGGAATGAGAAACACAACAACGGTTGTTGTGTTCTATTGAGGAAACGTCTTAAGTAATTCTGGCCTATGCTGTATAGCCTATTGCTCATCTCTGTGTCAAACTGCTAACACATCATCTATTAACTGGATGGGGCGATGATTTTTGCTCTGCACAATTTCCACATGAGGATAGATGATTGCTGATAGCAACTGAAGCCACTTTTCAACGCTTATCATAGCAATAGTTAGCGGCAATTTTTTTTAGTTCAGTTAGCAGAGTGCTGGATTTTGGACCAAAAGTTTCAATCTCAATGTGAACCGTCAGGGGACATTCCCTCAACCATGCAACACACCGGAGTATCGATCGTTACATGTATGATGTCGTCACAATGACGTTTGCGCTAATCACCCCAACCAGTGGAATATGAATATTTAAAGAAAAAAACGCTGTACGAAGAAGATCATCGCTCCTCTGATTTGACAAAGAACAATGGTATTAATACAGCGTGGAGTCGAGCCGCCATTGAGCGGGACGACTATTGGTACCTCAATAATTTCGTATTGCTGTGGACTTACCCATCACTATCCAAGTATCGCACTCTTCGTGGAACACGAATTACAAACGTACACTCGCAGTTTTGGTATTCTGAAACAGTGAAAAATGTACGTTTTCCATGAATGAAAGCGAACAGCTACCTTTGCTTCGGACAGAAGAAAGGTTTAAATGTGTTCAAGTGATGAAAACGCTGTTAATGCCCAAGGTTTGGTAACAGTTTGAAACGAATTAGTATTCACCTGCGAAAATAAGCCATTTTACTCAGGGAAACATTAAAAAAGCAGCAACAACAACTGAATAATGTAATGTATCCGATGTCATTGTATGCCTTTTATTTTGTTTGACCAAAATCATAAATAAAATATTGATGAAGAAACTTTCCAGGCTAAAATGAATAAAGCCTAAATTTGGATAGTGAATTTTTCAGTCCTCTTTTCGTTTAGCGGGCAAACTGGTATGGTATCATTACTCATCAGTTGCAAATGGCCACTAAGCCGTCAGTTGAGGTTGGACCTTAGACGCCATTCCGCGCGCAAAGCTACCCCCATAGCAGCACTAACGCAAGCGACACTGAGGGTATTTTGATATAGTGTTGTTATGTATTACCTGGATATTTTGCTTGCCAGGCTTGGGTGAGTTTTGTGGTCACCGTTCGTACAGTGTCGGTCCTCTTTGCTTTATAATACAGGTCATAATGGTATATGTATCTCCAGGGTCTAGGGCCTTCGTACAGTCTGATGTCGTAACCTCTGTTTTTGATAGCTTCTTGAATAGACTCGATGGTCGGCGGAAGAAGGGGCCCCTGTAGACCCTCAGTCAAACTGGCATTGTACACAAATTCACCAACGTTTCTTCTGTTGAAAAAGAAAAGAAAATCAGGCCTAATTATTCACCGTCACGAAATGTAAAATGAAATTAATCCGATAAGAAACACTGCATGCACATAAAGTTAAAGGGTGTTTAGAAAATCTACAAAGATGATTACACCTTGATATTTGAAAGGAATATAAAGGATTATATGCTGAAATGAACTTTTGTTAATAAAAAACGGTTGTTCAATCAAAGTACACCCTATAAGTATATACCGTCTGAGTAAAATGTCTTCGTTTATAACAGGGGATATTTACATTAATAAATAACCTCGCCATGGAAACACAACTAAGTACTGATTGGTTACATAGGTAGGAAGTTCTTTCGTGATTGTACAATGCACAGGGAAGTTACTTTAGACGTTAGCGCAAATTGGATACTTCAGTGTCTATTTTTTCTTTTCCTTTTTTTCGAGCACGCTATTTGTCTACCTGAGCAGCTGAGCAAACCCAAGAAGGTCTTGAGGTATACGTTTTAACGGGCAAAGTGAGAACCTTCTGTTGGCTATGTCTGTAACGATGGCAGCTATAGTATCGCCCTGTAAGGACGTTTTCATCTTTCCACTTAACAGAATAATCCTCAGCTGAAACGACGAAATTCCAGATAAATCTGTAAAGGTCACAAATCATTGAGGAAAATCACTCACCCTCTTTGGTCCAATGTGTCGTATTTTTCCATGCCTTCAATTCGTATACTGGTCTGCTGGACACCTAATAGTATACAATTAGAAGATGACACCGTGATTACTTCTGTATAGTTGTATCACAGGTATGATAGATGTCCACAAGGACAGATTATATAAACCATTTTTGAAACCAATTGGACGTTTTGGAATAAAAAAAAAATCACTGTTGAAATAAAACTTGACCAGCAATGCAAATAACGTTCAGGTTTAAAAAAATTGATCAGTTATGAAAAAATACCTTTTTTTATTTCAAAATCTGTTAATTTTTAATAAACTAGTCAGCAGCATTATTTCAATACTGGCTTATCTTACTGAATAGTGGATTTTCGTCCTTTCTAGTGATTTACAAACGGAAGGCAAAAGGACGAAAGGGTGAGGTTTGGTGGAATCTCGCACTTCCGTTGTTTCGCTATTTTGTGTTTTTACATGAAGCAAAACTCGAAAGATCAAAAGGGTGAAACGAAAGAACAAACTGGTGAAATAAAAGTATGAAAGGGCGAGGCGAAAAAATCTCGTTGTTTTGCCTCGCACTTTCTTACTTTCGCCTCGCCCTTTCGGACGTTTGTTTCGTCCTTTCGTACTTTTACCTCTCACTTTTGTTTCGTCCTTTCGTTGTTTCGTCCTTTCACATTATTTGCTGGTCAAAATAATCACTAGAAAAGACGAAAGCACGGATGGCCGCTATCGGCTTCCATACGAACATGATTCAAAAGTGGTCAGTTTTTATCTCAAAAACATTTTTTTAATATGCAAAATGGCTTCTACAGCTGACAAAATGTCCCTTGAAACAACCACAGTACGCGTCAGAAAGGCAAAAGCAAATGACCGATCGCCTCTATCAATCAAAATAGTCCGACTAACTGCAACTGCCAATCTAAATATAACATCATCCAGTCAGAATACTTTGTATTTGGAGGCGCCGCATTTTTGTACCAGAAGGGAAAACCCCTCCAGGAAAAAAATTTTGAATGGAAGAACAGTAAGTTTGAATCATCCGCCAATTAAATTTAGGTATGTATTACATAAAAATAAAAAAAAATGATATCAATTATTCAATTATTATTGATTTTCGATAATCATTAGAAAAATGCTTAATGGAATTGTTCCCAGAATCACATAGCATGATCGGTACTAGTATGAAAAGTTTTCTTTAGAGTCTGGCTTAGTATTTTAACGAGCCACCAGCCTTGGCAAACTGCCACCTAAACACTGTGCCATGCATGGACAGATGGGTTAGTTTTAAATAAAGATAAATAGTTAACTGTTTGTCGTGATTCTAACTCAAATACTCTTATTTACCGGCCAGTGAGTTTTGGAATTAAGATTTGTGGGGCAATGCGACCTTACTTGCAATGCCTATTACGTCACCAATGGAATGTGTTATTCCGAACATAGAAATCAACACCTGGTAACACCCACGGCGTTCAGTTGAATGAACTCCTGGGCTGGGACGAAGGTAGAAGCAATTGGACTCGTAATTATGGGTATCGTAAGAAAACGCGACCGGATCATTTACTGCCTTTCGGAGAACAAAGCTGATATGACATACATTAAACACAAAAGTCAACCAAGATATTTCCAGACGAAGAAATAAACAAACTTATGGAAGCATTTTACTTTGTTTCTTACAGGGAAGCAAGCTGGACGAAACAATTGTTATTGGAATGCAAGATATAGAAAATGGTTTACTGGCATATCATAATCAGATATGTTTCATTGTCAGTCCCAATGCTAAAAGTATAGCGCTGCATCACTAAAATGCCATGTGTAAGATACCCAGACACAGTATATTGATACAGGGACGATCGTTAATTTGTCTTTCTCCTTTTCCGAGTGCCAGGCCGGAAAAGGGCACGAAAATTGGCAAATATGAAGTCATTTACTGGGGCTATCAAGATTGCCAACTGTGAAGTCTTGTACCAAGACTAATCATTGTCAAGTCTCTTACTGAGAGCCCCCAAAATGACCAACTGTTAAGTCACTTGCCAAAAGTACTAAAATCGCCAATTTGGGAAGTCACTTGTTATGAATTTTGGGACATGAGCATTTCATTGCGTATATCCGTTATGTAGCATAGGTCGCTGCATGTACTAGTGAATTGGATCTAAAATATTTACTGGCTCGTTGTCAGTTATGTTTTACGCGGTGCTAAAGAATATTTCACTCGTACTATGTTCTTTAATAGGTAGAGAGAACAGACAATCAGGTGAAAATCTTTGCCAATGGAGTACCACAAGATATATTAAGGTAATTTGTACGTAATCCTAAGACAATCAGTTTTCTTGTCCTGAAACAATTCCAAAAAACTCACCTCTGGCAAGATTTCGTAGGTAAACGGCATAACGCATAATGTCAACAATATGATTCTCGTCCAGGAACTTCCACCATTTGTAGACGTAGAGGGTGCTAACAAAACCTGTAACAAACACAATTAATAAAACAATAGAATAACTATAAAAAGCGACACAAACATTTTAAACCAATTTCATCAATCAAATCGACAAGAGGGAATCATGCTGGATTGGACGGTATTGAGTCCTAAGGGAAAGAAACTTTTCACAATTAATGCAAGCACACGTTTCAAAACCACATTATTTACATTACTCACTGGTGGGAGGAGGCGTTGTTACAGCAGGCGTTGTTGCTGTTGTTGGCTGTTCTGTTGTTGTAGTTGTTGTTGTTGTTGTTGCTGCGGCTGAAGTTTCAGACACGGTCGGTGTGGTCGTGGTGTTCGTTGCCAAGGGCGTGCTGTAGTTGACGTCTGGTGACGTGGGTACTGATGACACAGATGACGTTGCCGAGTTTGAAAACAAGCTGTCATCAGTTACAACCTGTACACCATCAGTCGTGACATCAAAAGTCACGGTAATAGATTCAGTTAAGCCAATCGTTGCATTTGTTACATTGGCAGAACCTTGCTCACCGGTGGCTACTGGGACATTCGCTGTCGTAAGACCAGAAGAGGAATAATTACTAGTCACTTGGGAGTCTGTGACAACACTTGGAGTGATCGAAGTATTTCTAGTTGGGGTCGGCGTTGGGGTCGTCGTTGTACGGTTGTCAGTGACGTTGGTCGTAGGTGTAACTCTTGTGGGAATGACAAGGATTCTGGTCTCGCAAAAATATCCCGTAAACCCAGTGAGGCAAATGCACTCCAAACTATTCGTTCGTTGTACACATATTCCATTGTTTTGACAAGGATCGGATCCGCAATCTTGGGCATGAGTTGCTTCACTTGTGGCTGTCGTGGTGCTTTGTGAGACTGCTGTTGTTGCATCGTTGTATTGGCAAACATTTCCTGAAAATCCTGGTTGACAACGACATTCAATGCCATTTTGAAATTGCACGCATGCGGCATTATTTAAACATGGTCGGTCGGAACAGGTTAGAGTGCCAGGTGTCACATTCGTCCCTCTGCTTGAAGTATCTGGAACTAGTGTTGTTGTTGTTATGCTGTTTTCACAGCGATATCCAGTATATCCGTCTTGACAAAGACACTCAAATCCGCCAGGTAACTGCATGCAAACTCCATTGTTCAAACAAGGCTGAGACCTACACCGATCACCAGAGGTGGTCTCAACGCTAGATGGCGTGCTGCTTCCGGTCACATCTATTAGTGATTGGTTAACCTCGCACAGATCCCCGGTAAACCCATCCGTACAGTCGCATTCAAATCCATTGATAAGCTCCACACAGGTACCACCATTAAGGCATGGGCGAGAGCTACACTCGAAAACTTCTTGTTCGCAGTAATCACCAGTAAATCCTCTAGGGCAGCAACAGGAGCCGTTGAAGCACTGTCCACCGTTACGACATATGTTCTCCGGGCACTCGGGGTCGGTGTTCGGCGAGAGGAATCGTTCCTGACAGGAAATGCCCGCCCAGCCAGCCAGACAAAAGCGCTCACCTGTGTTGTAGTGACAATCGTAATGTCCATCGGCGCAGTTATCGACCGGCGTGCAGATGACGTCACACTCCGGACCGTACCGATTCTGAGGGCACACAGTGTTCGTGACAAGGTTGGTGGCGTTCTGGCACAAAGGACCGGTATATCCTCGCGGACAAAGACAAACTGCACCAACGTTGTCATCGACAACACAAGTACCTCCGTTATCACAAGTCACACTGTCACAGGGGTTCACCGATGGAGATACAGTTGTTGTTGTCTGGGCCGGATCTATTTCGATAATCTCGCAGTTCCGCCCTCTGAATCCGGAGGGACAGTCACAAAAAAAGTCACCGATCCTGTCCCTGCATTTCCCACCGTTCACACAAGGGTTACTGTCACATTCCAGTATCTCAATATGACACAGTCTTCCAGTGAAACCGGGTGCACAGCAACAGGTGGAGTTTTTGCAAAACGCGCCATTTCTGCAATAGCTATCGGGGCATTCGGCATCGGGAACGTAACTAGTGTTTCTGACGTTGCAATTCGGTCCCATCCATCCTTCGTTGCAGAGTTTCTCGCCTGTTTTGGGATCACAGGTAAAATAGCCCCCGTCGCAACCTGGGTCAGACTTACAATACACCGAACAGGATGGACCGTAATAGTTTGAGTCACAGAACGGCCGTGGCGCAGGCGTTGTAGTTGTTGGCCGAGTCGGTGTCGTTGTTGTGGTCAGGAGTCGTGTTGGCGGCGTGTTCAGTGACTCGCAAAACTCCCCGGTGAATCCCTCCACGCAGGCGCACTGGAAGCTGTCCAGCACCCCTGGGAAACACATGCCGTTGTTCAGGCACGGGTTGTCGGCACAGGTCTTACGTCTCTCACAAGTGAACCCGGTGAATCTGAAGTCGACAATTAGCTTTATGAACACAAGTTAAAAATCGCAACATGTAACATCATTGCATTCTTGTTTCTTTAATTTTGACTAAACCATAATCCTGGGTAGCGTTGGGGGAGGGTGGAGGGCTGCAATTCAAGCATTTATACGAGTAGTTACCATAAACCCTAACTAACTGACAAGAGATCATATTTCACTGGTTACGCGTGACCATTTGCCTATTATCACTCTGTCGTCGTGATCTGGTTTCACTCTGTTTGCTCTAATCTTGAAGTCATAAATTAGTATATACTCACAGTGATAAACGCCATGACAAATGGGGACTGTGACGGCATATTATTTTATTAAAGGGAATCTCGTAAAACTCCTTCTCACTTTTAACAAAAGGATCCAAAACCGTGAGTTTCTTTGTTTTTCTTATATTGCGTCACACTTATAGGTGCATGCGCGCTCAGTAAGCACTTTGATAGTACACAAATACTGCAGCGTCACCGCAGAAAACGATGTGTTTCTATGCGATTTGGACCCTTTTGTGTAGGCCGCAAGTGTCTGCTATTCATTAATTTATTTACTTACTTATTTGGTAAATGATCGGTGTTGAACGCCGCACTGATGAATTTTTCATTTTTATGCCGTTCTCCAGAATTTTCACTTATATGGTGTACACTCATATCGCGACGGTCAAGTCATGGGTGAGGAGTAAACCAGCGTGCCCGGATTCTAACTTACGATCTCATTTGGGAAGAACAATGTGAGTGCTCATTCGCGGAATAACTTACAGGAGCGGACATGCGCAGAGGAATGAATTGGGCTGCGGCTGGCTGCACGTGCCACCATTAGCGCACGGGTTCGAGGCACACTCGTCCACATCCTGGTCACAGTTGTCGCCCGTGTAGCCCGCGTCACAGCAACAGTAATAAAGGGTCGAGTTGGGGCCTTGGGGCACACAGGTACCGCTGTTACAGTTCTGATCTGTAAATACAGGAAGGTGAGAAAGGTGGAGATTTGGATCAAGAGTACGACGCAATATTTGTGTTCTTTAAGTGCATGTATATACCTAGTGTAACGAATAAAGAAATTTTGAAATTATATAAACTGAAAATTTTGAAGTATATGTAGTAGTATCGCATCGTACTTATCATACTTTATCTTTGATTGATTTATTTATTTGATTGGAGTTTTACGCCGTACTCAAAAATCGATCACTTATATGACGACGGCCAGCATTATGGTGGGAGGAAACCCGACAGGGCCCGGAGGAAACCCACGACCATCGGCAGGTTGCTGACTGACCTTCCCACGTACGGCCGGAGAGACATATCTATGAATCGGTTGCTTTTGTGAAACATCAATGCATTAATGTTAAATGTTAAAACAGTGGAGAGACAACGAATGTGTATGTAAGTGTCACTGATGTGTATATAATTGTCACTGGGGTCACATGGAAGCTATACAACCTTCTGTCAGTTCCACGTATTCATGGGCACTTAGAGGTCATGAAACGAAATATTACATATGTCTTATCGAAAGTCAAAGAAAAAAATTGTTCAGAATTAGTGATATCGTTGTCGTTGTAACGATTTGCACGAATTCTGCGAAATTGCGATTTGTGTGGAGATAATTGCAGACGAATGCGAGACCACTAACTGTGACGCATGTGTAATTAAGAAACATACCCTACCATTAAGACCACAACAGTAACAACAGCGCCGTCCTGCTTTAAAGCTGCTCGTTGCAGCTGAAAATAAGGCTGGAGAACCACACTGCCTTCACAGGGAACTTAAGTCGTCCAGTTCTGATGGTAAAACTTCCTAACAGAACAGATCAGGGCCTGGTTTCATGAAGTATACTTAGTGCTAAGTCGCCTTTAGCTCAGTGTACTTCACATCTCTACAACGTGTTTTGTCAGGGTATTTACGGGAATACTTAGCAAAATGCGCTACATGAAACCGGCTCCACAATTATACCATCTTCCCTGCATTCGTATATTTAGGTGCCCATGTTTTTTACCTGGGGAACAATCTTCAAATCCCGGAATCTTTGTGGCACAGTTACTTCCGGTCCACCCTGGCAAACAAATTTTCTCCCCGCTCGTTGTATTACATTCATAATGTCCGCGACAATCATTTTCCGATACACAGTTGACAGAACAATTGGGGCCATAAAAGTTCACGTCACAGTATGCCTCCAAAGCAACGGTTAACCTATAGAAGAAAATGTCATCAAGTTATAAAACATACAACCATGGATTTATGGAAAGATGTTCAGTTACAAAACAATTTCATGACATTTACCAGGTTATTTTTTTATAAGAAATCAGTAGTAGTAGAAACCAAAAATCAGTTTGTTATATTTTGTTACTGGGCTTTTACACCGAAAAATAAAATACAATCGGAAAATTAATTGGCTTGCTGGTGTTTTTCTTCTAATTAGGTAATTAGAACAATGTAATTAGGACGAAAGTATTTAATTAAATAAAGGAAAGAAATGTCCTCCTTTTCCGTTGTACACCTTTTCGTGTTTATATTCGTGTTTAATTAAGTGAACGTTTTGATCCAACAATGATCCTAGTTCACATACTGCCACTGCATACCCTGTTCCGGGCTTTTTGGCGTCTTGTTACTTCTGTTGAGTTTCCATGCTCAGACAGATGTATGTTTTTCGTGGTCCAAAGAGAGCACCACAGAGGAAAGTGCGGGTTCAGGAACATTACGTACTCTGATGGAATACCAGGTCGAAGGCCCACCAGTGTTAATGGGTTGTTGTAGTCGGACGGGCTTGGGGACCAGTCGGTGGCAGGCTCTGGGTTTATAAAGTCAAATCTGAAGTCATCTATGAGCTCATTGGATCCGGTGTCTTGATCATAAATCATGATTTTCACTTGAACGCCTCCCTGTAATCAACAAGAGAAAGAGCTTCGTAGTTCAAAATAATTACATTGATTTGATATTCAGGAACGTTGGTATAGTGGTTGCAAGACTTGGACCGAGAACAGTTAAAAGTGTCCAAATAGATAACGTTCAACACATATATACAGATAGTTACAGGTATATAAACCTTTTTTTTTGCTGCGGCTGACAGCTTTACATGGCTCTCTCTGTCTGTCGTGCTGGCTGGTCAGCCATTCACTTAGCTAAATGCAACAAGACATCAACTCTGCGGAATAAGGCACTTATTGACCTTAACTTTATGCCTGAATTCTAACAATCCCGCCCATTGAAATGCATGCAAAAGCTATCCAACCTCATTCCTTATAAAAGTAATGCAGCTCATTTTGAAGTCATTGTTATGAAAATTGTTTAAATTGTAACGCAATCACTGAAGACTCGTAGGGATTTTCGCGATCAACTTCGTATTTCAAAATATAATTTTGTCTTCGAGGAAAAGTCGAAAACAACTTTTAAGGACATATTTGCAAGTAATATTTCCCAGCCATTAAAAATGAAGCATATTTGATTTTATGTCTGATTTTTTCTCTAAGAAAGTTTCCAGTTTGCTTATGAGAAACGACGGTGGTTCTGTCTGTATACTCTCACACTCACCTCCCATGTTTGCAGACTGACCGGGAATGGGTTAGGAAGACCTCCTAGGAACGAGGGAGGGAAATCAAAACTCCCCAGATCAAATGCCACGCCGCCTAACTCGTACTTTCCTAGGGGGCAGTTCTCTATGTCGGCAGTACTGTGATGATAGAAACAAACGAAGTCTGATACAACACGCACAGAGCATTTATAGCATTTATATTTAGAGCATTTATACTGTCCTCTGAGGCAGCACTATTCTGTTACACTGACAGAATACTATGTTTTTCGAGTGATTATAGAATGGATTGTAGAATCCATACTCTGATGCTAACTATTATTAAATTGTTCTCTGATTGTAATAGAATACTTTTGTTGGTGTAACGAGGTATTCTGTTGGCCATAGAGTAGTATATTGTGTTGAAATAATCATCATTCAGAAAACATGATGTGGTCAATTTAACAGATTACATTTCACAGTGTATGGGCACGTCGGCTTTGAAATTGCGCTTTTGATGAGAGAAAATGTAATCTGTACATGTGAAAATGACCTTAAATCCAAAACAAACATATATGTGAAGGATAGCTGGGTTTGTCCTTTCAAAAAATGTTTTCTTGTGCCGTCTTTAATTGTCCATATACATGTACAGTAGGATCGCTTATTCTCTCTATTTGTACAAGTGAGATTTCAAATAAATTTGCCTTAATGGAAGTATATGTGTGATTTTTACCGCCTTATAAAATTTATTTATTTGTTTATTTATGCTGTGCTGCCAGTCTCTGTCACACTGTACATTAAATGTGGAGTAATTCATAATATTTCAGACATAAGATCAGGATTAATTACACGCCTTTCATGAAAATTTCAGGACTATAGGTGAATCGGGCAGTAACAAATTTAAAAGATGGAAATATTCCACATATCCGACACCGGAAGTCACTCTGCCTGCAATGACATTACACCTTCCTGGCACGTGCTTTTAAATTTGCTGCAATTTATTACAATTTTAGTAATGGTGCTGGCATTTTCATGAAAGATGTCTAATATGTATTAAATAATGTGTCTGAAATATCCTAGGTTTCAACTAATTTGAAAAATAGTAAGTTGAAGAGTATAACGGTTATTATTTGTTCTGTCTCAGTCTATGCAAACCCTTCAACTTAAGACAATTCACTTTCAAGCTGTGGTACGTGGGAAGGTCTGCCAGCAACCTGCTCTGCCAGTAATCACCATAACGCAAGCGCCGTCGTATAGGTGAAATATTCTTGAGTACGGTGTAAAACATCAATCAAATAAAGAAGTAAAATACAAGCTGTGTATTACGGAATCTATTGTTCACATTCGTGGTACTTAATTATATTTACGCGTTTCATCAGGTATTCTAGCGATTCATCACCGGTTTTTAAGGTTTAACTGTAGTAACAAAAAGGGTTCGTTAGGTGACTGCCGTGAGAGTTAGCTAAGGTTAGCTCAAGCGAATGGAATGTTGCCGGTTACGACACTGCATACGCGCCCGTGCTGTTCAAACAGAAGGCCTACCCACGGCATGCCGGCACACAAAGATAAAGAACTTCGACACACAGTGACAGTCAGGTAACACAGGATGCGAGTCACATCCAGACCGTTGTTATGCGTACGTGAGCAAATGTGCACCTTTTATACCCTTGTATTCTCTTGCGGCTTTTGTGTTCGAATTATCTTGTCCGTATATATATATATATATTGTGATGCTGTCTAGAAGGGTAACCCCTGAGAACAATAGGAAAGTAAGGGCGTTGCTTATTTTGGACATCCTGTTTGCTATGAATAAGTATTACGCATGCTATTCTTGGAAGTCCAGACCTTTTTCGAAAAAATTAAAACACGTGGTGAATAAAATAAAAGAAAGATAAATTAAAATAAAATGCCTGCGAAATATGTCTGTACCTTTAAAGCCATCTACATATTAAAATGTGAGGTGACTAACGGCTTTTCGAAACCATGGTAATAACAGTATTAGGTTATATGGACATCTACGCAATTTTACCGTTATTCCATTTTGTACATGTGGAAATTTGCCCGTTTACGATGAGTGACATTTCCTTACAACCATTAAAGCGCGTGATTGATACTGAGGTATATATATATATATATAGATGCCTGTATCCCACACCTCTCTGTGTGTCAATAATCGCGCATGAAGCAAACTCAGGCCAATGGGATATTTTATACCCTGCATACACGTGGATACCTGACCGTGCATGCAATTTAATTAACGCGTGATTCGGTTACCGGCCTACCCTGACAGGCGGGCTTAAGTTGAGTCAGCCGAGTATACACCTGAATGCCAATTAACCTTGAGAGGTTAACGCCCTATACCGTTGGCCCAGACACCCAAAACCAACCCATCAACCCCTTGTTACATACACAGACTAGAATTGGGTTACACTATATCTCAGTTATTTAGCAGTCTATTTTTTAAAGTTTCGTCGTTGTTGTCCCTTGTGAAAGAAGACATAAATAATTAAAACAGATAATTAAAATTACTTTCATTGCTTTGAAGGCTGCAGCATTTCTTTGTCATACTCCGTCCTCAGTTATGTATGCACTTTCTTAGCTCTTTGATGGTTTATCATCTATCACCACGCTTTTAAGACATCTAGATAGGAATTAATGCTACTATAGAATGTAGGATCTATTACAAGCATGTCAAGAAAATTATCCACACTAATATACATTATTCACACCGGTTATTAACCCTCTTCTGTAATTAATATCGAACTGCAAATGTTGTAAGAGAAAACGAAACTACTGACCAGAATCACTGACTAAATAAATATTATGTCTTATTAAGTTGATAAATGAACTGTTCTTATCTATTTATCAGTGTCATTTCTTTTTTTAAACTCTTTCCATCGGTGTTATTTTGGAACAGCACAAAATGATGCTTCTTGTAAGCATGCTAGAAACTCTAATCTCGCTGTTTCATCGGCCACAAGCCTGTCCCGCTCGTAGTTGCTTTATGTGTCGAGGCTTTTAAAACGCTTAAAACTTACCTGTTCAGGTGATCGATGCATACTCGTACTTTGTGATCACATCCACCAGTACATTGCCCGAAGCGATATTCTCCGTCACAACAAAGCTGGTTGTATTTGAATTTAAGCCGATTTTCATAGCGTAGGAATTTTATGGATAGCTTGCCTTCGCTCGATATTTGAACTATCTGGAATCAAAATGAAGAAAAGATATTGCAGCATTGAGAATTCGATTAAACACATACAGCTGCCAAACAAACACTCCGCAAAAGAAGATCACACAAAAGATTTCCTTAAACATTTCCTTCGTTCCCAGGTAAATCGTTTTCAAATCAGATAACATCTTATGTTACGTTTTCCGCTTAAGTTGTACTCATTTGCTGTAATATGATCAGATATATGCCAGTTGGTAATCTCAGTTTTCATGAGATTAAACGTTAACTGTATACAATAAGAAGAAAACCGATGACAAGCAATAGCTAAATATCTTACCTGAGTTTGTAGGGTGAGAAAAAATAAAATTGCTGGTAACAGTCCCTGTATAATAGCCTTCATGGTGCTCATCCTTCTTCCCACTTCGAAATTAAAATATATCTAACCACTTTTTGCTATGCAACTATATATATAGGCACCATTAAAATATCCAGTACGTATTGAATTACGCCTACTGTGAGATGCGTCAGTCATACGGGCTGACCTTATGAAATAATGGCATGTGGGCTGCTTACCACACTACACCACATCCGGACATGCGTAGTGCCTACCAGCCGGTGTTACTTTGTAAATACAGACACGGACAGGTATTCTTGTCCCGTGGCTAAGCTAATTGACGTCATCCTATACGGTGCCCAACGGGTCAAGAAAAGAATAAAAAAAAGAAAAGAAAGAAGCAACTGTCGTTAAATTCAGAGCGGCCAAATCAGAGGATGGGTCTGGAAAAAGATGTAGTTCTGTTCTTTTCTTCTCCTCATCCTTCAAAAAAAGCTCACACAGATTGACAAAAAAGCGCGAGGTAACCTTTCTGGTTGTTCGGGCTTATCTAGGCTGTAATAACAGAGTGTGTCAGGGATAAAGCGGAGCTCACCGAAACACGTAGGATAAGGAACTGCAACTCTAGGCCGTCTGTATTAAAACAATGGCTCTTTTCATCTGAACTGGAACGGCTATTCCTATTCCAGCTATTCCTTTTGGTAATGACATTGTCATAGCCCTGTTAAGACATTTCAACAGCTTAAGGCACTATCTAAGGGCGAGTTCAGATGGGTTTGCTTAAAGAAACCGAACCGAGATGGGGGCAGGGGAGGGGCTGGAGCAAATTGGATGACAACACAACATTCACTGTTATAAAACTTTTGTGAAATCACGATAAAAAGCCTGGCAACAAGCTGCCAGGTGTTTTCATCGTACATTAACAGTCATAATTGCCGCAATATCGTCGTATGAAATAATGTGTGAACCCCGCTTGATCACTTGTTTCTCCCGTTCTCCTCCTCGTAGAAAAAATGGTGATAGAGTGGTAAAACACGGACCCAACCATGATGAGTCGAAATGTAGAGAGCTATGTACATTAGCTCATTTTCCAGATGTACATACGTTTTTAAAAATAAATATTTACATTTTATGAAGAATGTTTTCCGAGTTCATGCCAACTTAAATCGACACACGTCAAGTATGCGACAGAATGCCACGGCAACTCTAAGAAATCACCCAAGGCCAGACATGATTCAATATTTCAGTTTTATTTAAACCATATTTATGAAGCTTATCAATGAAAATGAAAATATTAAGTATGCCAGGGTACAGAAAAGAAAACCAATAGGTGAATAAGTTTACACAAAATTCATGGTTTTGCGTGTGGTGACAACGAAATGGCGTTTTCTACAAATACATTTTCCGACATTAGTTGTCTTCTAATCGGCATATTTACAACAGAGCATTCCGCACTCACAGATATATAGAGACACCTCTTATACATTTATATGTATATGCATATACAAGCAGTGTACAGCCGACGTGTAAGGGCAGTAGGCGTGGTGTCATCGTGACAGCCTCATAGACGTAAAGCTACACATGATGGGTGTTTAATTGAACAGAGTTATTTACAAAAAAAAATGACCCATAGGTATCTCTATAGTGTTTTTATTTCTGAAATCTTCACATAGGCTTTAGGATTCAATGATCAAAATTAATTGCGCTTGTTTGTCCAAATAAAATATTTTTTCAGAAAGAAGAAAGACTCGACATGACCCCTCAGATGAGTTGACTACTAGTTTTATTTTTTAAAATTTATTAATACCTTCACAACTATGGGCGTGTGGTCTGAACACAGTATAGCCAGACTGTCATGTGTAGCCCACAGGAAACGTGTCGTAATGCATACGCAGACGATGTGATGTAGTCTCTATAAATAAGAATTAAAAAAGCGGAATATATGATACATCCGGGTATGTAGTTAACGGCGTATATTAAACTAGTTGAATGTGAGCTGCAGAATTCGTTTATGTCCGTCCATAGAGACTCTACCTATAATCCACGGTAAATGAAACTGTCCGATTTCACAGGAATAGGTGCGGAAGCCACTCATGCCAGTGGTATATTTCTTTGCATTTGTAATATTATCAGACAACGGAACACAAAGGGCGCATTCATATACTTAAATAAAAAACCCCTGGCCCTTTTAAGGTTTGAATACGGGGACCTCTAAGCCTAACAAAGCGATTCGCGGATGGGCCGACGGTGCTGCTCGGTGTACGGGTAATTCAGTAGTTCTGATTCAGCAAACGGTGTTAGCGTTTTCACTGACGTCGGCCAGAGAGGGACACTGTGTAAATATGCATCGCGCCGCTAAAGAATGTAGCGGGTGTAATCCGCGTAAAACAGGGGTATACATGGCTGTTAAACGACATGACGGCACACTCAAGGCCAGGGGAGCGAAGTGGCGACAATCTCAGCGAGGTATAAATAGTGAAAATCTGAGCAAAAACTGCAGGAACGGAGAAATGAAACACATTATGTAGGATACTATCTTTTTAACATTTCAATATTCATTATAACATTGTAATTTTGGGTAGTGTGATCAGCGGTCAACTTCATCTCTAAATAGGTATGAGTCAGCTAAGATCTTTATGAAAATATTTTCTTCAGTTTGGGGTTTGGCCTTGAGGGCGTGGGTGGTTGGGAGGTGGTGGGGTCGGGTTGAGTGTGATTGGGTTGGACGAAACTGCTGATGGAAATGCATTTCATTTACCACAATGAAGGCACAGTGCTATTATTTGTTTCGCCACTGCAGAACGTCGGTATTTGTGCGGACCATTCTATGGAACCCGGTTTCCTCTACCCAGTAACTAGGTAGCTATCGTTATGATCATCCAGTATAAGGGCATCTCATTTTATGAGATTATTTGTCATTGCACATACAGTTTATATTTGGTGAATAAATAATCAGTCAATCAATCAATCATATGTAAAATTAATAGTTTTCAACTTGCACAGTTAAATATTTCTGATTTGCCATAACTTCGTACAGAAGAGCGAAGTTCTTACCCTGTGCCTGTATGTATTCGCCATACAGTCCTATAACGTTGTACAGAGCAGAAGTCTACGTCTGTATTGCGCATGCAGCCATATCACTTTGCACAGAAAAGCAATATACTCAACCTGCACTTGTCTGTATTCGCCACATTGCCATATTACTTTGTACAGGAAAGCAATCTACACCACCTGTACGTCTGTATTCGCCATATGACCATATTTCTTTGTACAGAATGGTAAACTACACAACTTGCGCAGACCTGTATTCGCCATACGGCCGTGTAAAGCTGTTCATTACATCAGTGTTCACACCCTGTATGTGTCTGTACTCGTCATAAGGCCTGGGCGGAACAGCGTTTGCCTATAATTGTGTTCTTTTCTTACACTAGTGTTCTCAGAGATATCTGAAATATCCGGATGTGATGTTTGTTTCACAAGGCGTGGCACATAAAAGCAGCTCGTGTAATGTGACGTATCTGCAGTATGTCAAATCTCACTAAGTTTATTAATAAAACACTAAAAATAAAACAGGTACTAGTATGGAAATGGAATAAATGTGGTTGTTTTTTGTGTAATGGGGTGATGGGGTTGGAGTTACGAAAGATAGACATATGGCAACTACAGACTACGTTAGTAGAATTTCATAAGACTAAAGTGCATATTATTCTCACTGAAATCAGAGGTTGTAACTGAAACTCTGAGGTATAATAATTTGCTAATTTCATTTGGTTGCATTCGAAAACTATCTTAGAGACATCTAATCGGCTCAGAAATAGCTTAAATATAAAGTACTTCCTCGCCATATCAGCATGAATACTGAAAATGTATGTATATATCTATGCTTAGGTTTTACGTGGTACTCAACCATTTTTCAGTTATATGACAAGGAGGAGTCCTTAGATTGTACATTATATGTTGTCCCATTACAAGTTTTCAACGTCGTGGACAAGGTCCTGAGTTCGAATCCAACTCCCGCCGCTTTTGTGAAGAAATCGTGCAGCAAGGAAAGCAAATAAAATACATATACAGACATGTCTTATATGGTATATTTTTAATGAAAAAAAGTGTAAAGATAATACATGTAGCACACGAACATACGAGATGCATGCTTATGAAGACTTAACGCATTGGTTAATTAGTTGATCATTTGAGTAATATTTCCCTGGAAACTGATTCAGTAGATCCATGGTATCACGAGTGTTTAGTACTCAAACGAAGAAGGCCTAATTTCTCAGAATTGTTGATGAGAATGTTACATATCATATAGCACTTCGCAAATTTATTTCCAGAGTATGGTTCAGGGGAATATGGAAGGCAGAAAATAAAATTATCAGTAAAAAACATGAATACAAAACATGATTACTCAAACCTAATGAATTTATTTATTTATTTATATATTTGATTGGTGTTTTACGTCGTACTCAAGAACATTTCACTTATACGAGGGCGGCAAGCAATATGGTGGGAGGAAACCGGACAGAGCCCGGGGGGAAACCCACAACCATCTGCAGGTTGTTAGCAGACCTTCCCAAGTACGGCCGGAGAGGAAGCCAGCAAGAGCTGAACTTGAACTCACAGCGACCGCATTGGTAGGAGGCTTCTGGGTCATTGCGTTGCACTAGCGCGCTAACCAACTGAGCCACGGAAATTCCCTTTAAAAAATTAAAGGCTTGATCAACTCATTACTTTTCAGTGGTGTTAAAATTATGCTTAGATAAAAGGGGAAATAAATAGTTCAAAACATGACAATCCATGGCCAATATGCAGATATAAAAGTAGTAAATACTCAGAAATAACGACGGGATAATGTAATCAGGACAACAGAAAATTTCACGAATTCTGGAATCTTCATTCGTCAGAATGGATTGAAAGTCAATTACAGAGCAGCATTCAGCAGAGATTAAGTACTGGACGGTACCCAACTCTTCCAAAGATCATAAATCCGGATCAGTACATAACATATTAGTTTTATAATCAACAGTAACTAAGTACTTGACCGAACAAATATTCAGAAATAATTTGCAAATATCCAATGCGCCTTGGTGTTCAGCACAGAGAGAATTCCCAGTATAGGAGGAAGGAGAATAACGAACAATATACATATACCTTGACGAGGACAGAACTCTCAGAATCGACGCAACAATAATATTCAGCAATATTTACGGCGTGTGAGTGTTCAGCCATGCTGGGAAAAATAAACGCACTGATCAGCTGAATCGTTTAGAATCGCACATTTTCCCGCATTTTGAGAAACGGTTGGAGTCCATGCTGACAATGAAATGGCACCCATGACATATCACACGCCCTTAAACAGCTAACTAATTGAAATTTGAAAGTTATTTTACATAACGGCAGGTTCAAACAAATACTTTCATATAACTTAAATTCAACTCCGCAGCATAAAAAAATGGTAAAGTATCATAATTTCCGCTCTGAAAATATTTGTAATGCACTTTGCAAATTTAACCGTCCGACGTAATAAATACTGCAGATCTATATCTGTCATAGGAACATCTCGAGCACTGAATTAATATAGATCAATAAAATCCGTTTCCAGATGTTTCTTACTGGTCAAATGTCCACTAGTAATAATCACGTAACAGCCGAGTGGCTTTGAATAAAATGTCCCAAGGTACTCTCATATGGGTCGCGTGGAGAACGGGTCCAGCGGGTGTCGGGTGTTGTCAAAACTTGGATTGTTGAAATTTACGGGCTCACTGAAATTCTCTTTGTCAAACTCATTTTGTCGAATGCCCTCCTCTCGTTTCTGCAGGCTTTCATTTTTCCTTCGTCTGCAACATGACACGATGAAATGATTTATTTATTTGATTGCTGTTTAATGTCGTGCAGTTTAATGTCGTGCAGTGATCAGATTTAAGATTAACTGTCTTAGTCAGCGAGGTCCTGTGTAAACACATTAAACGTTAAGGTTTTCGTTACATGCGTATTAAAAATACAGACCATTCAAAAGTAACCTTATTAAAAAAATGACCAATTAAAATTCGCAAATGACCCTTTAACTTTAATCACATATTAACAAGTATTCGGTCTAGGAAAGGCCTCATCAGATCATTTATTAGAAAACATCTACCATACTGGTGAAATATTCTAGAACACGAGGAAACACACCAATCAAATAAATAAATAAGTAAATAAATAAATACATAAACAAATAAAGAAATAAATAAATAGGTATCTATAGACTTAAACATGGTCTGTAAGTCCACTTATAACTCAATCTAACTTGAAACAATACTCCTCCAACCCCACACAACGTCATTCAAAATTTTCTTTCAGTATTCTGGAAATATTTTTCCAGAATATGTAGAAACTTTTTCTGCTAGCCTCCTGCATGGTGGAAAATTCTATAACTTGTTACACTGAAACAAATTGCATCAAAAAAGGAAATTCTTCTCTGAAGATTTGAGGCCGTCTCCACAAAAGCATTTCAGTCTCGAGCCAAATTTGAAATGCAATTTTAAAGCGTATATTTGGACTCAGGAAATTACAATTTTGACTACCTCTTACATGTTATCTTCAGACAAAAGTGTCAACATTTTAACTTCTAGAACCAAAATTAAAGCATCATGTCGAGGGAAGTTTTGACTTAAGTGTAGACTGGATTTGCGAAATCGGTCCCTCTCAATGACATATATTAAAACATGTTATATTCGTACCTTTTCTTAATGTAGATGTAGGCTATAGCGGAGCAAATGACCACAAAGCCGGCTATTCCAACTACAACACCGACGATAATTTTCCAGTTGTCCTGAAAACGGGAAAACAAATAAGTTAATATCACTCTAGGTGACGTCATCAATTAAGTTATCACACAGATACTGTAAAATGCTCAAAATGACTTTAGAAGTTCGCCTTTAAATTAACAATGGTATGAGTTAGTAACAATTAAATAGAACAAAGACTTTGGCTCATTTATACAAAGTATTTGATTTATTATTTATTTATTTATTTATTTGATTGCTGTTTCAGGCCTCAATCCAGAATTTTCATTTGTTCCATGTCGGTCCGTTTTATGAGTGGAGAAAACGGGAATACCCAGGTTCCATCTCCAAATCCCTCAGTCATCCATCACTTACGTTGTTGCCAGCTGTTTCCTTCTTGGTGCTGTCTGGAACATTCAACCCGTGTTTCTTCAGGGAGTTTTCTGTCTGTTCGTCCGTAGGCGATACCAGATCCTCCACCGGTTGTCCCCCTTTGTGACTCACTATATACTCCACATCGGTCACCGTGTTCCTGTTGGGATGATTGATGAGTACAAAAATGTATTTATTTATTTACTTCATTGCAGTTTTACACCGTACTCGAGAATATTTCACTTATATGACGACGGCCAGCATTATGGTGGGAGGAAACCTGGCAGAGCCCTGAAGAAACTCACGACCATCAGCAGGTTACAGGCGGACTTCCCACATATAACCAGAGAGAAAGGTAGCTTGATCTGAGCTTGAACTCACAGCATTTGCATGGGTGAGAAGTACCTGGGTCATTATGCTACACTTGCGCACTAACTCTCTCGGTCACGGAGGTCCCGTACAAAATTTATTATATGTAAATAGTTACGTAAAAAAATTTGCCCCTGAATATGACATGTTCATTTTCAACACAGTTCCAAAATACTGCAAGGTGAGAAAATACATCGTGTCATTTTCGCGGAAACATAACAAAAAACAAAAAAATCAGAATAATAAACATGTACTAGATACATTATTAATCAAAAAGAAATTGCATTCCGCTTGGTGGAAAAATATTTTATTCACGTAATGTCGTTATTACTAATTGTATTTAATCATGCTCTATCAGGTGCCTGATAATCTCCTGGGGTAAAGGAAGAGGTGCTCTTAACTGTTTAATGTCATATTAATTATTTTCTTGACTTAAACGATGGCGGTATGGACCTGTTATGGATGGAGGAATCTAGCGCGTTGAGAGTAAACCAGGGCAAATTACACGGGCGAACTTTTCCTCGGACGGCCTGCATATTCCTTTTCGTGGACGTCAATATGGGAGTTTCTTGTTCGAACTCTTCGTTACTAAAGGTAAAAAAAAGTCCTACTGTATCATGTGCATTGTCAAAAACGTTAGGCAGCGTCTGCTGACTTTACTTTATTGATGACCCGTCTCACCGTGTTAAGGATGTACAAATGACATTGCTTTCCTTTAGGAACTCTTTGAGTTCTGAAACCTTTAGCTTCTCAATCTTCATAAGAGCTGGCCCAATCTAAATAACTTTCTGAGACACTTTTTATAGACTGATGTTACAGTAAATATAATCAGAAATAGCTGCCTAACATTTTTGCCATGTGGTACAGTAGTTGCCTTAGCGATTAAAGAGTTCGAACTCGAAACTCCCCTACTGGTATCCGACAATTATCATTTAAACATTACAGGCGAGGACTGGTTACTACCGAGAGAGAGAAAAGGAATTCATAAAACCAGATTCCATGTCCAAAAACAAACGCGCGATCTGATTAGCATAGAGGCTATTAGTTCAAAGAAGCCATTCTTTTCTAGTTACTCCATGAATGACGTCACTAATTCGTATGTGCTATTGAATACCTCCTTCTCAAATGTTCATTGAGAAAAGCACATACTAACGTAGTGACGTCATACATGAAGCCACTGGAAAAGAACTGTTCCCATTAGTCGAAACGACTAGGCCAATCACGAGACACGAGAACCGTAACAAATGAGGAAACAATGCAAGGCTGAAATATACGCCGAATATATGATAAACAGTAGAAACCAAGAATGACAAGCCCAAACAACTGAGCAAATGATCGAATAATTGCCCACTCTTGTTAATTGCATATATTGTTTTGAACTCACCCATTTTCATCTTTCTTCGCTTTTGCATTTGTTATCTGAACATCCAGATCGTCTTTTTTCAGGCCTGGGAACATGATAAGTCATGTATCAATATTCGCAGAATAATTATAAACAATATAATTATATATATATATAATGAGGCAACATGAACTCTCCTGACAACTGAAGTACTGTATGTACTTGCAAGAGATCTTGTTAGTATGAGCAACAAAACCCAGGTAAATCATTTGTAAATCATATCAAATCGAAATGCCTAAATTAAATCTGTAGTTAGAGCTTAAAACCTGTAAATCACTCAAATTCAACAAATGTCTACTAAACTGAAAATAAAAACTTAACACGAGAAACTGGGAATTGAAATCTGAAGAAATCTGCAGAAGCAAACAGGTAACTCAATAGGTATGCAAAACGAAACCCTTTAGATCTCTATTTTATACGCTAACAATAAGACAGCCGGGGATATTCTGTAAAATGAGTACAGCTATTCAGGATGTTCGATATCTTTAATTAGATAAACACCAAGCGAAGGACAGGAAGCAGTTAGTCAAGATGTATGGAAACCTGCCAACAAGTACACTCCAAGGGTCCGTCTTACAAAGCTGGAGTACCTTACGTCAGACGTAGACGTTTACGTCCGCTTTAGTAGCGGCTTCCCTCAGCTCCTAGTATCGTCTTACTAAAATTGTCGCAATGCCTAAAGTTTGTATGAAACACCACCAGCGCCGCCATATTTAGTATACTTATGGAATTTACGTCTGCCCGAGGGTAGGTGTAAATTTGCACCAAGCTTTACATCAAGTCGCAGCTACTCGAGCTTTGTAAGGCGGTCAGTCTTTCCTGCGACACACATTTCACAGGATTACACCTAATCGCAGCCTTAGTCCAGCTTTGCAAAACGGGCCCCAGGGCTCACTTTCACAAATCTTCGTAAAACAATTTTTCGTCACCTTTCTCGTAAATCACGTCATCTTATGGCGTTTTAACCCAGCTGTGAGTTCAAGTCCAACTCATGCCGGCTTACTCTCCGGCCGTACGTGGGAAGGTCGGCCAGCAACCTGCGGATGGTCGTGGGTTTCTCCTGGCTCTGCCCGGTTTCCTCCCACCATAATGCTGGCTGCCGTCATACAAGTGAAATATTCTTGAGTAAGGCGTAAAACACCCATCAAATAAATAAATAAATAAATCTGATCGGTGCCTTACACCAGGTTATCCCCCTCGGTCACGGACCCCCCCCCCCCCAATACATAGTGTATCTACCTGGATTGGCTGCCACCATGGCGTCCTTCAAGGCTTCCTGAAGGGCCTCCTTGTCCTTGTCGGTCAGGTTGCCAGCCACTGTCAGGTTGTGAGACAAACTCGGGGTACAGTTACACAACCCAGCTCCTGTCTGGTTCTTCAGGTGTGTGTCTATGGTCTCCGGGGCCGGGGCCTCCACGAACAGGCTCTGGGGTTCCTCTCCGTCCACTGACACGGTGTACAAGACTGCCGTCACATCACTACTACTCGGGGAGGGAACCAAAGCAGACTTTGTATTTCAATTCATGTATATGGAACCTTTCCCGCCCTTTCCGTACGTTAGTCTTTCAGATGCTACCGACACAGATAGTTTTTCCCGCCTGATGTATTTCAGGTCCTATCAGTGTAGTCCATTGTTCATTCGTCTATTTCCTATGGCCTTTTAGTCAGCATACTGGTAAGGTATTATTCACTTGTTGCAAGAGAACAATTTTCATACTAACTTGGACACGAGTTGCTTTTGCCTGCTGAAAAGGTATACACGAAGGTAGAATTTTGCCAGGTTTCCATGCACGATTGTTTCTATTATATATGGTGAAAAAATTCCGAGATGCTGAGAACCAAACAGAAGCCCGGTTTGTGACGGTAGTGGAGCCTTTAGAGTTAATTGAGAAGGCTTCCAGCATATGAAGCCCCAGTAAAATCTGCGGGAGTCGAGTATGAACTCCTGATTCCATTTGATGTAGGTTATGGCAACAAGCAAAGCGCTGTCATCAGTATCAATGTTTCTTGTCTTTCCAGTACATTTGCATCAGAACGTACATGAATAATTTGTAAATTATATCAAATTGAAATGCATAAGCTGAACAAAACTGAAAGAGCTTCAAGCGATCTACCGAGAACAGAAATATGAAAAGAAATCCTTTTCAGCAATCTTTTTGCAGTAGTTGTTATTTGATATCTCCATCTGGCTGGAAAATTCTCGCTATTCTCTTTATTATATAACATTTGTTTTAAATTGAGTACATTTTTTAATTATTATTAATTAAATTATATAAACAGTTTTGCAGTAAATTCATCCGACATGTTAAACCCACCACTCATGACCCTCACATCTATCGACTTGGTTTTAAAACATATTTTATTTTCATTACAGAGAAAAACTCAGCAAGGGAATTATTGATCCATTCACATGTATGAAGCCATGCAGCTTGAGCACGATTAAATATTTACAGCTTAGAGAGTACACATAATTCTGGACGTGATTTGTTGAATTCCATAACTTACCCATTTTTATCGACTAGTTTAAGGGATTCTGTTGCCGCTCGTTTTTGACGCTTTGATTCAGGTTTAATGGCAACGTTCAGATCTGCCGTCTTGAGGTCTACAAACAATCATAAACGACGATGAAAATACAAATACTCGCCATCTAAATTGTAACGTTCAAGATCGTCTTTATGACCAATAAAGGCTTAAAGGTTTAGTTTGGGGGCCAGGGTATAAGATCTAAAAAGGATGGCGAATATTTTTGGCTCAAAACAAAAATTATGAAAACAACTCAGTGAAAGGTTGCTATATGTCCGTGAACGGAACATTTGATACAAATTTGTAACTTTAATGGTTATGAAAAATGTAGTCCATGTCAGAAAAAAGAGTATTAAAGTATTTTTTTTAAGTATTTTTTTTTCAAATGAGTGAAAGAGTTATAAAACATCAGACTCAACGGTGGTCTGTTGTGATGAAGTATACTATAACGACGTCATATTCAAACTTTTGAAATCGCTCTTTTCAAGATCCAGTCAGCGAATGAAGTCAAAGTTCTTTCTGTTTATTTTGCACTGCACATTCTGTTTACATTCTGAATGCAGAAATCTAGCGATGCCAAAACACCCTAATGTGATATGACTGGTCACAATATTGTCAAAAAGGCCACCATAGAATCCAACGTCCGAAATGTATTTTACTGGGTTGGAAAAAAAATTCTAAAAAAACTTGGAACGAAATATATTATCTGCATAGTGTTTACTGGTCTTTCATCCTACATTTAGTTCATGTTGGTGCTCTCTGTGCTATCTTTACGCCGTACTCTTCAACATTTCACATACAGGAGGTCGGCCAGCCTTAAGCTGGGAGGAAACGCGAGCAGAAATGAAGCCTTAGCTGGACTTGAACTCACAGCGACCACATTGGTATGAGGGCCCTGGGTCATTGGGCAATGCTGGCTACTCAGTCAAGTAAGCCCTCCTTTAGTTGTGAAGTGATGGTACAAATGCACAAAACTACGAGAAGCCAATGTAACAAGCGGTTACCTGAGTTGTGTTCAAGCCAGCTTGATACGACAGCCTGGCGAAGGTTGTCTTCTGTAAATTCAGATCTCTTTCCTTTGATATGCATTCTTCGAAGCTTTCTAGCGGTTCCTCTAGACATTTGTAATTTCTTTTGTTGGAACGACAAACGAAGGTGAGCTGCGGTGAGATCAGCAGAGTTGTCGTTCTTGGAAACATCATTGTCCCGGCAAACAGTATAATCTACTCTCACTAGACCAACCCTGAAAAGATTAAAGTAAACTTTGTTACTCTCTGGATATATTTATTTAGTTTATTGGTGTGAACCAACTCGTGAATTTGTTACCAATATGATGGTGATCAGGTTTATGGGTAGAGGAAGGCGGACTTCCCGGATTAACATTTCTTTTCTGCAATAATTTCTTCGAGGAGCTAACATGAGTAATTACATGGCAAAAGATTTATATCAATGCAATAAATAAATAAATAAATAAATAAATAAATAAATAAATAAATAAATAAATAAAAGATAAACATGCATGAGGTATTGCAGTTAGTGTGAAACATGAACTACACTGGACATTTTTCATGCCATCAACAGATGTCGCTGGTAGAAACCTAAAGAAACCCGTGTGTAGATTCAGCAAAATGGTTATTAGATAAATCCTCACATGTTGATTCGCATACTGTCATTTTTATTTTCCATACTTTACTGTTGTCAGTTTTCATTATTTTTACCCTCTCTCACTGAATAGAAAAGATGAACTGTTAATAAACAACTATGTTGCCATTCTGATCCCGGTTTCATGAAGCCCACTTAGCTAAGTATTCCCTTAACTGCCATCACAACGTATATCTTAGAGAAAGGAAGTGCACTTAGCTAAGGGCTACTTAGCACTAAGTATGATTCATGAAACTGAGCCTTGAAACAATATTTAGCTCAGCCTTACCAATCTTCATCAATGTAACTCTTGTCCTCTGTTGCATTTACAACAACTGATCCTGAAAAAGAACAAAAGTGACCAGATCTGTAAGAACGGTTCTATTTCATCCACTTGGTTTGCGAATTCCAAAAATAAATATGTGACTAATTTTAACTTTTTAACTTAGAAGAAAAAGAATGGCTTTGTGAAATCGGCTTCATATATTTAGCATATGACTTCTTACCGTTGAGAAAGGACGTCCAGGCTAAGCCCAGCGCTGATTTGATCACGTCTAGTGTGGCACTGACCGAAGACACAACGTACACTGTCTCAACTTGGATGGCGGATGATGTCCACAGTTCAAATCTTGTGTCAGACTCGGTGAGATATTGCTGAAGTACTTGCTGGCTAGGCTGCACATCCCTCCAGCTCTCTAACTGTTTGTTGTCCATGTTCACGGTATACGAAATCCGTGTGAGGTGGGCACTAGAGAAACAAAAAGACATAAACAGAATTGTTAGGCAAGAATATTTAAGTTAGAGCAGTATGCAATGACCCAGGGCGTTTCACCAAGGTGGTGTCTATGACAGGCGTCCTGTCCGGTCGTAGGCGGGAAGGCTTGCCAGGAATCTGCAGACGATCGTGGGTTCCTCTCGAGCTATGCCCGTTTTCCTCCAATCAAGAATGCTGGCCGCCGTCCTATAACTAAAATATTTTTCAGTACGGCGTAAAGCACCTATCAAATAAATAAATCAAGAATAAGAGTCATATCCCCTGATGTCATTAGGGTTGATCCTAGCATTTTTGAGGGGAAATCCGAGTTCAGCTTCAAGCAGATGAAGCAGGCTTCAAAGTGTAAAGCGAAGGAACTGCTGTGACGAATCACAGTATGCGCACACTAAAGTTACACGATCAGTCAAATTAACTTTCTAAAGGAACAACATGTCACTAAAGATATCTGCTGAGAGATTGCACTGACAGGCCTGATTAAGAGTAACGTGTCAAGGGTTCGACTGTAGCGAAAGAAAAGAGAATTGCTGACAATTTGAAAGTGAGAGCAGGTGTGAGAATCTCAAGAATTCCCAGTCCTATACTTTGATTGTCCCAGCGACTGAAAGCTAGGCATCCTAACCGCCTGGCAAAGACCAAATGTAAAAAATACTAACTTACCAATTTCTGTCTGCTTGTATTTTGTTCAAGAAGACCATGAACTTGATAGGGCGTCCAAATAAACAAGGTTTCTGGCGATTATTTATGTCGGTTTGTTATGACAAACAGTCAGTTCTGAAACGTTTTGCAGTTCGGTACAAGCAGAGCCTATCGATCAATGAACCAAGTCATTTCGCCGCTTTCCCCTTCCAACTAACAGATGATGCGCGTCTTTGTCACAGAAATTGTTATTTAGAACGTTAGCGTGCAATGGTATGTGTAGCTGGAAGGGTTAAATTTTTGAAGTGATGGGACTCGATATCTCATAAGCGGTACAACTAGGCAGTGTATGTTGCAATAGCAATGCTCCAATATCAGAAATACATCTTCATAAAAATATGAAGTTATGTTAGTAGTAAATAGCTTGGTGGTAAACGTACCCAGTGTCGCCGATATAGGCCTGTCCATGGACGATTGATACAGATGTATTGCACGAAGAGCAGGATGCTGAAACTGGGACAAATATCATGATGGAATGAAAAAGAAATAGTCAAACAATATTTGACATTATTTAAAACGTAATTGTGAAAAAGTCTTGGTAGGGTTAAAATTCGAATGCATGCAAAGATCCAGAACACAGAAAAAAGACTATTACTCCACAGTTTTTACAGTCATTTATAAAACTGTTCCTTGTTTTCAAGTAATGCCACCACTTGGGGCAAATAGTACCTGCTGGTAAAGTTAATATCAACGTATATCAAACCATTGCTTCGGTCGGAGGAGATTTTTTGTGAGGTTACCCCATTCTAGTTTTTGAGAGAAAAAGGTAACCTGCAATTCAATGCTGTTGACTAAGATGTAAGCCTCGAAATGTCTCTTTCCGATTGCTTACTTGTTCTGTTGTCAATGAAAGCCCTCGTTATCGCTGTCTCTATCACCGCCTTGTCGGTTTTCACCAGCTCCATGGTTATCGTCAGAGAGTATATCACCTCCAGTCGGTAGATATCACCGCGATAGAGCCGCCAGTTGTTCAGTGGCGACTGCACAGTGATCAAGGAGCCGATACTATTGGTGATCAGCCCAGGGTCCAAGACAGTGTCATTCCCGAGAACTGTGTACAAGACTTTCGTAACCGGTACTCTAGAATTAAAACAAAATGACAACAAAAATGAAAGCCTTTGGAAATGAAAGGGTGGTTTAGCCGCCATTGTAACGGGTAAACCTTTGAAACATAATGACGGTCAAGTCGTTATTCTCATTGATACATGTCATAGACACTTGGCTGGTTCAGCTGTCACTGTCAAAGGTACACATTAGAAATATTAAGATCATTCCGTTGTCACAGTGACAAATTCACTGCAGAAATACTGAGATGGTTCAATCACTCTCGTTATAAAGACACTGCAAAAATACAGTGGTAGTTCATGCGTCATTCTTATAGGTTCACTGTAAAAATACCGCTGTTGTTCAGTCGTCAGTGTAAACCAAGTACGCCACTGAGTAATTTAATAAAACAGTAAATTGTCACAAAAAGTTACTAAAAAATTCTAAAAGCCCGGTTGTAGCTATTGAGTTCATGCTATACACGTCGTAACGACAGTAACTATCATATTACTACAAGCATGTCCATCAAAGATTATGATAAGAGCGAAGTGAAAATAAAAAGAGAATTCTTTAGCTTACCCAAATGAGCCAGAGTATCTTTCCATTTTCAAAATATCCACGCTCACGTCAACTACAAGCCAAGAACAAGACACAATTTACATAAAAATAAACATCGACCTCCTTACCAAAAATATCAGTTTTTGAATGACTTAAATCAGATCGTAATTATATGAGTATCAAATAAAAATTTATAGAATTTATTTTATGAAATGTATTAATATACCAAAATGTATAAATATACCCAACAGTAATCACCACAGTCCTAATGATTTGGCATGAACTGTAGCTTTTCCAATGGTTTTTGGATATACTTTTTTGTCTGACATTTTGACATTTTTCCCAATACTAACCCGGGAATGTGATTTTTTTAGTCAGCAAAAACATAACTATCTCGTAATATTCTCACGTACTTGTTTTAACAAGGAAACCACTTAAACTCTGAAAAGCAGTATCGACGTACGGTAACTTATTTCGATAAAACGCTCACCAAAGTATGCCATTGTGTAAATTTTGGAAAGACTATTCCTGATTTCCATCGAGTCCAGATACATGGGAAGTCCTCTCAGATCCACCCAGAAGAGGAAACTATACTCGTGTATGCGAGACGTGTCGCCTGTGTAAGCCTGGACACCCAGGGTGGAGTTCAAATCACGGACGATGTCCTCGCTCGAAGGAGAGGGAATTGTTAGCGGGTCCCTGGGCCTCTCTCCCAAGACCATGAAGTAAGTGACCTGGGTCAAGGTCATCCTGAATCAGCAAATCAGTGGAGCTATTTGTATGGTATCAGCAATAATTCATTAGTTTCCTACCATGGTGACAACATATACACGCGGTCATAGCTGAGATGGATTGCAGAATTCTTTCATGCTGTTTACGTAAGTTTTAGTCTTTTTGAATTGATTTAGTCTGATTCCTCTCACATTAATGGTATGGACTTTCAGCTTTGAAGCTCACATGAAGTAAAGGAAGAAAACTCTAGTCTTTTACCTCTCCAGAAAGAGATACTTGTTTTCGTAGTATTGAGGTTTATTTCACGTAAACTGTAGTTTGGATTACATGAGTTTGCCTTCGTCTCCCTGCCAGGAGGTTGGCAAGCTACCTGTTGAAGAGTGATAGTTTACCCCAGACACTCCAGCTCAGTCCTCCACCCATAAACCTGAACGGCGTTATAAACAAGTGAAATATTTGAAATAAATTTTGTACACCTACAAATTTTGGACAGATCATGCGTGGGGAACCTTAGAAAGCATTCTGTGTCGTATGGTGGACCATGAAGTTTCCTCTTACCCATTCACATCGACGGCTTCCTTCCGGTCTGTCACCCCAGGCCTGAACAGTTCTCCCGGTCCTGTCGACAAACAATGTCAACTTAAGGAAATCACAAATCCGTTATATCACCATGGTTACTAAGAATATCTTATTTCACAGAGTAGTGCTATTTTAATATGTGGTTGCCATCAACAATGGACATGAGGCGCTTCTCTCGTCTCCTCGTTTGTGTGATTCAAATCAAATAGACTTGAAACCGTATTAAACATTAAAAAAATGCATTTGTAAGCAGAAACCTCAGATCCAGTAGGTGGCCTTAACTGATTTCGGAAATTACCGTCCATGCATATATCAGAATATGCAAAGCCATTACAACAATAAACTATATTCTGAGGGCTAATGTAGGACTTCCACGCCCAGCTTGCAGGTAAAGCTGTAGCGTAAAGACAATGATACCATTTCAGCACACGTCACAACAGCGTGTCATATGGATGTCTCAAAAGCCGCATCAAAGAACTGCCCCAGAGAGTATCAGAAACATGGGTAACCACACACTGCCTAAAGACACTACACATGTGATTTTCAGATTTAAACTCAGCGACAGAATGTGTGTTTACTCTGGACATGAACTCAAGGAATAAACTCACTGATTACTCCCTGTCTGACCCATTCTCCTCCACCCATTAACTTCACAATCGTCGTATTTAGAGAGAAACATTCTGAAGGATGCAGTTCAAAATTAGGTTCAAAGAGCAAATAATTACCTGCCGTATGGCTGTACTTGCCGACCCAAGCAACGATAAGGGCAGTAGTTAGCTCTCGCAGAAGGGTCCGTCCAGGGCGGCCCTGGAAGTACACCCTGTATTGTAAACTGTAATCCCTGTAGGACGAATCGACAACTGTATCCATCACACGGTACATCATTGTAGATTCGAAACTGGCGTCCAAAGCTTTTTGGACGTCGGCCATGTCCAATTGCCGGTATTCCGCCGCGTTCACAACCTGGTCATTTATCCACACAAAACATACGTGACGCCATACTGTGCCTCTGGAATCATATAGATAAAACATTCACGTCATTTCAATTATGATTCAAAAGGATCCCGCATTCTACATCTGTTCGGCCAAGTACTTTTAGGCCAAATTTGGACAATACTTTCTTATAAATTATTTTATTGAAACGAAAGATAAAGGCATATTGAGACTGCAACAAAAAGTTACTTTCTGATTTTTAACAGATTAAAATTTGCCTACGCTTGCTTAGTTTACCCGAACCTAATCAATTTATGTAAAAGATGATGCTTAATGACGTATTTCGAAAGCATCATCTTTGTAATGGCCATTTGTCAATGGTAATGTGTAAAAAGCACTATTTAAAGTTATCCACATTTATAAATATGAGTCACATAGCAGAGCAATGACTTACTCATGGTCATCTAGGAATCGTTCGTATCCCTGGAACTCTATGTCAATATCTGTAGAAGCTATGCCTGTAATGTGAATTTAAGAATTCGTTAAGCAATACTTGTGCATATGCTTATGCTAACACTTATGCGTATACATATTACAAATGTCCGTATTAATACACCCACACCACACCACACCTTACAAAAGAAACCTCATGAGTGAAAATTCAAACATCAGTTCTTAGATAAGTGTAGGAACTCTGGGTTACCCTCAGCTGTATACTGTATCGTTTGGAAGACCATTGCTCAAAAGTTGTGTGCTTTGCAACGAAATATTTAGGGGTAATGCCACATCGTTAAAGTTTTTAGCTATACCATATGTCAGATCCCAGTCATGATACCATGGTTATGGTCATATTTACCTATTTAACTGATTGGTGTTTTACGCCGTATCCAAGAATATTTCACCTATACGACGCTGCCAGCATTATGATGGGAGGAAACCGGGCAGAGCCAGGGGAAAACCCATGACCATCAGCATGTTGCTGGCCGACCTCCCAACCTACCGCCGGAGAGGACGCCAGCATGAAGTTATGGTTATAGTGCAATGGGCTATTAGGCACCTGAAGAACTGAGGTCTTTGGGTTAGCGACGGCAGAGATGCGAAGTGAGCAATAACAAAGGCTGTGAAATATATAAATCCACCTTCGCTGGATTTAAAGGAAATTATAGATTCTCCAGATGGTACATCTTGCCTGGACTGGCACCTGCACAAAGACAAGTTTCCTGTCACATGGACTTTACAAGATGGATAGTTTCGATTTTAATATTGAGAATTATCCCAGCTTCAATAGCAACGTTCCGAATGGTCCTGAATATGGCGTATACGTATTTCGTCTTGCAGCATTTGTTAGATCCAGGTGCAGTGTGATGATTTCAATCAACGTCACAAGTTATTACTGCAACTTGTGTGTCAAGGATATTCAATCAAACGCCTTCAATCTGTTTCTTAACTTTTACAATGGATACATCTCTCTTGTTAGTAAATTCGGACGGAGTGTTCAGAATCTCTGGGACTATAAGTGTGTCCAATTCCTCTTAACCCGGGACTAGGGGCCGTATGGCCGTATGAGTGCGATCGCTACATATATGAACAGTTGCATTCAAAACGCCAGTGAGGTCCTTGTTTAATTATCGACACCATATATACTAAAATGGTACATGATTTGGAAACTGATTTTCGTCATCATTGAAAACTACTGACTGCTTCTCTTTGCATGAATCCGTCCAAGTTTTCATATTTTACATATTTTCTTAGTTCATTGGTGGCTTGTGCTATTTGTCGTCTTTGGAAACTGGTCTTACGATTATTGATCCAAAAGGCCCATTTTGGTTGACGACTGGTATGCGAAATGGAGTCGAAATGATATACGGTTTCGACGCCTAGGTTAGGAACAAAGAGACCTCTTCAAAATCTAGCACCAGGTGCTTACCGTGACTACTTGCCCAGACAGTCTTCAGAGTGTCCACAAACATGACTTGAAAGTTCAGCATGACCCTTTTATCCAGGAAAACACTTAAGGCGTAAGACACCCGTCGTTCATCTGTTATTTCCACTAGTTTGTAGGACTGGCCAAACAGACTGGAGATGGTAACATGTTGTTGAAAGGTCGCGACATCTGGACCGCGAGTGGTATCACTCCGAAGAATCTCAGATTCATACGTGACAGAGTAGGAGAGCTTCCACACATAACGCCTACAGAGATAAACAGATGATTTCAAACTGTGAGGAATAAAATACCTGTTCTGGCTAAGGATGCAACAGTTTGATATCAATGGCTGTAGACGAAAACTATTCACGGAGCTAGGCTTGCTAACTTAATTAAAAAACTAGAATGTCTTAACAACTCCAACTCCGTTCTTGCAACAGATATTGGCAAGTTAGATTTGAACAAAGGTTACTGGTTAATGATTCTTGAAGTTCATTAACTTATGAGAAACTTCGACACGAAATGTAGAACATACATCAGCAAGCAGGTTAATGATTCTTCTTGTCCAAGTGGAACTGAGGAATCGAAGTGAACATGAATGTAAATAAAAGTAAATGCGTGGTAAGATATAAACACATATACGTACAAAACGCATTGACTTTGGTCAGATGGATACCAAATCTATGCAAAAGTTTCTGAGTCATGATCATTGATGTAACTTTCAACTTTAGGTACTATCACAATAACGAAATTCCTATCATGTCCAGTGATGACGCCCTAGTAAAATCACATCTTGCCAAAAGAAAAAGAAAGAACAGCCAGATATTAGGAAATGCTACGGTATGCTATATGGAAGTTGTTACTGCTTTTGGGCCAAATAACTTATTTCACTAAAGCGACTATATCTTCAGTCTGGTTAGTAATGAATGAAAAGTGTTGAAGTCCACTAGATCTGAACAAATGGGATTAAATCTTTACCAAACAGTAATCGTACTCTCAGTACAGTTTGGAGACGGTAGAAGTTACCTGGCGGAATAAATCTTCTCTTGTCCAATGATTTTAACAGTCACGGTTTTATTTGTGACATCTGAAATAAAAGAAACCTGGCATTACCGGAGTAACACTATGAATTCGTCATATTCCCACCAATACGTGTGATCTCAGGTCAAATACGCCATTATTTGTCCTTGGCTGAGATTAATTTCCAGTGAATCTACGTTTTGTTTAATTAGGAGGATTCATATATCTGCCATAATGCCTAAGGAACTATCAGCTGCGAAATCTCACACAAAGTACACTCAGGGCCCTTGCTTAGTCAACAGCCCATGTTAACAGATAGGACATCCAACATTTGACCGATCAATCCACCTAATGACAGCCCAGGGTCATGTAAATTTAAGCTGTGTTGTCCTAGGTTAAATGTTACCATAACTTGATGCCCAAAGCTACACACATAATACCTTACCTTATTAATTTTATCGCAATTAATTTAGCGATATCGAACACTTACTCTTCCAGGCCGCCATAATCCCTGATGCAATGCTCGTATAGGACTCCAGAGCTATTTTCTGTTCACAGTGAACGGCAAACAAATGTCTGTAGACGGTGTAGGCCGTGGTGTCCTCAGAGTACAGCAAGTCCACATACAGCTCCGAGGTGTCATTACGAGTAGCATTCAAACCCTCGTGTAGTGACGAGTTAGTGATGTCAGTCTCCACAAGTGCATTGGTTACCTCCCCATTGTAATTCACCAGGTACAGAACTCTCCATAACGACAAACTGTCCAAATATAAGTTAACTTATCGATTACTGCAAGATGTAAAAAACACTTTAACAAGTATCCAGATGTACATTTTGTATGAATATACAACTAATATTGTTTTGAATATGTGGCACAATGTCAAAGGATTTCACGAACACTAGCGTGAATTGGAAAAATTCTAACGGGGTCATGTAGATTTCGGTTTCTATCCACATTGGCCTCTCTCATCGCTGAACATTTTGTTTCCAAAAACCAATAACTGTAACTGAATCCCCAACAGCGTAATACCTTTTTTGATTTTCAACGGCTGTAATTTCCTCCTGGGAAGTTATGATGACGGAAACGTCATTTCGTGAAACTAAAACAAAGAACATAAGCCCATAATAGCTCATTTCCAGTCTTGCATTTGTTAGTATAGTGAGAAAGTCTACCAGTAGTAAAAACCAGACGGTAAAAACCAGACAAGCGAAACCAGAGTTGTTCACCAAAAGCATGTAAAGTGCAGTTTTCGGATTTAATAAATCAGAATCCTTGCACCTTGGCTGTTTAAGTGATTTAACATTAAAAACACAGAAGAAACTGATTTAAGTATACGACAGCTTGTACATCATAGTCAAATAGAGAAGATCGATGATAATTTTGGTATAATCACGAAGACCTTACCGTTCTTCGACAGCACCCAGGCTTCTTCTAACTGTGACTGAAGGACCACTCTGTCCGCCTGAAGCAATGGTTGTATCAGCGTCAACTGGAAGTGCTGTTCGTATGCTACAAGTGTAGTGACATCGGTCACTACTCTATAGCGTGCTGTTGTCAGGTCACTCTGGAGTTTCGTCTGAATGTCAGTGCTGTTTAGCTGTGGGAGACGGGTTGAAGACTGGATGGTTCCATTGCTCTTCAGTACATACACCAACTTGGCAACATCACCACTACAGAAGAGAAAGAGATACGAATTAGACTTTAACCATGCAAACGTAGCCGAGGCTATAAGAAGAACTGATGTGTATTGTATTACATCTAGCAAAAACCATACAAATTGTAGTCTAATACGTTGAGAGTTCAACAAAAAATAATGTACAGTTATTTATTTTATTTATTTGATTTGTGTTTTACGCCGTAGTCAAGAATATTTCACTTATACTACGGCGGCCAGCATTATGGTGCGAGGAAAACGGAAGACTCCAGGGGAAGCCCACGACCATCCACAGGTTGCTCACAGGCCTTCCCATGTACGATCGGAGAGGAAGGCATTTACAGGAATATTTCGCTCATGCGACGGTAGCCAGCATTACGGTGTGAGGAAACCGAGCAGGGCACCGGGGAAACCGAAGACTACCCGCAGGTTGCTGACAGGCCTTCCCACATACAACCGGAAAGAAAGATCACAATAGATCTGTATCATTTTTTGTTTTTTCGTATTAAGACAGTTGAGCCTTAATATATGTCTATCTTATCTCAATTTGCATCTCGCTCTCTGAATAGATCAGACAGAGGGCTTAAAGCTCGTGTTCCAGCGAATTTCCTCCGATCCAAAATTTGCCTAAAATAAGTGGACTCACAAAGAAGCTTAAATATAAGCACGGTTAGGAAGTCTTTCCTGTAAGACTTGGAAATCCGGATTCACTGATATGCTTTATCTGTTAGTATCCTCCAGCTCAGCACATTAGCTATGACTAGGTATGGGATATCACGTATTCAACAGGATAAGCTCACCCTTTAACACTGATGAAATCCTCTTGGCGGATGATCTCAACATCCAAGACAAAGTCGGTATAAAATTCTGAAAGCCAAAACATATTACGTTTTGTCGTTTGTAGTTAATTACTTGCGAAATTGTAACGAAACCTCGCTTAACGCAATACTCAAAATTTTCCATTTATAAGATGGGGGGGGGGGGTTATATTACGGGAGGCGGAATCCGGAGTGCTTCGAGTAAACCAGTGACGTTCGGCAAAAGGAGGGGCGAAGTGCTCTACACGTCTCAACATTTGATGTAACAGAATTAGGGCCCTGCCCATGGCGAATACATGCCACTTGTTCATGTATTCATCAGATCTTATGTGATGTGGACTGTTATTATGTTGTTTCGACTTTTTTGTCCAGGTCTTCACGACCTTTTCCTGCCCAGGCCTTAATGACTAAAAGTATCTTTCACACTTCCTAACTTCTCACAACGGGTGCATCCGTCTAGATTATTTTCGAATTCCATTTGCTAGTAAGGTTATTCTGTGACAAAATACGAGCTTCTTCGAAACACCTTGCAGTTAGATACACCGATACAGGCAACAACATTGTGTCTTGATTATCAATGCTAGGTATTTACCCTGGTATACTGATTCCCAGGTAGTTAGGAGAACACGGCGAATGTGCACGATATCCTCGGCGTAAACATGAATATTCAGGAACACAGGAATCATGATGTCATAGCGCTGCAGAACGACTGATTGGTCCACAGTGATGATGTCGTACGATCCCCTCGCCCCTCTGATCTTCATTTCGGTTAGCTTTGCTACAACCTCTGTTGCGTTTATTGGGCTAGAAACAGAGCTGTCCAAGTATGTCGTGCCATTCTTTATCAAGACTACCAACTTCCAGACAGATTTCCTAAGCACAAAGAACAGAACCATTTTCTTAACTATAATCCGCCTGAATTCACAGTTTTCGTGATGGTCAGAATTCATTTTTATTAGAACCACCGAATGAAACAATAAAAATACAATGTTTACGAAGATGCTAGAATATTTCCAAGGAAATGAAACCAATGGCCAGTAACACAAAGCATCGTAAGGAAGATATACTTCATCAAATGATATCACCTATGACGACAACACGTTGAACAAACTTTAAAGGGAGAGAAACGGCAAAAATGAGGTTATGGTGAGTAAAAAGGCCATTGAAAAACGTATCTAGAAAATACTTTCACTCATTTTTCCGGATTTGTTTTTCATCGAATTAAAGGCAGTGAAATGTTTTGATTGTACGGTGGGTTTAATAGACTATATGGATAATGTGTCCCAACACTGAAGTCACGCCAACTTTTCGTTGGCCCTAAAGCAGAAATTTAATGTCTTATTAGCTTTTTCATGCACAAGCACAAGTTGCAGGTGTACAGTTTACAAGAACTTTACCGTCCACACGGTCCATAACACTTATCATAAAATAAAAACATTTGACTGCGTTTAATTTGGTGACAATAAAATCTTTAAAAATTCAGTGAAGGTATTTCAGATATATTTTTAATGATCTTTTCTACTCCCGATAACTATATTTTTAGCTTTTCTGTCCCCTTAAGGGTAAATTGTATAACTACATGGTGGTAAATGACTCGTACATAACTGTGTATATCTGGACAGGAGTATTAAGAATCAGCAGATTGTGTATTAGCATATGAGTAATATTATTCGGATCCACAGTACATAGACGAGAGACAGGGGAGTACGTATACTTACCCATGCTGGTTAACAAATTGCTCTTGGTTTGTTATTGTCACGCTATCTTCCTCTGCAACATAATTTTCATCAACAAGTCGCATCATTGTTTCAAGTAGTGATCGTATCTTAATCACGTTTAAGTTATGTTTAAACGCGAGAATTTGCTCATGCACATTTCCAGGATATTTAGTTTTGCTGAAATGAATTGATGGATTGATCGTTGCTTAAGACAATACTCAACAAATTTTCATTCATATGATAGCGGTCAGTTTTATAACACTTTGGCAAGTTACTGACGAACTTTAGCACGCACCAGCTACATGTATGCATTAATATTTGGGGAGTTTCGAAATCCTACTCTTTTATTGCTAAAGGTAAGAAAAGTCCTACTGTACCAAATGACCTGTCAAAAATGTTAGGCAACTATTTCTATTTGCTATAATATGGGTGTTTCAAAAAAAGGTACTTACTAGACGTACGATAGGGAAAATTGAGGAGCTGGGAGTTTTTTAATTTAAGAAGGTCATGATTGAAGGAGAGGTCGTTTGTGCCTCCCTTACACAGCAAGACAGGTGATCGGTAAATTAAAATCAAACAAAATTGCCTGACACATTTGGACAAGTTACATGACACAGTTGAACTCCTTTTTTCCTTCTACGACAAAAGAGTTCGAACTCGAAACACCCCTATTGCTAGAAAACCTCGGATTAGTCTACAACGCTACGCAAACGCTTGGTTGACCGCTTGTTGTTAGTAAGGCCCTCACAAATCTGTCCGAAGTCTGGATTTATTGACATGAAGGCGCTGTGTCTATTTTTATACCACATGGCTCCGATGAAATTATGTGTTTTTTCAATGAATATATAATTATGGCTTCAAGCCACTTCGGCATTATAGCAGCCCTATCGTAGCGAATACATGTGACGTGGCTTTCTGTATCAGCTTGAAAGGAAAAAGGCCATCAAAACAAAGACAGTTTCTAAACACGCACCTATAGAAACAGACGCTGGCCACACTACTTCGATAACTTCCTCAAAGTGTTTGAAATCTGTGACTTTGACCTCCCGTGATACGTAGAGAGGAAAATGCCACCTGTATTCCACGAGTACGTCTGGCGTCACGTCCTCCACTTCATAGACGTCACCAAAAATTGACGTCATGGCGCTGAATGTCTGTTGCAGCATGGTGTTGTTGACCACATGAATGGTCTCGCGGTCAACTAACGTCTGGCCAAAGTATATAACATACTCTAGGCTCCACACTGTAACCCTGTTTAGTAATGAAAATATTTAGCAAAATCTTGGCATTAATCTTCATCACGCTTCTGGTTTGGTGCCTAATATTTATTGGATTGCTCTTAAACATGTGGTGTTTCCGTAGAGTCGGCATGGGGTACAATTTCCCTACTTGGGTCCAAGCAGAAATAACCATCATTCTATGTAATGAGCTACATAAGATCCGAGTTACCCGTCTGCCCTCATATCGTCATGACAAAGGCAGGAATGAATAATGCACAACACAGCTTAGTACCAAATTCTTGAAATTTTCATTATGAAAAACGGACATATGGAGATATATTTAACTAATGTTATTTGACTGAAACGGAATAAAACCGACAGAAATGACACAAAAGAAGAACACAACGCGATGCTTAAGCACTCTCGGGTCAATGTAACAAAGCATTTCATATTACACAAACAATAGTTCTTTTCGGTCTAGTTTTAAACACAGATACCTCATATTCGTGCAGCTATGCTTACCAACGCTCTTCTTTGAATATCAAGTACGATCGTTGCCTTCTGAAACTGACTTCCAGACAGTCGCATGTGAACCACTCTGAAATATATTAATCATGGTATAAATGGTAAACTACAAGCGAACAGAACAGCGTCCATTCGGTTGACCACCCACCCTACTGACGACGGACATACATACGGGTAAACCCACTTGTACCGGTGCTTTTTGCTGCTAAAATCTACAAGCGTTTCCTGATGTAGTTGATTATTCATTTATTTATTTATTATTTATTTATCTGATTGGTGGTTTACGCCGTACCCGGAAACTCACGACCATCCGCAGGTTGCTGACAGACCTACTCACGTACGGTGTAGTGGATTAATGATTAGTGGATTAACCTATCAGAAGACAAGTAAATACGTTGTCATGTTGCTTTGCATAGGACTAAAAGGTATTTGTCCCAAAATTGTAAAAAAATATATGTTTTGCCTCGTAAATTCTAGTAAATATTAAGTTACGAAATTTTCCTGGAAAATTTAGGCAGAAGACATTCAAGATTTTTCTCCTCTTGAAATTTGTTTTATTCGGTTACATTGTACCTTCATAAACTGACTGCCAATAGGACCTTATGGCGGACGACAAGGCCTCGGTATCAAATAGTCGTACTTCCGATTTGAGGTAGACGGTGTGTGTGAATCTGGACCTAATCACCGAGTGCTCCTCCACCTGTGCCGTTTGGTAGGCCTGTCCCGTGGGTCGGAGAATAGTCGAGACACGCAGAGTTAATAAGGTCTGGTTGATGTTCACGGAGGTCAGGGATTCCACCAGGGTTTGATTCACGCGTAGGTAATACACCAGCTTCCAATACGACACTCTGTGGTGAACAAAGGAGGCAAGTGTACTCTGTGATGTAACGGAAACTGTTGTGCAGAATATACAGAGTGCAATTTATGAGCAAAGCAAGATTTTCTTTGGATCCAGATAAAAAAACTGTTTGGAAAGTTTACTTTTCAGATTTTAAAATATGTTGTTGTATTTCATGAGGTAAGAGATCACATTCTTTGCTTCAAGAACAAATTTACTACTGATTTCAAATGTCATAAGGGAATGTAACATGCTACCTTACGTCAGTGAAAAATTCTTTTGATATCGAATAGCGTGAAAACAAATGAAGAAATATGTCGGCGTATCTACCCAAGCATACACAGATAATGTATCACAGCAAATTACTTCAAAATAGAACTCCTACTAAATTGAGGCAAAATGCAGTAAATGGACTCTTAGCTCTACAACATAAGTTCTAGTGCGCTTCATTCCGCAAAATACTGTTACAGTTTTCTGCTTGAATGGAGACACAATAAACCTACCCTTTGGTATCCACCACTTCTTCCTGGTTAACAATGTCCACATGTACACAGCTGCAGTTCTTGTAATCTGATGAAAGTTAAACGGTGCAGACATGGTGATTCATATTACTGAAGATATCAAGGCGTTTCCACGTAAATTTCAAGGTTTTTCGAACTTTCAATCCTCTTGCCATACATTTTTGTCTAAAGAATATCAAGTTTTGTTTCAAATAAAACTTCATTCTTATCACTTATCAACCCACATACGACTATAAACGTAAAGCAGTATATAACGATGAATCACGCTCAGAGTATATAACTTGTTACTGATAATTTTCCTATAGTTAATGCCGAACCTAAGGGTTTTCACGTTATCCGTGCAGGAAGGAAACCATCGCTCATCCCAAAGTACCTGATACACCACTTGGCTTAAAGCCACAGCCGTATTACAAACTGATTTCATTTTAAGCCGACGGCTTTTAATCTAGGCACAGTACTGAATACACCTCATAAAATATGGTACGTGGCCTTTTCCATCATCTAAATTAAACACACACCGAAATAACAGTTCACTATTTTTGTCTAATTAAAAACATATTTGTATTATAAAATATTATGAAAATTGTCCAAAAATACATTTATATGCGCGTCTCAACAAACATGTAAAAACGTCCGTTTATAGTAAACTACGTCTTGAGTCGACTGTTTCACATTACCTTGTTTTGTTTCCTCCCACACCTGAACCAAGGCGGTTGAGAACTGTGAATACTGTTGTACGGCCACTGGTGACGTCATGTACACGGAGAAGTGATATCGGTACTGGAGTAACGAGGTCCCGCTCACGACCTCAAATAGCTGACCTCGCGGACCTCGCAGTCCGTCCAGCTTAATGTTGAGGTCGGTGTAATTAAGAACAGGAAACACAGATGATGGTAAGTAATGCTCATCTTGTTTCGCAAAACACACCACTTTCCAGACTGTGCGGCTTCAATAGAAATCAGGAAAAGTAAACTCATCAGGGGAGTATGGCTGGCGCTGAATCTTTATTTTAAATATAAACCTGTGATTGCACTGATGAGTTCAACGTTGTATACGACAAATGTATCCCCACCCCTCCTCCCTCGTCCCCAACAAAATAAATCAGAGAGAACACTTTGTCTTGCCTTAACACTTATGCATTTGTTTTATAATTATAATTAGAGTTATTCTTAACGCTAAAGATAAACTTTGTTACCCCAGTAAAGGAATACAAAACATCCATTCTATTATTCCTGTGCACTTACCCAAATGTATCCAGATATTCTTCCTGTCTTTCGATTGATACTGTGACATTTGCTTCCATGCCTGAATCCAACAACACAGCGGTTATCTTACACATATTATTCATATCGTATTGAAAATATATCCGAGTTTTAACGTTATTTAGTGTTGTGTTTAAAAGCAGGACCGATTTTACATTTCAGCGCTAAATATCTGATTGTGGTAGACAGCAGTTGGTTTTTTTAGGCGTATATGGAGACGGCACAAAAACATTTTCACCAAACATTTACTCCTTCGGTCATCTAATTTACCGGCCATATGGGTTTGAAGCGGATAGAATAGAAACATATATATATATATAACCAGCGGGCTAAAAAATTTTAGCGACATTCTACTGGCTCCCAGTTTGCTGGAGTCCACCAGTTTACAATCATTAGATTAGCAGGAGAGTGCCATGGTGACCCGTCAGCCGTAGCCCTATATAATAAACAATATATCTTTAACTACAGGTAAACGACTTGCAAGTTACTGGCAGACTACTGTGGTACCTCTAGGGAGACAAGGTCTTTCGCCGCATAATATTTCATATTGTATTTTATACTCTACCTCCAAAGAAGACGCATACGTAGAACAGACTGGTGACACTAAATGTCACTAACATCCACAATTGACGTCCATTTATGACCTAGTGTCATGACTGACCTTGATTCCGTTGCCTATTTCACGATTATTCGCAATCTGATTTTCTCACTGTGAAATTTGACTGAAAATGACAACGTGTTAAATTAATTATCCTCGTTAGAACCAAACGGATTTTTAATGGTGAAAATTAAATTTGCGTTACTTTTTTGCCACCCTATATTATTGTTTTCTAGTTTATCATAAGAGATGAAGCACTTGCCTGTTTGCTTTCCGGCTATCATGTGCGTCAACTCTCTTTGAACCAAGGCGACGTTCTTCGCATCTAACTTATTGTTTAGATGAAAAGCGAAACTGTAGCCATATCGAGTGAAGGACTGTTGAGTGATGCTATCCATGGTGTAAAACGAGTACTGCTTCTTCGGACCTTGAAGGACAAGGTGAGTTTTCAGAATATGCTCTGGTAAATTATCCACCATAGATGCGTCTACAGTCGTTCCGTTCACTTTTAATGTGTAAACCATTTTCCAGACGGAATGCCTTAAATAGAGGAAAAAAAAGCAAAATTTCACGATATAATGCAAATATGAGACGAAAAGTCTTTCGCTATGAGGCATAGTTATATTTTACAGGCACGAGTTAAAAGAGGTTGGAAGCATTCCGGCGCTGGACGTTGGAGGGAAGGAACATACTTCAGCAGTCAATCCCCTCTCAAATGGTTAGATACAGCCAACACATCATAGGGATTTAGCATCAAAAGATGTTTCTGACATCCGGCGATCCAGTATTATTCACATGTGTCTTACATGAATTTTTTTAAAACTGAATGGTGCTGTACGCCTTATTCAAGAATATTTTACTTACACAACGCCGGTCACCTTTATGATGCGGGAAACCCACGGCCATACGCAAGTTGCTGGCAGGAATTCTAATGTATGATCGCCACGATATGGCTGAAATACCGCCGACGTGGCGTTAAGCCATAATCATTCATTCATTCTAACGTACAACCGGAAATGAAGCCTGCCAGAGCTGGACTTTTTCTTACTCCTGGGTCATTGTATTGCGCAATCATGCTTTCCCTCCGGACGCAGAGGGCTCTACAGACGGTGACAATACGCATGCCATGTCGTCATCAACTCGACACAATAATCACGTGGAAGAAACTTACCCTTTGCTATCCAGGACCTCCTCTTGGCGGATGTTAGCTATTTCAAGACACGAACACGCTTCCCACGCTGCAATCATACAGTTAATGGGACATTTTTATCTCAAGGCCTATATGACGAACACAATCCAACCTACCTGACCAGGAATAGTTTATGAAACAGGGCTACTTAATCGCAAGTGTACTTACAATGTATAACCACAAATGTCTGTAATTGCAACAAGCTTACTTAATCACATCAAGAATAGTTAATACATGTAAATAAATTAGAGAACATCCAGTGCCCTTAACAAGATTCCGACGTTTTGTTGTCAATCAGTAGAAGAAAGCAATACGTTCCTACAAATAATCAAATTACGTAAATGGAATTTCCATTCAAATTATATACTAGGATGTTTATTCTTGTAAAATCAGCCTTTGCGTATTTGGAATGTTTAGCTGTTTGAACATCTTGCAGCCCATAGATTATTGACCAAATTCGAGAAACCGTACCCTCGTTCTTCTCTTCCCAAGCCTCTATTAATTGGTATTCCAATTCCGTGTAACTCTCAGTGGCCACTTTTGTCGCGGAAAACAAGGAGAACTGTTGTTTGTACTGAATCACTGACAAGTTCTCTGTGACGGTCTTGAAAGTCTCTCCGTTTGGTGTTTTTACGCTGATCAGATGCTTGTGTAAAATCGTCGTGTTTAGTTTTTTCCAATCCCCAGAATGAACCATTGTGTTGTTGTAGTGAACGCTGTATTCGAACTTCCAACAGGGATTCCTGTAAAGGGGTAAGCAGTTTGTTCAGCCTCTGTATTAAGCAGAAGACGGAAGCACGATGACATTCACAAAGACAGCATATGACGTGCAGTAGTATAGCTCGAAGCACAATTTGTTCCACTTTACAAAATCTTTAATTTATTTATTTAACTGGTGCTTTACGCCGTACTCAAGAATATTTCACACATACAACGGCGGTCACCATTATGGTGGGGGGAAAACGGGCGGAGCTTAGGGGAACCCACGACCATCCGCCGGTTGCTGGCAGACATTACGGTCGGAGAGGAAAAAAGCATGAGCTAGACTGTATTCACAGAGTCCACATTGGCGGGAGGCTTCTGGGTGATTTCGCTGCTCCAGCGCGCTAACAACTGAGCCACGGAGGCCCCCTCAATGTTTTTATATAGTTGTGAACTGCCTCCGTGGAATATGTGCGTGGTGTTTTATCTTGCTGTCTTTAAAAAGTATTAAAGAATGTCTAATTTTGGAAACCTTGAAAACTTAAATGAGAATCGTTTTCGTGATGACGTCAGAAATTATACCGAGAGCTTTGCGAAACAGAACAATACAGGATTTAAGCCTTTAATTCGAATAAGACCTTGTAAAATTTGAAGTTAGGGATTTGGAATAAATGAGACTCGAAGACCTCTCAAACGTACCCTTCATTATCTGTATATTCCTTCTGGCGAATAAAAGTCACTTTCAGCTTGTTTATGTCCAATTCTGTAAAGAATATAAACAACATAGGTCAACATAGTTTGGTCATTTAACTCAAATGCCATGCCAACAAGTCTGGATTTAAGGGTGGAAAGCCAATCTTAGTATCTGCAAATAAAGCCACATACTAAGCAAAAGTCACTGAGAGAATCAAACTAACGGACAACACAGAAATGAAGTCATCGGTGAAAATTTTATGTAAATTACCAACAACTTATATTTTCCATTTTTTTCCTAAATATAATTAAACATTTAAATATTTCGTTACTAAGTTGATACCATATTTACAGCATTGAGTATCGATGAAGTCACGAGCTTTTTTCACTGTAAACTGTATTTATAGACATGACATCTCCTTTAATATATAAGTGTACACATCATTTAATGTGTTCCACAAAAATGTCAACACACAAACATACAAGTTAAGTAATGTCTATCGAAGAAAAAGAGATAAATATGACATGACATACAAAGCTCATTTCAGAATTCAAAAAATTTAAATGCGTATTCTTGTGTTCTCAAGAGAATCAAAAATTAACACACGGTTTTCGTGATGATTCAGTGATTCTTGTTCTATTTTCCATCAAATTAGTTTGCGCCTGTATCTTAAATGTACTATTACAAAGGCATTAAATTTCTTTTATCTGTAACTCGACTGTCAGGGGCGAGGGGTAACGCTTCGCAAAAATAACCCAGCGAATCATAAAACCACCACACACTGACGAACCTGAATTAACGGTTGCCCAAGTCTGTTTGATGGACATTTCCACTGACTTCAAAGACTCCTGAGACACGTAATGGTTCAAAAATACCGAGAAGGCACTTTTCGCCATTATGGAATTCTTCACTTGCGCCGTGACCTTGTATTTGATACCATTCGGACCGGAAAACATAATCTTGTCTTGTAGGTTATGAATGACTGTCAGCGGAGTGGTTTCAGCATCTATAAGAACTCCATTGAGTTTGATTCTGTAACCCACTTGCCATACCGATTCGCTGAAATCAATGATTAGAACACATTAGATGTATTTCAGAGTCATTGCTGACTTTGTTTTTAGTTATTTATTTCCTTGGTGTTTTACGTCGTACTCAAGAATATATCACTTATACGACGGCGGCCAGCATTTTGATGGGAGGAAACCAGACAGAGAGCGGGAGTATAACCCTCGACCATTCGCACGTTGCTGGAAGACCTTCTCATTTACAAAAGGAGAGGAAGCGAGCATGAGCGGACTTGAAGTCACCGTGACCGCATTGAGCTCTTCCCAGACGACACACCCCTTGACAAATGAAGTGGGTGTTCCATTCCATCCGACTGTGACTGAACGCCAAAAGGAGTCTAAAACTCGCGACGAGGTGATGTTCCAATTCCAAACGGTTCCTTAATTGAGCTCATCTTCCCGAAGGCCACTATATTTGAAAGTGAAATATTTTATAAAACCGCGCAAAACCCATATCAAATAAATGAATATTTTACGCATACCCACCGACATTGAACAAGTTACAAAAGAATTTTCCCACGTAGGACAATTGCACGCCATATCAGACAAAGTGACAAAGTGACGGCACAGATGGCCCTAGGATAGAGAAGACTACGGTATCACGCTCCGGTGAGTCGGAACTATCAGAATATAGGCACAGACAAGACATCGTCGCAATGAGGCGCTGACTTATTTATTTGGTTGCTGCTTAATGCCATAATCAAGAAGGTTTCATATAAAAGATGGCGGTCAGTTTTATGGGTGGATAAAGCCGGAGTCAAAAAATGTCACCGACTTTCCAAACTATGACGTACACGCATGCGCACCATATTGTTGGAGGACAAGAGATCTTCAAGGAATGCCATACCGCGCACGCAAGTCAAACGAGACCCCACATGCAGTGAGAGCTAGGGGAATCTACACTTTCATAAATTTTATGACGGCAATAATATTAAGATTTGAACACCCAATCAGTATTGCTCCTGAAAGATGCAGTGAGTACAAGAACATTGTTTATGAATGGACTTACCCAGTTGCTGTGATGAGCTCAACTTGGTGTTTGGGGAACTCCATCTGGACACAGCCACAAGCATGGTAACCTAAATAGGAAAATGCGAATAGAAACCTGAATAGCCATCTAAATCCAATAAGGGCTCTGAAATATTTTATACTGATTTTCCAGTGATCATAACATTCAATACCAAGCGCGGTTTATCCAGGGGTAGGACCACTTTCACTGTCAAGGCAAAGGGTCAACACATTTTTCATGCAGGATCAAATAAATTTATGTTATACATGAACAATAATTATGAAAGTTCCTGTGTTGTTTTTGTGTGTTTTTAGACCCCATACAAGATGCTGTGGGACAGTTTAAGTGTTTTACCTCTTGTAATCGAGGTCATGCTGCGCAGCACCATGAATTTTTGACAGAAAATACTGATACGACAGGAAGGTCTTTTTTTTTGTTGACACATTTCGATTTGCACCAGCCATACCAACTCCCACCTCACTCGATCCCATTAGTTCCAATTAGCCCAAAATACAGTGGCGGAGTTTAGACGCATGTCCCTTTCAGATTATATGTAGTTTATAAAATATTATTTGTATGTTTTCTTTTCAGAATCACTGGAGTCAGTATTTTCAGTGTGCGGTAATCACTCACTTGGATAGTGGGTGTTGAATGCTTGTAAGATGGAATCTCGAAGTCTTCCCCAGACGTCAGGAGCAACCGGATGGTTAAGGTAGAACCGGAAGAAGGATGTGGCCGGCCAGAGATGCTTCACATTGCCAGTGAACAGCTTGTACGGTACACCAGTCGGGGTTGAAAAATTAATGGTAGAAGATAGCGAAGTGTAGCTGACAGACGGCAGATACTCGGGGTACACCAGGTTGTTCTTGATGTTTACAAAGTATACCAGTTTCCACACCAGGCGCCTGTAAAGCGATGTATATGTTTTCATATATTAATTTCATTGGTCGGGTTCACCGGGTTCTGCCCGATCTCCTCCGACCATAATGCTCACCGCCGTCGTATAAATGAAATATTTTTGAGTACGGCGTAAAACACCAATCAAATAAATAAATAAATTTGTTTCATTGGGGTTTCTGGTCGTCCTCAGGAATATATGTAGGTTATACATATATAGGTAGGTTATAGGATTTACCTTACGCGTGGAGGAAACGACTTTACTCTGATGCAGGAGAAAATAGATCGAAAATATGTTAGGGACGACAAGCCGCTTGGAGAAATAATCGTAAAATAATTTTGAAGAAGACATTAAGTATCAAACAAGGAGAGAAACATATAAACACATTTACATACCAGAAGCATGAAAAGAGATATCTTTCAGGCTTTGAAAGGCGCACAGTTAATAAAATTTTGAAATTTGACCTTGGGGAATTTCCGGCACTTCAGTAATAAGACCCCCCACCCCCACCCCACCCCCACCCAGGGGAAAGATGCAATAGGCTAATGAATTCAAATCTGTTAAAACTTTGTCACTGGCACGTGATAAGCATCCTGACTTAAAACCACAGCCAAACTAGTAATAGCTAGACGTAAGTTTGTGGACTGATTGGCCTGAAGCTCATCCGCTGAGGTGAAAACAACCCCTTAGCCGCATGGACCAGGTGGTCGACATTTGGCTTAGCGGTGAGGGGTTCAAAGCTCGAAGCTTTGGATTTTAATTTTTCTGAATTGGGATCTGGGCTACACTCAGGAAACGTATCTATATCTCGAAGGTACACTTTTAATATATTTATTATTGAAAATAGAAAATCGTATTTTGACGTGGTAAGTTAATAAGGAACTTACCCATCCGGAGTTGTAGTTTGTCGAACACCATTTACTGTTATGTGGATATCCTTGTCTGTAAGACTGCCTACAGAGCAAAGGATATAACTTATCGTGTATTTTGTTCTTCGGGGGATGCATGAGGCCTATTTTCGGCACTTTAATACTTTAACGGGTTAAGTAAATATATAACAATATATATTAAGTCAGCACATGTTTGAAAGCTACATTCCTAAATTCCTCCCTCTACACATTACCTTTTGAATATAATATATATTTATATTGTTTCATATATCATCACTGAGTTAAAGCTCATTGTAGTGTTGCATTGTTTAAGCAGAATTTTGATTATTCATTAAGCTGCTTCAAGATAGAAATTAAGGATCGTTTGTTTTTACCTGACAAACGGGTTGAGTAATACTTTTTCAGCGTTTCCTCGAATCGATGGTAGTCTTCCCTTGATACCCATGTGTGTAGATAGAGGGCGTTGGAGTACCGGAAACCATAGGCCCGGAAAGTGTAAAAATTTTCCGGCACGATGACGTATGCACCCTGAGGGCCGGTGAAGGTAATATGCTGGATTAACAGGCTCAGGTTTAACGGCTGTGTGTCTCCGGGGCTAACGACTGTGCCGTTAACATTCATGTAGTAAACCAGCTTCCAGTATCGCTCTCTGTAGAAATTAAACAGACATGGGTAAGCAATTTGCGTAATAAGGACAAGTGCGGAACAGTACGACATGCCGCCAAGTCAGTGTTGTCTTGCACCCACGTCCATAGATAAGTTAAAGATCAAACTGGAGGATAGGCTGTAAAAATTGGCCACATGTAAAAAATGTGACCCACTGACCGACGGACCGACAGACAGAGAGACACGCATAGACAGCGACTCAGAGCGTCGCACCTGAAAACTAAATTATACGCAATTTTAGGCAGTTAGCAGGTTAGGTATGAATTGGCTCTGGGACAATCACTTTAACTGATGAACACAGTGTTCTGAGAGTTTTTCAACTGATATGACCCTTTCACTGTACACTCAACACAAAGCAGAAAATATATTTCTTCTGATTTCACGTATCTGGGCAGATTAATCCCTTGGAACATAGTATACGGCTCGCTAGTTCACATGCTCTTGGAATTGCCTCTGATTGTGTTGTGAAACTAGGCGTCGAAACCAACATTCGTATACCAGCAGTCCAAAAAATGGGCCTACCGGGACAATAATCGCAAGACCAGTTTCCAAAAACGACAAATAACATAAACCATCAAAGAACCAAGAACGTATATAACCTACATTAAAAATTAGGACAGATTCATGCAAAGAGAAGCAGTCAATAGTTTTCAATGATGACGAAACGACGCAATGAATATTCGAGGGGGGTCAATAAAAATCACCTACCCTTCTTCTGTCAACAGCTCTTCTATGTGGCTGACACTCACTTCGATGCATCCGCAACCGCTGTATTCTGTGAACAAATTTTTTAAGGTTAAGGTTATACAATGGGCAAATTTTCTTACACAGCCTTTTCACGTAATTAATTTATACTGTTTGAAAATATGGTGAAGGTATGACTTTAAGAACGCAGTTTAAATTTTTAAACGTCAACTTTGTGCAAAGGAGAAATTTCCTGCACCACTTTTCGGCATAATAATTCTTACCGTGTGCAATATGGTGAAGGCTGATGACTTTAGGAAAGCAAGTTAATTTTGTAAAAGTCAGCCTTGTACAAAGGACAAATTATCATGCACAGCCTTTGAGAGTCATATTGTATATTTTTTGTGGTATCTAGAGGAAGGTGACTTTGAGACAGCGAGTTAAATTGTTAAAATTCAGCGTTTTACCGAGGACAAATTAACACGCACAGCTTTTTCAAGGCATATTTTAGTACTCTTTGTGCCGGCTACAGAAAGGTAGCTCGCAGGTCATTGGTAACAAGACAAGAAATTCACTTGTCCAACATGTCAAGAAATTAATCTGTCTAACATGACTAGAAATAAAGCTACTTATGACTGAGAACGGTTATTAATTGCTGAATATATCTGAACGTCGTGCGAAATAAACTCACAACTTGACATCCATCACAGTTCCCATAAGAATGCATTAGTTGCATCGTTCGAATTTACATTTAAATCGTTGAAAAAGGCTATTTTTCTTCAGTCTGAATATCAAGCCTAGTACTTCAGAAAAGTCATTCACTTACCGGAATGTGCTGTAAGCCAAGTTTTCTTTACAGAAGATGCAAATTTCGGGAAATCAGAATGTGCCACCTTGTTTTTCAAATAGAGACTAAAGTGGTATCGGTAATCAAAGGTGCCTATTGGCAATGACGGGGTTATTACGAAGCGTGATCCGGACTCTGTTGTCAGGTTCTGTTGATTATGGACGTAGTCTTGCAATGATGTTGTATTCAACTTTGGCCAAGATGCAGAATTCACTATTTTCCCCTTGTATCTCAAGTAATACTCCACTCGCGTTTCCCACCTAAAATAGTAATTCCAATAATAAATATCGGCATTATCGGAACAATGTAACTGTTGATACTGTAAATGAAATACATAAAGATGTATATATATATATTCAATGCATTTTCCTATGTCCCTAAAACAAAGTCGAATAAAGATTTCAAATGTCTGTAAAATTACAAAAAAATAATCATGGGACGCAGAAACTGTCAAGTTGATTGGTAGAGAAAAACCCACACAATATTTACCACCCATGATTTTCATTACATGACCCAGTCTCTATTTTTGTTTCCACAAACGATTTTATCATTTGTAGAGTTGATATCTAAGATCAAAAACGTTGTTTTTGTCGCAATAGATGGGTACATGATAAGGCAGGTTTGAACCCATGTATCGCAAGTTCGATGACATGCGGCCTTAAGTTAGAAAGCTCGTCACGTGTTTGGCGAAGAGGGGAAGTTTACTTCCAGAACAACGGTTTAATCTACGAAGACAGCTGAGTGCATTTGTTCTAGCGAAAAAGTCTTCAGTGAAAAGAAGACAGAATCAAATAAATAAATAAATAAATCATCTGTTAAGACAATACCTTTTATCCAGAAATTGGCCTTTTTGACGGACGATGATCGGGGAAATGTCCTCACACTTATGTATAACTGTCAGATAAAAGACAAAAACAAATGCAGGACTGAAGCGATTTAATTAAGTATTTAAGTTCTCCTTAACATATCAAGTATTTAAGCACAATTTCCACAAAACGTACCATACTCTGATGGTCAATTTGTGTTACAATTTTTAGATTTTCTAGGTATCGTCCAAAATGCAAAGGTTTCCCTTTGACCTTACCCGGTTTCCCCCAAATTTAAACCTTATTGTGGGGATATGAGAATTATTGTTACATCACTAATAATAAAGTAAGCAATTTAGCTAATTCTGGCTTTCTCTCCGGCCGTATGTAGGAAGGTCTGTCAGCAACATGAGGAAGGCCTTTGGTTTCCTCCCATCATAATGTTGGCCGTCGTATAAGTGAAATATCCCAGTGAAATAAATAAACAAGTAAATAAATAAATAAACAAGTAAATAAATAAGTAAATCAATCAATCAATCAATTAATTAAAAAACAAAACAAAAGAGAATTATTACTTTAATGTTAACTGATATCTAATATCAGTATTTGTCATTATTGAATCATTTGATCTATAATCCAAACAGAAACCTAATTTATCAATGAAACAAACACACAAAACAGAAACATTTCTGCCAAGTAGAATTTAAAATTTAACAAATGTGCCAAGTAATGCTGGTAACCTATTGACGGCCGTGGCTTTTCCCCGGGCTCTGCCCTGTTTTCCTCCTACCATAATGCTGGCCGCCGTCGTATAAGTGAAGTATTCTGGAGTAAGGCGTTAAACACCAATGATATAAATAAATAAAGAATTCAGTAATGCCGATAATCCCTCATCCTTGTTACAGATATGAGAAAAAACAACATAGGTTGAAACTTAAACTATAGCCATTAAATCAAAAACAAATGTCGACGTAAAACATGTAAGTAAATGTACACAGAAAAGATGTTCGAGATATGTGTTTTAACGTAAATTTTGATACCTTCAATACATGGAATTATAAAGCTCACCTTTCACTTGACGACATATAACCTCTCTGATAGCGGCTGCGAAGGTCTTACTGTTGATTTCTGAGATTACGTTGTTGGAGAAAAACTCAAAAGCATAACTGGAGCTGGACACAAGGTCAGTAGAGACGGTGGAAAGGACGTAGTGGGCGTGGAAGACGTTGACAAAGGACAAGTCGACGAGGCTGACGTCAAGAGGCCTCATGTTAAATGCCGGTAAAATGAACTTTTGGCTGAATAGGAAACTTGTGCTCTTGGACACAAAGTAGTTGACTCTCCACACGGATTGCCTGTACAAGAATGTAAGAGATATATAGCAGAATTTAATCACTGATAGGAAGTATATTAGATATAATGGCAAGATCAGCCACTCGTGTTAAGATATTATTTTATGCTTTTGACTGAATGTAGCCATATATATACTATTAGTAGAAAACTCATAACCCGGCAAGCAACAAATGAAGTAGCTCTGTACTGCACACGTGTTTAAGTGACATCGAGTTCCCCCTGGTGACAAATAAATCTGGATCAGTGATTTAATTGATTCCATTGGGTTTCAACATTTTTTTCGGTGATATCCCGACAGTGTCTTCTTGTAGCAGATCGGACGCAATGTTAACATATATAATAGATCTGTCTCACTGGAATGCCATGTGTGCCGAAGAAACCGCACACGCCGCCACACCCAGTCACATGATACTGACACCAAGCCGAAAAGTACTTGGCCTATTCCTCTCGTGCTGAGCGCCAAGGCAAATGGTGCAAAAATTTCCGATGTTAAGGTCTTAGGTATGACTGGATTTGAAAATGAACCCCGGATCTACCTTATGCAAAGCAGACAATCTAGCACTACGCCACACCAGCTGGTTACGTAGACCAATGAGGTCGTCTTTCTTTTTTGGGGGGGCCAGTCCAAAACTCTAGTAGACTCAACTGCGGCCTTACATAAGGTGACGCGATGCATGGTATCACCATGAGTTCTGTTCAATTTCCTGGAATCACATACCTGACCCGCTTCATATAAGAGAAATAATCTTGACTACGATGAAAAAACATCCATAAAAGAAAGGTAATTGATATGTTTAGGGCTACTCACCCGGATGCAGACAGATACTCTTCCTGGTTAACAATCTTCGCCGTAACATCTGGAATCGAATGAGTAAAGGGATTCACTCAACTGGATTTTAAAGCTTGATTGAAAGTGTATAAAAATGCTGTGTTTTATGAAGAAGAACGCATGGCGTCAAAAGGTGACACAACATTACGATTTTCTTGGGTCCTCGAGTTCAATTATTACAACTGAACCAACGTACCACTAGGAGTCTAAGTCAGTATGTAATTGTGAATTTTGCAAGAATTTGTCAGAATGTTTTTCGAATGGAGACCATGTTACAACAAAATAACTATTCGATAAATCATAATGTGGTGAGTAATCTATACTCACTCCCATGCCTAAGCGCCCAAGCAGCTTGAATCTTTTGTTCTAGTTTGACGAAATCCAGCGTGGACACCTGTTTCTGAAAGCTGAGCGAAAAGTGGTAGGAGGCAGGTATCCAACTGACGGTATCGACGGTTGACCCGTCGTAAGGCGTGTACACAAACCCTGCTATGCCCTGGACACTTATGCAGTCACATGTCACCCATCGACGGTGAGGGACGTGGGGTAGGTGAAGCGGGTACATAGCAACTCCTGACTGACGGATGAAGTAAGCCAAACGCCACACCACTGACCTACAATACAGACAATTTGAAAAAGGGATTGGCATTCTGTTAGGGAAGAAAAGGATGGGCGTTCATGTAAAGAAGATTGAGCAGATAAGGATTGGTGTTTATGCAAAGAGAGTAGGAGCTGAGCAGAAAAGCATTGGCATTCATGTAAAGACAGTTGGAGTTGAGCAGAAAGGGATTGTAATACTTGTAAAGACAGTTGAAGTTGAGCAGAAAAGGATTGGCATTCATGTAAAGACAGCTGCATTTGAACAAAAAAGGATTGGCATTCATGTAAAGGCAGTTGGAGTTGAGCAGAAAAGGACTGGCATTCATGTAAAGGCAGTTGGAGTTCGACAGAGAAGGAGGGGCATTTCTGTAAAGACAACTCGAGGAAAGAAGGAGTGAATTGGCCTTCCCGTAAAGACAATTTAAGGTTAGAGGAAAAGGACTGCCAATTATGTAAAGGCAATTCCAGGTAAGCAAAACAAGACCTATGTTCATTCTATAACAGACTCTTTGGGATAAGCAAAACAGGATGTGTTTAATGCAAAGGCAATTGGAGGTGAATAAAAAAATTGGCATTAGACAGCTGTAGGTAACCAGAATGGCATTGGAGTTCCTGTAAAAACGACAAACCGCTATTTTCCCAATCTGTCTTTGATCAGTCAGTTATGTGCCAACATAATTATTAACAGAAAATATGGCTAAAACCTTTACGGCACTTAAGGAGTTAGTGTTACTGGACACTATTCATACAACATTAGTCCTAGTTAGCTAAAAGTAATTAAGAGTTATTATTATTGTGTTTCTTACATTTCCTTCGTATAAAACTGTTCCACCCGTGCCACAAACACTTTAACGCTGGTGACTTCTGAGAAATAAATAAGATTATGTCAAAACATAAAATTTAAAACATACATGGGGTTAAAGCATTTAGGCTTTAAAAGTGCTCAACGTTTAAACAGACCATAGAGGGAAGAAATTGAGTCCTGTTTGAAACTCGATTATTTTTATGTTAACATCCCAAGAAAGCTGTAATTTATATACTTTGGTTCATAATTAGAGCGAAACAGAGACCTGTTCATTGAAAAGAGCCAGAACAGAAGTGGTCTGTTATCTTTTTTCTGTTAAGACTAAAGACAAAGAGTAAGTCAAACAAAGTATAAAATCGCCATTCAAAAGCTAGAGTGACCTGGAACTGAGCACGAGACTTCGTTGATCAAGTGCTGACTGATCGTGGAGAGACGGACGCGGCTCCTCCTACGTACACTAACACTAGTATTAAAATAATAGCTTGCACAGCGTACCGGCATGCAGCGTTTTCCAGCCTTCCTCAAGCTTCACTGCTATCTGTGCGTAATCCAATTCGGCGACTGTCTGGGAGAAGTACACATTAAGCTGATATCGGTAGGATATCAAGGTGGTCAGTGTACCCTGGTACACAGTGTAACGGGAGGACGAGGTTTGCAGTAATATATTCAGGTGAGACGAGTTGAACACCTTGTGGTACTCCACCGAAGCATCAACAAGGCGGCCGTCCACATTCAGCACATAGTATATCCCAGTCACTAGTTCCCTAAAGCACAACGGAGAATTTATTCGAAACGGTTATTTCTAGTGAATAAAAGGAAGTTAAGAAGTGCTACATGTAGGAAAACGAAGAAATGACGAATTCAAAAACAGTGTTAATTTTGTAAAGTGGAAATGTGTAGAAAATAAATGATCATAATAAATATATCAATCGACCTAGTTTGTTGCCGGAATATAATTCCGATAAAGACACACATATATATATCTCGGAAATAAGTCAAATATTAATGTATCTAGGAGGAATCTGGAGTTCTTGAATTGAACCCCCGTTGTTTGTTTTATACAGTTATTCGGGGCCAATTCAAAGCAACAATTTCGGACTTAAGTCAGAATGTTTAGTATTTGGTAACAGAAGCTGATTAGATCAAAAAATTCATTTCTGGGTCCAATGATTAAGTTTCACAAATGAAATTCATATTTTTGCTTAAGTCAGAAATGACTTTGCGGAATCGGTCGTTGTTATGTAGACCCTAAGTTAAAGAGACATAATCGCCAAAAAATTTGGATTGTTAAACAGATTCTGATTCCAACGTCTTAGCGAAGTTTTGAAGTTCCTTCCTTAAACTAAATCAGTCACGTTGGAATAAAAAATATTCATTGAGTATGTAGCCTGTGCTAGCCCGGACAAGTTATGTCGTTATTCGAAGTCAACACATAGAGGGCCGGTCATGCTGGACGTTATAACACCGCCATAACAACAATATTTGCACTCACCCATCAAGCAGTGTGGTTTTGTGACAACTGACCATTAAGTACAACTCTAGACTTGCTTGTCAACCAGCTGAGCTCTCTTTTATGTCTCTTTTTGGCCGATCCTGTTACGAGCGAGCCGTAAGGCCATCTCTTACACGTGTCGTCAGCCACGTTTGTTTACATATGAAGTTTACCGAGCGCTGTACGCATGCTCCCTTTCCAGTGAATTGTCAGCCCCTCATTTAAATATTCTGGCAGACTTTTTGTTATTTTTAAGCATACACTTAACGTACAATGCTGGGAGTGGGGTTAGCGAAAAGCTTGTAACTTTTACGTCTTGAGAAAAATACCTAATACTCATATCATTCTATAATAACACGAAAATGCCTAATGCGACCATATCCCGTTATAGCGGCAATCGAGTTAACGAAATCTTGAGTCGAATCTAGAGTCTCACTGGGCAAGGATCGTTTTCAAATGCATACCTATTGTCAGTCCCACAAAACTCCTCTACAAGTCCAATGGACACACTCACTGGAAATGATAAAAAAAAATTATAGAGAAGTTCTTGATGAAAGACTCCTTTAATTAAATTGCTACACAATTTACAAGGTGTTAACCACGAAATGGTAGGGTTTTAGTTTCGACTTAATACGAGAAATAGAATGACAGTTTATTTGTATTTGTCAAAAGTAACTAAATTTTTGAGCATTATTCAAGCTTTGTAAGGCGTTGTAAAAATCCTCTTTTGGGTGCAACGTTTATTCCTCATAAAATCCCCTATATATATATATATATATATATATATATATATATATATATATATATATATATATATACATATACATATATTCATTGCTCAAAAAGCCCAAAACAGTAGTATTACTATATTTAAAAATAGTCCTATCTGTACAGATAGGAGATCCATCTTACCGGTAGACTGGTACACCGTGGCCCAAGTTCTCTTAATTAGCGCAATGATGTCAGAAGTTTCTTCGAGGACAACATGTCCGTTGAGATGTATGACGTGATGCTGTTCCTTAGCGTAGATTTTGTCTTTCATCATCGTGTAAGCTTGGTACACGTGACCACTGGTACTCGTTACATTCCGGACGTAGTCGGCAATTTCAGACTGTGCGAGAGGCTTGTGCCAGTGTGGATTTATTACCTCCCCTTTGTACAGCAGATAATACTCTAGCCGTGAAACTTCTTGTCCGACAATCCACTTCGATCCAGAACTATGATCAAAGAAACAGGTCATCACAGTACGAAAACTTATTAGCAACATGTTGTGAAATGTAATGTTTATACTAGTTTTTTGAAGCAGAACGTTTCATATGACACTTCATAGCACTACCGGTGTATTATAATATGTATGGAGTGTATCAATTACAGGCCGGGCTAATAGCTTTTTACAGACATACCATTAGTAGAATGTGGAACATTGGTTGAATGTGGAACATTGGTTGAATGTGTAACGCAGCAAGAATGTAGAACATTAACAGAATGTGAAACACTGAGATGATATCGAACGCTAACCAAACAGTGAACGTGTACAGGATGAAGAGCATTGGCAGAATGTGAAACTGTGGCAGAATGTGAAACACTGACTGAAAATGAAACACGAATAAGAGTGAAACAATATGGAGCACTGAAATATTATGAAGCGCTACGGACAGAATGTGGAACGCTGAGAGAATATGGAACATTGAAAGACTACCAAACACTGTGGGCAGAATCTGGAACGCTAAAAATATGAAATACTTACAGAATGTGGAATTTGAATGAGAACAGAAAGATGACAGTGTAGTTTTAACTATGCAACTGAGAAGACAACTTACTCTGTTTTGCCGATGCATCCTGTAACACTGGGTACGACGACATTGATTTCCTCGGTCACTAAACAGGAATGGAAATAAAGCATATCTGCTTAGAATAACGAGAAGTGTTTCTTGATCTCTTACTTTTAGCACCGAATTTTTTGGTATAATATCTGTGGTGCTAACGATAATACAACAGCGTCGTTGGCCAAAAGCTATCTGTATTAACCACATGTCGAATAATTACAGGATATCTTATTTTATTCCAAATATTTTGTGACATTGTATTAACATCACATCGCTCAGCAGATTGCCTCAGAAAACTGAGCTATACACAACGTAATTCCACTCTAAATTGCTCTGTAACTTGGGTTGGTCTTGGTGTAACAGAACTGTTTGTCTCAATAAATATTTAATGCAACACAAGGGCGTTACTTCCTAAATGTGCATTGTATTGTAGGATACGGAGAGGAGTAAAATCAATTAACCTGCCAAAGGTGGATAGCACGTACTCCATGGAAGCATTTTACTCTATGCATAATTGAAAAATTCTCGTGTGTGGCGTTTAACAACAGTCAATCAATCAATCAATCTAAGCCATAAACATTGCCGATGTGTCAACACTATCGTACCGCTAAGACGAGTTCTCCAAGCAACTTGCAGTCGTTGGACGAACGTTGTAATGGAGATAGCGTCAACCACGTCTTTGACGTAGAACGCTAACTTCTGTTCGTATCTGTACAGAGTTAACGTATTCGTGAGTACGTAAAACGTCTGTGTCTTCGGATTGCGGATTTTGATGCCAGTGACGAATGCCTCGTGGGTAGGGCCCAGTTGAAGTGACGGAGTTTGGAGTTTACCGCTGATGGCCGTGAAGTAGATGATTTTAGTGACTTGTTTCCTGAAAAAATAAAAGGAAACATATGTATTTTCTTTCAGTGTAAAGGGAAATGAGACAAATGCCACAGAAAAAATTTACTTCATTTAATTATGAATGCCCGACTGACACATGGCGTTGAAAACTGTTTTACCTTGAGAGAGTAAACATGGTAGCAGACCGGGACGGAAGGCCGGGAGTTGAGATGAGAATAGTTTTAGCCGATAAGTCACATCAAAGGAAACATGAATTGAAAATGGGAAATTGTTTGGAGATAATTTGCAGTGGTTATGGGTGACTGAGTTAGTATCCACTCGATCTGTTACAAATAGTCACCATACTCTTGTGTCATACGCCAGCTTCACACTTAAGTACATTGCAATCAAAAGCTGTAGAAGTAGCCTAAATATACACGGAATAGAATTCAGTTCCCTACAAAGGTCGAAACAATATACCCAAACCAGAACTCATTTTTTCTGATTTTACTCAACTATAGCAGCTCACGTTCGAGAATTCATCTTTGCGTACTACGAAATAAGCAGTACGCAAGTTTGGGAATACTGGCCACTGCGTGCACTGTCTTCATGCCTACATCAATACGCTGTAGGCAATGGTAAAGATCGACTAGGTAAACAGTTGAGGAGAAAGGTTAGACATACACCCTACTCTCCCACCCTCACCCACCCGCACACCCATCCGTCCATACGTCCATACATACTGTGATTCCTTCCATTAAATATGACAGCTTATGCTGGCTTCCTCTCCGATATGGGAAAGTCTGCCAGTAACGTGGGTTTCCCCGGCTCTTCCCGGGTTACACCCACCATAATACTGGTCGCCATTGCATAAGTAAAAATATTCTCGAGTATAGAGTAAAACTCCAATCAATCAATCAAATAAATAAAAAAAAAATAAATAAAAAGTAAAAAAAAAAAATAAATAAATAAACATGCGATGGAGACTATCATGAAGAAGTGATGGTGCAGCACTCCTTGTTGATATTACTCCATATACAAATATACGATTGAAGTTAAAGACGCAATTATACTACATCATGCTGTCTGTTAAATTCTCACTTTTTGCAACGGTGCATATGTTTATTTGTCATTTCCCGAGACAATTCATATCCCCGGCCTTACATTTTCCATGCTTACCCGGCTTTAGTGATGTACCGATCTCCTCTCACCACAGTCACATTCACACACTGACATGAGGTCAAATCTAGGGACAGACAAAACAATAGTTTTCATTTTGTTTGTGTGACAAATTACTTGTGGTTTTCAACGCTCTGTCTAAATCACACATGAATCAAAGAAATTATTCAATAACACAATAGCCCAATTTCTCCTATGGCTTACAAATTTGCATGATGTCGTCATAAAAGTACAGTTAATTTAAAGAATTTAAAATATGCGATTCCTACCATCAATTCTTAGTCCGTGATATTCTTAAGGCATATAGACGTTCTTTTATTTCAGGATAAACCTTTCTATGGCTTATCGCAGATATCATTGTCCCTTTTAGGTTTCGGACAGACCTTGACTTTTGTTCTTCCATGTTTGTTGTATTTGTGAAGCAATTTCAGAAAAGCTCTCTTCGTAGACATAGTTCTGAAAAGCCAGGCTGTACATGTAGTGATGTCGGTGGTGAGGCAGAACTTCGTTCTGGTAAACCCTCAACGTCAAGTTATGTTCTTGGAAAGCTTCCTGTATTTCGGTCAGTTCTGACATCCATCCGTCCACTCCGGGTGTTTGTAACAAGCCGTTGTAGTGTATAAAGTAATACACCTTTGTAACAGCGATCCTGTAATGAAATAAAGAGATGAGAGACATGTAACATTCAAATGAATTATAGGTGCTCCGAGTATATACGGTATCTTGTGTACGGCAATGTATATAGTCATTTTCAGTGTTAGCAGGAATAATTTTTGATCCAAATGTTACTCCCCAGTGCTTCTTATACTGCAGATTTGTCTGTTTCATCTTCACATAACTATTGAAACCGTTAACGGCCATGCGTGCTTTCGTCATTTCTACTAATTATTTAATCCGGAAAATAATGCGAAAAAACGAAACAAAAGTGCGATGCAAATTTACGAAATGACGAAACAAAGTAAGAAAGTGCGAGGCAGAACAACAAGGTTTTGTTACCTCGCTTTGTACTTTCACCTCACCCTTTCGGACTTTTGTTTCGTTAGTTACTCCTAGCATAATTGGCAAAGGCTAGGACGAGCGTTACGTGATAACCAATGAATCAGTCGTTCATTTACAATAATGATAGATACAAATTCTCACCCGTGAACACCAACGACTTCTTCCGTGGTCGGAATAGTAATTGTAAGGTTACAGGGGCTACAAACTAAACCTACAAAATAGTTGATTATCATGATAATCACAATATTTGACAAGAATTATAAAAAAAGGTCGAAAATATTAACTAATCTTTGAATAATTAAAAATTCAAGTCGACTTATGGAGTTTTCAATGCCCGGCATGAAATTCAAAGCTGCATGTCTTGACATTTCAGCAAGTTGTCTATATTTAAATCACACTGGTTGATCAGATACGTTAAGTCAGACACGTTTCATGTCAAAGTATTCTTTAAGAAGTTTACAGGCCTATTTTAAAACACTAAACGAAGAAATAATACAAAACATAATGAGTTAATGAAGACCAGCAGTTTCGAGAAGAGAGTCTCCTACTCATATTTCTCTTCCAGGCGAACTCCAGAACGCCTTCAATGGAGGAGTACTGGAAGGCTGAGGGCGGAGTTCCAGTAAGTAGAACCTGAAAGTGGTTCCTGAGGTAAAACAGAACCTTCTTTTCGTACAGGCCTGCACTATACACCAGGAGAATACGATGCCCAAGAAGTTCCGTGGACGGTTTGTAGAAGACGGTTGATAGGGTAACACTGAGAGTGTAGCTGAATTCCACCACAAAGGTCCTTCGTAACGAGAATCACAATAATAATACACACCGTGCTACTTGAAGATAACCTCTGAAAATCTACGTTTTAAAGCGTAATGAATGTTAATATGTATATAACGGCAATAATAATCACCAACTTCTACAAAGTTGGATTCAGTTCGCTTTCATACACGTTTTCTGTATATATAGGCCACCAGGCTACGTATTAGAAAAGCAATGTCAACAATTATAGGCAGATTCTAGTGTACGTTCCTAACTGAAAGACAACTTGCAGACATTGAATATTTTAATATATGTGTATGTTTAGACAGTTTTAATCATGGGACTAACCTATCTTCACCGATCCCCTCTCTCACGCTATAGGTCATGTTGATGTCCGATCTTGATAGATCTGCAAGAAACGCATCACTACTATAAAGGCAATCAAGCCACACAATTTTTACTCAATGTTAATATATTCTACACCTGTACAAGGTGATTAAGTGTGTTTATTGGATCAGCATAATACAAATCTCGGAGCATTTCTGGTCTATCCAAATTCCCCTAATTTTTAGGACATGTGATCTGCCCTTTATGGCCAATATACGCTAACATAATTTTTTGTTCTAATAAAACAATATATACATATGTTAACTTTTCAAAAAAAAAAAATAATGGGAGAGAAACAAAATTTTGTGCTTTCAGTAATACTAATATCTTTCCCCAAAAGGGAAGAATTACGGTGTTTTCAAAGTTCCCGCCACCCGGGCTTGAACCCAGACTTTAATGAATTAGCTGTGGTCATACGACGCTTACAAGGTAAGTGTCGATGTTCGGTCGATTCTTTAGTAATAATAATCTTTTTCCCCACCCCTCACTGCCCTTGAGTCTGTCCACCGTGATGTAAGTCACACATTCTTAAAACCTATGCGGAAAACGTGTTTACGCGTAGCCAAATTTCCACTTACTGCGGTTCATAGCCTCGTATGCATCTACGATGGCGTGAGCGATACTGGTGTCGTTTACATCGTCCTGGATTCCGGGGAGGACAACACTGTACGTTACGTTGACGTCGTGGACCATTGGTTGATCTGGCGTCGTTGACACTGGGGTGGTCTCTGGCACTGACGTTTGACGTTCCGCAGAAGATGGTGGTGGAGTTTGAGCTTCAGTCGATGTTAGCAGTTTCTCTGTGGTAGACTTTTCCTGTTCATTGGTGGACGATGTTGGCAATTCTGTCGTTGTTGTTGGCTCCAGCAGCACACTGGTTGTTGTCTCTAGTGGTTCACTTGTCACTTCTGGCATCTGGATAGATGTCGTCTCTGGAATTTGAATAGTTGTTGTTTTTGGAGTTTGGTGGCTTGTCTCTGAAATTTGAGTAGTCGTCCTCTCTGGGATAGCAGCTGTTGACTGCGAAATTTCAGTGGTTGTAGTGTCTGGCTCTATCTCTATCGTCGATTGTGGTTCATTAACGGTTGATAGCATTTCTGACGTGATTGTCGACTGAACTGACTGCGTGGTGTTGTATTCGTCCGTTGTAATATTCGACGATGTGGTAGGTGTTGTCGATGAGACAGACTCTGGAGTTGTTGTTCGCTGGGACTCAAACGTTGTGTTCTCAGCACCAACGGTAACATTTACAAAAACTGTGGTACCTGCCGTTGAACGCAAGCTAGAACGTGTAGCTGGCTCAGTACTCGGAGATGTCATTGTGGTGCTACTTTCAAGGTGGGTTGTGAAGACTGATGTTTGATCCGTTGGGCTGGTATGTGCCTCTGTTGATGTCACCATAGGTGTGGATGATACCCCTTGAGAAGATGTTTCAGAAAGCATTGTAGTGGTTGTTCGAGTCGTTGGTTTGGTAATCCTTATTTCGCAGTTATCACCAGTGAAGCCTGTATAAAAAAATAAATACCAGAGAAGACTCGCGTTACACTGAACAAGTGGGTATTATTTAATAATCAGGTAATTGACAACGGCGCTACAATAAACAAATCGACACACAATTTGTGGAAAATTGCTTGAAAGTAAGGCAGACAGGATGTATCAAAATAGCCTAAAGCGGAAGAGAATTAGGACACCCACACGTAGAATCATTGAATCTACAGTATATGCACAAAAACATGCTCGGAAAGAATACAACATTCTTCCATTACCTGGAGCACAACAGCAGATATTCGCCTCACTGGCGTCATCCCGGATACACGTGGCTCCATTTTGACAGCGGGAAACGTCAACTGTAAGGGCAGAAAGTGAAAGAGATGCACAGATCCATACATGTAGTGAAATTTTAAATAACTTGAATAATTGCAACATGAGATATGTCACCTGATATGTTAAAGAGAAGAAAAGCTTCGTCAATGTTTTCAAATTTTCTGGATGAATTTATTTTAATAGTGTTGTTAATAAACTTTTCACAGTGTCTAGTGGACCGTAAATGTTGGCCGAGATGTGTTCTCGTGCTGAGTTATTACCTTCAATCATTGCTTAAAATAAACTTAAAAAATACCAACGACTTGTTTATAACCAAAGCCATTGGTAATTCATTTCAGTTTTTACTTCAATATTATCTACACCGAAAGTCGGAAATTTCTTGGACGGCTAGCGAGTATGATGAACGACTAGTGTGGAAATATGCTTCCTGGAGTTGTATACGCGGAAGTGACTGTGGAATAGTGTAAAACTGCTTCACTTATCTTGTCAGTATAGTGAACCACTAATGTGCAAATAAACTTCCTGGAGTTGTATACGCGGAAGTGACTGTGGAATAGTGTAAAACTACTTTCTTATCAGTGTATCCACAGGCCCACTCTGCATGGATGAAGGCTATGTGAATGGTAGAAAAATGCCAAATTCATTTATTTGTTTACCTGACAGGTGTTAAACGCCGAGGGAAAACACGAAGAGTGTAATGGAATTCCAACACAAATGATTTCAGTGAAGAGATATGAAGAAATATACCACTTCAAATGCAGGAAGGTCAAAAAGTAATTGTATCATTGTCAAGGACGGGAGGAGAGCGACCGCTTCGGAGAAACAGCCTATAAATCTTTCCACAAACCTGAAATCTGGGTTAAATTGATTTGTCCGCACCGTGAAGGCCCGTCCCACACCAATCCTGTGAATGACGTTCCCAAGCGCTCAATGTTGAGCCTCATCTTCGATACATTCCGTAGACTTTGTATTATCCACGGACGTGACGTCGGCGTCAGCAGTAATGTTGTTCCTAGCCACAATCCTCTTATCTCGTACTCGCCGTCCGTAAGTTTAACAATGCCAGTGACCGAGGACGTGTTACTGACAGAGTTTATCGAAAGTTCAACGATCTCGTTCAGAGAATTACAGCTTAGAGATCCGGTCCATCTGCCAGGATACTGACCTGTGAATACAAAAATTATACAAATTGTTGGTAAAGGAGTTGATTACTCATAAAATATAAAAGACTACGGTATAGAGAGTAAAACTAGAGCAGCGACGAGAGTGTGATAGTTGAAAAATGGTCACAATATACCTGGTGAAATGCGGTCTTTAATTAAATGCTGACACTGTAGCATCTTACACACCCCTAGCACCATGCCTCAAGAAAAATTAGGTAGAAACCACACGATGCAATGATGTTAATTGCAATTTATTATCCGTCACTGGTCTAGAAATACTAAAAATACTGTGTTGTCATCACATTTAAGAAAACATGCGGTCGCGGTGAGCTCAACTCCCGCTCATGCTGGCTTCCTCTCCGGCCGTACGTGGGAAGGTCTGCCAGCACCTTCGCATGGTCGTGGGTTTCGCCCGGGCTCTGCCCGGATTTCCTCCAACCATCATGCTGGCCGCTGCCGTATAAGTGAAATATTCTTGAGTACGGCGTAAAACACCAATCAAATAAGTAAAATAAATAAATTAATAAAACAATCACATGAAAATAATGCAAAGGGACTAGGCCTCGGATGCCATATCCACCAGCAGAATCCCGGCTGAAAACAGAACTTTCTACCACTAGTATAGTATACAGATTCTACATTTTGGTGAATAATTCATTTGTATCTATAGGTTTTCATCTGCGTACCCTTTAGGAGTCCAAGAAATGCATTGTCGAGTATCTGGAAATATGGCGTTTGAAAATTAGGCAATTATAACGTCCTAAATATTTCGCGCATACTTGCATACTTACCGGGTGATGCGAACATTTTCAAGGGAAACTATGCTCGTTATTATTATTATTATTATTATTACGATGTATATATGTGTGTTCTCTGTTATACCTTTTTTCTACTTGATGTCTTATTTCTTCTTGAGTCCAAAATATTTGCTTAAAATATCTATTATTGTAAGTGTTAATGTAAACCTAGGCATTTCCTTATAGAAACACATTTCTCCTAAATATTGATTTATTTAAATAGTCTCTGACATATACATGTATAATATCTATATATTATTTTTATATTGTATTTTACCGAGCTAAATACATGTACAATCTATTCACGTTGGTATTTCTGGAAATAAATAAATAAGTAAAGAAAAGTAAATAAATAGGCTCACTTTTGCCGTGCCCACAGTCCCCCACGCCCCTGGGAATGGCCGAGTCACAATCAACACCTTGCCACCCTAGAAGGCAGGCTTTGCGGCCGTCAGGCCCACAGGTGTAGTGACCCCTACAACTGTCGTCCCCGAAACAGAACACAGAACAGTCCGGACCGTAGTAGTTGGGATCACAAAATGCGCTGACCCTCATTTCCAGCCTGAAAACGAACATGACAGGTTTAGGAAAAATATCTTCTTGTCAAGAGTTAGGTCCCCTGAAAATATTCATCACCATAGAAATGCTACATGTGACATTCATTCAATTGATCACCCTATGAGAGGCTTGAACTAAATTCCCCGACCAAATCATTGCTTTTGATTCGATATTTTTTTCCCCATCCCATTTCCAAGAGAGCAAAGTAAAAATAGCTGGCGATACGTGCATTTTATCGTCGTCAATTGCTATGTAGGACGTACATGCATACTTACATAGATACAGACGTATATTTCGTCCCCCCCCCCACCCAAGAATAAGTTTCCTGCCATAAGCTGCGACGCAAGAAAAGGATGGGGACAACAACATCGTTGTTCCATAGAGTTGCTGGACACAGTTAAAGACACCTGTCTGCATATAACTATCGTGGGTCCTGTATAATGTTCAGCTAAAATCCTGATATAGATGAGTTATAGCAAAACATCTACGACAATGAGACAATTGCAGTTTTGATTGTGAACTGTGTGAACTGTGATATGGCCACAGGGCATTTCTGCTTTAGTCAGGTTCTGAATTGCATTTCAAACTGCTCATTGCGAGGTTAAAGCTGCGTCGCAGAGTATATTTCTTACTACAATGTTTTGTACAGAACTGTTTAAAGCCTAATATGGTGGATTCCGGCACGAGTCAAGAATTTGTAATAAAGAACAATTCATCATATGCCGGATGAGGGCGTTTAAGATTTTCGAGGCCTACTTCTGAGAAGAATTAATGGTATTTATATATTTTATTTCATTGGCGTTTCACGCCGTACATTAAGAACATTTCACTTATAGACGGAGGCCGTCAGTATGGTGGGAGAAAACCAGATAGCCAGCGGAAACCCACCACTATGCACACGTTGCTGGCAGACTTTCTCACATACGACGGGAGAGGAAGCCAGCATGAGCTAGCAAAGGTCTGGTCAGAAATTTACTCACAGGGTAGCGTTTAAAGATCTGCGACCTGAAAGTTGACGAAGAGGGGCCCCCAAAGCAGCGGCGCTGCGGTTATACGCGACGTCAACGTCTGTTAGATTCAGGACGAAAGTGTCGACGTTATGTTCCGTTCCTGCGCCGAGGTCAGTGACGTTAACTCGAATCTCGAAAGAGCTCTGAAACAACGTCAACGTGGTTTATATAACCATGATTCCTTTATGTCTTTAAATTAATGTGGATGTAACCAGTTTACCAAACCAGTTTGGGATTAGGGCATGTGAAGATGAGAGTTCAAACCCGACCTTGGACAGGGAATTTGTAGATTCTCCTCTCTCACTCATGGTAGGGTCTTGTTGACCCTAAGAAATCGCATCCAAATTGCACTACTTCAACAAATGTTGTCAGCTATTGCGCCAACTATATTATTGCATAATAAATTTACATACATACATGCATAAATGGAAGATTACATTTACGGCACTTCTGAATGAACACGTCATTTTATATCATGCCATGATATCCATTAAACACGTGTCCGGACATTTGGATTTGCTAACTGATTTCATAACAAAGTTATTTTAAACAGGCCGTCTTTTAGAGCCGTGGTTCCCCAAAATTTATATATTTTTATGGAGAAAATAGGTCTTTAAAAGGCTTTCGAGTATATTATGTACTGTTTTTAGTGATTCTGTTACCAACCTTCCAAGAGTTGAAATCAAACGTGATTTCACTGGCAGGAAAACTGTCTATGACATCTGAGTTTCTTGGCCCATCGATCAGTGTCTCTTGTAAGGAGCACAGGCTGGAAATACAACAGAATGGTAATAATCTTTACCGAAAAGGTTATTAGTCTCTCGCTGCCGATGATCGTGGGTATCCCCCGGGGTCTGTCCGATTTCCTCCCAACATTATGCTGGCCACTGTCGTATAAATTAAATATTCTTGATTATGGCGTGAAACACGAATCAGATAAACAAACAAACAAAAAACAAACAAACAAACAAACAAACATAAATAAATAAATAATTGTCTCCCATAACGATTCACCTTATTTGAGCGTATTTATTCACATAAACACACCTAGCATTTTGAATCGCTTGTTGTCACATAACAAGAAATACTGAAACGCAACTCTTTCCCGCCGGAAGGAAGCAGTCCAGTTAAGAAATTGGATTTGTCCCTAAAACGAGTCCAGTAGTTTTATCCCACAAGCTTTTTCTGTCCTATAGTGACCCAGTTTGCCTCAGATGTGAAGTAACTTTCAGAAATCTTCCTGAGTCATATTTCTGCTAACTTCTTTCTTAAAAGACGTTGTCTGGGTTATAGCGTCACAAGGAAACGACATTTACGACAAATGTTACGAGACACTGATTTACGAAGTTTTGAGAAAGATGGCCCTGCAGAGCAGCAGCTTTGCAATAATGAGGTCCCGTGTTCGAATCGAGCTCTGGCTGGGCATGCTTTACTCCCATAATTAGACCACCCCATGCTTGTATAAGTGAAATGTATTGAACCGACTACAGCATAAAACCCCAACAAATAAGATCAAGTACTATTATGGTATTACAGTGCACATTAAGAAACACGGTAGGAATGTTTGGATACGGTAAACACACGTTATTCAACCATGTAGTTTAATAACTCCCATGCCATAAATCAAACAGTGAATGTTTACATATGGACACAGGTAAGGTAAGCAACTCAGCCTACGCCTTCACAGCTAATCACAGTTTTGGGGTAGTGGTTGCTTGGTGGTAAAATATGCGAGTAAACAGAATGATTCAAATGTGAGGTGTATTAAAGTAAGAAAGCAAAGAGAAATAAATATTCCCAGATTCGTAATACCCTGGGCCTAAGGTAATCTATATGTGGACATCTTGAAAGGAGAGTCCGCTATAATATAACATGCCAGGGCGTTGTCTCGCAAATAAGCCAGCCAATAATCCCCTTCAACAGCTCACGCCCTGTATTGACATAAGTTTGCAATGCCTGGGAATCTCGGCTCTCAAGTTTATATGCTTGCATAAGCAAGTAAACTTTACAGTTTACCAGTGGCGACATAGTGATTCGTTTGGGCAAGAAGGGATGTGGTTTTAATCGCATTATTAAAATCATGACGATATATCATAGTCATATTTTTCACCACTACATAAGTGTCGATTTAATCGCTCATAAATAGTTTCTAAACAGGTCGAATCTATTTCGCAGATGAGCAAACAGAAGGAAAAAATGTGAACGGGTATGTTCGCAGGTGATGAAGAGTTTTCGAGCACCTTGAACCCGTTTTGTAGACACGTTTATTGAAGAAAAAATGTGAACAAATGTGTTCGCCGGTATTTATTTATTTATTTTATTGGTTTTCACGCCGCATTCAAGAATTATTCTCCTGTACTAAAGATGTACCTAAAAAGGAAATGAAGGACTTGACACATATGTTTGCATTCACAATAGAAATACCAACATTAAAATCTGAAAGGAGTGCTCGAATATAGCTTATATGGCTTCCGCTGTGACCTAAAGCCAGGAGCTTTATCAAATATTGGACAAAGGGTGGTGATTCCTTAGGGTATCCGGTTTTCTCTAGCAAAGCAAACAAACAAATTTGAAAACATTATAGTTAACACTGAGTTATTATCATCTTCTTACGAACATTAAACCGGTGCCAGGTCATTCATGTAAAATCTTACACATTTCAATTTTTTATTTCTTTACATGGTGTCCAGTAAAATTTGCACTGGTTGGTCAGTATAAGTATATTGTCACTAGAAAGTATCCCATTCACAATGTTTGCACCCCATTCATTCCCCACAAGGCCAGAAAGAGGCTACGCCAATGACTACGGGTATACCGTTGTACAAAAAATCCAGAACTGTACATCACCATGGCACAAGAGACACAAGGAAAGCACGTGCTTAAAAAAAGCTAACTGGTTCTATAAAGACGGTGTATGTATAAAAATGTCCTTGAATATACTTACCTATTTGTTTCTGTCAAGCAGAGCCGGAATCTGTGGTCGCATTGTCCGGTGCAGATGGACGGATATCCGTCACAACAGTGACCATTGTCCAATTTACTAGTAGGATTTGAAAAACGGACCAAATTCAATTCTACTTTCCCCTTTCCTTCTACACTGAATATCTGAAAGTAAAAAGTAAGCATGTTACCAGGAAATACGGAAAGCAGACAAAAGGGACAAGGACAAAAGGCATAAAATGCACATGAAATAAGGATAGAAAAGACAAAGGGACACAAAAACCAGGGACAATATACTCAAGGCATAAGAAATAAGGGACACAACAGCCAAGGACAGAGGCCAAAGGAAAGCAATAATCAAAGGACAAAGGACTCCGGACACGCGGGAGCCTTGAACAGAAGGTCCAAGGGAAAAAAAGAACCAAGAACAAATGACACACGCGACAGTTAAAAGCGGTGCTTAGATTTTCAAGATGGCAGTTACTCTTAATAGACGGGATTTAAAGATGTTTCTGAGAACAATAGCAAGAAAAAGCAAAACAGTTAAATATAAAAAAACTCCAACACAGAGGGTAAACTTCCAGTGTGATAGTTGGCAAATGATCAAAAGTTACCGCTGAAATCCGGCCTCTTGTTAATATGCCTCAGTCAGAGTTTTATTCTAACGTTTCATGTATAAAAGCATTCTATAAAAGCAATCAGATGGAAAAATAAACGTGTGCTGTGACGCCAACGCAGAAAATGGCGTGTCCTTACACGTTACGTCACTACCTCTTGCCCCACACGGCTCGGACAGTGTTGTTCGCTATTTGCATGTATAAATTACTGGTGAAGATATCGGAATGGCAGCCCCCAGCAGTAGAGGCTTTTAAATTTAATCCCCCTAATTACGGACCTAACTTATTTTAGGCAGAAAGACAAATAACAGTATTTGCAGTTTTATTTTGATTGAATGATGTCTAATTGCTTAGATCAATGTTCCTTTCACGCCTAATTAAAACACAACTAGAAACGTGACTGGAGAGAGCAGATCTGCGTAAGTTTACCATTATAGAAATAGGTTTCCCTGCGATTTGATAAAGATTGATTTTGTTTGATGACAAGCTAGGAGCAAGATATAACGATGTGGTCATGCGTGCTTTTAGCAGAAAACGTTATCACATCTCTGAATATAAAGCTCACTTACTATTTAACGTGTACCATACGTTTGTTTCTCAGGGGCTCTGATGTGAAAAATTTGCACTCGGCGTAAGCGGCCTGGCCTGTGGCAATATTGACTTATGAGGCGACATCATCATCATTGCCGTTGTTGTTGTCTTTCACAATGTCGTTGGAAATCAACCGAAGTCTCTCCTATTATCTCACTGAAGAAAATCCGTCGTAAAGCTTCAGTCGGACGGACTCCTATATAAACTTAAATTCTGACTTCTAATTTTTTTTCCCAGGACTTTTCTTAGTTCCCTTTACCTTTAGCCAAGATTACAGTAGTGTAAGTGTAATATTATTTTCAGATAACTTAATTTAAATTTAAATCAAGCTAGCAAAAGTTGTGACTTGAAGTCAACTGGATTATCAATTATCTAGCGACGGTTTGCGTCTTATTCATAAATGTGAAACACCAATCAAATACATAAAAAATTATGTCTGTGTAAAAAGGCTATCTGTAGGATTTGTTTGCCATTAGGGTGAATGTTTCGTCCGTACGCGATCTCTATGTACAGTTGTTCCATACACTTATCAACCATTGGACATATCGCGTGGAGTGAACAGGCGGGTGTGGAAATGTAATGCGAAAGCCATGTCTTTTGCCGTTAACACACTAATCAAGACACGGAGAGGTTTTACTGGCAGACAAAACCAGCGAGAGGAAAACCTGTATCGATCTGTTCGATTTCGCGTTATTATAACCTGTAATGCTCATAATCTCATCAGATTTCTGTTCTGTACAAACTCGGTGAACTGGCTAAGCACAGGCAGCTGCAAATCATGCACCTATCGTCATTTCTGCCCTGATCTTATAACTGTTCTGGGACCCTGGTGACAATAAGTGGTGAACCTGTATTTGTAATAAATGTCGACATTTTCTGCATGTCATTTATTATGTTCTCGATAAGATATGGCTGAAATATAGCCGACGTGGATCCACACCCATCGTTTATTCCTTCATTCATTCATCTTGTAACAGAGAGCGTAAATGTCGTAGTAGCTAGCCTCCACTTTAACTAGGCAGTTCTGAATGATATAGACGGATATCCCACTACAAATGGAGAATCACAGACGAGTAGACAACATACACTGTCGACCTCAGACTGCGTGCGAAAACCAAGGTCAGATGGGTGATCTACTAAAATACCTGTATGATAATGATAAAAAGAACGATAACGAGATGTCTTAACACTACTTTAGGACCCCTCGATTTCATGGCTTCTGTGTTGTACCAACAGTCAATACACCAGTGTATGGCAATCTACCAGGCCCTGATCCACAAAGCAATCGTGGGCTCAGTTGATTGTAACTACATGTCTATCTAGCTTTAACATGAGTTATCATGGTAGTTGAAATCAACTTAACGTACGACTGCCTTGTGGAACAGGGGTCTAAAGAATTCTAAAATTACCAATCGCATAGAACATAACATTTCTGTAACAACACCCACCTGATACGAAGTCAGTAGTAATCCAATAAAGACGCAAAACTCCATCTCTCTGAAGCATGAAAGATACATAAAAAGATCGGACGATAAAGCACCCGTTCTCTACAAGTGCACCACGATTGTTAACTCCAGGAGCACGTGGCTAACTCACTGTACAGGCGTCCTGAAGAATATCCGCGTTACCTACCAAGTGAACCCAAGTTCGCTTGGCAATCGCGGTATCTTGAAATTTATCAGCTTGTAACCTAGCCACACCCGATGGTATAACAAAATAACCACTTGATCTACCAGCCGCTACGAGTAGTTTTCTTGGTTGGTGGCGACGTGGGGTGGGGGTATCATGTTGACAGGTAAACTATGTCGACACACACATGTATGACATCCTGATAAAACGCCTTTGACCCTGTTTAATATTTCATCCCTCCCATTCTAAAATCCTGGCAAGGTGCGCCAGTTTTGTGAAATTTGGTCTATCCTCATCTCCGTGTCCGAACCTACGCCGCGAAATCAATGTCGCCCTGCATGCTGCGCCAGTATTATAAATGGATGTACCTGTACTTCGTGAATAACGGTAAACTGCAGTTATTGTTAACTATCATGATCGATTCCAAAGTGTAAAAAAATAATCACATTAGCCCTAAATTCAGGTCATGATCTAGGCCTAGTGTACACATCCAATGTAAGCCGTACCGATATCCAAATGGCTGTTTATTATTTGCCTGAATTCACCCACAACATAGATGGATTACCCAATAACAGAAAGCATGCATTGTAAAAACCGTATGGGCTTATACCCTTAGATCACAGAAAGTCTTGAGGAAATCAGACTATTTCTCTTACAGGAAAATGTAGCAATTCAAATATACGCAGTATTAAAAGTAATCCCAAAACTTTGGATTATTAATGATATAAAATTCAAGTTTTTCTGTCGTACCTGTTACTAGAAAAACACGTTTAAACTTATACGTTATATGGTAAATACGTCTTCCATTTCTACGCTACCATCGTTGAGGCAGTGCCAAAATTTGCCAATCAAAACGCTTTTTACGGTGAAAAGTCAATGACGTATAGCAAGCTCCATAGCCTTTTTCCTCAATGCAAACAAATGATAATACCACAGTGGATTTTTAGTGATTTCTAACCAATAACAGGGACACAAATTATTATTCAGGAGCAGACATTTCACATTAAACTTATTTCATTTGAATAATTGTAGTTTTTTAAGTTTTTCAATTTTTGTCTGTCTTTGACATAACTTTCTATCAAATCGGTAAAATGTTTAACCCAGGAAGCACAGACCAGTGTCTCGCCCAAAACGAACGAAGCATGCAAGTTTCTCTAGCAGACAATAACCTAGACAACGTTCCATGTGACGCGTAGACTCGTCCAAATAAATGTTGAACAGGTAGTTGTCAAACATATCCTGTGTCTCTATCAAATTAAAAACACAAAATATCAACTTTAATGCCAAAGTTCACACACACACACACACACACACACACACACACACAAAAACAATATTACGTGACCTCTCCGGACGTATCCAGTATACGAGGTTAAGAGAAGAAAGATAAAGTTTCTTGTTTTCAGGTAGGACTTCATAAAATCTTAACTTGTGATCGCATGTTGTCCCTGTTGTGCTTACTAGTACAACACGACGAAGTTGTGGGGGTTATAGCTCCATTATTTTACCAAAAAGCAGGTAAAAAATGTCTATATATAAACGTTTTCCCCTAAATTTCTGCTGTGTTTGTAAGGAAATAAAAAAAGTTTGATATTTTTGCGAAATATATGCAAGATATATGCAAGAAAATCGGCTGGGCCGAGTGTTCGAGAACTCGGCCTGCATTCGGCCTCGTCCTCAAACAGCCGGCGCTTCGGTTTTGTTTTTTTTGCATATATCTAAAGTAAAATAGCGCTGTCAGGAGTTTGAAGAGAGCAGTGGTTCTCTCTGTACGCCATACTCATTGAGCATATCTCTGCTTTGCAAAACCACCTAGACGCACAATTTATTTAATGTTTTCCACAAAACAACATTCGTGCGAAAGCTTTGCACTTGGATAACGAAAACAAAGCACCTTTTACGACTTGTAACGGTAATGTTCATTATCTTCTGCCTCTTCCTATACAACTTACCAAGTTTTATTCCAAGGGAATACTACTTTATAAAGATTGATTGCTTTTTGTTGAGATTGAAGAAAAATACTGTAAACTTTATTTCTGCTGTTTCGTAAAGTTAAAAATGATAATAATAATATTGATAACAATATATCACCTACACAATGGACAAGAGATGGATAAGCTGATAATGCCTGCCAGCAGTCTGCGGATGGTCGTGGGTTTCTCCCGAGCTCTGCCCGGTTTCCTCCCACCGCCGTCGTATAAGTAAAATATTCTTGAGTATGGCGTTAAACACCTGTCAAATAAATAAAATATATAAAGATAAGCTGTGATCTATAATAGTGGTTATGGGTGTTTGCCACGCGATAGGAACAAGAGGAACAGGTTCCAAACCGGTCTCGGAATAGGAATTTATACATTCCTTTCCTGTATATCACTGTTTGCACTGTTTGGGTGACAATAAGCGAGATGGGCCTCCGTGGCCATTCCCAGGAGCCGCTCACCTTTGAGGCCGCTGTGAGTTCAAGTCCAGCTTGTGCTGCAGCATGGCCGTAAGTGGGAAGGTCTGCCAGCAACCTGCGCACGGTATGGGTTTCCCCCTGGCTCTGTATATTCTTAAAATATTCTTAAGTACGACTTAAAACACCAATCAAATAAAGGAATAAATCAAACCAATTAGCGAATCTGACGATGCGCGTGGATCCGTTTTCCCAACCTGATGTTCATTGAATACCACTTGTCCTCTACTCGGCTTAAATCGAGCACTTTGGTTTCCTCCACTTATAAAATCTACCTAAAATTTCTTCAGTAGGACATTAAACAAAAATGAAATAAAAAAAAGGATAGAGGAAAATGGGAAGGCATTTTCCCTTTCAAGTTGAAGAATGAAAATGAAAAGGAAAGAAAATGTATATAACATTAAAATTTTTATTTCACATAGAAGACATCGTCTGGCAGTAAATTGTCTTCTAATTGTATAAGGTTGCACAATAGCCCTTGTGTCTAACAACAGTGTCACTGGGCTAATCCCTCCCCTCCCCCAAAGGGCGACTCGGGTCAAAGAAGGGCTTCCCATTGTTTTCTTGCAATGCATGTGTAGTACGTAATCAGCTTACCCATGAAAAGTCAAGGGAAAATGATGTAAAATACAACATTGAGAGGAAATCTAAAGCAGTTGACAAATGGCCAGGGGAAACCGGGGTAATATGGCATCTGGTCAATTTGCTTCACATAGGGCTCTGTTATAACTGCCCGAAGCCTCCCACCAATGAGGTCGATGTGAGTTAAAGTCTGACTCATGCTGGCTTCCTCTCCGGCCCTACGTGGGAAGGTCTGATAGTAACGTGTGGATTCTCGTGGGTTTCGCCCGGGCTCTGCCCGGTTTCCTCCAACCGTAATGCTGGCCGCCGTTGTATAAGGGAAATATTCTTGAGTGCAGCGTAAAACACCAATCAAATAAATAAATAAATAAATAAATAAATAAATTATAACTGTTCGAGTGGGTACTTAAACAGTAGCACCTTACACACCCTCTAATACGATGGCCGATGCAGAATTAGGTGAAAAAAGGGTAATGTTAACTTAATTTGTCAGACGTGATTGGTATAGAATGACTCAGAAGGTATTAAAATGGTGGTAGAAAATGGACAGTTTAGGCCCGAATTATCTCAGGCGGGAATGATTCCCCATTAAATGTGTCCCTGATTCTGATTTTGCGGTTACACATTGTGATTGTGTCTACTACAGTCTCCTGTATTTTGTTCGTTTTAATCGAAAGGCGGATGACCCACATAGTATGGCGTACCACACTGTGCTAAGTGACCAAGGCATGAGGAGATAGAACTATGTCAACATAGCGTCGGCACATAAAACAGACTGTTGAATTTTTCTTGTGGCTTTACTTGTATAGTGAAAATCGTATGTATTGCCCATATTAAAACACCACGGGCTGGCGGGTGAGGGGGTGCGGTGGGGTGAGGGTGAGTAACAAATAGGTATCACATAACGTAGTTCTGAATGCCCTGGGGTTAGGAAAGGGACAAGGGTATAAGGTTACTCCAGAAAATACAGGAAGCGGATACGGTTTAGTCAGCAATTATTTTCTGGTCTGTACTGACTGTTTTCTGTCCTTCTCTGGAAAAGTTTTCCGCTCACACTTACAAGTGCAGTTCAAAAAGAGCAAAAAGCTTGCATTTATTTGTTTACTTATTTGATTGATCTTTTACGGCGTCCCCAAGAACATTTCATTTATATGACAGGGCCAGCATTATAGTGGGTGGGCAGAGCCCTGGGGAACACACGATCATCCACATGATTGCTGGTTGACCTTCTCACCTCGTATGGCCGGAGAGGAAGCCATCATGAGCGGGACTTGAACTCACAAGGACCACATTGTTGAGAAGAGCCTAGGTCATTACGCCGGGCTGGATCGCTACCGTCCCGGCCACGGAAGCCCCCGCGCCCATTTAATGTGGAGTCATTATACACCATTGATAAGTGGTAGTTTAAATCCTCCTGACGAAGTAAAGGAAGTTATGCAGGGGACCTGATAGGATGAAAAAACAATAATCTGCTCAAGTCCAATGGTGAATTTTCTATCAGGTATTTGAGGTCACAATTTACTGGCTGAACCGCAAAAAAAAAAAAAAGTCATTGTCCGGTATTACTCGGTTGTATAGATACGCGAAAATAACAGTTAAACCACAATACTTGTATTAATTTGAAGCGGCGAAAAGCTGTCCCACTGAATTTTTTGTTTTTATGCTAAAATTTGTTTAATCGTTTAAAGGTTGATTAAGTTGGAACGATTTCTTGTGCATAGATCTGATGTGTCGGCCATGATAGATGGGGCCGGTGTAAATGGCAATGGCCGCTAAGGCAATAGCATCTGTTAGGTTATTTAATAGCTTTCATAAGTGTCAAAACCGGGGGGGGGGGGGCAGAGGGGGCATTTTCTGGCCTTGGGAGGGTGGATATCTTTTCGCCCCTTTAGGTAATTGAAATTTTTCATGACAAGGCGAACGTTACAAATGCTATGGACATTGACAAACAAGAGATGGAATTTGTCCCAGTTCGGCCGTGTATGTGTCCTACACAAAAGCTAATTGTGATATCCATTATATGACACCATAATCTGGGCCAAGTGTATAGGCCTTTGGTTTTCTAGAATAAGACATATATATATATATATATATATATATATACAAAAGGGAGTGGCCTATATCCAGAGAAGTTATGACAATTTAAAAGATAGCCGTACTTTACTCTACGTACACTATACTAGGGCTACTGGCCTCTGTCACAGTGATCAGTAGGCGATCGCCTAAAGTGGTGTTGCATTTTAACAGTTACCTTCATCATATTTTCTTTTGGAACAAGTAAGTGTATTATTTTATCTTTACTACACTTTTGTACCGAAAGCATGTGAGTGAATGATTCAGAAGGATACCTAAAGTTAGCCATTGGTTTTCAATTTAAATTTTTCCACCTCAAATATTAATAAATGAGAAGCACTGGTTGTGCATTTCTTCTTTAAAATGTTTTAGTATCTAGGTCGTTTTCTTCAAGTCTGTTTGATCAGCATTTTGATTCGGGTACCGTACCGTTGCATTGAGGTATTGTTGGTGTCAACATTGAACAATAATCAAATGTCTTGAAACGTGGAGGCGAATCATCCAACCAAACTGCTGTTAAAAGAAAAATTATTCTTGGTGTTCTGTGAAAGCTTAGAGATTACCTCTTAGTAGGAAAATCTGGGGAATTCCGTGTGCTGTTTATTTTAAAGCTATGTGACATGTAAGAGATAAGTATACATGATAAAATGCTTCGCCCTGCCTGCGTTTGCCATGTTACACTTTACAGTGATGGATTCATCTTACGTGCCAAGAACAAATCTAAAGACTCCAGCTTTAGTCCTAGGCAAGGTCGCACCTAAGACCAAAAAACGAGAAAGTTACTGCTCCCTCGCTCTTCGTTATGGGAAAATAACAATGACTGATCACCCCGATATCAATATAATGGACTGGGTGTTTTCAGCAATTCCTTCCGTTGACACAGCACCTGACAAACGAGCGGTGCAGTATACATACACATACAAATTACTCTTTGTCGTCATATGGCTGAAATATTGTTGATATTTATTTAAATATTTAAACCACAAGCATCTCAACATTCAGTAGCCTTAAAAGGCTTCATCTTCGTGAAGATGAGTATTTATATCTGGTTATAGGTTTTGGATGGTGTTACTGCACAAATTACTATAGGAACAGTAAAGCGACTTTTAGTTCTGTGCTAACACTTACGCGCTAGAATCAAGTTCTCTCCCTTCCTCCGAAATGAATTTTACACCGTGTGTTTACAAATCTAACCATAGATGCAAATCTACGCGAAACTTAGACCTCTAATGTATTGTGTCATCATTTTCCTACGTTAATTTTCCGGGTTTCCGTATATCGAGAAACTAGACAGAGAGCGCACAGATTTGAAAAAAATTGTTAGACTACAAAGTCACTCAAGGTAACGGCTGAAATATCACACTTTTGCTGTAAGCTGTTGGAAGAACAGCAATCGTGTCCGACTTTTGTATGCATTGAATAATGTGTCGAAATGCTTTTTTCAAGGATCTTTTCTTGTCACTCGCTGAGAATGTTTGGCGTACAACAAACCATGTTGAATAATAGTGGCATTACGTCAGACAGCTTTTGTCAAAGTGGAAAAATTTTAAAAATTTAAACTTTAAAATGCTTGCGTGATTTGGCCATTTTTTCTCATTCGCAATGAAAATATTTTACTTAGATGCGAAACCCAGCCCACTTATTAGAGGAAGATGGCCATTCAACACAAAACTTCAGATTCGGCTATTGTCGACGTAAACCGGAAAGCTGACCCGAAATGAGTCATGATTGTTAGTTTGCATGAGTGTATCGATTTCCGTATTATTTATGTAGTGAAGGTGATGATTTCAATCCCAGAAATATATAACTATAAACATTTGTGCGGAACCATGTCATAACACCATGATGTAGATTGGACTTTACATTACAACATGCAAACAATCAATCTGACATGGCCACATTTTTTTCTGTTGTTTCTGCTGGAAGTGACGTAATAGAATTTTGTCACCTTGATAACACTGGTTGTGCATTTCTGCTTTAAAATGTTTTAGTATCTAGGTCGTTTTCTTCAAGTCTGTTTGATCAACATTTTGATTCGGGTACCGTACCGTTGCATAGAGGTATTGTTGGTGTCAACATTGAACAATAATCAAATGTCTTGAAACGTGGAGGCGAATCATCCAACGAAATTGCTGTTAAAAGAAAAATTATTCTTGGTGTTCTGTGAAAGCTTAGAGATTACCTCTTAGTAGGAGTATTACAGGTCGTAAAGGAAATTGGTTTGACATGATTGAAAATTTGTATTACTTCCAAATCGACACCATGTTGAATGCAACTGTAACCCCAACTTTATCTGAATGGAACTGTAAGCCAACCTTTATCCCGAGGTCAGTTCATATATGATAAAATAACCCCAATTTTAAGCCAACCCTAACCCTAAATGAATTGCTATCCCCAAAGTTTTAATGTGTTTAACCCTATATGCAACCCTAACCTGAAAGCGACAATTAACATTAGACTGATGCCAACCCCACGTCTTAGCCAGAATTTGAAATTAGCCTTAACCTTAAGTCATATCCAACCCTATATTGATTGCTAACCCCAAGTCTAAGTCGTGTTTAACCCTAAATACATCCCGGTTTTAACACTAAGCTCAGTACTAATTCCAATCTTCATCCGACACAAAAAGCTACGCTGTGCTAACGCTGAGTCTAAGCTGCGCTATGAGAAGATCAGAACATGGAAAAGGCCAAAGCTTGCAGTAAGGAATACGCCACAGTGACAATCGATAATTTTGTTTCCAGAAAACAGTTAAACAACCCTACTTAAATAGGCAGCATACTTTGGAAAAACAAACAAATTGTGGACGTGTAAAATGACGGAAAATGGGGAACCGTTGGAATTAACGTGACGAATCCGTCCCGTTCCCCGGATTCCGACTAATAACTATAGTATACTTGTTGTGGTCTTGTATGCATTTGAATACAAGTAAATCAGACATTAACTGCCTTCTTGATGAGTATTTTGTTTCCTTCACTGTGGTGGCTTTTTGGCCGACTTAATTCAAGTGTGGTGTAGTCATTGAAATACACTCTCCAGTGCTCACTTTGACACTGCCCGGGAGGCTAAGTATTAGCACGCGTCAGCCGTGGCCACAGTGAACAGAGATACATTTGTGGAAAGATACACTAGACCGAAGCTTGCAGTAGAGAATGCGGAACAGTGGCACTCGATATTTTCCTTTCAAAAATAATGTATATATTCCATAATGATGAACAGGTACTGAGTCACGAAAATGTCGGAATACGGGGAATGCACCAGCTTGGCGTTACGCATCGTTCCCGTTTCCCAGATTCCGACTAATAACCATAATTAGTTGTTGTCTTGTATGCATTTGAATACAAGTAAATCAGACATTAGCTGCCTTCTTGATGAGTATTTTGTTTCCTTCACTGTGGTGGCTTTTTGGCCGACTTAATTCAAGTGTGGTGTAGTCATTGAACTACACTCCCCAGTGTTCCGCGCTGCTCACTTTGACACTGCCCGGGAGGCTAAGTATTAGCACGCGTCAGTCGTGGCCACAGTGAACAGAGATACATTTGTGGAAAGATACACTAGACCGAAGCTTGCAGTGAAGAATGCGGAACAGTGGCACTCGATATTTTCCTTTCAAAAATAGTGTATATATTCCATAACGATGAACAGGTACTGAGTCACGAAAATGTCGGAATACGGGGAATGCACCAGCTTGGCGTTACGCATCCGTCCCGTTCCCCAGATTCCGACTAATAACCATAGTATACTTGTTGTTGTCTTGTATGCATTTGAATACAAGTAAATCAGACATTAACTGCCTTCTTGATGAGTATTTTGTTTCCTTCACTGTGGTGGCTTTATGGCCGACTTAATTCAAGTGTGGTGTAGTCATTGAACTACACTCCCCAGTGTTCCGCGGTGCTCACTTTGACACTGCCCGGGAGGCTAAGTATTAGCACGCGTCAGTCGTGGCCACAGTGAACAGAGATACATTTGTGGAAAGGTACACTAGACCGAAGCTTGCAGTGAAGAATGCGGAACAGTGGCACTCGATATTTTCCTTTCAAAAATAATGTATATATTCCATAATGATGAACAGGTACTGAGTCACGAAAATGTCGGAATACGGGGAATGCACCAGCTTGGCGTTACGCATCCGTCCCGTTCCCCGGATTCCGACCATCCTTAATTATTTAAATGAAGTGAATATACTGCATATACGGAGTTCTTTTCCTATTAAAATTTGTCTCTAAGGAGAACCCATTTGTGCGTTTAAGCACAAGCACATGACGAGGGGGGATTTTAATTGTTGTTTCATAGCCGAAAAAGCTCCTGAACGGTGCTGACCAAATTGGGACCCATCCGTCACAATTCGTTGCTATCGTGGTGGGATGAAATCCCGGTCATATCTAATGTTTCCTTTACTACAGAGTTCAAGTCGCAATGCTGACAGACTTACGCCTTCTTTTTGGTGTTTTGCAGATGCGTGAAAGACATATGCGCCTTCAAATGACGTCATGCTTCTTATTCGATAGGCCTCATTGTTGCTGGGCGCCACAAGTGAAAGACGTGTACTGAGATTAGTGTTCGTTTTCTCCCACATTTCTTTAAATATGATGCACGTGTGGATGCTCTTGGTAAGATCTTTTTTTGTGTGTCAAAATATATTAGCACATGTTTGCATTCCAAACATAATGAATTAAATTTAGGATAATTAGCGTATATTTCATAATGATGCACACATACTGAGTCACGAAAATGTCTGAATATGGGGAATGCCGTCCCGTTCCCCGGATTCCGACTATTAACGATATTATACAAATTGTGGACTTGAATGCATTTCAGGACAAGTAAATTAGACATTAGCTGTCTACTTGAAAATGTCTGAATATGGGGAATGCCTTGGCTTGACGTAACAAATCCGGCCCGTTCCCCGGATTCCGACTATTAACGACTTGTGGACTTGAATGCATTTCAGTACAAGTAAATGAGACATTAGTTGCCTGCTTGATGAGCATTTGCTTTCCTTCACTGTGGAGACTTAATCCAACTGAAGTGTAGCCTATGAACTACACTCCCCAGTGCTTAGTGTGACACTCCCCGGGAGGCTAAGTAACTAGCCTCCCGGGTCAGGGCCACACTGAACAGAGATAAACTTGTCGAATGATACACTAGGCCGAAGCTTTTTTCTTAATGTTAATATTAAAGAACATCGACGTGTCGTGAGGAATAATCACTTGCATTTTCGCCTTCAATCAGTTTCCATCGCCTATAAATCATATTGCCTACAATAGTCTTCAATACTACCATTAGCCGCTGTCTTTGTCGAACTAGTTTTCGCAATGAACCCTTACTACAGCTTGTAAGGTGAAAACAGCCTGCTCCCTGTGGAGACAAACATAAAGCCATCGGTGAGGATTATTGACGGAAAACCTGTAATCATATTCACCGCTTTGCACGACCTGTCCCAACTGGTTGAAGTTTTCTTCGACTATGGTGTCCGTCGGCACCCGTTCAACGAGAGAATAGAACTGACATGGCTAGACGAGTGACAAAGATAATCCTCAGACTGTGTGTAAATTATTTTTGGAAGATAAATGTGAAAATGTTTTGTTATTGCATTCAGCGGTTCTCGGAAATTCTTTAGTATCGTACAAGTTGCGATGACGCGCACACATAATGGACATACCATTGTTACAAACAATATCGTAAGACCCACTTCATCTGTAACGGTATTATTTATATAGGTATGTATAGAGTTGATCAAATCTGTACCACATCCGTTGATCGCCGCTGAGCACTCGCCCAAAATCTACTCTCTTTGGAGCCGGATTTTACATCATATGAATAACTTATACTTTGAGGCGAAGCTTCCTCGGTAAGGTTACGAATCGGTCCCACGTTTGGGACCAATTTGTCCCTCCCCGAGTGACGATGCCGTCCCTCCCCGAGATCAGCGCGACCAATCCGTCCCATCTTTGGAACCAATTCGTCCCTCCTGTGACGGATCCATCCCACTCGGACCAAAGAGACCCTCTCTCTGTTCCTCCGGTTACTCTTCTCTCTGGTTAAGGTAGGTATGGGCAGTTAAGTAGTGTGCAAGAGGGAGAGAGATGGCACTCAGCACTTAATGCACATCCGCATTTCGGGTGACAACCACAACTGCAACTACATGACATCTCCACTGCCGGCGACATGCAAACAGGCGCCGAGAAAATAGAACCAGTTCTATTTTCGCTTGGCGACATTGATGTCGTCCTGATGTCGTCGCAATATGACGTCGGCAGTGGGGACGACACTACAGATTAAAGAACGTTCTGTTTTCTCGACGTTGTAGTTGCGGTTACAGCTGCAGTTGTCGCCCGGAGCGGGGAGGGATCTTTAGCCTTCTACAAAAGATTACGTTTTGAGTGTGGCACGCTGCTTTCGTCAGGTTTGTACAGCTGACGGCAAACACTGAAACGTATTAGACGCGTCTGTTCTCATGGAGTTCATTCTGACAAGTAATGGGTTTTTTGGAGTTTAATAATTTGTGCAACATCTATGTAACAGAAACAATGGGAGAGCTTGTCTAACTTGTCTTTTGTATCATGATATATTTGACCAATCATAATCAATAACATTCAATCAATATCCGGATGTAGTACACAAAGGTTACAAATGTTCATTCATTCTGCATGTGACGTCCTGGAGTCACAATTGCTTTCACTGGGGATGGAAGGAATGGAAGGAATCGAAAGAAAAGTAACATTATCACAAGAAGGGGTGGTGGAAGATCGGATGTGGTGGATATACTCGTTGTATTGTGGAATTTTGCTTTAAATTTTCCCACCTCAAATATTAATAAATGAGAAGCACTGGTTGTGCATTTCTTCTTTAGAATGTTTTAGTATCTAGGTCTGCCACAGTGATGGGTAGGCGATGGCCTAAAGTGGTATTACATTTTAACAGAAACCTTCATAATATTTCTCGCCACGATACGGTTGAGATATTGCCGATGTGGCGTTAAACCATAATCATTCATTCATTCATTCATCATATTTTCTTTTGGAACATGTAAGTGTGTGATTTTATCTTTACTACACTTTTGTTCCGAAAGTATGTGAGTGAATGATTCAGAAGGATACCTAAAGTTAGCCATTGGTTTTCAGTTTAAATTTTTCCACCTCAAATATTAATAAATGAGAAGCACTGGTTGTGCATTTCTTCTTTAAAATGTTTTAGTATTTAGGTCGTTTTCTTCAAGTCTGTTTGATCAACATTTTGATTCGGGTACCGTACCGTTGCATAGAGGTATTGTTGGTGTCAACATTGAACAATAATCAAATGTCTTGAAACGTGGAGGCGAATCATCCGACAAAATTGCTGTCAAAAGAAAAATTATTCTTGGCGTTCTGTGAAAGCTTAGAGATTACCTCTTAGTAGGAGTATTACAGCTCGTAGAGGAAATTGGTTTGACATGAGTGAAAATTTGTATTATTTCCAAATCGACACCATGTTGAATGCAACTGTAACCCCAACTTTATCTGAATGGAACTGTAAGCCAACCTTTAACCAGAAGTCAGTTCATATATGGTAAAATAACCCCAATTTTAAGCCAACCCTAACCCTAAATGAATTGCTATCCCCAAAGTTTTAATGTGTTTAACCCTATATGCAACCCTAACCTGAAAGCGACAATTAACATTAGACTGATGCCAACCCCACGTCTTAGCCAGAATTTGAAATTAGCCTTAACCTTAAGTCATATCCAACCCTATATTGATTGCTAACCCCAAGTCTAAGTCGTGTTTAACCCTAAATACATCCCGGTTTTAACACTAAGCTCAGTACTAATTCCAATCTTCATCCGACACAAAAAGCTACGCTGTGCTAACGCTGTGTCTAAGCTGCACTATGAGAAGATCAGAACATGGAAAAGGCCAAAGCTTGCAGTAAGGAATACGCCACAGTGACAATCGATAATTTTGTTTCCAGAAAACAGTTAAACAACCCTACTTAAATAGGCAGCAAACTTTGGAAAAACAAACAAATTGTGGACGTGTAAAATGACGGAAAATGGGGAACCGTTGGAATTAACGTGACGAATCCGTATACTAACTATAGTATACTTGTGGTCTTGTATGCATTTGAATACAAGTAAATCAGACATTAACTGCCTACTTGATGAGTATTTTGTTTCCTTCACTGTGGTGGCTTTTTGGCCGACTTAATTCAAGTGTGGTCTAGTCATTGAACTACACTCCCCAGTGCTCACTTTGACACTGCCCGGGAGGCTAAGTATTAGCACGCGTCAGTCGTGGCCACAGTGAACAGAGATACATTTGTGGAAAGATACACTAGACCGAAGCTTGCAGTAGAGAATGCGGAACAGTGGCACTCGATATTTTCCTAATGATGTATATATATTCCATAATGATGAACAGGTACTGAGTCACGAAAATGTCGGAATACGGGGAATGCACCAGCTTGGCGTGACGCATCCGTCCCGTTCCCAGGATTCCGACCATCCTTAATTATTTAAATGAAGTGAATATACTGCATATACGGAGTTCTTTTCCTATTAAAATTTGTCTCTAAGGAGAACCCATTTGTGCGTTTAAGCACAAGTACATGATGAGGGGGGATTTTAATTGTTGTTTCATAGCCGAAAAAGCTCCTGAACGGTGCTGACCAAATTGGGACCCATCCGTCACAATTCGTTGCTATCGTGGTGGGATGAAATCCCGGTCATATCTAATGTTTCCTTTACTACTGAGTTCAAGTCGCAATGCTGACAGACTTACGCCTTCTTTTTGGTGTTTTGCAGATGCGTGAAAGACATATGCGCCTTCAAATGACGTCATGCTTCTTATTCGATAGGCCTCATTGTTGCTGGGCGCCACAAGTGAAAGACGTGTACTGAGATTAGTGTTCGTTTTCTCCCACATTTCTTTAAATATGATGCACGTGTGGATGCTCTTGGTAAGATCTTTTTTTTGTGTGTCAAGTTATATTAGCCCATATTTGCATTCCAAACATAATAAATGACATGTAGGAAACACAGCGAATATTTCATAATGGTGCACACATACTGAGTCACGAAAATGTCTGAATATGGGGAATGCCTTGGCTTGACGTAACAAATCCGTCCCGTTCCCCGGATTCCGACTATTAACGACTTGTGGACTTGAGTGCATTTCAGTACAAGTAAATGAGACATTAGTTGCCTGCTTGATGAGCATTTGCTTTCCTTCACTGTGGAGACTTAATCCAACTGTAGGGTAGCCAATGAACTACACTCCCCAGTGCTCCGCGGTGCTAACTGTGACACTCCGAGGGAGGCTAAGTAACTAGCACGCGCCGGTCATGGCCACACTGAACAGAGATAAACTTGCCGAAAGATACACTAGACCGAAGACATTTTGTTAATGTTAATATTAAAGAACATTTGGATTATTATATTGACACACAATTACTCGTTTCGTACAAACATAGGATTCACATAAATGACGCAGTCAAGAAACGTTCTGGGGAAATTTTCAATCTTTACAAATAAAATATATAGTCTTAAATGTGGACTATAGAATAAAGTAACGAGAAGTAAATGAACTATATCATTGAAGTTTATTTTCTTCCAGTCATAGATTTTTTGGGTTTTTTTTATTTACTTAATTTCCGCATTTAAACACCAGAAATTAGAGGAATTTTGAATATAATAAGTAACATATTCTATGTGCACAAGTCGGAATTTGGAGAATGGGACGAATCCGTCATATCTTCTGAAGCTTTCCCCAAATTCCGACAAGCTCTGGACTCAGCATATATTTGTGATATTGTTAGATATTTGGTTTGTAGTGAGCAAGAAAGAAAAACTGAGCAAAGAGTGACTTGAACTGATGTCCATTTAATGACTTGAACAGGTATTAAAATTGATTAACCTTGGAATTAAGCTCAAAAATTGAAATTAATTTGCAGAAGAGTCAATAAGATATTGTCCGTGTTGCGGTGGGAATACTGGGATTGGGATGGATTCGTCATGTGTAGGGAAGCTTTCCCCGAAATCCGACGAGCTTTGGACTCATTATTTACGGGTAATATTTATAGAGATTTGGCTCGCAGTGAATGAGAAAGAAAAACTGAGGAAACAGTGATTTGAACCGAAGTCAGTGCAATGTCTGCAAGATTTAGAAAATTGATTACCTAGGAACTAATCTCGAAAGTTCCATGAAGGGTTATGGTTTTTTCTTACACCTACACTCAGCACCCAAACTGAACATTCAAATCCGTTACAAACCACCCACTCCACTGCACTCTACTCCACCCTACTCCGTCGCATTATCCACACCTTAGGTCGGATTATTTTGGCGGTCCCCTTTGTATATGGTGCTATGTGCGGCAACGGGAGATAAGAATTTCGGGAAAAAGTACTATAAAAATCGACGTGTCGTGAGGAATAATCACTTGCATTTTCGCCTTCAATCAGTTTCCATGGCCTCCAATTGTCTTCAATACTACCATTAGCCGCTGACTTTATCCAGCTAGTTTTCGCAATGAACCCTTACTACAGCTTGTAAGGTGAAAACAGCCTGCTCCCTGTGGAGACAAACATAAAGCCATCGGTGAGGATTATTGACGGAAAACCTGTAATCATATTCACCGCTTTGCACGACCTGTCCCAACTGGTTGAAGTTTTCTTCGACTATGGTGTCCGTCGGCACCCGTTCAACGAGAGAATAGAACTGACATGGCTAGACGAGTGACAAAGATAATCCTCAGACTGTGTGTAAAATATTTTTGGAAGATAAATGTGAAAATGTTGTGTTATTGCATTCAGCGGTTCTCGGAAATTCTTTAGTGTCGTACAAGTTGCGATGACGCGCACACATAATGCACATACCATTGTTATAAACAATATCGTAAGACCCACTTCATCTGTAACGGTATTATTCATATAGGTATGTATAGAGTTGATCAAATCTGTACCACATCCGTTGATCGGTGGTGAGCGCTCGCCCAAAATCTACTCTCTTTAGAGCCGGATTTTACGTAATATAAATAACTTATACTTTGAGGCGAAGCTTTCTCGGTAAAGTGACGAATCGGTCCCACGTTTGGGACCAATTTGTCCCTCCCCGAGTAACGATGCCGTCCCTCCCCGAGATCAGCGCGACCAATCCGTCCCATCTTTGGGACCAATTCGTCCCTCCTGTGACGGATCCATCCCACTCGGACCAAAGAGACCCTCTCTCTGTTCCTCCGGTTACTCTTCTCTCTGGTTAAGGTAGGTATGGGCAGTTAAGTAGTGTGCCAGAGGGAGAGAGATGGCACTCAGCACTTAATGCACATCCGCATTTCGGGTGACAACCACAACTGCAACTACATGACATCTCCACTGCCGGCGACATGCAAACAGGCGCCGAGAAAATAGAACCAGTTCTATTTTCGCTTGGCGACATTGATGTCGTCCTGATGTCGTCGCAATATGACGTCGGCAGTGGGGACGACACTACAGATTAAAGAACGTTCTGTTTTCTCGACGTTGTAGTTGCGGTTACAGCTGCAGTTGTCGCCCGGAGCGGGGAGGGATCTTTAGCCTTCTACAAAAGATTACGTTTTGAGTGTGGCACGCTGCTTTCGTCAGGTTTGTACAGCTGACGGCAAACACTGAAACGTATTAGACGCGTCTGTTCTCATGGAGTTCATTCTGACAAGTAATGGGTTTTTGACACATGGAGTTTAATAATTTGTACAACACCTGTGTAACAGAAACAATGGGAGAGCTTGTCTAACTTGTCTTTTGTATCATGATATATTTGACTAATCATAATCAATAACATTCAATCAATATCCGGATGTAGTACACAAAGGTTACAAATGTTCATTCATTCTGCATGTGACGTCCTGAAGTCACAATTGCTTTCACTGGGGATGGAAGGAATGGAAGGAATCGAAAGAAAAGTAACATTATCACAAGAAGGGGTGGTGGAAGATCGGATGTGGTGGATATACTCGTTGTATTGTGGAATTTTGCTTTAAATTTTCCCACCTCAAATATTAATAAATGAGAAGCACTGGTTGTGCATTTCTTCTTTAGAATGTTTTAGTATCTAGGTCTGCCACAGTGATGGATAGGCGATGGCCTAAAGTGGTATTACATTTTAACAGAAACCTTCATAATATTTCTCGCCACGATACGGTTGAGATATTGCCGATGTGGCGTTAAACCATAATCATTCATTCATTCATTCATCATATTTTCTTTTGGAACATGTAAGTGTGTGATTTTATCTTTACTACACTTTTGTTCCGAAAGTATGTGAGTGAATAATTCAGAAGGATACCTAAAGTTAGCCATTGGTTTTCAGTTTAAATTTTTCCACCTCAAATATTAATAAATGAGAAGCACTGGTTGTGCATTTCTTCTTTAAAATGTTTTAGTATCTAGGTCGTTTTCTTCAAGTCTGTTTGATCAACATTTTGATTCGGGTACCGTACCGTTGCATAGAGGTATTGTTGGTGTCAACATTGAACAATAATCAAATGTCTTGAAACGTGGAGGCGAATCATCCCACAAAATTGCTGTTAAAAGAAAAATTATTCTTGGCGTTCTGTGAAAGCTTAGAGATTACCTCTTAGTAGGAGTATTACAGCTCGTAGAGGAAATTGGTTTGACATGAGTGAAAATTTGTATTACTTCCAAATCGACACCATGTTGAATGCAACTGTAACCCCAACTTTATCTGAATGGAACTGTAAGCCAACCTTTAACCAGAAGTCAGTTCATATATGGTAAAATAACCCCAATTTTAAGCCAACCCTAACCCTAAATGAATTGCTATCCCCAAAGTTTTAATGTGTTTAACCCTATATGCAACCCTAACCTGAAAGCGACAATTAACATTAGACTGATGCCAACCCCACGTCTTAGCCAGAATTTGAAATTAGCCTTAACCTTAAGTCATATCCAACCCTATATTGATTGCTAACCCCAAGTCTAAGTCGTGTTTAACCCTAAATACATCCCGGTTTTAACACTAAGCTCAGTACTAATTCCAATCTTCATCCGACACAAAAAGCTACGCTGTGCTAACGCTGTGTCTAAGCTGCACTATGAGCAGATCAGAACATGGAAAGGCCAAAGCTTGCAGTAAGGAATACGCCACAGTGACAATCGATAATTTTGTTTCCAGAAAACAGTTAATCAACCCTACTTAAATAGGCAGCATACTTTGGAAAAACAAACAAATTGTGGACGTGTAAAATGACGCAAAAAGGGGAACCGTTGGAATTAACGTGACGAATCCGTCCCGTTCCCCGGATTCCGACTAATAACTATAGTATACTTGTGGTCTTGTATGCATTTGAATACAAGTAAATCAGACATTAACTGCCTTCTTGATGAGTATTTTGTTTCCTTCACTGTGGTGGCTTTTTGGCCACCTTAATTCAAGTGTGGTGTAGTCATTGAACTACACTCTCCAGTGCTCACTTTGACACTGCCCGGGAGGCTAAGTATTAGCACGCGTCAGTCGTGGCCACAGTGAACAGAGATACAATTGTGGAAAGATACACTAGACCGAAGCTTGCAGTGAAGAATGCGGAACAGTGGCACTCGATATTTTCCTTTCAAAATTAATGTATATATTCCATAATGATGAACAGGTACTGAGTCACGAAAATGTCGGAATACGGGGAATGCACCAGCTTGGCGTGACGAATCCGTCCCGTTCCCCAGATTCCGACTAATAACTATAGTATTCTTGTTGTGGTCTTGTATGCATTTGAATACAAGTAAATCAGACATTAGCTGCCTTCTTGATGAGTATTTTGTTTCCTTCACTGTGGTGGCTTTTTGGCCGACTTAATTCAAGTGTGGTCTAGTCATTGAACTACACTCCCCAGTGTTCCGCGGTGCTCACTTTGACACTGCCCGGGAGGCTAAGTATTAGCACGCGTCAGTCGTGGCCACAGTGAACAGAGATACATTTGTGGAAAGATACACTAGACCGAAGCTTGCAGTGAAGAATGCGGAACAGTGGCACTCGATATTTTCCTTTCAAAAATAATGTATATATTCCATAATGATGAACAGGTACTGAGTCACGAAAATGTCGGAATACGGGGAATGCACCAGCTTGACGTGACGCATCCGTCCCGTTCCCCGCATTCCGACCATCCTTAATTATTTAAATGAAGTGAATATACTGCATATACGGAGTTCTTTTCCTATTAAAATTTGTCTCTAATGAGAACCCATTTGTGCGTTTAAGCACAAGCACATGATGAGGGGGGATTTTAATTGTTGTTTCATAGCCGAAAAAGCTCCTGAACGATGCTGACCAAATTGGGACCCATCCGTCACAATTCGTTGCTATCGTGGTGGGATGAAATCCCGGTCATATCTAATGTTTCCTTTACTACTGAGTTCAAGTCGCAATGCTGACAAACTTAAGCCTTCCTTTTTGGTGTTTTGCAGATGCGTGAAAGACATATGCGCCTTCAAATGACGTCATGCTTCTTATTTGATAGGCCTCATTGTTGCTGGGCGCCACAAGTGAAAGACGTGTACTGAGATTAGTGTTCGTTTTCTCCCACATTCCTTTAAATATGATGCACGTGTGGATGCTCTTGGTAAGATCTTTTTTTTGTGTGTCAAGATATATTAGCCCATATTTGCATTCCAAACATAATAAATGACATGTAGGAAACACAGCGTATATTTCATAATGATGCACACATACTGAGTCACGAAAATGTCTGAATATGGGGAATGCCGTCCCGTTCCCCGGATTCCGACTATTAACGACTTGTGGACTTGAGTGCATTTCAGTACAAGTAAATGAGACATTAGTTGCCTGCTTGATGAGCATTTGCTTTCCTTCACTGTGGAGACTTAATCCAACTGAAGTGTAGCCAATGAACTACACTCCCCAGTGCTCCGCGGTGCTAACTGTGACACTCCGAGGGAGGCTAAGTAACTAGCACGCGCCGGTCATGGCCACACTGAACAGAGATAAACTTGCCGAAAGATACACTAGACCGAAGACATTTTGTTAATGTTAATATTAAAGAACATTTGGATTATTATATTGACACACAATTACTCGTTTCGTACAAACAGAGGATTCACATAAATGACGCAGTCAAGAAACGTTCTGGGGAAATTTTCAATCTTTACAAATAAAATATATAGTCTTAAATGTGGACTATAGAATAAAGTAACGAGAAGTAAATGAACTATATCATTGAAGTTTATTTTCTTCCAGTCATAGATTTTTGTTTTTTTTTTATTTACTTAATTTCCGCATTTAAACACCAGAAATTAGAGGAATTTTGAATATAATAAGTAACATATTCTATGTGCACAAGTCGGAATTTGGGGAATGGGACGAATCCGTCATATCTTCTGAAGCTTTCCCCAAATTGTGAAACACAAAATGTGAAACATATATGCGCCTTCAAATAACGTCATGCTTCTTATTTGATAGGCCTCATTGTTGCTGGGCGCCACAAGTGAAAGACGTGTACTGAGATTAGTGTTCGTTTTCTCCCACATTTCTTTAAATATGATGCACGTGTGGATGCTCTTGGTAAGATCTTTTTTTGTGTGTCAAGATATATTAGCACATGTTTGCATTCCAAACATAATGAATTAAATTTAGGATAATTAGCGTATATTTCATAATGATGCACACATACTGAGTCACGAAAATGTCTGAATATGGGGAATGCCGTCCCGTTCCCCGGATTCCGACTATTAACGATATTATACAAATTGTGGACTTGAATGCATTTCAGTACAAGTAAATTAGACATTAGCTGTCTTCTTGAAAATGTCTGAATATGGGGAATGCCTTGGCTTGACGTAACAAATCCGTCCCGTTCCCCGGATTCCGGCTATTAACGACTTGTGGACTTGAATGCATTTCAGTACAAGTAAATGAGACATTAGTTGCCTGCTTGATGAGCATTTGCTTTCCTTCACTGTGGAGACTTAATCCAACTGAAGTGTAGCCAATGAACTACACTCCCCAGTGCTTAGTGTGACACTCCCCGGGAGGCTAAGTAACTAGCCTCCCGGGTCATGGCCACACTGAACAGAGATAAACTTGTCGAACGATACACTAGGCCGAAGCTTTTTTTCTTAATGTTAATATTAAAGAACATCGACGTGTCGTGAGGAATAATCACTTGCATTTTCGCCTTCAATCAGTTTCCATCGCCTATAAATCATATTGCCTACAATAGTCTTCAATACTACCATTAGCCGCTGTCTTTGTCGAACTAGTTTTCGCAATGAACCCTTACTACAGCTTGTAAGGTGAAAACAGCCTGCTCCCTGTGGAGACAAACATAAAGCCATCGGTGAGGATTATTGACGGAAAAAATGTAATCATATTCACCGCTTTGCACGACCTGTCCCAACTGGTTGAAGTTTTCTTCGACTATGGTGTCCGTCGGCACCCGTTCAACGAGAGAATAGAACTGACATGGCTAGACGAGTGACAAAGATAATCCTCAGACTGGGGGTAAAATATTTTTGGAAGATAAATGTGAAAATGTTTTGTTATTGCATTCAGCGGTTCTCGGAAATTCTTTAGTATCGTACAAGTTGCGATGACGCGCACACATAATGCACATACCATTGTTATAAACAATGTCGTAAGACCCACTTCATCTGTAACGGTATTATTTATATAGGTATGTATAGAGTTGATCAAATCTGTACCACATCCGTTGATCGCCGCTGAGCACTCGCCCAAAATCTACTCTCTTTAGAGCCGGATTTTACATAATATGAATAACTTATACTTTGAGGCGAAGCTTTCTCGGTAATGTGACGAATCGGTCCCACGTTTGGGACCAATTTGTCCCTCCCCGAATGACGATGCCGTCCCTCCCCGAGATCAGCGCGACCAATCCGTCCCATCTTTGGAACCAATTCGTCCCTCCTGTGACGGATCCATCCCACTCGGACCAAAGAGACCCTCTCTCTGTTCCTCCGGTTACTCTTCTCTCTGGTTAAGGTAGGTATGGGCAGTTAAGTAGTGGGCCAGAGGGAGAGAGATGGCACTCAGCACTTAATGCACATCCGCATTTCGGGTGACAACCACAACTGCAACTACATGACATCTCCACTGCCGGCGACATGCAAACAGGCGCCGAGAAAATAGAACCAGTTTTATTTTCGCTTGGCGACATTGATGTCGTCCTGATGTCGTCGCAATATGACGTCGGCAGTGGGGACGACACTACAGATTAAAGAACGTTCTGTTTTCTCGACGTTGTAGTTGCGGTTACAGCTGCAGTTGTCGCCCGGAGCGGGGAGGGGTCTTTAGCCTTCTACAAAAGATTACGTTTTGAGTGTGGCACGCTGCTTTCGTTAGGTTTGTACAGCTGACGGCAAACACTGAAACGTATTAGACGCGTCTGTTCTCATGGAGTTCATTCTGACAAGTAATGGGTTTTTGACACATGGAGTTTAATAATTTGTGCAACACCTGTGTAACAGAAACAATGGGAGAGCTTGTCTAACTTGTCTTTTGTATCATGATATATTTGACCAATCATAATCAATAATATTGCATGTAGGTCAACCGGATGTAGTACACAAAGGTTACAAATGTTCATTCATTCTGCATGTGACGTCCTGAAGTCACAATTGCTTTCACTGGGGATGGAAGGAATGGAAGGAATCGAAAGAAAAGTAACATTATCACAAGAAGGGGTGGTGGAAGATCGGATGTGGTGGATATACTCGTTGTATTGTGGAATTTTGCTTTAAATTTTCCCACCTCAAATATTAATAAATGAGAAGCACTGGTTGTGCATTTCTTCTTTAGAATGTTTTAGTATCTAGGTCTGCCACAGTGATGGGTAGGCGATGGCCTAAAGTGGTATTACATTTTAACAGAAACCTTCATAATATTTCTCGCCACGATACGGTTGAGATATTGCCGATGTGGCGTTAAACCATAATCATTCATTCATTCATTCATCATATTTTCTTTTGGAACATGTAAGTGTGTGATTTTATCTTTACTACACTTTTGTTCCGAAAGTATGTGAGTGAATGATTCAGAAGGATACCTAAAGTCAGCCATTGGTTTTCAGTTTAAATTCGGGTACCGTACCGTTGCATAGAGGTATTGTTGGTGTCAACATTGAACAATAATCAAATGTCTTGAAACGTGGAGGCGAATCATCCCACAAAATTGCTGTTAAAAGAAAAATTATTCTTGGCGTTCTGTGAAAGCTTAGAGATTACCTCTTAGTAGGAGTATTACAGCTCGTAGAGGAAATTGGTTTGACATTTGTGAAAATTTGTATTACTTCCAAATCGACACCATGTTGAATGCAACTGTAACCCCAACTTTATCTGAATGGAACTGTAAGCCAACCTTTAACCAGAAGTCAGTTCATATATGGTAAAATAACCCCAATTTTAAGCCAACCCTAACCCTAAATGAATTGCTATCCCCAAAGTTTTAATGTGTTTAACCCTATATGCAACCCTAACCTGAAAGCGACAATTAACATTAGACTGATGCCAACCCCACGTCTTAGCCAGAATTTGAAATTAGCCTTAACCTTAAGTCATATCCAACCCTATATTGATTGCTAACCCCAAGTCTAAGTCGTGTTTAACCCTAAATACATCCCGGTTTTAACACTAAGCTCAGTACTAATTCCAATCTTCATCCGACACAAAAAGCTACGCTGTGCTAACGCTGTGTCTAAGCTGCACTATGAGCAGATCAGAACATGGAAACATTAAAACTTTGGGGATAGCAATTCATTTAGGGTTAGGGTTGGCTTAAAATTGGGGTTATTTTACCATATATGAACTGACTTCTGGTTAAAGGTTGGCTTACAGTTCCATTCAGATAAAGTTGGGGTTACAGTTGCATTCAACATGGTGTCGATTTGGAAGTAATACAAATTTTCACTCATGTCAAACCAATTTCCTCTACGAGCTGTAATACTCCTACTAAGAGGTAATCTCTAAGCTTTCACAGAACGCCAAGAATAATTTTTCTTTTAACAGCAATTTTGTGGGATGATTCGCCTCCACGTTTCAAGACATTTGATTATTGTTCAATGTTGACACCAACAATACCTCTATGCAACGGTACGGTACCCGAATTTAAACTGAAAACCAATGGCTGACTTTAGGTATCCTTCTGAATCATTCACTCACATACTTTCGGAACAAAAGTGTAGTAAAGATAAAATCACACACTTACATGTTCCAAAAGAAAATATGATGAATGAATGAATGAATGATTATGGTTTAACGCCACATCGGCAATATCTCAACCGTATCGTGGCGAGAAATATTATGAAGGTTTCTGTTAAAATGTAATACCACTTTAGGCCATCGCCTACCCATCACTGTGGCAGACCTAGATACTAAAACATTCTAAAGAAGAAATGCACAACCAGTGCTTCTCATTTATTAATATTTGAGGTGGGAAAATTTAAAGCAAAATTCCACAATACAACGAGTATATCCACCACATCCGATCTTCCACCACCCCTTCTTGTGATAATGTTACTTTTCTTTCGATTCCTTCCATTCCTTCCATCCCCAGTGAAAGCAATTGTGACTTCAGGACGTCACATGCAGAATGAATGAACATTTGTAACCTTTGTGTACTACATCCGGTTGACCTACATGCAATATTATTGATTATGATTGGTCAAATATATCATGATACAAAAGACAAGTTAGACAAGCTCTCCCATTGTTTCTGTTACACAGGTGTTGCACAAATTATTAAACTCCATGTGTCAAAAACCCATTACTTGTCAGAATGAACTCCATGAGAACAGACGCGTCTAATACGTTTCAGTGTTTGCCGTCAGCTGTACAAACCTAACGAAAGCAGCGTGCCACACTCAAAACGTAATCTTTTGTAGAAGGCTAAAGACCCCTCCCCGCTCCGGGCGACAACTGCAGCTGTAACCGCAACTACAACGTCGAGAAAACAGAACGTTCTTTAATCTGTAGTGTCGTCCCCACTGCCGACGTCATATTGCGACGACATCAGGACGACATCAATGTCGCCAAGCGAAAATAAAACTGGTTCTATTTTCTCGGCGCCTGTTTGCATGTCGCCGGCAGTGGAGATGTCATGTAGTTGCAGTTGTGGTTGTCACCCGAAATGCGGATGTGCATTAAGTGCTCAGTGCCATCTCTCTCTTAACTGTCCATACCTACCTTAACCAGAGAGAAGAGTAACCGGAGGAACAGAGAGAGGGTCTCTTTGGTCCGAGTGGGATGGATCCGTCACAGGAGGGACGAATTGGTTCCAAAGATGGGACGGATTGGTCGCGCTGATCTCGGGGAGGGACGGCATCGTCACTCGGGGCGGGACAAATTGGTCCCAAACGTGGGACCGATTCGTCACATTACCGAGAAAGAGAATATAATAATAATATATCTTGACACACAAAAAAAGATCTTACCAAGAGCATCCACACGTGCATCATATTTAAAGAAATGTGGGAGAAAACGAACACTAATCTCAGTACACGTCTTTCACTTGTGGCGCCCAGCAACAATGAGGCCTATCAAATAAGAAGCATGACGTTATTTGAAGGCGCATATATGTTTCACATTTTGTGTTTCACAATTTGGGGAAAGCTTCAGAAGATATGACGGATTCGTCCCATTCCCCAAATTCCGACTTGTGCACATAGAATATGTTACTTATTATATTCAAAATTCCTCTAATTTCTGGTGTTTAAATGCGGAAATTAAGTAAATAAAAAAAACCCAAAAAATCTATGACTGGAAGAAAAGAAACTTCAATGATATAGTTCATTTACTTCTCGTTACTTTATTCTGTAGTCCACATTTAAGACTATATATTTTATTTGTAAAGATTGAAAATTTCCCCAGAACGTTTCTTGACTGCGTCATTTATGTGAATCCTCTGTTTGTACAAAACGAGTAATTTGTGTGTCAATATAATAATCCAAATGTTCTTTAATATTAACATTAACAAAATGTCTTCGGTCTAGTGTATCTTTCGGCAAGTTTATCTCTGTTCAGTGTTGCCATGACCGGCGCGTGTTAGTTACTTAGCCTCCCGGGGAGTGTCACAGTTAGCACCGCGGAGCACTGGGGAGTGTAGTTCATTGGCTACACTTCAGTTGGATTAAGTCTCCACAGTGAAGGAAAGCAAATGCTCATCAAGCAGGCAACTAATGTCTCATTTACTTGTACTGAAATGCACTCAAGTCCACAAGTCGTTAATAGTCGGAATCCGGGGAACGGGACGGCATTCCCCATATTCAGACATTTTCGTGACTCAGTATGTGTGCATCATTATGAAATATACGCTGTGTTTCCTACATGTCATTTATTATGTTTGGAATGCAAATATGGGCTAATATATCTTGACACACAAAAAAAAGATCTTACCAAGAGCATCCACACGTGCATCATATTTAAAGGAATGTGGGAGAAAACGAACACTAATCTCAGTACACGTCTTTCACTTGTGGCGCCCAGCAACAATGAGGCCTATCGAATAAGAAGCATGACGTCATTTGAAGGCGCATATGTCTTTCACGCATCTGCAAAACACCAAAAAGGAAGGCTTATGTTTGTCAGCATTGCGACTTGAACTCAGTAGTAAAGGAAACATTAGATATGACCGGGATTTCATCCCACCACGATAGCAACGAATTGTGACGGATGGGTCCCAATTTGGTCAGCACCGTTCAGGAGCTTTTTCGGCTATGAAACAACAATTAAAATCCCCCCTCGTCATGTGCTTGTGCTTAAACGCACAAATGGGTTCTCCTTAGAGACAAATTTTAATAGGAAAAGAACTCCGTATATGCAGTATATTCACTTCATTTAAATAATTAAGGATGGTCGGAATCCGGGGAACGGGACGGATGCGTCACGTCAAGCTGGTGCATTCCCCGTATTCCGACATTTTCGTGACTCAGTACCTGTTCATCATTATGGAATATATACATTATTTTTGAAAGGAAAATATCGAGTGCCACTGTTCCGCATTCTTCACTGCAAGCTTCGGTCTAGTGTATCTTTCCACAAATGTATCTCTGTTCACTGTGGCCACGACTGACGCGTGCTAATACTTAGCCTCCCGGGCAGTGTCAAAGTGAGCACCGCGGAACACTGGGGAGTGTAGTTCAATGACTAGACCACACTTGAATTAAGTCGGCCAAAAAGCCACCACAGTGAAGGAAACAAAATACTCATCAAGAAGGCAGTTAATGTCTGATTTACTTGTATTCAAATGCATACAAGACCACAACAAGAATACTATAGTTATTAGTCGGAATCTGGGGAACGGGACGGATGCGTAACGCCAAGCTGGTGCATTCCCCGTATTCCGACATTTTCGTGACTCAGTACCTGTTCATCATTATGGAATATATACATTATTTTTGAAAGGAAAATATCGAGTGCCACTGTTCCGCATTCTTCACTGCAAGCTTCGGTCTAGTGTATCTTTCCACAATTGTATCTCTGTTCACTGTGGCCACGACTGACGCGTGCTAATACTTAGCCTCCCGGGCAGTGTCAAAGTGAGCACTGGAGAGTGTAGTTCAATGACTAGACCACACTTGAATTAAGTCGGCCAAAAAGCCACCACAGTGAAGGAAACAAAATACTCATCAAGAAGGCAGTTGCTATCGTGGTGGGATGAAATCCCGGTCATATCTAATGTTTCCTTTACTACTGAGTTCAAGTCGCAATGCTGACAGACTTACGCCTTCTTTTTGGTGTTTTGCAGATGCGTGAAAGACATATGGGCCTTCAAATGACGTCATGCTTCTTATTCGATAGGCCTCATTGTTGCTGGGCGCCACAAGTGAAAGACGTGTACTGAGATTAGTGTTCGTTTTCTCCCACATTTCTTTAAATATGATGCACGTGTGGATGCTCTTGGTAAGATCTTTTTTTTGTGTGTCAAGTTATATTAGCCCATATTTGCATTCCAAACATAATAAATGACATGTAGGAAACACAGCGTATATTTCATAATGATGCACACATACTGAGTCACGAAAATGTCTGAATATGGGGAATGCCGTCCCGTTCCCCGGATTCCGACTATGGACGACTTGTGGACTTGAGTGCATTTCAGTACAAGTAAATGAGACATTAGTTGCCTGCTTGATGAGCATTTGCTTTCCTTCACTGTGGAGACTTAATCCAACTGAAGTGTAGCCAATGAACTACACTCCCCAGTGCTCCGCGGTGCTAACTGTGACACTCCCCGGGAGGCTAAGTAACTAGCACGCGCCGGTCATGGCCACACTGAACAGAGATAAACTTGCCGAAAGATACACTAGACCGAAGACATTTTGTTAATGTTAATATTAAAGAACATTTGGATTATTATATTGACACACAATTACTCGTTTCGTACAAACAGAGGATTCACATAAATGACGCAGTCAAAAAACGTTCTGGGGAAATTTTCAATCTTTACAAATAAAATATACAGTCTTAAATGTGGACTACAGAATAAAGTAACGAGAAGTAAATGAACTATATCATTGAAGTTTATTTTCTTCCAGTCATAGATTTTTTGGGTTTTTTTTATTTACTTAATTTCCGCATTTAAACACCAGAAATTAGAGGAATTTTGAATATAATAAGTAACATATTCTATGTGCACAAGTCGGAATTTGGAGAATGGGACGAATCCGTCATATCTTCTGAAGCTTTCCCCAAATTCCGACAAGCTCTGGACTCAGCATATATTTGTGATATTGTTAGATATTTGGTTTGTAGTGAGCAAGAAAGAAAAACTGAGCAAAGAGTGACTTGAACTGATGTCCATTTAATGACTTGAACAGGTATTAAAATTGATTAACCTTGGAATTAAGCTCAAAAATTCAAATTAATTTGCAGAAGAGTCAATAAGATATTGTCCGTGTTGCGGTGGGAATACTGGGATTGGGATGGATTCGTCATGTGTAGGGAAGCTTTCCCCGAAATCCGACGAGCTTTGGACTCATTATTTACGGGTAATATTTATAGAGATTTGGCTCGCAGTGAATGAGAAAGAAGAACTGAGGAAACAGTGATTTGAACCGAAGTCAGTGCAATGTCTGCAAGATTGAGAAAATTGATTACCTAGGAACTAATCTCGAAAGTTCCATGAAGGGTTATGGTTTTTTCTTACACCTACACTCAGCACCCAAACTGAACATTCAAATCCGTTACAAACCACCCACTCCACTGCACTCTACTCCACCCTACTCCGTCGCATTATCCACACCTTAGGTCGGATTATTTTGGCGGTCCCCTTTGTATATGGTGCTATGTGCGGCAACGGGAGATAAGAATTTCGGGAAAAAGTACTATAAAAATCGACGTGTCGTGAGGAATAATCACTTGCATTTTCGCCTTCAATCAGTTTCCATCGCCTCCAATTGTCTTCAATACTACCATTAGCCGCTGACTTTATCCAGCTAGTTTTCGCAATGAACCCTTACTACAGCTTGTAAGGTGAAAACAGCCTGCTCCCTGTGGAGACAAACATAAAGCCATCGGTGAGGATTATTGACGGAAAAAATGTAATCATATTCACCGCTTTGCACGACCTGTCCCAACTGGTTGAAGTTTTCTTCGACTATGGTGTCCGTCGGCACCCGTTCAACGAGAGAATAGAACTGACATGGCTAGACGAGTGACAAAGATAATCCTCAGACTGTGTGTAAAATATTTTTGGAAGATAAATGTGAAAATGTTTTGTTATTGCATTCAGCGGTTCTCGGAAATTCTTTAGTGTCGTACAAGTTGCGATGACGCGCACACATAATGGACATACCATTGTTATAAACAATGTCGTAAGACCCACTTCATCTGTAACGGTATTATTTATATAGGTATGTATAGAGTTGATCAAATCTGTACCACATCCGTTGATCGGTGATGAGCGCTCGCCCAAAATCTACTCTCTTTAGAGCCGGATTTTATGTAATATAAATAACTTATACTTTGAGGCGAAGCTTTCTCGGTAATGTGACGAATCGGTCCCACGTTTGGGACCAATTTGTCCCTCCCCGAGTGACGATGCCGTCCCTCCCCCGAGATCAGCGCGACCAATCCGTCCCATGTTTGGGACCAATTCGTCCCTCCCGTGACGGATCCGTCCCACTCGGACCAAAGAGACCCTCTCTCTGTTCCTCCGGTTACTCGTAGTTGTCGCTCGGAGCGGGGATGGGTCTTTACATCCACAAAAGATTACGTTTTGAGTGTGGCACGCTGCTTTCGTTAGGTTTGTACAGCTGACGACAAACACTGAAACGTATTAGACCATTCTGTTCTCTTGGAGTTCATTCTGCCAAGTAATGGGTTTTTGACACATGGGATTTAATAATTTGTGCAACACCTGTGTAACAGAAATAATGGGAGAGCTTGTCTAACTTGTTTTTCGTAACATATTACATTTGATCAATCATAATCAATAATATTAATCGATTCACCTTTTGCTTCTAATGTCTAATGTCCATGAAGACCCTTTAATAATGGTATTGGTGTTTCACCTAGGTGATTTGGCTTTTGAATCACCTAGGTCTCCTAATGTGTGTTTTTATGTTAATCATTCTGGATTGTGATCTGTCTCCTGTAAAAGGTCGGATCGCACGTCAACACCATAGTCTCGTCCTGCCACAAGAAGACACAGTATATACACACTCTAAGGCCAACTCGTCGTCATGTGATTGAAACCTTCTTAAGTACGACGTAAAACCTCAAGTATACATACATACATACACACATACATACATACACATACATACATACATACATACATACATACATACATACATGCATGCATGAATGCATGCACACACGCACGCACGCATGCATGCATACATAGAGACTTAAAAAATCAATCTAATTTGTACAATCACCATTCTTTCGATAGCATTTTGTCACTTTGGTAACCTCATGCGGTACGTAATAAGCTTGAGCAATGGATTTTCAGTTCTATCTAAAGCAGGAAAAATTCTGATGCATTTTAACTAAGTATAAAATAACAGTGCAGAAATTTACAGTGTATCAAAACTATAAATAATATAATAGATAATACTGTGGCAGTATTCTATAATCTCTGTCAAAGCACTTCAGTTTAGAGGCAAATCTCTTACCCATTGGTTCGAATTGTGCATGGGTAACCTTGAGGGTCCCAATCTGTAGACCCTTCGGAAAACCAGGTTATCTTGCCGTTTTGCTACTATATGCGCATGTTCACGGAAAGGACCACAACTACGGCTAAAGTCACGCCAGTGCCCCACCCAGAAATGTTAGAGACATTCAGCACCAGTTTTTCGAATTCTTTCTATGTGTAGAATGTGCACGAGGAACGACCGGGGGTTTTGATGAACAGGAAGAAGAAACATAGGCAAATGATGCATTCGACTAACGACAACTTATACAGTATCATAGTACATGATTTGGACACCGCTGTAATTTATGCACCCAGAACATATTTTGCTTCTTTTCTTCATCAGTAAAACTCATGACAGCTTCTCTTTACCCGATTGCGTTGTAAATTTCTTACTTTATGTACTTGGATCCTTTGGTGATTTGTATTGAACGTTGTGTTCGAAATCTGTCCGAATGTTGAACCGAGTCACCTGATATGGTTGATAACTGATCCTGCATACGAATGTCTGTTTCGACGCCTAGATTGGTTCTCCTTTAGTTACTCCTGTATACATAACAGGAAATTCTATTATCTTGGCAGGTTTCAATGCTATTTGAAGTTTTTGCGGAATTGGGAAGGATAAAAGTTATGCTTTTAGAACATTACTTTGAAATTTTTTTCTCCTCCATGGATTATATCCTGTTTTCATCCCGGGTGTAGAAATATTTATATACATTCTAGAAAGAGTCATTAGGCTTACTGCTTGGTATACAAAGTGAAAGATCGAGGTAGTCTTTGATTGGCCATATTAGTAATTTTTTTTATTATGGCTCCAGTGGAGAATGGTGCGATGAGCGAAGATTCTGTTATATTTCTACCGGTATACCCTGCCTAATTCTATGAAGCTTTGAAGTTCGTTTTTAATGCGGTATGCGCGGTTTTCTTCCTGTCACGGACTTCTACTTCCTGTCACGAGATGTACATAGGTTAATACTTTCATGAACAATGGCTATTTCCAACATGTTGCTTTTACTGATTATCTAAGTGGAACACGGAGACCTCTTACATACCCTGAGATATCCGGATACTGTACATAAGAGAGAGCTATTGATTATGAATTCGTCTTGGTTTGCTTTTATCTCATTAATTTCAAGTGAAACGTGCATGAGTTTGAAATATATTTAGCCTGTGGTTTTATTATAGAGAAAGTGTTAGCTCACTTTCGGAAATATGGGTCACGACACGTGATCACAACAATGTAATATACAATTATTGCGTGTTACTGAGTGGAACATCGGGATTTGTCAGCTCGAGACATCAACTGTCGAGGGCCAGCAAACCATGATTTTCCACCCTGCAAAGTGCAATAGTTTGTTTTATTATACGGAATAACATGAACGGCACATCATGACATTAGATGTGGCAGCTTGTCCGTCAATTTCCACTCGGCTTTATACGCCATGCAGAATGCACAGGTAAAACTGAAGTAGACGACTGCTGAAATTGATTTCAAGGGTGCACAACTCGAGACGTGACCAAAAATCAGCAGGATGTAGCACGACAGAACTTGACACATTCCATTTGCCACGCAGAGGACGCCACTGGGTGTAGCATATCGAATTGCTGAACCCTGTGTGATGTGGTTCTACCCAAGGAGGATAAGAGAAACCTACATAAGGTAAAATAAACGAAATGCAAGTGCAAAGCACTGACGTCAATCGTCGCAAGTAACCGGTAAAATCTGGCCTAGTGTTAGTTTATCTCACTTTTAACTGCTAACTGTACATGTAAACACTCAAATAGTATCAACTTCTATACGCATCCTAGCTCCAAGCATGTCCCAAGCAAAATTAGGTAAAACAAAATGCCGTGATGCTCATTACAATATGTCCGATGTCACTGGTTTAAAATTGCTCAAACCACTGTCAACCCCACGTGTAACAAATAATAAAATTAAACGTGAAATCAATGCCCAAGGAAGAGTCTCACGAACGCACAGTCATGTTTAGATTATCTGCCAAAAATGGTCTTGATCACAAGGAAGCGGCCTAAGAAGGAAAAGTAAGTGTACAACACAGTCTAATAAGGATAACCTAAAAGGTGGTTTTGCATTTGTTTTGTAGGTATTGTGTGCGTGCACGGCGCATGGTCACCATATAAGGTTATTCCTCCCAAATTCTGATAACGTATAGCAGCTATACGTGTATAGGTCAGTCCGCTACGTTCTTTGAATTGCCTGCAAATTACTACAGAAACAATATTGGAGATGTCGAACTAATCAATTGACCCAAACAGAAATTAGCAAGAAACAAACCCCTGTTGGACACAGTGATGCTTAATTCTTGAATAAACAATGTGTATCTCTTCAAGGTGACAAAGTGAAAAAGAATATGCGGTGTGATGAATAAGGTAAGTAAAATATCTACATCATATATATTCTGTTTTATTTGTTCTTGACATACATGAATGGAGGGAGTGGACGGTGTTACAGTGTTAGAGATACATTCAGTCCATTGCATGGGAAGATTTTTGGAACCGCCCCTATACATTTTGTTATTTTACTAGCCGTGGTCGAATCAATTTTTGCCCATTTAACAGAATGTGCTAAATTTTGATACCAAGTGTCATGAGGAGTTGCCATGGGATTACTTTATGCAGTTTAGAGAGAAAGGCTGAGTTGTCAAGGAGAAGGCCGGCTTCGTACAGCGCCTTTAGCTGATTACCCTTGCGCAGGTGGACAAATGAAACGAATTAAGACCCAAGTGCATTAATGGTTGCAAGGTATATTGCCTTGGCGCAGAACAAAAGGAATGATCATCTAAAATAGCCAACACATTCATTTCCAGAAGGAATTAACATTCAAATTTTAATAAGCAATATTTGTAGAAACCAGGATTTGGGATGACCTTTTCTGCCACTAGCACAGGAAACACTGTGTATCTTGATGGTACTGAAGTGGAATCCAACACCAATGTGTAAGCTAGCTGATGTGAAGGTCAGTGCTCAGATTGCCTTACTGGAGATTGCTGTTTGCCAGTTTTTTTTTACTCATTAGTGTAAGTGCTAATATAATGCGATGAGTACGAGGCACGCGATTAAATTTATTGGACCTGTGTCTGGTCCTCTTCACATGTCATTGAATATATTGGTCATTGCAAAGGCGTGCAGAACGAGTCCGCTTTCACATCCGCAACCTTCAACCGATGCTGTTCTACAGTGAAATCGGATATTGGACATCGCATGAGCATTTGTTTCACTGGCATCTGTCATATACATGTAGCACTAAAAAGACTTTTAGAAACATTTTCTCGTTAGAGATTTTTGCCGATGAATTGGTTTTCGTCTTTTGGGATGTATTTATTGTTTTCCTGTAACAAGTAAGAAGTTTAAAAACCGTGTCACAATATTTAGTTTTCGATACTGAAATTTTTAAATTTGACACTTTGCCTTAAGATAACATTAACCAGGTTATCAAAATATTAATGTTAGGGCAAACGATAAAGCTCTAAAACTGTATTTTAACATTTGAAATGAAATCGGAAATGACTTTGTAGACCTTCAGACTTGTTCATTACCGTCGCCATACAAGAAAACATTTCCTGAAAAAGGCGTAAATCAACAATAAATATTTTCGTTCGGTTTACTTTATGAGAATTCACGCCGTACTCAAGAATATTGCACTTATAAGCCGGCGGCCAGCATTATAGTGAGAGGAAATCGGGCAGAGCCCGGAGGAACCTATGACCGTCTGGCTGACCTTTCCACGTACTGCCGCAGAGGAGACTAGCATGAACTGGGTTTGAACTCACATCAGCGAACACGTTGGTGAGAGGCACCGAAGTTATTGTTCTGTGGAGGCCCCGGAATAAATGTACACAAAGTGCCATAATTAAGTATGTATGAAAGGGGTATAGGATGGCGTTTTTGTTATTTGGACACTTTTCGAACCTGCTTATTTTACAGGCATTAAATGTGCCATTATTTTGATGTATCGGACAAACAATGGTATCATTGCTGTTAATCAATATATATATATATATATATATATATACTTAATTGGCCTAAATGAAACAAATCAAAGAATGTCCCAGCATGGGAAAGGTAGATATATCCGCAAACATTCACAGAAGCCATCACGATGAAAGCATTACTGTGTTTGATTGGTTATGAGCCCCTCACCATATATGTTCTACACCGGAACCTGTATTCCAGCATGTCCAAAGAAGAAAATATCCGGACGGAAGTCGAGGAGCACCAGGCCATTGTCTACTTCGGGAATATCCCACAGCCCTACGGCAGAAAAACAAAGCAACATCAATGACCCGCCAATAAACGATCAGCTATTATTTACAAAATCAATTCGGATTTGTTCGTATGGCAATTATGGCCTTAACCATGGTTGGTTTAACCTGACTTTTGTGGTTTTCCTTTGATTTTGCTCGCTCGTGTAATTGGATTTTCTTAAGTTCCGGTAGACTGCGAGGATAATGCAACCGGCTCAAAAAATGGCTTGCTCCATGGTGTCAGCATGAATCGATAAAACCGCTGAATTATTCCGTCTCATCGCCTTTAGTAATAAGCCGAAGTCCGCAGGTGCGCTACATGGCATCGTCCTTGGTTTACCGTTATTCTTACTGTTTGACCTTTCAATTATGCCGTAATCAATTAATTTATAACAAAGCTTTCTTATTTTCTTTAAACATTTATTGTGGACCTCATAGGAAAGTGTATAATATTTAAGTCAAACAATGCAAAGATGAAAATAATCATAATGTGAATTTGGTTTCCTATGTTAACTACTTTAACAGTAGAATCATGTGGTCGACATATCTAACAGCTACATAATACATACATTTTTCACATGATGTTATTGCCTCACAGGAAACAGTTTTGTAGCAGCTTTCAGCAAGATACACTATGTTACATAAGACAAAGGTTCTACATTAAAACACGTCTCAGGTCCTCCAGCAACCTACGGATGGTCGTGGGTTTCCCCCGCGCTCTACCTGGTTTCACCCCACCATAATGCTGGACACCGTGGTATAAGTGAAATATTCTAGAGTATGGCGTAAAACACAGAACAAATAAATAAACAAATAACACAATATTTTTTGCATGAATTCATCCTAATATCTTAATTTTTAGGTCTTTCCTAGTTTACTTTGAGCGTTGGTTTGGACACTGGTCTTAACTATTGACCTGGATTGCCTATTTTAGTGCGAATTGATATACGAATACATGTATCTTACTTCAACGTCTATAGATTGTACTGAGATCTAGATTGTTCTCTTTTTATCCAATATAACAAATGCACCAGAGCATATACATGCCATTTATTAGATTATTCTTCTTCAAAAGCAAAACAATAAGATTTTAAACAACAATGGAATAAATACTAAATAAGCAAATAAATAAACAAACAAATAAATAAATAAACAAGACTTGCAAAAAGAACGGAGTTAAATTCGGAATTAACTAATATACTGAAATACTAAATTTCTGCATTCTTTTCTCTTCGCTGGTAAACGTTAACATTTAGTTGGTCGCTTGTTTTTCGTGATTTTACCTGCGTCAGTCCGTTAATGGCCACTAATGATCATGTAGGAGGGTTCCTCTGATGACTACCTTAATTGTCTCTCAGAAGAATCCGTCGCCCCGCATCACCTGCCCGCTCAACAAGTAACCAGCGATATATACCGGAAACTCCGTACTTATTAAGTTTATACGTCGGTAGCCTACCCAATGGGACGTATTGCCATTATCCCATACCTACAGACACTGTCCGTGCGGCTAGTCTAGCATCACTTCGGTCCCTGCATTAACTCGAAAACATTTACCTAGGAATCTTTAACAGAGAGTCAGGTAAGATGGAACGTTTTCTTACGTATAGTTTGCAAATTAGTCTTCATTTGTTTTTCTTTTGCGCTCTGTAAAAGGACATTGACTCTTAACGCTGTCAACGCTGCACCGTGTCGTTGCTTTTATACAATGCGAAGTATACAAACCGTAATTCGTCCTGTCAATCACAAAATCAATTTAGAAAATATTACCATCACAATCTCTTAAAATATATATAATTTTAACGAAAGCTACAGTTACCTGGAAATAGAAGTGGTCCACTGTTTCCCCAAGACGTCGGAGATACTCACGTGTGTAATAACCGATGCGTCAAATCCAGTATGTAGTCCACAATTATTAACGTTGGAATGTCTAGATTTCTATTATACACAACATCTTGTTATAAAGCGAGAAAGGTATAAACGTATCTTACTGAATATCATAAAACACTATCGCCTGAATTAATTATTGCCTTGTGTACAGAATGGAATTCATGGAAATGACTTGTATGTCCGATCATCTGCCGTTGTACTGACCCGTGTGAGAATTTACTGAAAACAGAAACAATAAAAGCAACTGTAGCAACGAAAACTCTTGTAGCATCCACTTTTATTTAAGTTATCAAGGTTACGCCTAAATACAGGACGAAGTTCTGAGAATCGTTTTATCATGAGTGAGTGAGTGAATGTTTTGGATTTAACGTCGTTCGTAACGATGTTTCAGTCATATGGGGACGAGGGGTTCTTCTGGTGTGTAAATATAGTGTGTCTTCCTGTGTGAGGGAGAGTCTATGCCAAGCAGCAACAAGTGTCATTTTTAAAGCCTTTAGTATGACCCGATCCGAGCTGGATCTCCCGACCTCGGGGCGCTCTAACCACTACATTAGCGGTGCGTTTCATTATGAAGAATGCAAACGTATCGTTTAACTCGGGTCGAACGTGGGAAGGTCGGTCAGCAAACTGCAGATGGTGGTGTGTTTTCCCTTTGGCTTTCCCCCCTTTTTTTGAGTACGACATAAAACACCAGTGAAATTGGAGAAAAACCTTAATATACAAAGGGTAAAATTGTAAAGACAACTGAAAGCCTCCGTTAAGAAGTCGCGAACACAAAAAAACAGCCCCCAAGGAATGTGTCCACCAGATAACATGTGACTGCCACAGGACTATATAGGTGAAACTTGCAAACCACTAAGCGTACGAATTGCGGAGCACAGATCTTCTATCAACTGTCTAGACGGCAAATCAGTTCTGTACGATCACATACTAACAAACCTTAGATACAAGATTAAATGGTACTCCACAAAAGCATTAGCAATCAATAAATCGGATCTTTCAGACCTTTCCACGTACGGTCGGATAGGAATCCAGCATGATGAGCTGGGCTTGAACTCACAGCGACCGTAATTGGTGAGAGGCACTTTGGTCATAACTGTGCGCTAGAAAGTTTTCATGTCTCTGGAAGTTTTAACGGAAGTGTTTGTCGTTGATTTCAAGCGAATATAGAGCCATGGGGAAACCATGGAACATCAAAAAAATATTTGACAAATCTACTGACGTGCAGCCACAGTCGAACAAGTCAAAGCTAGAGGTTTTAATAAATCTCTTGAATATAATAAATATAAAGCACAAAGAAACAGTTTGTCTCTATTGATATATAAATGACTAATATAATTTGTTTGATATATATTTTTGCCAATACAATCAGTTCATTGGTTTCAAAATTCTCAAAGTACACTCTCAAGATATCTGGAGCTTGCAATGAGATAACGGGAGCATGCCGTGGTCTCTATGCCAAACATGAGCATATAACAAATAAATAAATAGATAAACAGCAATTCTGTGATGGTTACTTTTTTTTTCAGAGACACGTGTACGTTCTCGATCCTGGCTAAGGGAGAAAAATGATGACAAGACTGACACTGATTCTGATGGTGTCATGCGCATTGTTGGCTACTTCCGGTATGAATGCTTCGACCGAAATGCCCATGGTCATGGACGATGTTGTTGACATAGGTATGAAAACTTGCTCGACACACATGGGTGTTACATGTATAAACATGTATCTGAACCAACGATTTGTTGAGTAATTTGATTTTTTTTATTTACTTGATTGATATTTACGCCCTACTGAAGAATATTTCACTTATACGATGGCTGCCAGCATTATGGTTGGAGGAAAGCGGAAAGACCCACGACCACATGAATGTTGCTGGCAGACCATCCCATGGAGAGGAAGCCAGCATGAGCTGGACTTGAACTCACAGCGGTCGCATTGGATAGGCACCTGGGTCGTTATACCTCTCGGCCATGGAGGCACCCCTTGAGTCATTTGGTATTTTAAAGACCGTAACTAAACAATCGTCGGTGTTTGTATAACTTAGTTTCAACTTGAAAACAGTTTACTGGGCTAAATTTGTGACCTATACCGGAAGAATACCATGAGTTGTCTTACACTTTATCCTCCCAGCTCAAGCGTAAGTTCAGAAATAAATATGATGCTGGCTTCATACTTATTGGCAATAACATGACTTTTTTAGTCCTGATTTATCTACGATTCTTAATTCTCAGGTACACTTGTTGACATGTTCGTGGTTCAAAGTGGTCTTAACTCTACTGTCCTAGCCAATGATGACGTTGCCATCGACGAGTTCTATCTTGGAATGAACGGAACAGTTTTCGTTAATGGAACGGGTTTCAATGAAACGGAGAAAAATTCCACGTCGTCAAACGGGACCGCAATTATATGGCAGGACCCAGCCAAGAGTGCTGCATGTCTGAGGTATCGCCAGAACCCTTACTGGAGGCTGACATCCACTCAAAGCATGGTTTTAGATTACATGTGTGTGTGCTACGCAATGTGCTACACACAGGAAGACGTAAAAATGTGGCACGAGCTTGCCAACACCAATCGGACGGAGACGAATGTTTTCCAGAAAAACCCATTCTTCTTGTTCTACTTGGTATTCATAACCTACATAGTCACGGCACTCTTTGGTACTACAGGTAAGTACGATAAAAAACATAATTCATGAAAGGGGCTTTGTGGTGCCCTAGAACAGCGTAATGACTCAGGATCCTCTCATCAATGCGGTTGCTGTGAGTTCAAGCCCACACTCGTAGCTAAAATGGTGTCAATACACACCCGTAATGGGTGTAAATGACTTGTCCCAGGACGCACTCCCTATTAGGTGTAAGTTTACTCCCTCGGAAAGGGTGTGAATTAACACCCTAAGAAACGGTGTGAATTAACACCTTAATAAAGGGTGTAAATTAGCATCTTTTAAAAAAGGTGTAAATGAACACGTTATAGAAAGGGTGCGAATTAACACGACTTGGAAGGGTGTGAAATAACACCTTTTAGAAAAAGTGTGAATTAACACCCCTTGGAAAGGGTGTGGTTAAACACCTTTTGGAAAAGGTGTGAATAGACACCTTTCAAAAATGTTGCAAAATAACACCTTTTCGGAAAGGTGCAAATTAACACCTTTAAAAAAGGTATGAATTAACGACTTTCAGAGAAGTTGCAAACTAACAGGCATTTACATCGTTCCATGGTTAATTCTTACTACATGTTCGATGTTAAGATGAATTAACATGCATGCTTACCTTTAAAGCCCGCTTTAGAATGTCTTTATGACATTAAACGAATTTAGACTGAAATCAATCACAAAGAACAGCATACTGAAGAACACATTGATGTGTGCCTCATTTATTTTTTGACAAATAACTTTGAAAACTGGCTTGCTTTAACTGCGTGTATTTACTAATAATCCGGGCAACATTTATAAGAATATAAGGTAACCAGAGTTTAGTTTCATTATGGTCAATATAGGTCTATATAAGACCTCAAGAGTTTCCTATCATTTCAATAATCAAACCAATGATGGTCAAACAGGGGCTTGAGAAAGAAAGTTATACCAGCAAAAACTTATTCCAATTAAAAGAAATGCACGTAGCCAAAGTAATGAGAAAGACTAATCGGGATAGATCCACCATAGAATGATTCACATCTTTTCAACATCAGTTTAAAAAATTTACACACTAAAAGGTGTAATCCTGAGAGGTTCCTGCTCCATTTCGCAAATATATCATGGGAACACCCTTCTAGCGCACTGAATACACCTTTAAAAGGTGTATTGATGGATAAACAGAGTGTTTTAAGTAAATTAACACCTTTTCAACACCGTTCAAACTAAGAGTGAAGCTCACGCTGGCTTCCTCTCTGGTCGTGCGTGGGAAGGTCTGTCAGCGACCTGCCGATGATTGAGGGTTTCCTCGGACTCTGCCCGGTTCCCCCAACCGTAATACTGGCCGACGTAGTATGAGGGAAATATTTTTGGGTACGGCCTAAAACAACAATCAAATAAATAAAGAAAGAACATAATTCATGAAATATAATTTGATTCTATATCCGACGTATGCTGCCATATACTTAACAACCTTTATATAAAAACGTTTATTCGGCGACAAAAAGATTTATGGATGGAAGAAACCTAACAGCAAGTTACATATTCGTGTACTGAATACTGCATTATCTAGACCTTGCGCATTCCTGTGGCTCGACTGGATTTGAGTCAAAACTTGTGTGAGGAGTTTGTTACAATTAGAGGCGGTGAAAAAAAGTTATGGACTTCAAGTGAAAAAGTATGCTTCATCTGAGCTAACCAAGCAGTGTCTCTTTGGCTAATAGAAAGGTACAGGTCTAATCGCAGAGATGCGCAGTTTCTATTTCCAGCTCGGCTAGTGCATTGCATCAATGGTTTTGTTAAATTACATCTCTTTTCTTTTGACTGATGGCCTTCATTCTTTTGTTGTCTTTGTTGAAGTTTTACTCCCCAGATTTGTGGGATCGATTTTTTACCTACAGATTCTTTAGGTTGCATGCTGGCATTTTAATGTTTTGAGGATGTAATGTACCTGAATTAGTCATTTCACATCAGAAACCGCTACTTGTGTTAGTTTGTTCTGTGTATAATGTCCTATCCACTTTTTCGCCGGATTGCTACACGTAAACTTATTCTTTCATCCACAGTCTCAAATAATATTTTATTAATAGTTTCGCCGGATTCTTATCAGAGTAATATTTTATGCACAGTTTCACCGGGTTATGACCAGAGTATTATTTCATCGTTCACAATTTCGGCGTGTTATTTTTTCCGCATATTTCTGTTGAGTTGCTATTCTTGTAAATCTTCCTCCGCAATTTCGGGAGTTGCCACGGGTGTAATGTTTTGTCCACAATTTGGCCGGGGCATTACTCTAGACTTCCAATGTTTTGTCCACAGTTCTGTTGGTTTGTTACAAACGTTCTTTAGGGTTGGTTTCCGTGTTTGCTTTACCCTCAGTTTTGTCGTGTATACAGTGTTTTATTCACAGTTTCGCTGGGTAATTATTAAAGTAATATTTAATCCACAATTTGGTCGGGGTTTTTAGCCGTGAGATATTTTATCCACAATTTCACCGGGCTATTACCAGATTAATAATTTATCCACAGCATTGCTGGTTTGTTTTATTCTGTTGAGTTTTTGCTCTTGCATATCTTCCCCAACAGTTTCGCCGGGCTGTCAGGAGTGTAATATTTTATCCACAGTTTTGGTGGTTTGTTACCCTTGTAATATTTAACCATTGTAATGTTTGATCCACAGTTTTAGAGCACTTGTTTTCACCAGTGTAATGTTTATCCATTGTTCTTTTGTTTTACCTACAGTTACGCCATATTGCTAGCCATGCATGTAATACTTTTATCCATAATTTGGCCAAGTTTTTACTCGTGTCATATTTTATATATAGTTTCAGCGCGTTGTTTTATCGACTTTTTACTGTTCAGGATTTTACCCTTATATATCTTCTACCACAATTTCGCCGGATTGCTACCCGTGTAATATTTTATCCACAGTTTGTCCAGGTTTTTACCTGTCTAATGTTTCCTCCACAGTTTTTACCCTTCGGGTTTTTACTCGTGTAAAGTTTCATCCGCAGATCTATCGGGTTGTGTCTCCTGCAATGCTTTACCCACAGTAATACAGACTTGCAATGAACCTGCTGAGTCTCGTACACCCGGCATGAGCCGCAGGCGAATGGTGTACAAGACTCAGCAAAATCATAGCATGTCCAAGTTATATGGATTCTAACAAAATAGAATAACGTATTTAATTAAACCATTTGTTACAAATATGTTAGCTGAAGATGTTTTTCTTACAGACACCACATCTTTTGTGTCACTGAAGCGAGATTGAAAGAAACAGTCGCTATGTTGAATTAAATATGACCCATTTGACAGCTGTCAAAAGGGTTGTCACCACCCTGGAGGTTTATATCCAATTACTCTCGGGTTACTACTTGTGCAATGCTTAACCCACGGATTTTCCTGGCTGTTGCTAATATTAAATATTCATAACATACCTGTAAATATTAGATACATAAGTACTTGTACCAGTACCCACCGGCTGACTGCCTATCGGTGATTGAATATGCATGACTTTATTATCCGTCTGTCAGTCTGCAGTGTGGTTCATATGTTCACAGCTAACATCGTGGTCATCGTCGGCCTGTTGGGGATAATGAAGGACAAGACGGTGGTCAATCGGTTTGTGGTCAGTCTGGCCGCGGCTGACCTTTTTACGTCCGTGGTTATCACACCTGTCAAGGTATTGTTCCATTCATCAATCACATATTATATTACATATCCCACCTATCATCCTTTTCATCAGTTTGTGTCACATCTGCCACAAATCATTCCTTTCACTACATTATATAGCACATCTCCCACCTATCGTTCCTTTTGCGAGTTTGTATCCTATCTTCCACCTATCGCTCATTTCATCACTTTGTACCACATCTATCACATATCATTCCTTCCATCACTTTGTATAGCACATACTACCTATCGTTCCTTTCCCCTGGCATCCTGGCACCAGCTCAACTTACTTCACCCAGGGTGACATAGTGTATGAACTAATCAACGGATCACCCACGAGCTCTCTTCTCTAATATCGGAAATCTGCACGTCTGAATACGAAAGAATGACCCTGACAAGCAGCGCAGTGCATCCAAACTGTTGGCACCGTAAGGTGATTGATACATTCGTAGCCTTACCAACGAAGATCGGAAAGAACTACTAGGCCACCCCATCGCTCAGAACAGCAGCGTTCAGTTTACAATGGAAAGAGGAGAAGGACACGCACCCAGAAACAACAGCATAACTCAAACCAACTCATTCTGATCAATATGTTCATTTGCGATCCAATCAGCAAATCCAGACGAAGCGAGGAATCATCTCCACCCTGACGAGAAGAGCCATCAACATCAGGACTAACAAATCAACCAGCTCAGAAACATTTTCGTCTCTCAAAACGGCTATTCCGTGATATTAGTCGACCAAACCATACGTCAAACAATAATAACAAACAAATTACAAAACCAACCACACAGAACAGGCCGGGGATCTTTATTACCATCCCATACTTCGGAAGTACCAGGCACCGAATTAGACACATCTCGGAGAAAAACCTTAACATCCGAACAGTGTTTTGATTTGAGTGAAAGAAAAATTATATTCACAACTAAAAGCCTCCTGGAAGAAGCCTCCACAAAGGCATTAGCAATCAATAAATCCGATTTTAATTATATATTTTTTATTTATTTATTTGATTGGTGTTTTACGCCATAACCAAGAATATTTCAATTATACGACGGCTGAACCGGGGGTAAAACCACAATCATCCACAGGTTGCTGACAGGCCTTCCCACGTGCGGCCGGAGAGGAAGCCAGCATGAGCTGGGCATGAACTCCAATTTTAAGAACAGAAAACTGCTAGAAGCCATTCAAATAAAAAGAAACAGACAACTCGACTGAGACCAAGGACAGTTCCTACCGAAAGTATATGACCACCTCATCACCCTTGAGAAAGGCCATCATAATCTCTTTACGGCTTAGTCTTTCCACACCTACTGATGTATTGTTCATGTACTTATTGTTATATGTTACCCCTTTTATACCCGGACAACTTATTCCTTTCACATATATTTGACTAGACGTATTGTTTATATTTACCCGTTGTCCCATTGTACCAGTCTGGTAACTTTCACACCTTTACTTATTGATTTCCTCCCATTCTTCTGGATGAATTATTGTTTTAATTCTACCTATTGTTACGTGTTACCTCTGTACAAGCTTTGCCAAGTCTGTTAAATGTATTGTGGTGTGCATCGCCCCGGTGAGACGGAAAACGCCATTACAAACTAATTTCCTCCCCGCACCCTCCACCCCCCACCGTTTAATGTATGGGTTTGAAAACGATGCTATGATGTACATCGAAACGTCGCCAGCACTAAAGTCAGGGAGTTCTGTTACCCATAAGTAATGTGTCTTCTTAGCTTTTTACTTCAGCTCCTACATGCCTCTGAAAGAAGCAAATCACTAATTATATCATACCTTTCAAGCTGTATTTCCTTACCCTACTCTTCACTAAGATCACATCTCTCACCTAACGACTTTCATCAAGGTACTATTTGTATCATTAGCCACTCACAACAGCGCACCTCCCCAAATTTCTCGTCCTTTTCTATGTTTACTTATTTGCCCCCGTTATTAGACTAATGGAACCACAGCCACCTCTCAAAGCCGTTCAACAAATGTAGGCTATGCCATACAAATTAGCTGTGTTTTTAGCTTTCATTGAAAACAGTTGTACTTTCATAGTATTTTGGGGGAGAAGTAGTACTGCCTGGACGATAGGGAAGGTACATGAAGTATGTTTTCTTCGTTGACATCACTACATATTAAACAACGTTTTATTCGAATGACGATGTCGTTTACATTCGTGGTTGTCACGAAAATTTGGATTCGGCTTGTATATTTAATGTTCGGAAATTTTATAACCAAGTGCATAAAGCAATGCAAATAATGTAGTATGAAGAATGTATTATTTATTTATTTGTTTGTTTGTTGGTGTTTTTACGCCATACTAAAGACTATTTCACTTATACGAACTTGGCATTATGGTGGGAGGAAACCTTACGATCCCCGGGGAAAGTACCACGACCATCCCTGGACTGCTGGCAGACTTTCTCACTTTATACGGCCGCAATGTATTGTGGACAACACAAAAGGAATAATCTCACATGGACAAGTGTAAAGCGGGCAAAGAATTAGGTAATACATGTATAAACAAACGTGATGTGGATAATGCGTGGTGGATAATGTGGATAATTTCTGCTTGCAGTTGCTGTACTTGACGGAGGTGATGAGAAAAATGTACCTTACCTGGCTGTGCAAGCTCCTGCTGTACCTTCGCCAGATTGCTCAGGCCGAAGCCATTGTCATTCTGACTATAGTAGCATTCGAGAGGTAAGCCCATTTGCGTCCAGGCCCATTTGCATATTATGGACAGTAGTTTTAGTATCATCATCAGAATTTTCACTGATACCCGAGTGTCATTTACACATCCACTGCAGCGTCACAGCAGGAATTGGCGAGCTTCATTTGAACTTGGACCCATTTGTGTAGCCCGTCAGAGTCTCCCATTGTCGGTAGGAAATCCCGGCAGTCCGGGATTCGGCTCGGTTCTAATCATTTCTATATGTATTTTACTAAGATTTCGACGTTAGAATAAAATGCAGTCTCGCACGCAGTGGCTAGCAGAACAGGAACTGTATATGTACATGATATATGCATGTAAATGTTACATTGCGGAGGCCATTTATGTAGGCCTTTTGTAAACGGTCAGGTGTCTAATTACGGGATATGCATTCTAATGGGGCTCCTTCCCGTGAAATTCACTTTTTGTTGCCTTGATAAAGGAAAGCCGGGCCCATAAAAGTAACCTCAAAATTAAAAGTATGCTTCGTCTCGTTCCCTGTGCACCTTTATCAAGCAATGTATCCGTAAATTATTTTCAAACGCACACTGAAAGGAATGGCTTAAAATTGTGTTTTTAGAGGTCTACGTGGCTCAGTCGGTTAGCGCGCTAGCTCAGAGCAATGAACCAGAAGCCTTCCACCACTGGGGTCACTGTGAGTTAAAGTCCGGCTCATGCTGGCTTCCTCTCCGACCGTAAATGGGAAGATTTGCCAGCAACCTGCGGGATGGCCATGGCTTTCCCCACGGCTCTGCCCGTTTTTTTCCTACCATAATGCTGACCGCGGTAGTATAAGTCAAATATGAGTGTGGCGTAACACACCAAATAAATAACTAAATAAATAACTAAATAAATAACTTTGTGTTTTCTATACATTTTACATCTCTATTGAATCGATCGAACAACGCTATGCGCTACACGCTCAGTGATAAGTCACTAGGGGCGGAGTAAGTTTCTTCTAATTAAGCATTTACATGAATGGCTAGAATGAAAAAAACAAACAAAACAAAACTGAGATAAACTTATGAGGCCGGATTTCAGAGCATTCGTGTGATCGTTTACATTGTCGTCGCTGCTACCTGTGTTACCCTCCATTCTGTAGCCTTTTTATATTATGTAATCTTTCATCGTGGAGTGTTTGGTATTTAATGTTTTGGTTGCATATGTAGCAAGTGTCATTTTATGCCTCAGGTACTACGCTATTTGTCACCCGCTGAAAGCCAAATTCCGATGCTCCATGAGGCGATGTCATATCTTGATTTTGCTTTCCTGGGTTGTCTCCCTTATCCTAACCTTGCCCACTGTCATTTCAGCGGTAGGTCTCTCTGTAATCTGTTTGTCCGTAACCTCAACGATTATCTTAAAACAGATTAAATACAAAACGAATCTACCGACAGGCCTATGAATTTTCTCTCTTCTGTAGTAAGTTTCTTATTTTAATGTCTTTCACTTTGATGCTTTGTTGCCACAAAATGACGATATGTGATGAACTGTTTAGACCGCGACTGACTCGGTGAGCACATCGTCTCATTGTGCACGGTCGCAAAAATCCTGGATCAGTCCCGAATTGGGTCATACTGAAGACTTTAGAAATGATAGTAGTTGCTGCATGGCTTGGCGCTCAGCCCGAGAGGTTAGAGCACGAAAACGGGATTGGTTGGATTGATGTCAGTATAATGTGACTGGGTTCTTGGGGTGTCACATCTTTGGCATGATGTGTGGGACTCACGCTGCCAAAAGAAGACAAAGTATATATATATATTCTCATCGTCGTCATATCTGAAAAATTATTATGTACGACATAAAACCTAAGCATACAAACATTTTATACAGACACCCACAACAGAACATTGTATCCCGGCTTCGCCCGGGTGCAATATGTTGTCCTCGTCAATCACTCTTCCCGCCTAATCGGTTTACCTGAATGATGGCAGCTCGCATTTTCGTCGATCTAAGGGTTAACCCGTCCTTGAATAGGACTACTAATTAGTTCGTAATCAGGAACGGATTACCCGTCATTACTCGAGAAATGAATTTAACGAAGGATATTTTGAGGGCATGGTGTAAACTCTGCGTAGGTCACGCGACAATTCATATGCAAATAACAAAACGCGGAGATGTTAATTGCTATTGATTATACCCCACTGGCGTAGAATTAATCAACATTCTATGTTTTCATACATTTAATGAACAATAACATGAGACGAAATAATGCAACACGTTTTCGCTGTTTCGACTGCGGCTTTTAGTCAGGATCTGCATGCTCGAGTGATCAACGTGCTAGTTCAACACAGTGACTCGGGAACCCCTCACCAGTGCGATCGGTGTGAGTTCAAGGCCAGCTGCTTTTGTCTTTCTCTTTGGTCGTTACGTTGGGAGGTTGGCCAGCAACCTGCGAATGGTCTTGGGTTTCCCCTTCGCTCTACACGGTTTAATCCCACCTTAATTCTGACCGTCGTATGAGTGTAATATTCTTTAGTATGCCGTAAATACCAGTGAAATGAATAAATCAGTTAAGACGCCAAATATCCTTGTCAAGTAGCGTGGTCTGTCTAATTTAATAAAGAACTACATGGATAAAAAAGAAAACAATTAACGTCACATAACTATTAACTATGTAATAAATATATAAATAACTTATCTGATTAATAGGTCAGGAAAATAATTTTTTTAAATCAGTATATCAATATGATTAAGCAAATGAATAAATACAACTAATATATGATAAATAAATGAATGAAACTGATGTAACTCACTCATAATTTACATGTTGCTTTAAATGTTTACAGCAGTACAAAGCGGACCGTGGGATGGGTGCCAGCTGCACGCTGCATTATGACAATCCCACGTGGATGCAGGTCCACTACTTGTACTACTTGATCCTTCTGCTGATCATTCCCACGGTCATTATGACCTTTACCTACAGCAGGATCTGCTTGGTCTTGTGGAAGAGTACGAAAAAGGCGGCGGAGCTGACCAATCAAAACGGGTAAGTTCACAGGTTACGTTACATACAGAACAGCGGCATGGTGCTATCCGTCAAGGAGGGCTGCAGTTCTGTATCTGTTAAAGCGTTCATAAACTCTTTTCGTTGCTTTCTGTCGTGACCAGGTTCACGTTCGGATTGACTGCGGGTACGTAGTAGAGAGAACGATAAATGGTAGATCTGGGTTGTAAGTCTCGCGTGTTATTTTTACCTAAAACTTTATCATCGATTTATATGTTGGTGTTACCTAGAATAGTGCTCAGCAATAAGAGGACTATTACGTAGACCAAATACTGGTCGGCATGGTGTCAGTTTAATGTGAGTGGGTGCTGGGGCATTCCAGTCAGTCAGGCAACACAATGAAAATGTCAACTTTGGTACGGCCCGGCCACAAGGAGACAAGGACACTTCACTTATATGACGGCGGTCAGCATTATCGTAGGGAGGAAAGCAGAGAGAGCCTTGCGGATAGGCCCGTCCATCAGAAGTTTCTGGCAGACGTTATGACGTAAGTCCGGTGAGATTTGAACTCATAGCAATCCTATTAGTGAGAGACCATGTAGCTCATTGTGTTTCGCTAGCAGGCTAACCATTCGGCGATAGGTTGCAATGTGTGATAAGCCTGCTCCGGGTATAACTTTTTGCTTGGAAAAACTTCATCACATGGATGATTTTTATAATTGATGCCTGTCAAAGAATCATATTACCAGTTTATATGACCCACAGGAAAGAGGAAAAGAAATCACCGTCTGAAGTCCAGGCCAGAATCAAGGTAATTCTGTCTTATTTTTTTCATATGTCAACAATACAAGTATCATTTCGTTGTAATGTAAATGCTAGCAGGATTGACGTATTCGAAGCTTAATGAAAAGTTTGACATAAATTCCTTCTTTGAAGAGCGGTGAGAAGATCATTGCGGCACCAGTAAGAACAAGGGAAGCTACCCCAGTTAGAAAAAAGTTATACGTTGAGCAAGTATGCAGCCTTTATTTGTAAGGTATGCTGAAGTTCGACCAACTATGGCTGCATGGTTCTTGCTTGTATTTATACTGGGTCACCGGTATAGCTTGTGGTCAAAATGTCATTTTTTTCCAAGATAAAACTTTTATTCAACAAGTGAAAGATAACATTGCTGAAAAATATGCTGAAAAATACTTATTGATCGTAGCTCAGATCTGTTCAGGCGTTGTCTGAAGTGCAGATCATGAGCTACAATCTGGATCAAGTTTCATCATTCTAGATTTAATAATTTTCATTCTACCGGGTTAAATGTAAGTGGCGGATATCCTGAAATATATTGAAAATGATGTATTTTAAACACATGGGACATGCACCATTGAACTTTGTCACGGCAAATTACATACAAAACGAAAAGAACACTAAAACTGTATCTAAAAATACCATCACTGAATTTTTTTAGCTTTTTTTTCACCAAATTAAATGCAGGTAGATGTTTTGATTGTAGGGTGGGTGACGTCACACTGACTTTTCTCTGACACTAAAGTTGAAATTTAATGTCATGTTATTTTTTTCATACACAGGAAAACAGTATATAAGCACTCTTCACAAGAACATCATTTAGAGAAGAGCATAAAGGTGTTCAGAAATAGTTGTTAGGTCACTGGCGAATCACATTTTCAATGTGGTTATAAAATCCACTGTGCAATCAAAACAATTGAGTGCATTTCATTTGGTGATAAAAATATCTAAAGAAAACATAGTGAAGGTATTTTTGAATACAGTTTTCATCCTCTTTTCCTTCATCATAATTTCATTCTGTGTAGTCTTTCCCTTTTAATGAACGTAGCACAATTCTTTATCTAAGACAGCCTCTCGAGAGGTCATGCAAATCGTCTAAGTAGGTTGACTCGTACATTTCTGTTTGACAGGTGATCAGGACGATGATTGGTCTGCTGATCGTTTTCGTCGTCTGCTGGGGGCCGAGACTGAGCTTTAATGTGATCAGTACATTTCACTGGCGCATGACACCGCTGACGAGATACTACGCCGACAATGTGGTGGAGTTGGTGGCCATCAGCCACAGTCTGATAAACCCAGTTATGTTTATCCTCTTCTCGCAGTAAGTCATAATAAATAATAATATAATGAATAATAACTGATATAATAACTCATATAATAATATAACTCATACTTTTCCTTAAAATATTACAGCGTGCGGTGTACATCAGTAAACTTGCCTCTCACCAGTGCGATCGCTGTGGGAAGGTCCCCCAGCAACCTGCTGGGTCGTGGGTTTCCTGTGAGCTCTGCCGGGCTCCCTCCCACGATAATGCTGTCTGCCGTCGTATAAATGAAATGTTCTTGAGGACGGCGTTAAACGCCAATCAAATAAATAAATAAATAGACAGATAATAAATAGTAATATAATGAATAATAAACCATATGTTTCCTTAAAATATTACTGCGTGCGGTGTATAACCGTAAAAAGTGGTGACTGTTGTCATAACTGGGATTAGGCTGCGTTTTTTGTTGTATTTTCCCGCTCAATGGCGCCTCGAGTCCAAGCTGATCCGATCACTGTTCTGCTGCAATGCGTGAGTTATGCGAGATGAGTTTGACGACAAAGCGTCATGTTGCGGGAAGTAATACAGAAATGGCTCTGCATGATTATGGTCCAGTGAGAAACTTTTACATCATTGACTGGCTAAATTTTTACTTTGGCGGATTTTTTTTCACAACTGAAAGAGCACTGAATGTTAAAACTTCAATTCAGCTCAAAAACTCAATGTGCATGAAGCAAATGTTGTGACCGCTGATTTTTAAAAGCATGTCTTGGCAGACAGTTTACTTCCAGAAGTTGTTTATTTATTTATTTATTTGATTGGTGTTTTACCCCGTACTCAAAAATATTTCACTTATACGACGGGGGGCAGCATTATGGTGGGAGGAAACAGGGCGGAGCCCGGGGTAAACCGATGGCCATCCGCAAGTTGCTGGCAGACCTTCACACGTACGACCGGAAAGAAAGCCAGCGCTGGACTCAAAACGACCGCATTGGTCAGAGGGACCTGGGTCATTACGCCCCGCTGGCGATAACCCTTAAAGAAATTAGGTATCACAGAAACGAATGCCCTTGGTCCAACTCACTCGCAAGTAGGATTGAAAGTTTTATTTGCTAATCAGTTTATTTATCAAATAGAGGCACTATAATGCAGCGTAACTGAGTACGGCGTGAAACACCAATCAAATAAATAAAAAAATATTAATCAATTTGGTTGCTTCTCCTGTAGGTCGTTCCGGCAGGCTTTCGCCAAACGTTTGTCAGCCAGGTGCTGCAGATCGTCTCTTCTGCTGGCGTCTAGCAGTAACGGTACATCCTCCTCCGCTAGCGCACAGACCGTCTCCTCGACAGACGGCCTGAAGAGCACAGACGTCAACGGAGGGTCATCCAATCACATATAAGGTTATACATGACTTCAGGCCACAGGGCCATCCAATCGTAATCAACATTTCCAGTCATCGAAAACCCTGTTTTGTTTTTGTGCATTGAAATTTGGTTAACAGCTTTTTTTCCTAGTAGTTCAGCTTACAGTAATACGAGCTACAAGCCGTTTAATCAAGTGGCTGCAAATATAAATAAATGAAACCATGGGTCGTGAAGACATGTCTGGCAAATTGATATCACGAATTACATGCTTGTGATTCAATCGTAGAAACTGCATAGGGGCGAATGGATGTATGTATAGTTTAATTTACTGCGATCTTACACGTAATTATTGCTTTGTAGATAGTATGCTGTTGGTAAAAGATATGAGTTATCGGGGCATTTCTTTGTAGGACTCGTTAATAGAAATGTGTGAACATGTGAAAAGGCGTAACGTGTTAATATTAAATCAAATACCTTTTTCAGAGGACCATGTTGTTTGTGTGTTTGTCCTTCTTTGTCAGGTCCTGTATCAATCGGCTATTCTGAATGTACTCAATTAATCTTGCAAATTCTATCGGCTTTATGGCACAGAATAAGTAATAATAAAAATAAAACCGAAACGACACTACAGTGTATTTAATTACGACTATATTATATTCTAGTGTCGTGTTATTGATTTACTACTGAAAATAATATACTGTATTGTAGTGTTATTTATTGAATTCTGTTAGTACCTGTCTTTGTCGCCGAGGTGGATAGCGCGCTGGTGCAGCGCACTGAAACGGGGGCCTATCACCAATGCGGTCGCTGTGAGTTCACGTCCAGCCCATGCATGCTGCCTTCCTCTCCGCTCGGAAGTGGGAAGGTCTGCCAGCCAGCTGGAGATGGTCGTGGGATCCCTCTGGGCTCTGCCCGGTTTCCTCCCATATAAGTGCTGGCGCCGTCGCATAAGTGAAATGTTTGTAGGTACGACATAAAACCTCCAATAAATAAATAAATAAATAAATGAATAAATAATTTAATAAAAAAATAAATTCTAGAACGACATTTTATTGACAACTGTAGCACTATAGTATGGTAGTAAAGTGGTTTCATTTTCAGAAGTGTCATATTCTAATCTTGTATTATTTACTGGCTACAGCCATACCGGGTACTCTAGTATCTTGCTATTTACTGATCAGTGTTATACTCTAGTATCGTGTTGTTTAATGACCTCTGTTGCACCGTACTGCTATTTTCAGCACTGTTATACTCTGATTTTACTGTTATTTACTGGCTAATGCTATACGGGGTACTCTAGTATCGTATATATTTACTGACTACGGTTACACTGTTAATTGTATCGTTTTATTTATTTATTGTTATAGTCACGTGTCGTGTTATTAAATGATTATATACTGCTATACTGTATTATATCGTTTTATTTCATTGCGACTGTTATCCTCTAGTTATATTCAACTGTAGTCTTCTTTATTTACTACTGTTATACCGTTGTAGCTGTTTCAAGAACTACACGAAAACTATCAAACCTATTAAACGCACAACCCTGTTTTATGCAAAAGCAGTTTTAAATCCAGCCTGTTATACATAGCATTAGGGTATTATTATAAGTGCGAATTATGTTACTAAATCTGACTTGAGATATGATTTTTACACCCGTCTTAAGTCGTGAGTCCACGTTCAGTTCCATATATATGTTGTTGACAGTACGGGATGCGACAGCTTCATTATAGGGTTCATGCGCAAAGGCTGGTACGAACTGGCTTAATACAAACGCCTACGAATGTCTAGGTTTTATACACTGGCGAGTACAACTGTATATGAAAATATCTTCACCACTTTTAACATTTTTTTTTTACCAGATTAAATGCAGTAAAACATTTTGTCTGTATGGTGGGTTTTATATACCATATTGATGATGTGTGTCAACACTTTTGTACCCCGTTATGTTCGGCTCTCAATGAAGTTTCTGTGAGCCGTACTCTTGCTACGTGTGTGCATGGAAAAGCGAAAATGACATTAGAGATCTGCTCTGGGCCTGAAAAAGTCGCACTGTTAAAACACATTATCACTATAGTCCATAAAATTAAAATATTCCACCATCTTTTAATTGGGTGACAATGAAAAAAAAATCGAGGATGGCAGTTTTTTGTCCAGAAAAAAAAATACACAGTTTTTTATGGCCTTTTCACTCTCCATATCTTCATTTTTGTGGGATCTTTCCCTTTAAAGATGTTTTAGTTTTCCTCAGAACATTGCCAAGGTAAAACAAGTCTATACAAGCTTCGGATGTGCTTGTTACCACGAAAAATGTTAGATGATTACGCCCATTTACTTTGATGAGACAGAGACTCAGGAATACCACGTAGAATTGTACTGTAATATTCTGAATGTTTTAATTATGCGTTGTGGTTAAAGTTAGTGCCTTATTTGGAAAGAGAAATGAAGAGTCCATCTCCTCGAAGGCGCATATATATATATATATATACACAGCATTGGGTTCTCTCCGTAGAGGACAAGCCCTTGATAAATGAAATGGTGTGTTACACTTCATCCGACTGCGACTGAAGGCCAGAAGGTTTCTAAACTTTGTGACGAGGTGCGGTGCCAGTTCCCAATTTTTTATTTATTTACTTGATTGGTGTCTTAGGTCGTCCTTAAGAATATTTCACTTATGCGACGGCAGCCAGCATTATAGTGGAAGGAAACCTAGCGAAGCCCGGGGGAAGACTACGACCATCCTCAGGTTAGTAACAGAATTAAACAGCAGCTTTAGTCTCTTTAACCGCACATATAACAACGTTTCTTAATTAAGATTTTTTTTATTCGTCTAAAACACCATAGGCGTTTAGGGAGTGTAAAAATTTACATTCTGGACTCTAGGGTAGGAAACCCAGCAGAGCGAATGCTATAATCACGGCAACATTAAGATGTTTCCAACTCACTGTGTCGCCTCTAACCCCATAAACCCAACAATTAGAAACCGTATTTACATTCATTTAGATGAAGCCTCTTTATGTTAGACAGTAGATAAGGTAAAGGGCGACTACCAGATAAGTTTGCCCTTGGGGTTCAGATTGACGGGTACATAGAGAGGCATGGTCAGTTTGAGGCAGTCACCGGAGAAGGTATATGCACACTGATCAAGCCCATTAGTCCGATAGCTGACACAAATCATGACTGTCGGTTTTAGCAAGGTCACGGCTATTTATTTATTTGATTGGTGCTTACTCAAAAAGTTTGACTGCATTTAATTTGGTGAAAAAAGAATCTAAAAAAATAACATAGTATTTTTAATGGTGGTTTTACTCACCATATCATCATTTTTGTGGCTTCTTAATAAAAACCAAAATATCCTTCTGTCTCCTATCTGTCTTCATAGTGGTGTCTTTGTATACATAATCTATATATCTAAAACACAATTATCTTCGCTTTCTATTATTTATTTACTTATTTATTCGCAAGAAAATAAATGCATTTGATTCATGTTACATTGTAAGGTTGGCTTTATTAACCAGAATGAACTAGATTCAATAAGGTCAAGCTGAAATTTTGACAAATTTTTATATTAAAAAAAATTTGACATTTTGTGTAAGTACTAGTGGATATAAAGCTGTTTGCGGGCTTGGGTTAATAGCCCCATCTGATAGTAAACTGCCATTGTGGCCCATTGTGCTCCCTACAACTAAATTTCCCCTGGTGTAATAATCATATCAAATATATAACAGCAATTTAATTTTGGAAGATGGGCAGTTTTAAAAGATGGGAAAGGCATGTTCTACTTCTCCTTTTTACTGGCGTGCAGTGATATATAGCTTGTATAATTATCCTGCAGGGATTATGTATCATGACAACCTGTACCAGGTGACAAATGTGCCCATGGGAAGAGACCTGCCCAAAGTTCCATTTCATTTACTTAATTATATGATTATTGTTTAACACCATATTCAAATTCACATTATAAATTCCGAATAGTTACAAAATATTAAAGAAACTCCTAATAAATAAACCCAACACTCTTTTAATGATTGATTAAAAATGCATTTATTGCATTGGGATACACATAAAAAGTGTGGGGTTTACAATACAAACTGTGGGGAAGATTAATAATTAATACAGAAAGTAGGAACGTAATGTGTTCATTGTGATACTAGTAACACTAAAACAAATCAATTTAAAAGAAGAAACCCAGAAACAAACAACAAACGAAAGATCAAGAACTGTCAAATTTAGGTAACTGATATTTCAGTCACCAAAAAAAATCATTTAACTAAAGAGTACTCAGAGAGCGCTAAGAGAGAGTTCCTTACTACACCCAAAGTGATAAAATACATCATCTTAAAAATTCCTGGGCCTGAATGCCAATCCGTATCACCGCAAAAATATAATGGATGTGGGTTAAGCTGCGTACTAAACTTCTCCAAATACGTCCATGGCCTGTCCCGAAATGTTGGCGACAAACAGACAGACAGGCAGGCACAAAAATAAATGCCCACACATACATAATCGGCCTGTCAGAAGTGAGGTAAGAAACACAGATATCAAGTGCGTTGAGAGGTGCGAGTCGTTATATGATTACTTCTGTGAGCTTACGAATATAAAGATCTTAACTGAAACAATGTCAGAAGCACTACTGGACTACTGAATATTGCGTTTACAGTGGTGGGTTGTGCACGCGGGGCGTTTATAACGGAATCTGTGCGCGGAAGACTACTAACTTACTAGATCGTTTACAGTGGGTTGTGCACACAGGGTACCACGGAAAACTACTGGCGTTTACAATTTTGCGTTCGCAGCGGGTGAAGTTGTGTGCACATGCCTTGCGGCACGGATGGTTAACATCAGGATAAAGCGTTATGTAGTGTTTAACTGTTGAGGACCAATCCCTGGTTTCCTCGACCAGTGTTCTCCATCATTTCGCGTGGCTCACTTCATCATGTTCTTTAGACTGAAAAAAAAAAATTCATCTCTCAGCCATAAAGAAAATAAATATAAGGCTTACAGTAAAAAATGACCTTATAAAAAGAGAAGATTTACAAAACCTTTTTTAAGTCTGATTCGTGTATAGGGATTGTTTTGACATACAGCTGGGGGAAATGTTTTTGTTTTTAAATCTTCATCCCCGCTTGACCAAAGATTTTTGGGGGGCGGCAAAGAACATTGCCTGGGTGTCTTCAGTACAGGGGCGATGTCCAGGTAATCTAACAGCCATCCATATCTTCGTCATCCCATAATCCTACTGCCACGGCACAGGGTTGGTGCGTCATGGAATTATTCTGTAGCCTGGTATAGTGATGGTATCTGTGCTATGCGACCATCCTACAGCCAACCTGTGATAGTAGCCTCGTAAAAGGATGGGAACTGGGTGATCAAGTTGTCTAGTAGCCACATGAGATGATGTACGTGTCATCCGATTTTTCAATAGCCATCGTAACTGGTTGAAGACTTTGTCATCGAATTATACCACAGCCATCGTACAAGGATGAATGTTTTGTCATCGATTTATCCTACGACCATCGTACAGGGACCCAGACTATGTCATCGAATTGCCCTGCAGCCCTCGTACAGGGATGGAAGCTTTGTCATCGAATTATACCAGGGCCATTGTACAGGGATGGATGCTTTCTCATCGATTTATCCTACAGCCACCGTACAGGGACGCAGGCTTTGTCATTGAATTACCTTGCAGCCATCGTACTGGCATGGAGACTTTGTCATTGAATTATCTTACAGCCATCGTACAGGGATGGAGGCTTTGTCATCGAATTATTCCACCGCCATAGTACTAGTCGGTGATTTACTGCAGGCGGTTCGGTTTACTCCATCCATAAGTCTGACCTTGGCCTTATATGGGACAAATTTTTGATAATAGAGTTAAAAAGTTATCGTATCAATAAATAAATAAATAAATAAATATATAATATGTAACGATCAAGCAAGCAAGATTGGAAAATTAAAATATACTCTTGCGGGCTTACCTCTCTTACTTCTGGAGTCCCATACCATGACAGCACTGCCGCATGTTTGGGTTCCTCAGAACTGATATGCTACAACAAAGAAACCAAGCACTTTGATCAAAAGTTTATCATTTAACCAGTCCACAAGATTTATTTATTTACCTGATTGGTGTTTAACGCCGTACTCAAGAATATTTCACTTATACTACGGGGCCCACCCACAACCCAGTGCAAAAGATTACTTTATTTATTTTTTTCCACTTTATTTAAGTTTATAAAAAGGGGGAAATGCAGAAAACAAAATATGAATATTAAAAAACTGTATCTGAAACTACTTTCTTAAATACATATTTTTCTCTGAATGAAACACATTCAGATACTGTGGTTTTCAGCTGAGCTTTCTACACCCTGGTGGTATACATTGCAAAAGACTTCACACCTACTTTTCCCTGGTACTGAATTTGAAAGTTCAAATGATGAATGTTCACAAGAATTTTATTCACACCTGAAAAAAATGACGTTGAAATATTGTTTGACGTCATTGACGTCATGCACTATTAACACGGCGCTGGCAACCCTTCGTATATGCATTCCAAGCAACTGTTTGCATTTAATTTAATGAAAAAATCTAAAAAAAGACCAGTAAAGGTATTTTGAGATATGTAGTCTGCAGTTGTCTTTCTTTCATTTTGAAGTGCCGCCGTGACCGAATGGTGAGTGGGCTAGGCCAACCATGCGGTTGCTGTGAGTCCAACTCACGCTGGCTTCATCTCCAGTTAGACATGAATGGGAAGCAACCTGCGGATGGTCAAGGGCTTTCCCAGAGCTATGCCCGCTTTCCCTCCACCCTAATATTGGAAGCATAAGTGAAATATTTCTGGGTACGACGCAAAACACTAATAAATAAATGTTTTCCTTTTATGTTTTCTTTCTCTTCAACGAACCTCCTGAATGCTTGATCTCATTTGATATTTTTACTTTCAAATATCAATTTTTAAATCGGAGAATGTTTTCAGGATCCAAATTCCACAGTCAATGACATTACGTAAGAAGACCAGTGTTACGGATTTGGAAAATCTTTTAGAATTTAACAAAAGCTCAAGGTTTAGTGGTTGTTTTTTTTTTTGTAAGGCCTGTAAGGATGCGAGTGGCAAACAGGTAAGTATAAGAGCTACATGTAAATGTATATATACGTCGATTTGGGCTGTACGTCGTTATCTAAAATACTTCATAAATGACTACTTATCAAGTATATGGTTTGTCGAGGTGTAAGTAAAATGTTTGCAAGTATAATACATCATACTGCATCTACTCTACATCATCTATAATTTCACCCAGATTGCATTTTCAAATGATGATGAATGTCATTAAAAAAATTTTTGTTGTTGAAAAAGGAAAACATATTTCCTGTAGAATATTATATTACCTGGCGTAGATCGGGAGAAATGAGCAGCTTAGTCAAGCGAGAAATTTTAGGTCATTTAGGGTAGTCACTTACCTGCACCAATCAGCGCAGAGAAGGCCGGTGAAGTCACTCGGAGTACAGTCGCAGCTTTCCCAAGTGGCTCGCATAGACTCATCATTGAGAACTGCAAACGAGTCAGCATTGCCTCCGCAAATGTTTACAGGAACTGTGCAGGCAAACACTCCAGCGAGTAGGCACCCAAAACATGCCATCAGAACAACGGAGCCCAACGTGTTCATCCTGTCGGATGAAATGGGAAGAAAAAACTTATAATATCAATGCTAACTAATTTATTTATTTATTTATGTATTTTATTGGCATTTCACGCCGTACTCAAGAATATTTCATTTATAAGACGGCGGCCAGCATTATGGTGAGTGGAAACGGGGCAGAGCGGGTTGCTAGCGGACCTTCCTACGTATGGCCGGTTAGGAAGCCAGCTTGAGCTAGACTCGCATTGGTAATGCTAAGTAATGATACACTGTTACTTATACCGTGGGGCTATTTCTTTATTTCTTTCTATCTTTATTTATTTGCGTTTAGTGCCATTAAATAACACTGAATATCTGACAGAGAATTACACTGACAAATATGTGATGGAAAACTTCAGCAAATGTTCTATGCTCACAACGCTTAGGCATGATAAATGATAAATTGGAACTAGCCAAAATGAATCTTTATTTATTTATTTATATATTTATTTATATATTTATTTATTTATTTATTTGGCTGGTGTTTTACACCGTAGTTAAAAATATTTCACTTATAAGACGACGGCCAGCATTATGGTGAGGGGAAACCCACGACAATCTGCAGGTTGCTGGCGGACCCCAAAATGAATCCGCAGATTTAAATTTTGTATCAACTGGAATGACAATATAGTGATTTACTGGAAAAAATTCTTTTCAACATTCTAATGCAACAAAAAATGACAGTAAAAGACAAAGTCCAGTTTATATTATATTTTATGAAAATTTTATATAATATCAGCTCTTTTCGGAGATATTAAAACAATATACATTATTACGATATTAATAGCATTATATACACAAAAAGTATAATCAAAAATAAAACTTACGATTGAAAATCACGGTGAGTGCAAGAAACCTTTGAACTTACCTTGCAACTATAAATATTTCTCTGTTCACAATATAAAAGCAATTCTCTGTCTCTATCCGCTATCTGTGGACACTTCTGCAGTTCTTGTCAGGAAATCCGGAGCATTCGCCTTTTAATCGGCTGTCGATTTGTAATTTATGAGGTGTGTGTCATATGTAGATATTTTTTGTCCATTGCTTACTCTTCCATGTCGGCCTTAGTACACACCTCTAAAAATCCTCTGGGAAAAGGATACTTATGATTGCGCTTCAAATAACAACATAATCTCTCTCAAAATGGAAACTCTGTTCATTGGAATAACATTCTTGTGTAATGTGTAATGAACTCTAGAAATATTTATGTAACATAACAGCTTACTTATTTTCAGGTGAAAGCAAACTTATAATTTCACTGACGTCACAAATGTCTCAGGGTTTTTGATTTTGGGTTAAAAAATCTTTTCCTGCAAGGAGTTGACCATGATTTTTTTATTTTTCAAAAAGCGGCAGCTGTTAATACGTCATAGTATATTGAGAATTTCCCCTCTGGTGATTTTAAAATTGTTCCAAACTATTGCCTTTGTAAGTTATTCTTAAAAGAGAAAAGAATGCTTTACATAAAATTGTCCTGGGCATTTTTTTAACAGCCTAAAGCCATTCACATGTAACCAAAAATGAAGTAAACAAATTCCAAAACTCACATACGAAATGAAGAATGAAGAATGAATATGTGAAAGCACTAATAAAGAATTTGTGTGTTTTCGATTTATACAGTTAGGAGAAGACACAACGCTGTTCCAATTAATTTTTCTAGTGTTTGAGATTATCTATTATCAGGAATTGTGTCATAAATGCATAACATTGGAATGGAACATAGATTCTTTATACGAATATATAAAGTTTAATTTAAGACACAATAATTTGTTTTTCAGTCAAACTGTGTCAGAAAAATAGAAAGAGAATTATATGTATTGGAAAAAGTAATAACAATTGAAGTTTATTTAATCCACAGTTGTTGTGAGCATGGTCGCTGTTTTTGTTTCACGTAGTTGATGAATTTTATTTCAGACTTGTGGTCAATGTTGACATACCAAATATGATATAGATGTGATATATTCGGCGAGTTGGATGCTGATGTTTTGTAATAGCAGATGTTAATAAATTAAATAGAATAATTCAAATTGTGTTACAATGTGTTCTCACCAATTGTCATAACCATTAAACCCATCCAGCTTCACACTGTCTGCATAATTAATACCTTCTATAACATGCAGTTGAGATCGAATTTATGCCACTTTTCTTACCTTTTGCTACTATGATTGAATTTTTTATCGGTGGCATTTAGACACAAATATTATAAAAAAAGAATAAAAAAAGAATGAAATAAAAAGAAAAAATAAGCAAATAAATATTGCAAGTATATATTTTTATATATTTTGGCTAATGTTCAAGCAAACCTAATATATGACTTAAGTTTCGATGATAAAAAGTAATTTTCCCTTAGAATCTCCGTAATCTCTATAGATTTCATTGGACAGTGGTTAAATGTTAGAAAAGATATAATAAATAAACTGTTGTAGTAATTTTAGGGAAAGATTCTTGGGTACGGCGTTAAACGCCTATGAAATAAATAATTAAAATAGCAGCATGTCTATTTTTTCTCCTTTAAGTCGACGGTGGCATGCTGTAGGGGTGTCTCTTTATGGCCTGTCTTTTACATGAAAGCGGCATGTATGTATCCATTAAAGATCGATTTGCTCCATAATTGTCGATGAAATTAATGATATGTACGATTTATTAGTAGCTCAAATTTAACCTGCGTCTTCATTTACACATTAGTTCAGTGGATTTCGACAGGCGTCCGGCCTGTCGACGCCTAGCGTATCTGGCCGTCTAGTCAAACCGTCTGGAACGTAGTTATCTGCTCACGAACTGTCTACACAAGGAAGACAGTGCCTTGGTGCAACACCTGCTGTCGGATGTTAGGCTGCTTGAAAAACACTAATTTTAGCGTGATCTGCAAATTGTTGCATTACACAAGGGTATAATACAGACGAGGGGATATGACTGTTCAGTGTGATTCACCTTCCCGGGGCAAAGTTTAAAAGGGTGTGGTATTTCTGGTGTGATAAGTTGATAATATGCATTTTATTTTAGTATACATGGCGCCAAAATTTTATGAGGAAAAAATGTCAAATTTACCGTTAATTCAAGTCATATTTTTGAAGAAAACATATTTATAGGATAAACATGTTTAAACACATTCAGTGACATTTCTGTCTCGTTTAATAACACATAAAATTAGGATATTGGTCTGCGTCTCTAAGCTGTATTAATATAAGTCAATACATATACATGTATATACTAAGGAGAATTTTGTCAGTTCTCTGCAACCGAGGCTAATCTATACGTCTCATTGCTGGTATGTGCGAATCAGAGTTCAAACATTATTTAATCTATGATCATAAAAATCAAACCAATATAATCAGGAAGATGAAACAAGCTGTACCATTTGAGGGCTGCATGTGATGAACAGTACAAAAGTTTGATTTAAGGGAAATTGGTTATATGTGTCATACACAGTTTATGTTATCTATTTCATTTATTTCCACAAATGTGGTCGCTCTGAGTTCAAATCCAGCTGAAGCAGGCTTACTCCCCGGCCGCAGGAGGGCAACCTGTGGATGGTCGTGGGAATCTGCCCGGCTTCCTCCCACCATAATGGTGGCCGCCGTCGTGTAAGTGAAATATTCTTTAGTACGACGTAAAACAACAATCAATATAAATAAATAAACAAACAGACAAACAAACAAATACATAAATAAATAAATAAATAAATTTCATTGAAGTCAATTTAACGCCTTGTGTAAGAAATGTTTCAGTTATATGACGGCAGTCACATTTATGGATGCATTAAACAGGATATCATGATGGAAATAAACGAAGGAACTGATCTTGTCTTAACTGTTTAATTTACGTTACAATCTTCTATTTAGTATCCTGCAATATATGTAATAAAAGCTTTCTTTCATTGCTAATGGTTAAAAATGGTCCTACTATCCCATGTGACCCGTCAGATATGTTACCGACAAATAATTTTTATTAGATTTACTCTAATATGAGCATCTGAAAACAGCTTCATAAAAAGTTAATTAGAGTAGACGAACATTGGAAAAAAATTGACGATTTGGCAGGTGATCTGTATATTAATGTAAAGAAAAGTTGTCTAACATGACACAGAATACAGCTGAACTGTTTTTGACTTTTGGCGACGAAAGATTTCGATCTCAAATCTTCTCTATACCAGTACTGAAAATATATAATTAAACAACCACGTCCTCTCCTCGAGAGAGGAATAAGGATGTTGAAAGTCATGCTACACGCTTTCTGCATAAACTGACTATAACGTATTTACAGGGTGGTAAAAAAGAAACGCAAGGTAGGATAATTAATTTGATGGACTGACATTTTGAACGAAGTTACCTAATGATGAAGTTGGTGAGTCTTGCAGTAATAATTTATTAATTATAATAAATTGTTATTAATAATTTCTTTATTTCATTGGTGTTTTACTCCGTACTCAACAATATTTCACTTACATGACGGCGGCCAAAACATTATGGTGGGAGGAAACCGGGCAGAGCCCGGGGGAAAATCCACGACCATCCGCAGGTTGCTGGCAGGCCTTCCCACTTACGGCTGGAGAGGAAGCCAGCATGAACAAGACTTGAATTCAGAGCGAGCGATGACGAAATAAGCACCAGAAACTCTTTCCGCGATGACATCAGGCCACAAACGGACGTTCGTCCCAGCATGTGTTCATCGCCATATGCCATCTATGCGCTTGATTTTATTTATTAAATTTTTTATTTGATTAGTGTTTTTCGAAGTATTCAAGAATATATCACTTCTACGACGACCGCCAGCATTATGATGCTTTGGTGGAAACCATCGGCATGATTGCTGGTTGACCTTCCCACCACTTTCGGCCGGTGAGGAAGCCGGCATGACCTGGACTTGAACTCACAGAGACCGCATCGGTGAAAGCCCCCTGGCTCACTGCGCTATACTAGCACTCTAATCCCCTTTGCCAAGGAGGACCTCGTTTGTTTTTTTAGATGAACACGTAATCAGCTTAAAAGAAAATATGGTCTTCAAGTCGAATACGATACTGATAAAATTAGTATGTTATTTGTAAATATATTATAAGCCGGCTCAGGTAAGGGTGTATGTCTGTTCATTTTAATTAACTTAGAAATGATGCATATATAAATAATACATGCATAAACACTAAAAATATAAGAAAAAGAAAAGGCATTGCGGATCTGTAGCCTAATTATTGTGTTTGTAAAACAAACTGTTCAAAATATACAGAATTCATTTTGAAATTCAGCCCTTTTGTACTTTTTACAGTTGTATGGTTATATGGTTATTTTATGATTGCATATGGAACATTTGTGAAATTATGCTTCGTTAGTGGGAAATAAAACATACACATGAACAAGGCATCAACAGAACGCTTATTTTTGGACTTTCTTCAACGAATTAATTGCAGTCAGAAGTTTGGATTGTAAGGTGGATTTTATGGATTATATTACGTCACATCAGCTCGTCTCACCCTAAAGTGGATATTTAATATCAGATCGGTTTTTCATACACATTAAATGGGTTAAGGGGGATTTTAGTCATACCTGAACATAAAGGTATAGACAAAATGGTATGACGTCTTTGGCGACGTATATACATAATCAAAATGTTCCATATATATGTACCTTGCAATCCAAACTTCTGACTGTATTTAATTCGGTTAAAGAAAATCTGGAGAAATAAAGCACTTTTAGATACAGCTTTCATGTTCTTTCTCCTCTCTTAAATTTTATGTGATATTTTCCTTTCGCACGCTAACACGTATAATGAAAAAAAGTAAATGAGGTGTAAGAGGTCACAAAGACGCTCTGGTATTATGTTCTGGTAAATACTTTCCTTGATACCCGACAAAGATGCATATTGCAATTTGTGCATTCTATTTTATTTACAAAATAGTGTTAAAAGTTTAAAAAAAATGAAAGAGACATGCCTGTTGTTCTGTATCAGCCAAAACGGAATGAAATGTGTATGTTCATAGAAAGCAATGAAATATATTTGTTTTTATTATTTAATGGCCTGTCGTCTGACAAATCCTACATGTTAGTTTTATCTTTGCGGTCAAACATCCAATAACGTTTGTCCACGGACGTTTATTTGGAGTTGGATTAAGTACATCTGTACAGCCTCAAAATCGGTTTAAACTGAAAACAGAGCTTGAAATGATTTAATATCGGAAATAAAACCGGAATTTTTTCCAGAAATGTTAATTCAGGATGTATATATTTTTCATATTGTTTTACTTGGTTTTCCACAAATCTCTTCTTTTATTACAAACCATTTTGATTCAAGCAGGTTAGGATAAAGTTCATTCTCTTTGCTCCCTATTTAGTCTTTAATATATCACGCGGGACGAGTATTACCGCTCGGCGTGAAAAGTGTCTAAGACATCTGTTACGTCGCGTTATGTAATAACACACGAGTAATATCCATCCTGTAATGTAATAATAACTTCCGTGTTATGTAATATTGCCATGTGAACTGCAGTCTGACACACAAATAAACGGGGGAGGAAATTGTAGCTAAGAGGCTATCGGGGAGAGTAATGTTGAAAGTAATGTTGAAAACGGCTGCTTTTGATGATGAGAAAGGAACTTTAGCGAATATCTGAGGATTCCTTTGGTCACTACCGCGTGTTCTATTCGAAAACTTATTATAAGAGACACACAGATTATCTCAGACATTTGAATAAGTACAGAACAATGGATATACCTATTGTTATGCATGTTATCACATTACACCGAAAGTTTCATTACAGTACCCGGGGACTAGTTTTATTACATAACACTGAAGTTGTATTACATTGCAAAGTGAGTGTTAGAGTACTCGTGTATTATTGCATAACACGGTGTAACAGCATGCAGGTATTGTTTCATTGAAGATACATTCATGTGCGGAGAAACCCAACATCAGCGTGTCTCATATTTTACCTTTTAATTTTATAATTTTGCAATCGAGGGAAAAATCGTAGAAAGAATGTGCGACTGAATGTGCGTGTAGTCGTTGCTGATCACCTACGTAAAATCAGTCGCAGCAAAGGTCGACGCTCATGTTAAAAACCCCTGACCTTGGATTTCAATTCGTAAGAGGTCACAGACAGTTCTTACATGGTCTCACCACCAGTTGTGTATTCATTTCGGGTCAGGCAGTCGGAGTAACGAATAGGAAAACCAATAGGGGGGCTTCCAACTCAAACTCTTTTATCGCTAAAGGTAAGAAAGTGCTGCTGTACCACGTGACTTGACAGAAGTGTTAGGTCACTATTTCTGATTTCGTGCTGAAGGTTCGTGAATTTAACAAGGTACTGAAGAAAAGAAATGTCATTTGTACAGCCTGAACATGGTGAGATGGGTGATCAGTATGGTAAAGTCAACAAACGTGGCCTAACATTTTTGAGAAGTCACATGACACAGGAGGACTCTTTTTACCTTTAGTGACAAAAAAGTTCGAACTCGAAACTTTCCTATTGTAGGAGTGGAGATCAGCGACCAATCGCATAATCAATCCTACATAAAGTCGCTCAACAGGTGACACGACTAATTGCAAAGCCGTCGTGCGACTGCGTGGTCCGCGATCATAGAAGACTGGTTGCACGACTATGCGCACCTGGTGCTAAAACCATTTAATATAAAACACCACAGCTCATGGAGTAAAACCAGAGCAGCTACGACAGTGTGATAGGTGTTAAATGGTCACACGTTACGACATCATGCATCTTGTCAAGTTACCTCAGTTAGGGTGTTATTCTAATTGTTTATGTACGTGTTTAAAAAACCCTGGCTTAAACAGAATTAGGTTAAAAAGGCGGTGATGTTAACTGCACCATGCTGTAGACATCACTGGTCTACAATTACCAAAGACCTGTATGAGACTGCTTAAGGCTTAAACTCAGGAGCTTTGATGACGAAGTCCGAAAACCTTTTTAAAATTTAATTGTTTAATTGATTGGTATGTTATGTTGTACTCAAGAATATTCACTTATACTACGGCAACCAGCATTATAGTGGGAGGAAACCGGACAGAGCTCAGAGGAAACCCAAGACCATCCGTACAGGTTGCTGGCAGGCCTTCCCACACACGGAGAGGAACTCACAGGGACTACTTTGAGGACATGTTTGAAATCTGGTTAGAAAGAAAGAAAAGAAAGAATACGTAAAAAAAGAAAATATATTAAAATAGGTCGCTGTAAAAGTGGACTCAAAAGATGTCCAACAGTAAAAGTGTTGACTGGTGGTTATACATTTGGTTTTTCAGTCATGTTAATCTAATGGATACTGACTTTGAATTACTGAAAAAAACGTACGCATATTTGGTATAATTCGTGCAATGAACTTCCTATCCAGATCTAGGGTGGCGCCACATCTAAATTTTGTTTTGAATTTATTCATCGGGTAAGTTAATTAACTCGCTGTTATGGTTTGCATTTCTCCTTATTATTATTCGCTTGGCAGATTCATTCAAAGTAACTACGCAGTACTGGTATTGCAATTTCTTTCGTTGTTTATTGAGTCGTACATTTATTTATGTATTTGTGATTGTGTTTAACGCCGCACTCAAGAACGATACCGATATATCTATAAGTCAATGCACCTATCTCAGAATAAATGGACAATTCATGTTTATATCGCGTCTCGCAAAGCCACTTTGTCCACACGCAATTGTATTTTTGTTAGTCATTTATTATACGGCTTCCCGCTAACCCTGTCTTCTCTTTGCCAAAGACTTTTTATGCCTATAAACCGGACATGTATATATAATTGCTACTGCTTAGACCAGAAAAAACAAGCATGAGATAACCTCTATAAACCAGCAAAATCTTCTCGCGTTCACTAAAACCGTACAATTTCATTCTAAAGCATTTCTCTGCTTCAGACAATGAAGAATGGAGTCTGCTGGGTCAACTATGAAGTTTTGTGACCATTCGTATTTTAGCAATATTATATCTAGTGCATCATAACAAAAAGTGCTAAACTGTGATACAGCTAAATGTATGTATTCTCATTTCAAAGCATTGCAGTTACGTGTATTATTGTTTCCCTTTGGGCTTCTTTTCATCTTTCCTCGACCGTACCCCGTAAGGCCTGTCAGAAACTTATAGCGCCCCCCCCACCCACTGACCGCCGTGGTATAAGTCAAATATTCTTAAGTTGTCGCAAGAGCGTCAAACTGGCCCAATGTAAAATTTTAGGAACTTGAACTGGAGGCGTTTGACTGAACGAAAACTCTGTGATGTACATTGAAATCATTTCGTTTTACGACCTTAGGACCTTTCTACGAATATGGACAGTTCACAATATCAAAATTAAAATCACTATTTTTGTCATATAAATGGGGTGAGAGCTAGGGGACGTTGAATATAGCCATCGGTGCACAGAAATACATGTATGTCCAAATAAAATTTGCCCTCAGGAATATCTTTTGTTCCTTTCAAATTCAACGTGGATAGAGTTTGCCTTTTTTCACCTAATACCGTATAACCGTGAGGCTAGGGGAGTGTAAGTTCCTACTATTGGGTCACTGACTCTTTAACCATTGATGTTGTGTCTTCTTTATATGACTCTATAATGCCCGTGTGCAAGCAACCTGCGGATGGTCGTGGGTTTTCCCCGCGCTGTGCCCGGAACCTCCCACCATAATACTGGCCCCGTCGTATAAATGGAATATTCTTGATTACCAATCAAATAAATAAATAAATAAATAAATAAATAAATAAATAAATAATGCCCATGTGTACCATTCACTTGTTGTATATGTGCGACATTAGAAAATACATCAGCTCATATAATATAACTGTTTTTTTTTCTAATCAGTACGTGTAGATACTTTATCTTTATCTGGTTTTATTCCCCATGCTTTTGCTTTTTATATTAAATATACGGATAGAGTGTTCAGAATCCGCGGCATTTTATTTTATCTACATGTATTTAATAGCACTTAATCCCGAAATGTGGCTATATAAACATCAATATCTATTTTATTTTATCAGTTATGGATTTTCAAGGTTGAAATCAAGCTTGAGTGTTGTGTTTGGGTATCGAACAAGTTCCTTATCACGTAATCTCTATCATTGCTGACATAACGAATGACACCGTTCAGTCTCCTTTTATAATAATATAAATGAGCACAGCATAGAGAGTAAGCCAAAGCAGCGACTAGAGTGTGACAGCTGGCAATGGTCACACGTTACCGGTTAAATAAGACCTCTTGTCAATTTTCCTCAATAGTTGCGTCATTTCATACAAAACTTGTTTTATATTGGTTTCTTTTGTGTTGAAAATGAGTCATATAATTATGGTTGAGAATTACATTTTTACGTCGGCATTCATAATGATTCCTTAAATCTGGGAGAATACATGCATCAGTGGCTTGCCAAAGGATGGTGGTCAGTATACCCTGAAGAAAATCTTCCCCGAAATCCGTTGTTTGAGGGATGACAGCTTTTCCGCTGATGTCACGGATTAATTCCTTGCTGAATACGGATTATTTCGTTATCAGGAAGGGAATTATTGGTTTCCAGAAACGGATTAATTCGTTATCAGGAACGAAGATATTCTTCACGAGGAATGGATTAATCGGAAAACGACTGCCCATAAAAATGACCTGGAATACGTGAAAAATCTTGACTAGAGCCAATCAAATAAATAAGTAAGTAAGTAAGTAAATAAATAAATAAATAAATAAATAAATAAATAAATAGTAAGTTTTAATATCCTCTCTGCTTTGAGTGTAATCTTTTACACTCTTTTATAATGGATAATAATGTCTGTGGCGTTTTGTTTCATAATTGTATTTAACTGCGTCTAACCTCGATGTATAGATATTTAAATATCTCCCAGTATTTTATATAGTTGATTATGACACATCTGGTTTGAAATCTAATTTAAATGATTTGTTTCGGATATCTACATTGTTTTCTTTATATACCACCTAATCATTTCAGACACAAGATATTTGACATCCCTCTTTTCACTGTTTTATATGTAATTTGGTTTCAGTGGTCGCGTTTGTATATGAGGTCGGGTGAAATATTTTTAGATCGGCGTCACAACCCTTTCATGTTATTTTAATTGGATGTCACCTGAAATGTGTGAGAATTTTAGTTCGAGGGAATTTTACTCATACTAGTTCTGCTTGTATTAGCACATAATTAAAGTAGTAGCATGCAAATATTGGTGAATACATTGAATAAATCCCTGTAATTAATTAACAGCGAACTAAAAGCTGGGAGATAGCATAGTCTATGAAATGGTGCATTTATGTGCAAAACACAAACAATAAGTTATATCGATACACTTCAGTCCTTGACTTTGCCATTTTTAAAATTATTTTTCTAAAACCAAGGTAGCCTTTATTTCTTGCAGAGCAGGCATTTGCTTTTCAGAGTGCTTGTGGACTTTATATACAGGTTATAAAAATATTATTATTTCACAATTAAAAATACTAAACCGAAATATTTCGCGACTGAATGTTAATGAAGAGCACTGAAATTTATACTTAGGTCGATTTTTACATTTATGGACTACTTTTTAGCAAGGGAATGCATGTACTTCTTCTGCATGTGTGAAGTGAACTTAAATATTTTTGTAAGACTCAGTATTGTCAATCACAGAAGAACTTGATCCTCCCTCGGTGACTCCATGATTGATGAAAAAAAAAGTTTTGTTCTTTACGACATGTATATATCGAGGGCGTATAGGTTACACCTCCAACATACACCGCCGGCCGCTGTCATATGAGTGAAATATTCCTGATTCCGGCAAAAAATATCAATCACATACTTTTCAGTTTGGCCTGTGTTTCACAAACGTATACGTAATTAGTCCACGAATTCTTAATTGACCGTTAAGACAGTAAGTCCGATTTAATTTTACACTGTAGCTTTAAGTCAGTTAAATTGTCAGGTGGCAGGGTGCTGTAGGTTACTTCCTCTTGAACATCTGTACGATTTCGTCAACGATTAAACGAAATTTACCTCAGAAATATCCACATAAAACTACTAATGAAAAAACAAAAACGGCCCGCGTATTTATTGCATTATAAACTGAGATTCGGAGGCCGATGCCATGAAAGCCGGTTTTGACTAAAATCTTTAAATTTAATTTAAGCACCTTTTTGTTTGTACACAAATGTGTGACAGTCATTTATTTATTTATTTGATTGGAGTTTTACGCCGTATTCAATAATATATGTATACGGTGGCGGCCACCATTGTTGTAGGAGAAAACCCAACATATCACAATCGTAAAAGACAAAATGTAATCTTGAGTCTGGTATTAAACAAGAATCAAATAAATGAATCAGTCACAAATTACTCAATGAAATCGTTCCCAGGAAACGATGAAATTGCGAAGGTATAGCTAAGGTCAAAGACCCAGCCATGTACAGGATGGACTGTCATTGAAAGGCAATTGCATGCCCAACCTATTCAGGCTGTGTCATCCTTCGTATTATCTCAAGACGTTTCTCCCTGGGAATGAACAAATCAATCGCTTTGCTTGACTGACCACGCGTGACCGCCTTGATGTGTACATGAATGTTATAGCCATTATCATCAGAAAGCAGAAGACATGCATTAGTTGGTCGCATAAACTGGCCACAGGGGACACACACGAATTTAAGTGATTTATGTTATGCACGCACGACTCCAAAGTCTGTCAAGCAAACACTGCAACCTTTGCCGTGGAAAATTCATAAAGTCACTTGTCACATGCTCGGCGATGTTGACTTATTCACCAAAAAATCCATAAAGAAAATGGCATCAAATAATGAAAAAAGCAGAATACAAACATTGATATGGTTCGTCAGTCACGTTAAAGTCAGGCGATGACAAAGGCTGTTTAATGTCTGCCAGGTGTTAATACCAGCTGTCAATCAAGGAGACCTTGCCCTGACTAATAAGCTTATGGTTGCATTTGTTTTCTGTCAGGACGAGCATTCCTATATATTGCACATGCACCTTCAATCGGCGACGCCACATCCTGCCTAACTGTGTTGTCGCCCATGGCCATCTATGGAGTCAGACGAACATGCTGATATAATCTGACGTCCACACACGTCAAATCTCACAAACCCTTCAGGCTATGTCTAGAACATGGGATAACTAATCCTTATGAATGTTATGAGCGACTGGCTGCGTGTGTTTGTTGTTTCTCTTGTGTTGGTATTGAATTCAGATCATCTTCATTTAAGGTCAGTTCTGTTTAGAGGTATTGACATTGAGATAACAGTAAATCCAAAGAATGACATCTGTATACGTTGACTAAGACTTCTAGAATCTGAGACGTTCACCGATGACAGAAAATTTAACTGAACAGAGGCTCTTAGTGTCCAGACGTTGAGCCCCTGTTTTTATGAATTTTCAGAATTTCTAGATAAACTCGATCTCATATAATCCCATAAATCACTCTGCGTTATGACCTTTTCACCCAAGCAACGACATCCTCGATGACAACATTACAAGGTCATGTGTGGATTAAGTGCGTCTTACGATTGTTGGTGTCGAAGCAGGCCGAATGGATGTACGACGGAGCAGAACACCGGAACAATGTGGCATATAGCCCATACCCTATAATGGTATATAGGTGTGTATGAAATCAATCATATTATTTTGTTCCACGTTTTATTTTTATAATTTTTCATTACCTCGTTTGATTTGTGCTTAAGGCCGGACGCAGGAATGTGTCATTTGTTCGGCGCTTATCAGGATAAAATGGCGTGAGGAAACCGGCATACCAAGAGTATAGATCATCGCCCTTCGCTAGGTACAGGGAAAACCGCATAACTTAAAGCCACAACCTCACTATAGTAAGAAGTGGATCCTTTATTATATGGATTTATGTGTCACACACTGTATGACACTGTGCATGACATATTGGAATCTTTGATAAAACCACTTAAATTATTATTTTCACAAGGAGATATATGGCCGCGAATTTCACTAATAATCTCTGACAATTTGAGTGTATTTCTTTTCTAAAGAGTCGAATGGGATGCATGGCATGCTCTGTTCGTCTAATGCTTTGATTTGCGAATTTATGGAATGGTTTCAAGTGTGGCGGGTACTTTTTCGGTCACAACTGACAGATGTTACGAGCACATAAGCTCATGTAGCTCACTAATAAAAACAGGCACAACATTACCCACTTATCACAGCATCATTCAATTCATCAAATTTTTGTCATAATCTTGGAGCCGATTTTTCTCACAAAGCTTTACAAGCTGCACTTGTCAAATGCTTACATATTTTACTACTTATGTCACAAGATGAAAAAGAATCGAGGGATTTCTTGGTCTCTCCATCGTTTCATCTCATACTTCAGCTTTAAGACGATCCTATATGTTAATTCTATATGTATACAATTATTAGAAATGCACATCCGATGATAAATTTTCATCCTATTTAATTATCAGTTACAACAACATATATAAGTTCTGATATGAAGAACGTATCTCTCGCTATAAGGGATTATTCACATTACTACATGTAGTATACATTCATCTGCCACATGGTAAGTACATGTCTCGAATAAAAGTGTCCCTGAAATTTCTATCCACGTTCATAAGGTAAAGACGGATTTGTAGGTAAAACTTAATTCTCGCACCTGGACATTTGCGCACTCTGATGTTCGTTAATAATATTCGTAGACCACTTGATTTTTTGAACAAGAAATACATAAATAAAATTTGTTGGTACAGGCGATGGTCTTTCTCTCCCTAAATAACTGTTCTGAGATTCCTTTTAAGTGGTTAGTTACTCATATCCGTTGCAGAAGTGTGAACACTTAATACATAGCCTAGTGTCATCCATTAATTTAAATGTACGTGTGTATGCATGGGTTTTAGGTCATACTCAACAACTTTTCAGTAATACGTGAATATATATGCTGTATACCATACCGCCAAAAGTGCTGCCGCCACTATAAGACCATGCCGAAAACACCATGCAGACATGCAGTTACATTGTACTGACACTGGGCTGACCAGTCCTGCTTTCTCGCTGTAATCTCTCAGTGCTGAGCGTCACGCGAGACAGTAACAGGTATTATTTTTAAAGTTGGGTAAATGTACCCAAGGTGAATGTCCCCTTTATGTATGAAAGAAATCTTTACATTTCTCATTTGCACGCATGGTACTACCGCCTGCCGGTGTTTACTTTAAAGCTTTGCTTAAAGAGAAACATTTTCCCGAGCAATGGCGTTTCGGGTCCAAGCTGAACTGACCCAAGTTGTCTGACAATGCTTGAGTACTACGTTACTGTTTTGCTCATAACATGCCATCACAATCAGAGACATGAACAACAGAAAACATGGCTTAAGTGCCATATACACGTACTTTAAGCGGGCAAGGCTCCATCATCTTTGCTTAACTGGATTTTAATGCTGTTTATTTGGTGTTTTATCTCAGTTTTCTTTCTTTATACGATGGCGCTCTGGTATACAGTGTATATAAATGTATAAAAATACAGAGCACCTGAAATAAATTATCAGTCTTCAACGGGTTTCTACACATATCATGACTCAAAACCCCTCAGCTATCTTTATTTTTGCTTTATAAGAAGACTGTTGCGTTTGTGAGTGCCGGGTGCCCAAACTTTATCAGCAAGGTTCGACCGGAAACTTGACAAACATCATGACTTAAAGCAGTCACAGCTATACTACTATACGGTATCAAATTACAAATGTTTCTAATCGATACTGCGATTTCAATTCTATCACTAAAACAAGATTTTACGATAGGTGTACCAGTGCTTTACATCCGTTGGTATTGCTGTTTTTATCAAGGTTTTTCTTTCATGAAGATCTCACCTGTTACTTTGACATCCATTTCTTTCAACGTATCTCCCATTCAATCTGGACCAATAAAAACATAGATGAAAAAAAAAACAACAAAAAAAACAAAACAAAACAAAACAAAATCCAGCTCAAGCTCTTGCATGAACACACGATTTACTTCAAAGCAACAAGGAATACAATATACCAACAATATCGTTTACTTGCAGTGTCATCAGTAAAGATTCCCATGAGAGGTAAACACTCATTTCCAACTCTTACTGAAGGTATTTAATTGCCTGCATTTTTATCCATACTCGTAATGTGATAAATCCAATAAAACTAACGATAACAAATGTCAGTACAAAACAACATGCAACACTGACTGCCATCCACAGGTTTTTTGTAAAAGAGACGCCTTTACATTTATTTATTTATTTATTTCATTGGTGTTTCACGCCGTACTCAACAATGTTTCACTTATATGACGGCGGCCATCATTATGTTAGAAGGAAATCGGGCAGAGAACGGGGGAAACTCACGAGCATCCACAGGTTCCTGGCTGACCGTCCCACGTACGGCAATAGAGGAAGCCCGCCACTTTGGTGGAATGCTTCTGTCCCATTGAGCTGCTCTTGCGCGCTAATCGACTGAGCCACCGTCTTTACATGAGAATGTTTGAACGTTAAATAACGGTAACACGGATTGTAAAACCTGATGAAGGTGGAAGAACATTAACAATACCAAATAAAGAAATAGGGTATACAATGCATGACATCAACGGCGCGGCCACATCGTAGGCGTTTATCAACTTCAAGGCAACATAACATCAACTACACTGCAACACCGCATACCGTACGGCGCCAATTACATGGAAAGTAAAGTAAAGTAAATGGAAATATTGACATATTTTACCCACTTGGTTTTGTGTTCATCAATTAAACATCGTGACACAGTCACAAATGATTTCCCCCCTTTTCAGCGCTCCAGACAAAAGCTAACAAAATTTTACGTCGTACGTTAATTGGTTTTATGGTGTCATAAGGCGCAAAAGTAGAGTTCACGACAAAAAATTATGATTAAAACTAGTTTTACGAATTTACGAAAGTACATGAGCAGGGTGGGTACAATATTCTTTCAATGAGAAACCATGCTGAGATATTGCCACAGGATCAAGATATAGGCATAGCGCCATCTAGACGTCGTCTAAGAGAAGTTAGTCCTTTGTATTAAATTACATGGCTGTGTCGCAGAGTTATGTTTCCTTAAACCGCACCCATAGATGGCCTCTGTACCATTCACGGTCTTTTGGTCGTAACTCAGTGTCTTTTCTCATTGTGATATGCGCGTTACCATAAATGTGTGACGTTTTGTGAAGCCGGTCTGCGGCGCAAGGTCTGCAAGCATAATTCCATCCGTTCATCCCTGGACTGCATACTTGTCTTCAGACGGACTTGTTCCCGAGTTTTCACTCTTGAGATGTCCCGAATGCCCGTCCCCCTGCGTACATTGGCTTTCGCCACCGGCCGTGTACGTAACGGACGAGCAGACGTCGGATGCCGTGGTATTTCTACGGACTGCGTTACCATTGGTCATGGAGGCACAGTGGCAACACAATCGCTTTAAGGTTCGCATCAGAAATTCACGGTACGTCCTGAAAGGAGGTCAAGAAAAACTGATTAAGTGATTTATTAATTGGTTGATTGATTCACCAAGAAGGTTTCACACTTAGGTGACAACAGTCAGGTTTTGTTGATGTAGGAATTCGGGCAGTGAATAAAATATGCGCCAAGAAAAAAAAAAGAAAAAAAAAAGAATACGCCTTAAGATCATCCACCTACGTCGCACAGTGGTCTATAAATGTAAGCTGTTTTGTCTTTTACATCTATCCATAGATCGAATATCTATCTGTTGTACAGGCCTGCAAGGATGACCGTCGTTCGCTAAAAGAGTCCGTTTAAAACGAGTATTTTCATTCATTCGCATGCAAGTATTAATTTCCATGAAATGATGCTCTTTTGTGGTTTTTCATAAACGTGTCAATGATATTTGATATCGATCACATTTTATAGGTGGAGCAAGCCTGATATGAATAAATGCCGAAATCAATCACTGCGTACATAGCGCGTTGTCAGAAATATTCCGGTAGTAACTTGCTTCAACCTTATATTTTTATTTATATACAGGTAAGAGAATTTGGAGATTTCACCACTTCGCCACTTAGAGCCATATTAACACAATGATAATTATATATTAATGATATTAACATATTCATAGTTATTTCAGCCGTATTAACCGGAAATTAGAATTATTTGCCTGTTATTATTATATAGGTCTACACATGGTTACATAGACACAATGATAAAATTGTTAAAGAGACTCAGAGACTCCCAAAAGTTGATGTCTTCGATATGTCGAAAAAGATTATTTGCTATCCTCAAAAGAACTAAAAAAATTTCTGTGTATTATATCTACGCATATGTTTCATATATTTGTAGACCGGTCTGCCAGCAACTTGCTAATGATCGTGGGTTTCCCAAGGGCACTGCTTGGTTTCCTGCCACCATAATCCTGGCCACCATCGTATAAATGAAATATTCTTGAGTATGGGGTGAATTAAACGTCAGTCAAGGAAAAAAATAACTATTTGTGGATCAACATTTAGGATAAAAAACTTGGTTCACAAAATTTGGTTTACTCTTCAGTATTTATAATGATTCTATAATTCAGCGCATTGGGGATTCGCGTCCTCTTTTAGTAAGGAGCATCACGTTACCTGTTTGTCCACAACTCGACACCACGAAGGAAAGAATGACAACAGGCTACACGAGTGGTTAGCGTGCTAACGCAGCATGATGACTCAGAAGCCTCCAGAAATGTGGTCGTTGTGAGTTAGAGTCCAGCTTAGGCTGGCTTCCTCCCCGATTGTATGCGGGAAGGTCTGTCAGCAAACTGCGGGTGGTCGTGGGTTTTCCCTGGGCTCTGCCCGGTTTCCTCACGCCAAATTGCTGGCCGTAAGTGAAATATTCGGCGTGAAATCTCAGTAAATAAATAAATAAAAACATAAATAAATAAATAGACTGCACAGTTTTGGGCCCGATTTACTTTACCCGGCAAAAGATTTCCTATTCTAGAAATCACCAGGTGAGAAAGAAACATATAACATGCTTGACAACAAATATATAAAATATGGACCAACATGGCGACATTGTCGTCGCAATTAATCTTACCTGGACAGAGAAAAGTAGATGATGGGGTTGAAGAAACTGTTACCAAAAGCAACAGAAGAGAGTATGAACCAGTTGAAGTTATGATTGGAAAACGTCCATGTAACCAGGTCAACGGATAGCAGATACTCATATATGGTCAATGGTCCCCAACACAGCACGAAAACGATCACCATCACCAGTAGCATCTTCACCACCTACAAAACACGAGTTGGACAAACACATAAGCAAACTGAATCACGTGTGTTTTTGCCCGAGGTTAATTTGATGAACAAACAAAAGGTACTTATAGCAGTGCATATACTGAACAATGCCTTTGTGTAGTATTAGCTTGCATGAACCTCATGTGTACGCGTAGTGATATCTTAATCATATTATTCAGTATCGGCTATTGTGGTAATTACTGGCATGTGGCAGGGAAGGTGCGCTTAACTATGCCGTTCATAGTTCGGAGTGTGTGCAGTACTGATTGCCATGTCGCGGAGTGCGTGCACGTAACTTTACCTTGACAATGTTGTGTTCACAATACTGACTGCCACGTCGCGCAGTGCGTCATGTTATGATCACAGTACTGACCGTCATGTCGCGGAATGCGTACACGTAACTTTACCTTGATCACATTATGTTCCCAGCACTGACTTCCATGTACCGGAGTGCGTGCATATAACTCTACCTTGACAATATTTTGTTCACAGTACTGTACGGGTTCAGCATTATGGTGGAAGAAAACCCTGAGGACCCTGAGGGAAGCACACGACCATATGCAGGTTGCTTGGCAGACCGTCCTATGTACAGCCGGAGAGTAAGCCAGCATGAGGTGGACTTGAACTTACCCTCTCGGCCACAGAGGCCCCTAAAGACAAGAGTTACTTTGCAGATATGCTTAATTTCCTGGTAAGTGTGCCGATTTCATAGAGTTTACTTACTTATAAGTATTTGATGCCATGTTCAATAGTTTTTCAGTTATAAGACTGCAGAAGGTACGGTAGAGGGGTAGAGGAAACCAGAGTGTCTGCGGGATACCCAACAAATCTCCTGACTCAAAGCCGCGGGAGTGGGGAAGGTAGGGGGAGAAAGGGTTGGGGGCTGGCGGTTTTCTCCATGACAGAGGGAGCTAACGCCCTAGTGCATCGTAATGACGCAGGTGCCTCTCATCAATGCGATTGCTGTGGGTTCAAGTCCAGCTCATCCTGGCTTCCTTTCCGGCCGTACGTAGGAACGTCCGCCAGCAACCTGTGGATGGTCGTGGTTTGCCCCCGGGCTCTGTCCGGTTTTCTCCCACAATAATGCTGCCGTCGTGGTAACAGTGAAATATTCTAGAGAACGGCGTAAAACACCAAATAAATTAATAAATAAATAAATAAATAAATAAATAGATAAATCAAAACTTCGGTCGAAACAGCCAGAGGGGGAACTGAACACGCAATCTCATTGGTCAAGGCATGATGGTATCATGCAGCCAGTGCCTCTGATCACCGGAGCCAGTGGGTCCCTGAGCGACATTTTAAAGAGGGTCTCTGGAAATGGTTGTATAGGGAAAGTTCTTAATGGATCTTTCATTATTTCACATGCTATTTAGAACTGTTTGAAACTGCCTTATTAAAACAAAAAGTTAGTTTGCATTACATTTACAGTTAGAGGAACACAGGGAAGACGAGTTGTAGCCTCCGTGGCCGAGTGGTTAACGTGGTAATGTTAGAGAAAAAAAATGATCCAGATGCCTCTCACCAATGGATGCGCAGAGAGTTCAAGTCTTGCCGCTCAAGCTGGCTTTCTCTCATCAACTTCTTGAGTACGGCATAAAGCACCAATCAAATAAATAAATAAATAAATAAATAAATAAATAAATAAATAATGAAATAAATGGAAAACTAAGAGTACATGCACAGTACCTGCAATCGAGAACGAGAAGGACTGTCCACCACTTCTCCACCCGCTTTCACTCTGAAGAAAAAAAATCCCCAAACACTGAAGTCAGTGTTATATGCACTGTTTACGAGTATAAAATATAAATAGCGGATATTTTGTGATCTATTTATTCAGAGGTTAAATGCCAATACCTGGTTTAAAAACAAATCACCTGAGAAATATGCACTTTTCTGATTTTGTTATTAGTGCTCTTGCGATTTGTGTATTATTTGTTTGTTTATTATTTGAATTGGGTTTTCTGAAGCACACTTACAGGGTTAACGACAAGTTTTTTGGTTTTCAGGAACAAATCGGACAGAGCTTAAAGATAAAATCACCGCCCTTTGCCATGGAATTGTCAGATTTGCTGACGAAGAGCAGCAGCGGACAGAATTAAGTTGGATTCGAAAACTTGACATCAAATGTCGTGCACATGGCACATTTTACACAGCTTAGTCAGGAACAACAGTGAAATATGATGTAGGTACATGTAAAACGCCTTAAAATGTACCCGATGATGAAGAACAATACCAACAACAATGCGTTTTTGCTCGACAAAGGCAAAGAAACAAAAAATAAGCGTTTGAGGAAAAAGCTCGGCCCACACACGTAAGCCCGTCAATTTTAGATTTGTATGCTTATCCGTATGGCCATTTGAGCTGAATTTCATTATCAGTTTTCGTGTAGATCGAGGTTTAAACCAGCAACCTTACCTTGGTTCGTGGAAGCCTTACAATATAAATGTCTACAGTATGGAGAGCATATGTCGAGCAGCGAGGATAGTTGGAAATTCTCACTCATAACTGGTGAATTTGTGCATGGCGTCATGCCAGTTTACCTCTGTTGAGTGTTTTTATAAGAGTTCATGTATATGGTTAGATAGTACACTGTAAATCTCGATGATTAAATTATAAACACTTTTATGCATCATATATTTAACACTTGGAGATTATAGCAATATAGATTATACTATAGACCTATATACATGTTTTAGACACTTATGTTTGATGCATAAATATATGTGTATATTTATTATTTATTATTAAACACGCTTATTTGAAGTTTAATCGCCCATTAAACGCATTGGGTTTCGCGTGGGTTATTTTACAGTGAAGCAACTCATACAGCTCCCAGCACCACGTCTGAAGCAAGGCCAGGTAAAGTAATAAAATGCAGTGATATTGCGCTTTTTAGGGCCAATTAAAATTGGTAAGAGATGAAAACAATTTTACATACAAACTAGCTCTGTCTCTGGGTAGTTTTCACTGAAAGCATAAATAAAAGTGAATAAAAAATGAAAATTTAACCAAATTAAGTAAGTATTCTTATCGCTCATGTTCACTGAAAGCATAAAAAACTAAATAGAAAAGTAAAATTTCAGAAAATGAAAACTAAATAAAATTAAATTATTTATTTTAAAATAAATAAAAAATCCTTGTCATTCTTACCCGTTTTTGCCCCGAAGATTGGTGCTTCGCATTAAGACTCTGATGACCCTCAGGTAAGTCGGTATCATGATCCCCAGGGGCATGATGAAGGTCACAAGAAGTATGCATAATGTAAATGCTGACCCATCCCCTGACCAGGATATATCACAGATTGCCCACACGATATCCAGGGTTACTTTTTTCGTCCTGTAACTCTGTGATGGATGAAATAAGCAACTCTTATAATGTTTATATGTTACTTTTGCATGAGGTCAATCAAATACAATTTTGTACGAACATTAGAGCATTTACCGTAGACAGGAATTTCCATCCTCCGGACTCTACCAGGTTTCCTCTCATGTACTCTAATACGGGCCATCGTCGTATAAGTGAAATATTTTTGAGTATCTTTACTCCGAATTCGAACATACCGCGGTAGGCCTTCAACGGTTGATATAAGGAATATTTCCAGAAAAGTCTGGCCCAAGCTTTGTATTCTGTTGTTCATACCTGCTGTCATGGGGACCATTCATGGGCAAACTATTAATGTATATAGTACTTATGCATTTCTAGAGAACAATGCTCAGATAAGCTTGGACCCAAGGCGCCATTGTTTTTGAAAGAGTATCTACCAGTAAGTAGTGGGTTTCCCTCCGGCCTCGCCCGGTTTCCTCCCTCCATAATGCTGACTGTCGCGTTAAGTGAAATATTCTTTTATTACGGAGTAACACAACAATCAAATGAATAAATAAATAATATAATATCTCCGTCAAACCAGAAGGTTATGTTTGCTGTGGAGTTTATTTCGTAAGTCTGTCAGTTAGTTTAAGGAAAAATCTCACAATGGGCTGATTCCATGGGGTTCGGGATTGGTTTGTATAGTGGCGTTTTCCATCCCACCGGGTTGATGCATGCCAGTCAATACTTCTGCTAAAGGCTTGTTCGTTACATAACATGGGGATAACTATTTACTGGATTGGCTAAAATCTATGACATCTAGTTAGGAAGTTATCCACTGGCGGGAAAACCTTTTAAGATGTTTCATATGGCTAAATATTGTGACTTCGTTAAATTGACGGATCTGGAGGACACGTAGTTCTGTGTACATAGTATGCCCAGGGTAGGGCCCTATTTATGTCGTAGACAACGAAACATATGGTGGAGGCTACTGTTCTTCACAAAATATTCCCCGCAGAGTCCTCTATCGTGCAGAACCAAATTTGGACAAGTATAGGCTGGTTGGTAGGTGACTGGATAAAACGGCTGATGGTATGAAATTTCTTGAACACGTACCTCTTGTGTAATGCACGAACAAATGATGTTGATCTGCATGCGTATTCAAGCCCAGAGATTTCTTAGCAACATTCCGCACCATTGTGAGACAAGACACAAGTCATCTGTTTAGTATGTAAAGTGGCATTTGTATATGGTTTGCGCTCTCTTTTCTTTCTTAGGTTGGTAAACACTCGTTGATCGTGGGGCTCTTGGGGACGATAAAGGTGTTCATTTACAGCGCCCTTTTTGGATCTTGACGTTCATTGAAGATCACTTGCCTCTTCTTTATTTATTTATTTGATTGGTGTTTTACACCGTACTTAAGAATATTTCACTAATACTAGGCGGCCAGCATCATGGTAGAAGGATACTGGGTTATTTAAGAATTTAACCAAAGTTACTTTTGATCGACGATACTTTCAATGGCAATGAAGTCTTTATAGGCAAGTCTGACAATATTTTTCGCATTTTATTTACTGTAAAAAGAATGCATAAAAAATATAATGAAGTACAAATGGTATTTAAGATTTAAAGCTGGTTTCTTTCGTTTCTGGCTGGTACCAAAATATGGGGAGAAAAAAATGTTAAGTTTTTACGTCACTTACCGTACGAAACACTACCGGAGAGCAAATGGCCAGGCTGAGCAACCACGTAATAACGACTGCAATACGAGCCCGGGTTACGGTGCAGTAAGATTTGGCCTGCAGAGGCATACATACGGCAATGTACCTAAAAGGAAAAGGGTATAGCACAATCCATCAGTATACAGTTACGTTACGGTTTGGCTTTTTTATTTCCTTCTTATATCGGTGTTTATCGCATTTTCCCAGTACCTTTGAATTACACTGCGGCGGTCAGATTTATCGCCCAAGAATATATATATTTATTTATTTAGTTCATTAGTGTCTTACGCCCTACTCAACAATATTTCACTTACACTACGACAAACCAGCTTTATATGGTGGGAGGAAACTGGGCAGAGAACCCCATGGAAACCTACGACCATCCGCAGTTTAAAATATATTGATACGCTACACCTTAATGCTGGCTGCCGTCGTATAAGTGAAATATTCGTGATTACGACGTAATACCAGTCAAATAAATAAATAAATAGTAAATCTACTAAGTAAACAAGTAAATTCGAATATAAATCACTAAATCCTGGAAATCTCATCCGTTTTTTTGGTGGAAAGTGTCACTGTCCTTCCATTTTAATAACTGTTAATTACCCTGTTACATCTTACCTTTCCACTGCCACGATCGTCATTGTAACTGTAGAGATAACGATAGAGAAGTAACGGATATAATACCAAACGCCACACAGCACGGGTCCCAAATAGATCGCGTCTTGAAAAAATTTCTGTAACAACTGCAACGAAAAAAAAAAAAAACAAACAGTACACTACATATTTTATGTGTGTCAAGTATATATTATGTCTGTACGAAATTGTGAAACACCTGTAAGTTATTCCCAAATTAAATTCTTGCATACATGAGTGAAATATACATGTGTTGCAATCAAATTTCAAATTGTGAAATAATTGTTGCCGTAATTTCTTATCAGCTGTTGGCCTAGGTTACCAAAACATATTTATTTTTTATTTATTTACTTATTTATTTATTTCATTTATTTTAATTTATTTATTTTAATGTATGTATGTATGTATGCATTTACTGTATTTATTTATTTCACTTTTTATTTAATTGTTGCTCCAGAACATACTTAATAATTTTTTCACTTGGACGATGGCGACCAGTCGTCTGGGTGAAGAAAATCAGAGTGCCTGAAGTAAATAAATCCACGTGTGACATGCGGAACGGGCATATTTGTCATCTTGGTGAAAGGCGTGCGGTCTATGTCGAACAGAGGAACAGGCTTATGGCCAACAAGACTCTGGAACAATTCACGCTTGGACCACTCCCGTCAAGCGTAAAATGATCAGGGAAATATCAAACAGACTGACGTTAGACGGCCAAATGGCTGCAGCGAAAGCAACTTTCACATAATCTAGCAAATGTACAGTTCAGGTTGTAAATCTGTCTAAAGACTACCAGCATGCCACAGACATCATAAATATATACATTTGTGACTGTATAAAAATATCTACAAAAAACTTGGCAAGAGTGGTACACATTAGTGTGGCAAAAATGCACATGTACATAATGTTTGTGTACCAACAGTACACAATTTGTGTCCTTTGTGTAAATATGCGGTCCAGGTGAAAATCTACCAAAGTACCAGTAACCTTACATTGACATAAGTCAATTTATTCACTTGCAACTCTCTTGGTATATTAACGGCATTATAGGCGTGTTTTCAAGTTATAGCATCAGGGGTTGTTGTTGTGTTTGTGTTTTTTTTTCGTCTGTCTGGCTCAGGACATCGCCCTGCAGTATCAGATCAGAGCTCTGCTGCCGTTTCATTTACAATTGTCGACCTTATTTGAATGTTTATTACATATTATATGTCTTTCTGGAATCACCTTGGGTTCGAATGCGTGCGTGCTGAATCGTGACATCAATACAGGTTTTCGGTGAAAGCATTATTATTAGTTCTCAGAAAAATAATGAGTAAAAGTATCTCTTGACAGGTTTTGTTCTCGATGTTCCGGCGGAAAGCGAACTTGATGTACATTTAGCTGGGCAAGGTCATGAAAGTACTCTCTTATCCAATACACTTGAAAACTTCAAGGACTATATGGCAGATAATTGACCAATCTTAGGCACAATAAAACTGTATTATTTGAAAACCTTTCCAGGAACCTTGGCAAAGGAAAACCAGAAGCTGCGAAAGTCGCGAGGGTCAACGCACCCACAGCGATATGATATTAGCTGCATGTGCACATCCATATCTCTTTGTTACAAACAAAGGCACGTCTATTTTCAGACCAGCTACTGGAATTAATATAATACAGGTCTATATTTCAATGATAACGTGCGTGAACAGCGTTGAGAGACATAACTTGTTCTCTAGGGAGAACACGGAAAAACAGGTTACAAGAGCGCAGTTTGTGGACTTGGGTTTCACACTTGGCTCCGCACTGGAGATTGCTTGGGTAGTGATTGCACAACACCGCCTCACGGACATTGTAGGTTGTCGATACACTATAAATGTCTGCACTGGTACTTTACACATAGTTAAATATCAGGACATTTTTGTTACTACCCACCCGCTGTAGGTTACCAAGGTGACAAAATGTTATCACTTACAGCATCAACAGTTCCAAACATTGGAAGTCATGCTAGGTTGAGTCTTTCATAGGCGACACAATTCAGGCTTTCGATAATGGTATTGCATGGTACCGCGCGAAAGTTTTGAGGGTTTGCATATTTGAAATAGAATCTGACAAGTATACTACTTAATTAATAATGATATTCAACGCGCTCATGAAATCTCAAAGTGCATGGTACATTATAAACAAACACATTCCAACCAGTGCCCGAAGAAAACTTGGTGAGGAAAAATGGCGAAGATTTGCTACATGGGTGAAGCTTATGCTGCATGAACCTACGTTTCCGATGTCCACTAGCCATGGAAACACATGCATCTTGATCCGCCCCATATATCATTCGATTATGGTAAGTATCTGTGCAAATCCAACATTGCATGCATGGTTTCTTCCCACTAAGCTTTTTTTTTCTTTTTTTATATAAAGCGTAATAACAATTTCGTCAGTGGTGTAATTTATCGTTGATCCGTGTGAAAATGCCGTTAAGAGATAGCTGTATTTCAAACGATTTTTTTTTTCGGAGAAAAAAGTAGCTTGCTAAAGTTACTGTACCCAACGCCTTAGCTTTATGTTTCTAGCATTTTTTATGTTTTTATTTTTGCTTTGTGGTTTGCAGTTTACAAAGAGATTGTGTGCTTCGCCTTTTTAGTTCATGTATATCATGAAGTTAAGTAGTACATCGACAAGTGTCGGGGTCGGGAGATCTGAAATCAACCCAGGGTCGGATTATGCCAACGTCTTTAACAACGGTGCTTGGCGTTCAGCATTGAGAGATTAGAGCGATGACGAAGTCTGGTTTTAAAACTTCATACACATCCATTGCTGGTTCATGCAAGTAAATCATCAAAAAAATAAATATTTATTTATTTATTTCATTGGTGTTTTAAGCCGTACTCAAGAATATAAATAAATAAATAAATACATTAACTAATATATAATACATAAACACATAAATCATAATAAGACTCCCATCTAAAAAAAATGTCAACCTAGTCCAGATACTTTTTTCAGTTATCCTACATCATGTTGGTGTTAACTAATTGATATAGTTCCTAAGTAAAAGATTATTAGAGGTTTATTGCTCAGCATGATATCTTTATATTGTGTATGAACTCCCACGGTATATCTGGGTTGAGACTTCATCTTTAATACATTGTATGTTTCAATGTTATGCTAACCGGATCAGCATTTGACCCAGATTTTGAGCGTTGTAACGTCAGAGCCTACACTGTAGTTTGGTCTGTTTTTTTTTTTCCGAAGCCTCTATACATATTTAAGTAGTTAGTAAATTTTGGCGTCTTTGCGAATATGTTGTCCTTTCTGGAAAGAAAGACACAGTCTTTAATACGGTGTATCTGTTCATTACTACATTTGTTTATCGCTTTTCCTCTCACAGTAGCGATACCTTTACACACCTCAGCGGACTGTTGTCTAGTGGTTAACAGTATTTAAATGTCTTTTAGTCGTTGGGTCACACCAGGTACGTGATCAAATTCGGCCATGCAATGACAGGGAATGAGAAAATTTTCTTTGATCTTACGGTCTGTTGGGCACTAGTGACATTTAGGGGTAGATGGGGAGGAGGGGGGCACAGGACCTTCCGGTATCCTATATAGAAGCGACCGTCATCGTATAAGTGAAAGCATGGCGTTTGATGGGATTTTATTGACAAGGTACATGATCTAATCTTATATTAATATAAGATGGCGTTACTCGGCTGTTAGTAGCTGACTTCACCTGGAGAGGCAGGCAATAGCCCAGCGTGAGTATGTCCGATATTGCCAGGCTAGAGATGAGAATAGACGTGGAATTCTGTGGCCGGGTTTTCACAAACACGGAGATCAGAATCAAAATGTTACCTGAAAGTAAGACAAAAAAATTTCCTTCAATAATTCACATAATAAGACCTGTATTGCAATCATATAAACTGAAACCTCTGTGGCCGAGAGGTCGACGTGATACCGCAGCATAATGGCTAGAAAGTGCGGTCGCTGTGATTTCAAGTTAAACTCAAGTGGGTTTCCTATCCCGTGGAACATGGGGAGGGTTTGCCTGTATCCATGGGTTTCCCCTGGGCTCCGACTGCTCCCCCCCTTAATAATGCTAGCCAGCCTAGTGTATAAATGAAATATTCTTCATTACAGTGTAAAACACCAATCAGGCAAACAACAAACAGATTATATAAACTCTCCCTACTGTAGTTGTTTGTAATGAAAGTCTTCCAGTGTGGCGTGAAACTCCATTGATTTCATATTTTACTCACTCATTCATTCGTGTACATAACACATACAGAAGATTTTGATGTGAACAGGTCCTTTACTCTGAGAGAACATTACACACTTACCAGTAATGCCCAAAACAATCATAATCGTGTAGAACACCATAGCGATGGTGAACGAAACAACTTCATTGTGAGTCACCTCCAGTCGTCCTGTTTTTATTAAAGATTCACGTCCGGCATTTTGCACACATACGCCTTTATCACAGACCATATTGTCGTTTCTGGCTAATTCATCTATTCCCTTCTTAACTAAGAGACCAAGGTTGGGCGTCTCGACCCCAAATACTGTTCCATTACTCATGAAGAACAGATAAATCCCTGTTTCGGGGTGTCTTCCCTTCAAAAAAGCCAATCGCGACAGCCTAAAATACTCCATAGGATGGAGCATTATGACCCCTGGCCATGCAGCTTGGTTGCCATCATCTTTAAGACTCATCCGGGTTTCGCCAGTCCAGTTAGTTTCTTCCATGGAGTTGGACACTTCATCGGTTGATATGTTGGTTGCGTTAGTACAATCTCCGATGCAATCAGAAGTAGTGTTGTCTCGCATAAGGCTCAAACTGCAATCTAGAAAAAATACAATAAAACAAAGCTGTACATATTATACAGACTGAATTATCGAATATTCAGTGTCTTAACTGGATGACAGGGCGCATGCAGAAATTTGAAGTCTGTTGATTGTTTTATACTATGTTTACCTAACATCGATCAGCATTTTTTTATTTTACTTATTTAGTTTTTTGGGGTGTTTTACACCGCAGTCAAGAGCATTTCACTGATACCACGGTGACCAGCATTTTGGTTGAAGGAAACCGGGCAGAGCCTTAGGAAAACCCATGGCTATCTGCAGATTGGTGGGAGCCCTTCCCACGTACGACCGGGCAGGAAGCCAGCAAGAGCTGGACTTGAATTCAGCATTGGGGATAGGCTCGTAGGTCATTGCACCGCACTAACACCACCAAACACTAGGTCTATAAGCTTGTGACATGCATTAAGGTGAAAGGCTACATTGGTCAGAAATTACATTTTCTTTTTTCCTTTTGGTCCATTATTTTGGTCTCCTCTGGTTACACAATTATATAGATCCGCTTTTCATTTAAATAACTTATACTAGGCCCATTTTACATAACGTCGGCCGTGTATTACTGGTTGGTCAGGAATACATTTCCTGTACACATAACGCTTAAATCAAGTAATGTAACTTTTCATTTGCATTGTTTTCATGTTAACGTGTATTAAATGCGATGACACGATAACCTAGACTTGCGAGTCTCAGGTCTAATAAGTTGCCGTTCGTATTTCGGCAATATTTGAAACTTACTTCCACTTCAGTCATGGGATAGCGGGCTGTAAGTTGTTACGTTTTAAGTATTTGACGTGAACAGTTAGAAAAACAAGAATCCTGTCTGAGGTTAACTGACCAGACACTGTATACATGACTGGTTATGTGTAAACATTTGCCAACAGTCGCACACTGTCATTGTTTCTCTGGTTTTATTCGCTATGCAGCAGTTCAGCGTGACTTTCAGCGTGTCTGTGTGGATATTTGGAGGGTGTTATGGGTTTGTGCGAATACTAAGTAGGGGACTGGGCAACATTGGAGTCTTAAGGGTTGCTATCGTTATTAGGCCTATAGCTCTCACCAGAGCATCGTGAAATAATCTGATGATTATTTGTTGTGGAGATGTTGCTTTGCTGATCAGAATGACATGTATACTTTCACGCCTCACAGATACTATCCTGCAGAAAGATCACTGGGCAATGTTTTAGGACATTCTATCTAATAATTCAGGTGGGTTATAATTTCGTTGACATCAGTCAAAAAGTGCTCACGTTTTGTTTTGTTTCCCAGTCGCTTGCCTACATGTGATTTTGTACCTGCCAAATCAGATCAGGATGAGATAAAACAAGCCAAATGATAATATAAACGCATTTCTCATAGAAACTGTATTCTGTGATGGCCACGTTATTAAAGTGAACATGAGAAGTGGGTTCAGCGCCAAACCGTGTTGCCCTTTGTGTAGCGTAAAAGACACTTGTCATATCAAATACATGATAATGAAATAACTGGCGCTGATGAGCCGACAAAAGCAAGAACCCAGCCCAGGATCTTATTGTTCGAGGAAATTTTCGACAGAAGCTATTATTCCACGACGACGACATGAAAAACAAGTCTTCCCTTCAACCTATGCGTACGTTGGAAACCATACACCTCATTTTAATTTCTAAGGACATCCAATTACGCTGGACTTCAAGCCTTGTTATTAAATGCATATTTCTCTTGACACACTGATGAATGGGGCGAAATTACATGTCCTACAACAAAAGGAAAGATGTTGACCACGCTTAATGACTCCCGTAAAGCAGTTTCTCTCAGTCTAACGTTTCGTTGAAGACCACTTGTTTGCCACCGATAGGGCTTTCAAGCGTATTCGTCAGTAACGTGTTAAAGGGAAAAACCTCGTAAAATTGAACTTATGGTAAGTGAAAATACCATTACACACTGTATCTGAAAATACTTTCCGTGATTTTTTTTTTTTTTAGATTTTTTACACCAAAGTAAACACAGTCAAATGTTTTAATGGTATGATGAGTTTTATGGGCCATATTGATAATGTGGTTCACCAGTGACGTCACACGGACTTTTCTATCGCCCTAAAACAGAAATCTAATGTCATATTACTGTTTTCGTACTAAGGAAAACATCACAGGATTATTCCTCACAAGAACTTTATTCAGACCCCAACATGAAGGTGTACAAAAAGTTGTGTGACGTCACCGGTGAACCACATGATCAATGTAGTCCATAAAACCCACCATAAATCAAAACATTTGACTGCGTTTATTTTGAAAAAATATCTAAAAAATTCAGTGAAGGTATTTTCAAATACGGTTTTAATGGTCTTTTCACTTACCGTGAGTTCATTTTTACGAAGTCTTTTCCTTTAACGAGACTTCGCTTCCTTACTCAAAAACAAAATCATCCGCACGATATCAGGGAAGAATTCTGTGGTATATCGCGTTAAGCAACGGCAATCAATCAATCAGCCTGAACGGATTAAACATTCGCCAAAAGTCAAGACGACAAGATCATGTGAATGATAACATCTGTTGAATAATTTTTCGAATCTTTCCTTTTGCGACGCTGGCAGCAAAATTTCAAAAACATTTTATGGCTTTGTTTAGAATTTATCCCTTCGTGTTGACTGCGCCAAGGCGGGGAATTTTATTAATCTGCTGAGAGATACGCCTTCCGTAATGATTATTTTACTAGCCTCTGTGTATCTTGTAAGAGGCACTGCATTGGCAATGTTTGCATCTAGGTTTCAATAAATTCCAACATGAACTGAACATATGTATTTAATATTTAGTGAGATAGCTCACATATATATGTGGATTTATAACGAAAAATGACCAAGCCTTTCATCAACTCACTAGTAGTGAGTTCAAATACAGTTTGTGCTGCTTCCTCTATCGACCGCACATGGGATGTTCTCTCGCCAACCTATACAAGGCAATATCAACGCCGTTCGCGAACTCTTCAGATATCTTTCTCGCTTAAGTTATAGATTTCCCAAATTGGGAGCTGTAAAGGTGAAGTTACTGCCCACTGTTTATCATATTCCAAAGACTATGTCGAGAACTGCTCCATACTAATGTAAAGATGCCTATCGGCTCGGCTTGTTCTAGTCAATGCTGGGCATTTTAAAATTTTTCCAAGTCCATTTCGTGCTGATTCCACAGTAGTCTTCATTATTTTTTGGCATTTTTCAAGAGTGTGTTAAAACGAAAATAACGAGTGCTACGGTGGACTTTGAACAGACTGAAGCACAGTGACGTGACAGATTTTCTTTTTTGTTTTGGCTGCTAAATATACTGTTACTGTTGTATTTCCACATGAAATTCATATGCCGGCGTTGTATTACATACATTCACGTAGAACGTAGGCATTTAGCAACCCGAGGATGTTTAGCAGCTGACAGGAATCTGTGACATCACTGTGACATAAATATTGTGAAGACTATATTTGCAATCAACACAAAATGGCCTTTCAAATGATGCGTGATTTATTTCAGTGTGATCTCTTCTTTTAACAAAAAATTGCTTACTTTGTCAATCTTTATTGTCACTTTCTCCTAGTTATTTCTTCTAGTGCCGTTTTACTGTCAAACACACCTTGTTAAAAACCGCCCCCATCTCACGTTTGAAAAGAAAACTCGCAAACAATGTTATTTCGGATTTTCTTAACGATTTTTTTGTAAGTGAGCATTAAGATTTATACACTTAACACAGTATAAATACCAATGCTTGGGGGACGCCGTATTCAACTAGTTTAACTCAAGGTCTTTAGTGTTTGAAGGTAGCATTGCACTCATTGCCTCCTTACCCCAATTCGTTCTCTAACGGACTAATATATTTTACACAGTTTACAGTATGGTTTACAGTATGGACTCCCCCGAGAGCGGTACACCTTTTACACGGAGCGTTGCAATTTATTAACAAAACAAAAACCCATTTATTCCCATTAATTTCAAACTCACTTTCACTCTGACTAAAACAACCCAAGCCTTATGTGCTATGTATTATTGGGCGCTTTTAGGCAGAGTTTTTGGACGATGTCGTTGATGCACTTCTCAGATGATCATTGTGAAGAGTGCATTCTTTAGTGAAGAATCTAACGCGTGATGTCAACAGCAACATAAATTTCACAACTCCGATTACAAGTCACGTATGAGTTATTCGCCTATTAACTATTGGCTGTTCACTCCTGCTAGTGTCTTGCCAAAATGCATGGTAAGCTCATAAATTTACCAGACATTATTTTGTTTTATTTGACACGTATATTTACCACGTACACAAGAATATTGTACTATTTTTTCATTTATTTATTTATTTGATCGGTTTTGGGGCCGAGCTCAAGAATATTTACCTTACACGACAGTGGCCAGCATTAAGGTGTGAGGAAACGGGGCAAACCTCGAAGAAAACTTTCCCACGCACATGTACGATCGGAGAGGAAACCAAAACGAGCTGAACTTGATCTCACAACGAACACATGGGCGAGAGGCTTCTTAGTCATTGATATGCCGGTGACAATTTTTGGATTTTTTTCTTCGGATTTACCAATGATCATTTACCAGTGCTTACTTTATACTCGACACTTAACTTTCACGTGTAATTGAAATCCTCTCATATTATGTAACATATACGTTATGTACATGTGGTTGGAACGCGACGTGAACACAGCAGATGATGGGACGGGTCACTATTAATTACGCACACGGCTTATGAACAAATAACATATACTAAACTATTCTTTGTCCTTGCAGCCAAATGAACCGTGTCGGGAGAATTTTGACGTTGCTGAATTCTTAAGCTTTTGGACCTTGGCGCCAACACCGATATTAGTGTATTAGCTGTCAGCCAGAATGGGTCTTCTGGGTCAATAATCGTAAGACCAGTTTCCAACACCTTTCTCCGAAAAACACGTGTGATTACCAACAATACTGAAACCTGTGAGTATAGAGAGTTAAAGACTTTCCGTGCATGGTGTAAATAAAACTACTCGCTGGCCTGTGTATTTGTACAACAATGTACTCCCGTTAAAGTAGAAACCGGACATAATTTTGTCAAAATTGCATAAACTGGGTTCGAAACTTGATTTTGATCAGCAAGTTGATATGGTGAAAGGATGTACCAAGTTTCAATACGAGAAACCATGTTTGAAAAGAAAGGTTGGGAAAACATTTGTGACGGACTGACTGACTGATAGAGTAGTGACATCTTCAGGTTCCTCAATCCTGCCCCGGTACAAGTAGTAGGGCTAAGAACCCATCGTTCACACTTGCTGACGCCAGAGCTAAAGTTTAAGACTACTTACCTATGCCCAAGACGTAGAAAGAGATCAGTAAGCCGACGATGAAGTGACGGGCCATATCTGGAACAAAATAAAATAGTGCTCTTACAAACATAGCATTCATGGACTATAATACGTGAGAGAAAACCACCCAGAGACATAAGAGTATTATACTTTGATGATGTTTCTTAATAATTTTTGATGGCGTTTTCTCAGTGATGGAAAATCTGTACAGATTCACATTTGTACATGTTCATGGCTGAAAGTCGGCTAACTTTTTAGGGTTGTCATTTTCCCCCGTTCAACTTACTGCGTGTTTATAGGAGAGTCATCATGTGTCCGTAGAACAGTAGGGTACACTCTCGTTGGACGGTGAACTTCATGCACGTCTGTAAGGTGGTTGACTTTGTGTTTGATGCACCTTCGTAGGATAAACAGTTGGTATGAGTCAACGTAAGGCAGTGTTCGTAGGGCAGTCAAGTCACCGCATTTTCTTAAGACAGTCAACTTGGAGAGAGTTGGCTGGGTAGTCGCTTTCTTACTCCTGTGGAAGGCAATAAATCATGGTGCGTGTTCGAAGAGCAGTTAACTTGGAGTGTAGTTGAGGAAGAGTCAACTTGGTGCGTGTTCGAAGGGCAGCATACATGCGACTCGTTTGAAGAAAAGTACGATTAGTGCGTGTTCGAAGAACAGTCAGCATGGCGCGTGTTTCATATAGCAGTCAACACGGTGCGTGTTCACTGAGAGGTAAACTTGGTGCGTGTTCACAGAGTTGACAACTATGTGAGTGTTCGAAAAGCAGTGAACTGCCTGCTGACCGTTCTTAAAGAAGTCAGTCCCTTAACACTGGTATAGGACAGTCAGCGGTCAAGCGCATGTTCATCATGGTCAAGAATGCATACATGGCCGATTGCTCTGTCAAACGTTCGTTGAAGACCACTTTTTTTTTCACCTATATGGTAACCTAGGCAGAGCTGTGCGTCACATATAGGGCATTAATAAATAAATATACGATGGCTGTGAGGTTAAATGGGAGGAAGAAACATTTGTGGGGAGGGAGTACACCTCCTAACTGGACATGTCCCCTCACTTCAAGCCCGTACGTGCTGAGGTCTGTCAGCAACCTGCAGATGGTCGTGGTTTCCCCCGGGCTCTGCCCGGTTTCCTCCCAACATACTGCTGGCCGTCGTCGTATAAGTGAAATATCCTTGAGAACGGTGTAAAAGATCCAATGAAATAAATAAATCAAATAAATGACTTAAAGCTGTGAGCCGGGAAACCTATTTTAACAGCTGGATTAGCGAACCCCAAAATTCCCTTCGGACTCTGACTCAGATCTAATATGTTGTAAACCAGGCAGAATTGTGTACAGACGCACAAGCCAGAAGAAATACTGGAATAAGTGTTTGAGGAAAATTACTATGGTAATAAAATTGTATAAAACAGACATCATATTCAAAGAAAAAAAAAACAACAACACACTTCTGAATATGGAGATAAAGAAAAGTACACTTACCGTTAGCCAAATTCAGATGATTGTCGGGCAAGGGCTGCAAAGGAAGTGAAAGTTGTGTAGGCGACGGTATGCCCGACATTAATAGCCTGTCACTCTGGGACGAGCTCATTTAGCTCAATATGGCAACGAGATCGATTTTTGTCAAACAGTACGCAACGACATGTGTTTATATGCTTCACAAGATTTCAATTTGGACTCGTCCATCCAGAAAGAAAATAACAAAACACAGAAGACAGCAATTGGAATCTCAACTGTGGGAAATCAGTTAAGTTGAAATGGACATCACCTAATATAGAATAGGAAGTACTGGTGTCTGGTTCATCTGAAAAAACGGATATAAAAACGACTGAGTGTTATTACAAGTGAGCCAGAAACCTGATATTTAGCAATATACACTGAAACAAAATGTTTCATCCCAAGTGTCAGATTACCTGCGGAACTGAGCACAAAAGTTTCAGTGACATTTTACGCACCGTCTCCAGACTATGGCTTTGACGAACGACATTCTCTTTGATGTCTTTTAGTAATTCATATATGATTTGGCTAAGCTCACTTAGTTTCGGCGTTAGTGAGTGGAAAAAAGGGTGAATGTCCATGCATGGTTGTGTTTAGCTGGACTCAATGGGAAAATCGAGAAATGCTAGAGGTAACCTTAAACTACCCGTGAGCAGCTGAACTAGATGCACGGTTACAAGTGGACAGTCGTAAAATTAATCCGAACAGCAACTCTTTCATACGGTGTTTAAAGGGTTAACTGTTCTGGGTTGCCTTTTTTAAAATTCTACTCGAAGTCCATACACAGTTCTAATTACCTTTGACGCATTGATCCAGATACGGCTACATGGCGTGTAGCATCATTTACCCTTCTCGGCTTGCACACAAACACACTTCCCTTGATTCAGGGTAGCTAACAGTTTAATCGCCCGTTCATTTCCTTACCATAAAATTGTTCCTCCATCAAAGGTTTCGAACATTTGATTATAGACCTACATCAAACTTGGACATGCCACACACAAGCTCTGTTCGGTATCGTGCTATTTGACTGGAAATTTTCACAGCAGACTATCATGACTGGAACCACTGTAGCATTGTTACCATCGAACCACAGAGCAACCACAAGTACACGGTTCTCGGTAAAAAACAACAATTAATGTATGTGTGTGCCCGTGCGTGCGCTGGCGCAGTTATCTTGATGCCAAACATGCCTCTCATATTCCACTCAGTTTGTCATTCACTTTGTATAGACTTCTTCGTTCTTCTTTTTTTTGCTTTCCTTTTTTCCTCTCCGGCATTCAGCAACAGCAACTTTACACAGAAGCCTCGCAACTGCATTTGTCGTTCACTTTGTATCGACTTTTTGTCTTTCTTCTTTGCTTTTCCCTACTTTTTGTTGTCCAGATTCAGCAAGTGCAACTTCCTGACACACTTTTCTACAACTCACTGTTCCAAATTCAACAACATTAATTTGGCCTCCTAATGTAATTCTCCTAACAGAGGGAACGTCGTCATCACCATTTGTATTAAGCAGGCATTATAATTATTTGGCTGCATGGCATTCTAGCTGGAATATGGATAGGCATAATTCTCGTTTTCTTAAGTGAAGGCCTGACTCTGGTTTAATGGACGGATCCACCGCATCCAATGTCCGCGCCCCCACCTCACGTGAAGTTACTTTTTATTCGATTTCCTGTAAAAGGAATAGTGACGTCACGCCGTCAGAGAAAGACTGAACACCTGGAACGAATGCGTGAAACACCCACTTGCAACAATACTGATTAGGACTGGTCGGTCACATGCGTGTTCTTGATTGACAGTTCAGAAAAGTCCATTGCACAGTTAACACTGAATTCCACTTCCACGATACTCTTGTGGAAGATCACTCCTGATAATCGCTGAAAAATACCTTTATGCGGAACTGATAGTGCTATACCGTGGCGGCAGTAAATTTGTCAGGGTTAGTAAACGGCCTCTGGATAGACATTGCATGAAAATTGGAAGATTTTTCTGCAGAACTCTTTCTTATCTGTTAGTTGAACCAAATTATAAAGGCATGTAACGTCTTCTCAACATCGGCAAAAAAAAAAAAAAAAAAGACCTGTTCGAATAAGGAGGCCATGCTGCGTTGGGGGCATTCCCCAAATGTTCAGGCCTACTAGCTAATAATGAGATGATGACGAACTGACCCGAGCGACGTTATTTTGTATGGAGGGTACTGACGATCTCCTTTAGCAAAATGGCGACACCTAAAGAGTGGCAAGTTGTGACCATCATTTGCTATCAATTCTGTTGATAAACTTTGAAGACTTTTTAAAAGAAGTTTTAGAACACTTCTTGCAATTTAATTCAAATATAGTGGTTAACTTTATGCTAACTTTAAATAAATTACACATCATGTGAATGGCCATTTCTTGCAGAAAAGATGATTTTCTTGTTTCTGCAAGGTACAATTTTATGACGTTCTTTCATTACTATTTCCTCTAAATACACCAGTCTCCTATGTATACTCAGCTTGTGAGTATAAAACAAAACATCAGTAAAAAAAAAAATCAAACAATGAAAAAAGTATTGGGCCCATATTGATTTTCTTCAATCCCTTGTAACTGGTAAAACACACAAAAGGTCCCTCTTTGGTTCAAGTTATCGGTCCCTTGTCGAGTTCATACATATCGCGTTGTACCCAGGGGCCTATGGAATAATGTGTAGCTACAGAATGCATAGGATATCCAGAGATGACATTATCAAAAAGTAATTTGATATACTATTCACATGCCTTCAAACATTATTACTTTTAAAAGCAATCCATTGTGGGAGCATAGGCCAAAGGCAAATTAAAGAGAGCACTGAACAACAGAGATTTATGTGATCGAATCATGAAGGACAATGAGGCCAGCGTAAGGGGATTACACTGGAGGGACTTCACGGGGATTGGGAAACCGTCCGATATCATTGTATGCATAGACACCTAATACGCATGAACTCGTTACGGATAGAGAGACCGTGCATTTGGCTTTGAGAAATCTGTACCCAGACAGCGTTTAGTAGAGACAACAATGGGAGAGGCAAGTTCAAGGAGAATGAATCGCTCGTGGTTCAACTTTTGTCTGGCACATTCGATGGCTGGGACAAAAATAAGAGACCAAATCCCCTTTAAATTTATTACACTTCCTCCAAAAGGTGATTTCGTGCTGATTCCAAATACACTACTGATGCTGTTTTTTCTTTTAAAGTTTTACACTGATCAAAGTGCAATTAATGATTGAGGTTCCATAAGGTGAACATTTTCGACGAAACCAAGCACGCTGAAGCGCAGTAACGTCATCGATTTTTTCACTTCCCAAACATCCTCGGATTGCTATATTTCTACATTCTACATGAATATACATGCAAAACTACACCAGCGTCTAAATTTAATGTGGTCATGTAGAAGTAATTTGTTTAGTTACAAAAAATCTGTGATGTCGGTCTGTTCAATATAAAAGCAAATTGTCTTTCATATTTTATTCACAGTATAAAATGCCCAAAAAGGAAACCTTTTGGAATATGCATGTAATGGCTTTTCAGTTGATGTGTACTTCATTTAAAGGAGGTGTCTTCCTTTCCACCCTACCTATGCATTGTCATCTCGAAGTTGTACCGTGGGTTTCTGTCGCAAAATTTCTGTCGCGTTGAAAATATTTCCTCTGAATATTAAAATACCCTCTTAGTTGTTGTTGTTTTTAAATGAAAGCAATTATGAATTTTCCTCGCAGAAAAAAAAACACAGAACGCATACAAAAAATTTGAATGAAATTGCACTAAAAAGCAACGGTAGTTGGCTGATTAATTGTTTGGTAAGTTCCGTGTTTAATGAATTGATGGCTCGCCTGATGATTTGTTCAGTAGTTAAATGGATGTCACAGCTATTTCTTTATGCACGATCGTCAAATAATATGACGGATGTTATATTGTGACTTTAGTGTTGTGTAGGGTTTCTTTGACAAACGCACTCAAAAGTCAAAAGAGCAGGGAACCCTGCCGTCTTAATATTCCACATTGGTGCACACTGTTGTCAATAGCGTGACATCCAGTGCTAGTCGAACAACTTCTCGGACAAGTGCTTGAGCCCGCTGTGCGGCGAATGACCTAATTCTTTTCTGAACAATGTCGATTCACCCACATAAAATCTGATACGTGTTTAGATATTGGCTATATAAAACTGACAGAAAGGAAAAAAAAGAATAATGAAGGAAATGTTTTGTTTGCAGTAATGCTGGCAACTTAACTTCATACTGACAAAGGAGGACATGTCAAGTACACCACCAACTATACAGGAGATCAACAGGTTTCTTTCTGACTTAAAAAAGAAAAAGAAGAAAGCTTTGGTATTAGTCTCACTAAATATAATGGATTAGTTGAGAAGTGAAAAGGTAAATCGATTATCATAAAGTTGTCTCGTTTAACTTCAGTTATATTGTAAGGCCGCTCACTTTAGAATTAACAATGGCCTACAGATGTAAACGTATGTAGCTATATATTTATATGAATTGTATTGTACTGAGAGAGAATGCCTGTACGTTTATACCAAACATTAACGGTCTCATACTCATAACGAGAAATAATTGGAAATGGCACTTTTTTCCAGAACTTCTGTTGATGGCTGTTTTATCGCCAAAATAGATTGTGTTTTCTTTTTAATAATAACCCGAAAAGGGAAATGTACTGGTAGGTATAAATATTGGATATTCCCACTTGCGGAGAATACAATGCAAATTTTCTTAACCGTGGTTAATGATTTTTTTAATTACAGTTACCAACCTTCGTATAATTACATGTGGTACTGACCTAAGTATAACGGATGTATTACGGACGAGAGAAATGCTGGAATTGTTTGAATGGCACTTATCAAGCAGTTCAGTGGGGTGCAAAATGTTTATATCCACTGCATTTAAGTTACATTTGAATTAAATGCGTTTGTCGCACGGTTCCGAGCTACTTATTGATTTTCATGTCAACTATCAAAACACAGAAAGAGCTGAAATGCAGTAAAATCGTTATATTGACCAGCAGCATGGACTTGAAAAAAATTCTGCGACTTAGTCTTGTAATAAGAAAGAAGCCTTTTGCAAACTGACAGACGCTAACTGATCTACATATGAAATTCTGTGAGGTCACGTATGTCAAAATTTGTCAGATCATTTCCAAAGCCTATTCATGGAGTTTAATGCACTGATATGTCTAAGTATGTGCTTCCATGACAGTGAACGCCTTCCTGTATTTAATGACTGAAATGCTTTGAATGCGGCATTGAGTACCAAATTATATATACAAAACCAAACCTTTGTTTAATTGTTGAGGTTTTAAATGAAAACACTTGTTTCATGCATGTAGAATGTAGACAACGTGAACTGAAAGTAAACCGTATAAAGTATAAATAATATAGATAGAACGCTGTACATGGAAGTACACCTGTATTCCCAATATTTAAGGCACTACATTAATATACAGGTTGACAAAGTTGTTGCCTTTGTCGATGTCTTTTAATTACAGATCAAGGGAATGAAGAAACGAGCGATGTCATCAAGTGACTACAAGGCCAGAAAAAAAAAACAAAAAACAAAAAAGCGTAAGAAAAATATGGTAGTTACCTGAGGTTTTGTCTGTCTTACTTTCATAGATGATGGGGTGTAAGAAATTTCAAGCCATTATTTCAATGGTATAAAGAAATAAGCAAAGTAAGCGCCGACGACGCATAAATACCATGTGGATATGAAGGCCTATACAGGAATTTTCAATGTCGCCTTCTGTTGGCTCCTATGCATGTGCTTATTTATTTATTTTTTTATTTATTGGCGTTTTATGCCGTGCTCAATAATGTTTCAATTATGCGACATTCATGGCGACCGGAAACCGGGCATTCAGCCGGAGTGGAAGCCAGCATGAGATGCTCGAACTAACAGCGGCCGGGTTGGGGAATCCTAGGTCATTGTTCTGCGCTTGCGTAATAACCCTTTGACCACAGGGGCTCGCCCAAGGAAATCTAGCCTGTGCTGTATCGGTGGCATACAACGTCTAATTCATAAAGATAGTGAAAGTCATGACCTCTTTGTCTTTATTAAAATATTGAATAACGTATAGGTTCCCAGACCGGAATTTCTTTTGTCCTTTTTTTCTCTTGTTTAGATTGAAAAACGTGTTCATAAACGCTAATCGATGAGAGCAAACGTCTCTTTGGCTCTGCGACGTCAACAAATAAATAGATAAATAGATTAGTGTACTTATACTCTAAGAGTAGAAGGCCGGGATTTCTTTTCTCTTTTTTTCTTTTGTTTAGATTGAAATCATGTTCATAAACCCGTACTTGATTTCAGAGGCAGCGCCAGTAAATGAGAGCCAACGTCTCTTTATACAACAGCAGCTCCACACACACACACACACAAATAGATTAGAATACTTATATTGTAAGAGCGTAGCACACATCACGGGCAATGACAGAGGCTTAACCGATTTTTACTATACTATGTTTCGCAACCCAGACTTGGGAAATCTTATTTCTCATAGGAAAGGACAACGAGAGAAAAATCACAGATTCCATCATCAGAGACATTACTGACAAAAAATTATAAATCTAAAAACAAATGTTTCATCTTTGTTTTGGGTTTTGAAGAACTATTTTCTACTTTTGAACAGCTACTGTTCGACTGCCTAGCTGTAAATTGAACTTTAATTTTAATTTATTTTATTTTAATTTTATTTTCAGCTGAACTCTTGGTAAGACAGAAAATAACACCAAATTAGTAAATAAAAACCAGACGTACCGGGACCAAAACACCCGTTAAACGTTTGCGCCATAGCCGATGTGTTATAACTTCAATGTTATAAGGCACAATGTCGTCACAGTAACGACAGACAATTTAACTGATGGTTGCGTTCCTGTAAGTTGGTGGAACATTAGTCCCAAAGAGTTGATATATTGTTCAAAAAGAATTGCAGGCCTGACAATTCCTGTGGACAATGGTCTAATATACAGTCAATCGACGATATCAATGTGAAAGTTTGGCAGAGACCCTCTTGCATCAGTATGAAAAGAAATAATGCTGAAAACGTGACCATGTATCTACAAGTTGCACAGATATTCATAATCAGGTCGATTTTCTACATTCCCTTGTTAAAAGCAGCACTCCGTCAAGATGAAGATTACTCGTATAAGATGATTTACCTACAGATGGCTCTAATGAAAACACTGCCGTGGGTGTCGTTTCCTGGCAGATATTCTGGGTGAATTTGTCCAGTCTCACAGCCACAGATCTTGTCGCAGCAGCTGGGCTTTTGAATGTCCACCAGAACGCTGACCTGGGGCCCATCCCACAATTTAAAACCTCTTCACAACCCTTAGTTTTTGATATTGGAAGTTGAAATTTCGCAACATTTGTCTTGAGATGCAAGTGATGAGTTGGTCAAAGTTTTAATTTACACAAATCAAAGATAAACTCTAAAATTGTATTTCAAATTTTGACTTAAGTCAAAAATGGCTTTGTGGATACGGTCTCAAACTGCTGAAACAAAGTGCGGTGCAAATAAAAGTTGGTAACTTCTTTTGAAAGAAAAGGCAACAAATAAGATAACTGTGCAATTATTTCAAAAGGGGAGAGGAAACAGATCTAAATAGCCGCAGTCATTTTTTCTGACGTGCTTGGTAACTCTATAAATCAACTTTAAATCTGGAATTCTTACGAGGTCATGGGGGTAGGCTATGATATAGAGCAGCCAGAAACACGATGTCGTTACACTCTTACACGGCGTATATATGGCTAAAAGGTAAGAGGGTGTTCGCTGGCGTCTGTCAAAAAACAATCTTCAGATTATCCGAAATTACCAACCCTTGATTTTTTTTTAAATAGCTAACTTGACTGTGCTTTCGATCTTTTATATTTTGCGCGATTTTTTTTACTTTGCGATACTCTACCATATCACAGTTACGCCACATCACGAAGGTAAAAAAATATGCTTTAAAGACTGTCTGTGGGAGGCTTTATCGACGCAGTCATACATTTAGTATATAGTCTTGTGCTTGATTGCAAAATGGGAAGAAAAATCCTAAGCCGAAAAATGAATAAACTTACCTTTTCACAGATGCATAGTGACCGTCTAAGCATAATAATACTGGTCACATCCCCACGCACAGAAACCAGCGATTTTTAATCGAAAGCGGCTTGCGTATTATCAATCGAATCTGGACAAGTTAAGAGTAAAATTAAGTAACTCAATTCATCGGCGTTGCGCCTACACAATCCGTTAAATGGCCGGAAAAGCAACGCTTTGCGTAACACATAAAACTAATTAAAATACTTAATTTTAATGAAGGTGATATATATCTTACAATAAGTGGCACACCTGTGTAGGTAATGTGCAGCGTATGGCAATTTGCCTCTATGATATATAGGTCTATGATATACACAAGTTCAAGATTACGATGTAAATCCAAGATTAAAATTCATAAGTGTAAAAGTGGGATGAATATCATAGATACAACATGGTTAGATGCCATTCATAATAATGCGTGAGTTACAGCCCTTGAATAAACAGGGCGTATGCGCCGACCCCTTTTGAAATATGAAAATAATCACTATTGCTCGAAATTGTCTTGTTTCTCTCATACGCGCATGTATACTAACGCCATTTTATACATACATATATACATACACGCATACATACATTGGCTAATAAATACATAACAGGCATTGCTACCAATGTTCGTAAACGAACTAAAGTTGTGTGCACCACGGAATTACACTAGACGAAAAGTCGAATTTATAAATGGGTACTCCAAAATTAAATTCGGGGTTAGGGATGTAAAAAAACTGGGGCCCTGAATCTTGTGTGGTAGCCACAGATGACCGCCTCGGTGGAGTTATAAGATGATGTATTAGTCAAACCTAAAAGCAGGGAGAAAGGTGTCAGTGGCACACAGAACCAAATAGGTGCAGATCACACCCAATACCACAGACATGCACACTAATCACACCTAAAAGCAAGCAAAAAGATGTCAGTTACACACAGAACCAAACAGAAGGGTGCTGATCACACCCAAAGCAAAAGAGAAGCATATCAGTCACACCTGAAAGCAAGGAGAAAGATGCCAATGACACACACATCCAAACAGAAGGGTGCTGATTACACTCAAATCCAATGAGAAGCATACAAATCACACCTAAAAGGAAGGAAAAAGATGTCAGGGACACACAGAACCAAATAGAAGGGTTTCAATCACACCCAAAACAAAACAGAAGCATGTCAGTCCCATCCAAAACCAAAAAGATCGACACTTTACATGACGCAGATGGGGGCCTTAAAGGATCCCTGAAATTTAAACGATAAATAAGACGACAGATTGTAATGACAAGTTCACTTACGACTGCGATACGCATCATTTGGTTTTACGCAATCGAAATTTTGATAACATGAATTTTTCCTTTTTTTGGATTCGATTATTGATTGGACGTCGATACCATCGGGAAAGCATAGCATAACAAGGTTTTGCCATTAGTGACACTTTTAATTATGCCGCACTTGAGTATAAAAGTGAGGGTCGGTGTAAAATTGTTCGTGTATTGGCCGGATATCTTCTTTCAAATTGAAGGAACATGAAGGGGTATGTATATTTATAGTTTGATGTCATTTTTGTTCACCAAACATTTTGGAATGCTCTAGAGTTAAAATAATCTCCCATCACTTGTACAGGTCCGTTGTGCTCGCCGTAGTTTGGTCTCTATCGATCGCTAGTCTTCCCGTATCGACCGAGGATTGCCAAGCCGGTTGCTCATCTACAATTCCGGCCTGCAATGGAGAACCTACACAAACTCAACTTCTGAACTGTGAATGTGGCTTTCAGCAATCGACCCTGGCGGAATTTTGTGAGTGAGTGGTTCACTCTTTTAAATCTCGTAAGGATACTGTAACTCCTCATTAAAGCAGATAATGTTCCGATTTCGAGTCACTAACTTGATATAGTGTTCTAGGGTATACGATGTTGATAATGCCATAGATGTGCGGCTTTTCAATCATTGCTTGAAAGGTTTTTGCCATATGCGTGGGAAGGTCTGCCAGCAACCTGCGGATGTCCGTGGGTTCCCCCCGAATCTGCCCGGTTTACTCCCACCATAATGCTGGCAGCCGTCGTATAAATGAAATAATCTTGAGTACGGCATTAAACATCGATCAAATAAATAAATAAATAAATAAATAAATAAAGGTTTTTGCTACCGGCTATTCATTATTTCTTTATATATTTGTATGGTTATTTTTTAGCACCATGCTCAAGAAATGTCAAGTCTTTGTGTACTCTGCCCACAACTATATGGGATTGTTGCATACAAAGCGTGTGTGGAGAAGAATGGCTGTTTATAAAGCTAGTCATTTTAAGCATATTCACTTTAATCGAGTCCGTTGTTTTTGTATTGCGGCTTCTGACTGAATTTTGCTATCACAATTTTGAGACCTTTTTAGATTATAACCTTCCATAATTTGTTCAGTCGTTTGTCCTTATCAGTTTTGTAAAGTGTTCAAACACACATTTAAGACCTTTTTAGATAATATATAGCCTTCCAAACTTTGTAAAATCTTTTTTCGCCTTTAGATTCTTTTCAGACGTTCCAATTTGCTGCCCTTGTTTGGGTGATTGTGGCACGACCTCGCTGGTGTCAGATATGGCTATCACTAACTCCCTGAATCCTAGTGCTGCTCAATACCGCACATTCATTGGTGCCACTGCTGAAAAGCAGGCAACGTTTCTTTCTACTGAGCTCAACAGGGTAGGTATATGTATTTCATATTTATGAGACCGTATAATCCTTGGGCTAGGCACAAAACATGACTATAGTATGTTATGTAAAATGTAGCATCAACATATTTGGTCATTCACTCGGTTTTAAGAGCTCAAAATATATAACTGACCTCAATTTGAGCCCTGAAGAGGGTACATAAGGTTACGTCAAACGTAACTGCCATGGTGACGTATATATCTCTACGGGAGATATACGTATATATCGCTATCTCTGCGTGGTCATGGCAGCTACGTTTGACATAACTTACACCTTGTTCGTAAACGGGCCTCAGGTTATCACATAACTCCCAACTGTGGAAATATTTATAATCTCAGACACCAGATTATGCCTCGAATAAAAGTTGTGTTATGCATGGAGACAGTTGTAAAGACAGGGAAAGAATCATCACTGAAGGAATCAGCCTTCTTCCGTGACGTATTTTGTGTACCTTGCACCTATTAGCTTTGTGGAAAGGTATAAAAAAACACTATTAAAGCCTTACTATTTATGTAGTAATTTCAAAAAGATCACCCATCTAAACTGTATTCCCTAATACATTCCCTATTTGTTGGTCCAACATACACATCTTGTCAAATAACTAGATGCCTGGCCTAAAGCATGTCCAAATATCTTCATAGGTTGAACGCCATTTTTTCCATATAAACCAGCCGGAATACAGATACTAATGTCCTATGGCCATAGAAACAGGGTGTAGGGGGCACTTGCTCATTGGATAATATTTTTCTCTTTTTAATTGTAGCCACAAATAACTGACTTTCTTTCAAGTGTTATTTGTCCTGGGCTTTACCTGCAGAATTACCTTCCAATACTTCAACACTCTTAAGGGATACAGCCAATCCCTAGTCATGCTAGTTAGTTGATAGGCTCTGCCGAAAAGGAATCAGACAAGCATGTGTCCCAAAACCTTGTCTGCCTCCAACTGCCCTTTTTTTGGAAGCGGGAATGAAGGGACACTAAATCTAAAGATTTGCATTTTTTTTTAAAACGATGATCAAACAGCATATTTTTTATTAGATATTCTTGACATGGAACACTAACATGCCAAACTGAAGACGAGCAAATGACAAAAGTCAATCATAAACAGTGCGTCCACGGAAAGTTTCGTTGTGTTTTAAATTAAAACTTTATGTTTATTATGTTAGCAAATACACATAAACATTTAACATTTTCATTTCCCATGACTGACAAACTGTAGTAGATTTTATATGCCGTAATAACATCCTATTCTGCCTTTTTGCTACACTTTCCTTTTCAGCTCCGGGAACGGTCCCGATAAGGAGACCCAACTTTCTGACGACCTATAACGAACGTGAAAAGGCCCCGACTACAACACAACGACGAATAAACTTCTCTGTCACAACTCGTAATGGCTGTAAAAACACATTGAATAAACCCTTTAACTCATGCAAGTACTGAGGTATTAATTTATTCATTTGTCTTGTCCTAATTTGTCAATTTATATCCATGTATACACTTTCTGAGTCTTAGTGTTCCTTTCTTAGAACTGGAAATTTGATTTGATTTGATCGGTGTTTGTACTCAAGAATATTTCACTTATAGGACGGCGGCCTGCATTTTGGTAGGAGGAACCAGACAGAGCCCAGGGAAACCCACGACCACCCTCAGGTTGCTGACAAACCTTCCCACGTACGGCCGGAGAGGAGGCCAGCATGAGCTCACAGCGATCGCATTGTAGAGAGGCTTCAAGGTGATAGCGCTGCCTTAGAGCGCTAACCAACTGAGCCAAGGAGGGCCTGAACTGGAAATTGGTCTTGCTATTAATGACCCGTGACGCCTTTCATGGTTGACGGCTGGAATACGAATGTCTGATTAGTAGCCTTTTTTCATGATTTATGTGCCAAGGCGGATATGAATTTAAGTTCAGTTTGCAATCCAGTTAGCCCAGGCAAGGAATCCTGGTAAAGAACAAGTTTCTCTACTTTTTATGCTCTGATCTTGTTTAAAAGCAAATTCGAATTAAAGAAAAAGACAGCTCATGACTGGGACACTGTTCATTAAGAAGATTATAAAATTTTCTCTTGAATGCAAAAATCTGTTGGAATTTGTATGAATGCATTGCTGAATTATCTTCCATTTAAGTGTGGAGGGGTTTGCTGACGACTGGTGATCTGATGGCACCCATTCTTTGTAAGCTTATGAGAGATTGGCCAGTCAGGGAGCACATATCAGCTGTTTATATTATGCTGTGACGTAAATCTTCTGAGTTGACTGTCAATGTAACATGTAATAACATAGGGGCAGGACACTGTTTTAATGATACATGTTTTAGTTATGGCAAGTACATGTGTGAATAACACTACAAAGTATTTCCAGACCATTGTGCTGTGGCGGGAGTAAGTTTCGTAATAATTTCATGTTGTAGATTTACATAAATGCTCCAATTTCAAACACAACCTTTGCAGTTTACTTCAGCCTCAGGTGACAAGGGTGTTCCGCGCTTGGAAGAATTACGTCACAACCCACACAGAATGGCGGGGTTTCATGCCAATTGACGAAGCACTGTCAAATGTCAGTTTCCACAGTCGTAATCCATAAAAAAAAACAACACTTTACTAAAATAAAAATAATATTCTCCAACCTTTTCGGCGAACTTAACTTAGAACATCAGCTGTCTTTCACTTTAAACAGCATGTAGATGACTCAGAATCTAGCCAGGGATTAATTATCATGTGGTGTTCAACACCTCTCCATCTGAAAATCAAGCTAAAACCAACACGGCGAACTGTGCACACGTGCTGATGTAACCTGTTGCATTTTATAGAAGTGGGATGGTATTGGACCGTTTTTGAAGCATGATAGGATGAGATGAACTATGAGAATGTAAAATAAGACGGCTGGTATAAACTTTAATAGAGTTATTGTAAAAACATCGTCAACTGGACTTCAGACCGTCAACCGGACATGCAGGCCTACTATCGGCACAGGGTGGCCAAGCGTTCCCCTTCAAAATGGCCACAATTGAAGAGCGCACAGGTCAACTGACCAGTCAGTCTACTCAAGGCACAACATCTGGAAAGTGCAAGGCAAGTATATCTCTGCAAAACCCTAAACTGAAGAAAATAAATTCTTTCGGGGATATTTTTCGAGTCGACTCGTCCTTTCGATTCTCTGCCATGGAAATAACGAGGGTAAGTGACGCAACCCCCCCCCCCCCCAAAAAAAAAAAACATTGCTGGATCAGGATCTGAAAGCTACCATGGAAAAACTGTGTGAGAAAGACAAACTGATCGAAAAATATAACATCAAATTGAAAAGTTATCCATGGAAGTATGTAGTTTAAAAACAGATCTATGTAAAACCAAGACGGAACTGACTGGGCTTAAAGGAAACTGTGAGATATCTTTGGACAGAACTGAGCAGTACAGTAGATGGGACTGTTTGGGAATTAATGGCCTTGATCTGTTTGAAAACTGATGATGCTGTGTGTAGAATTGCCAAACCCTTAAATCGTAACATTTACAAAAAAACGATATTTCAAGATCGCACCTTATTGCCAGAGAGAGGAAGCAAATCATTGTCAACTTTGTTACGTGTCGTAAGAGAACTGAAATGTTATCTGCACGAAAGGTGCTCCGAAATACCCCTGCTCTGTCATCTGTGTTTGTGTATGAGGATCTGGCAAAGCGGCGATTTGCCCTGTATAAATCGTTTCTTAGCTTGAAAAAGCGAGGTAACCTGCACAGTGTTTGGTCACATGACGGAAATATTCTTTTCCGTGTACCGAAAGATAGGGAAAGATAATAAGTCCATAGTGAATCTGATCTCCCTGTTATACGTAATGTCTGAATATGGGCCCTACGCCTTGCTATTTCTGGTTGTAGATGGGTATGTTCAAGAGGATCTGGTATGGTAAACTAAGCATGTAAGTGTGGCTCTGTTCTGGTATGTCCTCGATATCGCATGCTACTGGTGCGTGAACAGTAACGATGAGATGCTGTGATTCGGATTTTCTATATAAAATCAACGAACTGTGTGCATTTCGCGCAGTCGATGCATCTCTGTAATGGTGTTATCACGTAAATCTCGTTAACTGTGGGCTATTCATTGTGTGTGCCTATCAACGCCTTGACTGAAAGACTGCACGGGCTTAAATTGTAACTACATTATATAATCCCTTCCATGGCTTTTTTGTTTGTATTCATAAATTTACCCCGATGTGTATGTCAATCTTTAGGTATCTACATAAATCCCGCTATGTACGTTGTTGTGTTTGTTTTTGTGTTGTTTTGTGTTGCATAGGAACAATCACTCAGACTATTTCGGTTTATTTCGGCTCCGATCAGTTGTTACAGCTATATTTATTTATGATGGAATTGTGCATAATATATTTATTTAAGCAGCCGAACACATATGTCGGGCTTTTTGAGCATATAATTTCAATTTTGGTCTCTCTGCTTACTACCGGTACATCATGGGTAACATAGGTCAAAAAAAGGTGGCAACTGCGGCAATGTGTAACTTTATGTGCTATGAAATAAATTTACATCTTCGTAAGATTTCAAAATGTTTTCAAAATTTGGGTATTATCCTCGTGGCAACTCAATTCCTGTTTTCTGTTTTAATTATTGCTGTTCTGAGTATGCTAGGTAATCAACATTAATTATACTTACACATTTGGTGCTCCTAATGAGGTGTGGTGACATCCATAGAGACCCGGGACCCCCGAATCCGCCTAATTTGTCTTACTGCCATTTTTAATTGCACATGGTGACGATCATTTCTCATCAGACTTTAAATTAGATGAAATATCCACTATTTTATCAAAGAAATATAATTATGATGTTATTTGTGTTAGTGAAACATGGCTGAGTGGTGTTATTCCTCATGATACAGTTAATCTAGATGGGTACTTTATAGAGAGGAAGAACAGAGACAGACTTGGAAGAGGTATGGCAATTTATTGCAAGGACTTCCTTAATGTATCACGACGTAAGGATTTAGAGAATAACAATGAAATGCTATGGATCAGTTAAGAACTTTCTACACTCTCAAAGCATTCACAACTGTGAACCTACGTCGGTGTATATTTCATTTGACTTTAGCCTGTATTGTGCTCTGCAGAATGAGAATGGGACTGAGCGCTCTTCACGGGGACTTATTTAAATACAGCCATGTATGTGAAAATACATATTATTTCCTTGAATGCCTGGCTTATTCCACTCCTAGAAAGCACATGCTCAAATATGTAATCAGTATAAGGTCACCCAGAGTTCATCCGTCTGTATACTTGCCGTGGTGTTCTAAGCATATCTGTGATATTCTTTTATATGGATCATCAGAAGTTAGCATTGATGATAAATTAATTTTAATATCTGTACATATTTTTTTAAGCCAATCTAATGGATTCAACAACTCAGCCCATTTATTCTAAGACAATGTCAACTCTTTCAAGACTATTTTTAATTTCATTTTGATTTTAATTTTGTTTCCCTCTAACTTACAGTGTAAAGTAATGTACATTTTGTTTTATCTATGGTATTGATGTGTGTATATATGTTGGATTGATTGCTAAGGAGATCCCCTAGTGACCTTTAGACTGTGAGAAATCCTCTTAAAACAAATGAAGAATTAAATTAAATTAAAAGGATCGCATATACCAGTTAGTTAGTTCCCTTGCGTAAACTGAGGGATCTAAATTTTGCTACATACACATCTGTATGTATTTAATGGATGAGATAATTCACTTAAAGGCAAAATCAATATGTTTAACAGAAAATCTGTTGCCTGAGTGATGCTAGAATGTATTGCGTCATATATTCAACACTATAATCATCGTAATCTTGTTGTTCAAGTAATACAAAATTAATAGCAAATATTTAACAACATAATCTGCTACAATTATGACAGAATAATCTACTGCAGTAACAGAGCAGACTACATTCTAGCATCAGTGAAACAAGAGACTTCCTATTGATATTAAAATTAATATTATCATATTGTTATTATTGATATTAATATATTTATTGTTATTTTCGTTGTTGTTATTACTTTGGGTGGAATTTCTTATATATACAGCACACACTTCTTGAACAGTACAGGCATGTAGGTTATCCCGTCGTGCCTTCAAGGTTGACGATGGCATCTTTGATCTGTAATTCTAGTTCAGTTCAGGTATATTCGACTAAAGAGACACTGCCAGAGCTAATGAGATGTTATGACCAATCAGAGATTCCCGTTGACGGCAACATCTCCTTAGCTCTGGCACGGAATGAGTGTCCATCTTCAATCGACATAGCAGACTTGAACAAGATGTTCAATTGAAATTTTGTGCTCAGAGATTTCATTTAATGACCATGTTAGAGCTATATTTCAACTACACGTCGAACAACATGTCGTAGTAGTGTCCATCTCAGGTCCCCCCTGTAGCGAAGAGAAGTTGATAGTGTGAAGATGGGGTTCAACAATTCCTCCCTTCCGTCCAAATTATTTTTCAGAAAAAACATCTTGATTACATATGATTTGGTACAAAAGGATGAGACGAATGGAAAATGCAGTCGAATATTGTAATAACAACAAAAAGTCGATCAGCAGTCCAAAGTTTAGCCTGTGATCCGTCGTTTCCGTCTAGAGCTTCAAGGTTCGGCCTTACAGTTACAGATCACACGAAACTGTCTTTTTTGATCAAAACACGACGAAAGTAATAAAAATATCGGAACTTAAAAGGCTTAGTTTAATAACATTAATGATAGGCCAGTCAAATTTCTGGATGAATCACCGTTTGAAATGTTAAACAAGGTAGCACTGAGTGATAAGATGACAACCAAAGAAACAAAGGTATAGCCTATATTTACATACACCCCTAGCTCCTTCTGCTTTCAGAAATCTCGCAGGTGTTGTCTGAAGATTATCTCCTTATTGGGTCCAAGTCGTTCAGGCCGTAATTCTGTGTTGAGAATCAGACCCATTTTGAAGGATTGTGAATCAAACACATGTCCATTACTTGAGAAATCGACCTGAAAGTTTGACACTGAGTTGTGATGACTGCTCGATATCATGGCAAAATATCATAGCGCATTTTGGTCAAATTGGAAATATAAGGTTTCGTAAATACCGGTACCCGGTATACCCGTAGACATATAAGAGTTGCAATTACACATATGAGTATGGTCACATAAAACTCGTTAAAACTTCCCGTAACTCTATTAATGATGTCAGTAAAGCGCGAATTAAACGCTGTTACCATGCAATTGCTGCTATGTTTCTCTTTCTGATGGTACATTACGTGAGAATACCACTACACAAGCCTACTGCTGAGCAAACTTGGTGTGAAAATGGGACAAAGTTTAACAAGCCAAAAAGTCATACTGTTTGAGTACCAAACGAAATATAGGTTTGGTATTATGTGTTGATTACCGTTTATAACCTTATACGCTTTTTTCATGCTTAATTAAATTATATATGTGCGGTTTCCTATGTACACGTAGCCATAGCATCGCCAGTAAATATATCGAAAGCCTTAGCAGGTATGGTCATTTAATCCGTATCAAACAAAATCCCCTGCTTTTAATTGGGCAGTAATGGTCACGTGGTAGACGTGTATATCTCTACACTCTGCAGCAGACGCTATATGCGTCAGATAACAGAACAGTAGGGAGAATGCCATGACGTAACAGCAATGACATCAACGAAACAACGTCGCAAAGGAATGTTGAATGAACATTGTCAATAGCGTTATGACGTCAAAATTCCCAGGTCACTTCTTGGTACTTGAAACTGCTCGACGCGACGGGCAATTACTGTTGAAGCTTTTTTTGTTTTTCAAGAAATAAATTCTTGAGTGTAGTGTTTAAGGTTTTATGTGAGATAAATTGGTTACAGGGTATCTGAGTGAAAGGATACGAAACTATATGGGGTCAATAAGCCTCATATAGGCTTACAGGCCCTATATAGTTTCGTATCCCTTTCACTCAGTAACCATGTAACTAATAATATGCCACTAAATTATATCAGTTATACCATTATTGCAACTGTTAACTTCTATCGCCTGAACAGTGTGCAGTGAAAACTGCAGTTATAAAACTGTGTACGTCTAGGTTAACTGGTTTAAGAAACAACAAGGGACCGTAGAAGGTTCTTCACGAGTAACGTTAATTCTTGACAAAGGGTTCTTTGCAGATAAATCAGCAGACACAGGACTTCATCTGGAATTCACGAATAGAGAAAGCAACGTGCATGTTTCTGCACGCTGTCAGCAGGCCTTCACTCAAGGCTTTGTAAAGAAGTGGGACAATTTTTCCCCTAAATGTAGTACAGTGGGAAAAATAACAACATCCAGATAAATGATGCCCAACAGACCCATAATTAACATTCTTGGGCAAAGGTAACCAGCATCGAGAAAATCTCTGTTGAAAGCACGCCAAAGACCACGAACATGGATCCTCTGTTACAAATAAGGAAATGGCCAGAAGCTCTGTAAGATGTATTCCAGGCTTGGCTGAGTGTCTTGGCTGATGTGAAGGGCGAGTATCACAAAGCAAAAGTAGAAGGTTCAGGCTGCCGAGGCCCCAGAATTCCTCGGACACCAGATGGAATAAGATGAATTCTAAATGATTTCTTTGTAGTAAAATGAGAACATAGTATATATGGTCAGTATGTTGTATGGTGATGTATGTTGTGTGATGTCAACTCAAGACGACAGTGGGGAGTTCGGAGAAAAATTTGTTGCCTTCGAGGGTGGGATTAGTACGCCTAATCTACAGTAAAATTTCACGAAATCAGCTTTTTGTGAAAAATCAAGCGGCTCTGCACCGACTGAAATGTCAACAGGTCAACAACTTTCTGTTTGTAACTGAAACAGATTTATTTATTTATTTGATTGGTGTTTTACGCCATGAAAATTTCACTTATACAACGGCGGCAAGCATTATGGTAGGAGAAAACCGTTTAAAGCCCAGGGGATACCCACAATCTTCTGCAGGTTGCTGACCGGAGAGGAAGCCAACGTGAACTGGGCTTGAAATCCCAGAAATCACAGTGGTGAGAGGCGCCTGTGTCATTGCTCTACAATAGCGAGCTAACCCCCTCGATCACGGATGCCCCTAACTAGAAAAGACCTTGATTAAATGAAAATGCAGCCTATATCAGAAACATATGTGTAAGTAAGGTGAAAAAATTGTGTTGGTCCAAATTTGTTTAAATAGCACCAAAATAGCCTTGTGGTCAAGGAAAGCACACTGTACACAACCAGAAGGTATCCGTTACAAGATCTGCCAAACTCACAGCTGTCTGTTGTTAACTGCAGGAAGAATGGGATGCCGGCAGAAGTCTGAAGTGAGGCATGTGATGTCATTTTAGTGACGCTGAAGTTTCTACTGTAGCGTCAACAGCGTGACGTTACAGTGAGTAGACCATCTACGTCATAAAGGAAACCGTTCTACGCAACAGCTTGACATTGCGAAACAAAATACTTATGACGTAGAAGTTCTAATTCACTGCAGCGACACCTGTTGGGAGACGAAATTCCGCAGATATCCCATTGTGCTCTTATCACTAGCATGTAAAAAGGCTGAGAAATGATTTTGGCGCTGCAAAAACCGTGACCTTCAGAGCTTTCTGTGGTTGTATAAAGGTACTTTTAAGTCAGCTATCTAAGTGTATGTCAGACATGCCCACCAAAAGCACATGCATAATTGCATAATTACCACCGTGTTTATTTGTACATGTACAGCAGAAACAACAAATCATGCTTAATTGTCATGTGAATGAATAACAAATGGTTTAGACATTTGGCTGCATGAATGCTGCAGACTTTTTATTTAATTTTCTATTTTGATGACAGGCTTTCAATAAATAAAAACCACCCTCCAATATGCAGGGAAGGTACTAGTAAAGAAGAAAAAAGTTGGAAAAGTAGAAGAAAAAAAACAACTAAAAATGTAGGACAGGTGCTTCGCAAGAAATCTTTCGCTGAATCAGTTGTTTGAGGGATGGCGGATTGCATTTCTGTCGATCTAACGAAATAACCCGTTCCTAATTAGTTCGTTACCAGGAGCGGATTAATTCATTAGATCAACGCAAATGCAATTCGTCATCCCTCAAATATGAGATTTCTTTTAAGAGTGGGAATTAAGGAGAGAGGGGCTGCTTACATATTCCATGGCAGATTTAAAGATTAGTTGCTACATGTAAGGATCATGCATATGCCGTCCTTGAGGATTCATAGATCAGTTATAGATGTGAATATAAACTATAGAGCAGTAACGATTGTCTACGGTGGTCTGTTAACGCCATTCAGAATTTCTAACATTTTCCACTGATTAGCAATGATTCCTAGGTTTTACCGTTAAGGTCATAATTATTTTAATAACAAAGAAATTAACGTATATCCGAAAGAAAATCATCGCAGACAAGGAAACATATCGGGCAAAACTGATAAATTCTCCATGGTGAAAAATCGCACAAATACACGCAAACTATCAATTTAATGTCACAGCACACGATCGGATATTTCATGATAATGACTGTATCTGTTTCTCGGCTGGACGCAAAATACAAACGTACATCTGTGATCAATATTTAAATATATTCCTTATTTATTCGAACGGATGGTCGGTGTTGAATGCCATAGTGTAGCATTCCGCTATGTAGGCAGAACAACCGGCCTATATAGATTGTAATTTGTTTACTGACAACGCCGTCTAGAAATCTATAATAGACGAACTCATTTGTTTTCCATGTGAACCGATAAATAACTGAATAACTATATCAACTGAATGTCACTGCACACGGTCGAAAATTTTATAACTGGCTGTGTACTTTATGATTGACTCGGTTGCTCCAATCAAAGAATACACTGAAAGGAACGTCTGTGATCCAAATTTACTGGAATGCATTCTCTTTCCTTGTTTGAACGGACTCGATGTTGCTTCTCAAACGTGCAAGTTTTCAGTGAACGATGCCCTCTGTCAACAGAGCAGAGACAGTTGACCCGTCAAAGTCGGGTTTGATCTTTTTCCCATAAAAGCAAAAAAGTCCAACTCACCAGACTGCTTTATATTGTTAATTTAGTTGACAATATTTTATACGTATAACCAAATTCTCGGTAAACTATACATGTATGTTTAAAGAACCCTTGTACTGAATGTATTCATAATATATATGTACTACTGTTTACTCTCTCATGGAGGTGGAGTCTACATTATCCTGCATATTAATGAGCTAACCATGTGATGATTATTATTCAGGAGCAGCAGTTTTCAAACGACGGCAGGCCCTGATTGAAACTTCATTACAGTGACGTTTTCCCCCCTTGTTTTTAACTTTAAGATCAACTGTCTGTAAATAGTCTGCTGTTGTTCGCTGCTGTGTATAACACACCCTTTACAAAGACTGGCTGCAGAAATTCATGAGAAGTTTTCATTTTGGTAAACTGGGTATTTTGTATAAAGGCATATTTTCTGAGTCATATTTCTTGCTTTAGGAAGCTTAGGCCTATCGTTGATAACACATTTTAGTTCGTCTACAGGTTTTGCGTTACCATTCAGACCTTTCTACAGCAATGCACCACACAGCAAAGTTTGATTTATTTATTTGATTTATTTGTTTGATATTTCACGCCGTACTCAAGAATATTTCACTTATACCACGGCGGCCAGCATTATGGTGAGAGGAAACCGGGCAGAGCCCGGCGGAAACCCACGACGATCCGCAGATTGCTGGCAGGCCTTCCCACGCACGGCCGGAGAGGAAGTTGGCAAGAGCTGGATTTGAACTCACAGCAACCGCATTTGTAGGTGGCTTCTAGGTCATTGCGCTGCGCTAGCGCGCTAACCGACTGAACCATGGAGGCTAAGGCCTGTAACTGGGCCCCTGGTAGAAGGCAGAACCTTTAAAAGCTCTATAAGCAAAGTGATTCTGTAAATTGACCTACTTTGTTAACACCGAAAAGTTAATGCATGGGCGGACAACGCCTTACCATAATACGACACGTCATAAACTGAAAACCAACAGAGTTTCTTAAGTAATTTCAATACTTAATTGTACTTCACATAAAATGGCATGGAAAGAACAAAGAGCGAGAGATACTCGGATGCACTGCCGTTGAGGTGATTTTTATGCATATAATTTCTAGTACAGAAAAACCCCACAGGACAATTAGGAAAAAGTCAATAAGAAACCTCTGGAAACGAAAGCTGAACAGCACTCTGGCACAGTGCATTCATCTCTGATGCACAACCCGAGTAACTGACCTCCTCTTTTCACAACGAATACTGGGGTAAATCAAGAAGTGAAGTGAATTTCATCAAAACCTACCCCCGTCGAATTCTGTTAATAAGGCATGCACATACAGTATATAAACCAACTAAAGCAATTGTCGAGAATTCCAGTAAAAACCATTACCTGTACATTTGCTACAAAGAGGTGTGGATCCATGAGTTCAACGTAGAACATGAACAGCAGGGCCTTGTTTTACAAAGCAGTCTCAAAATGCGACTGGGGTAAAACCCATGACAAAATATAGTGAAAAGATATGTCACAGTGGTAAATTCGTTCCGCGTCGCGTTGCAACAGCTTTGTAACACGGACCCCAGGGGCCTATTTTGTCAACAGGATGTGAGCTATGCCACACGTAACTCCTATGACGCCATGCACTGTAGTGGTATGTCGCCATGCTAGTTACGTTTGATGCAGGGTTACACTGTTTGCATAAAATCGGACCCCATGGGTGCAAGTGTGAGGTCATAGAGGATTCAGATCTGGAGGTTACTGTTTCAAGTAAGTTCAGTGTTGCAACAAAAAACAACACGCATTAACAATTGTTTTCATAAGCTTCGGTTTAACGATGAAAGAAATATTTTATCTGGATACTTTGAAAGGAATGGCTTTCCACTAAAAAATAAAAAAACCTAGTAAAGTTGAGAATTTCACATAACCCCTGGGAGGCATACATAAACCTTGACATCTCGTAAGTTACATTATATTTCATTTTTTTCATTGAAACCTCTTTTACAGCTTCCATAGAGCCAGTCATGCCTGTGAGGGAGAAAATGTGTACGCCATAACGTTGTTCAACTTTAGTATTTTAAATAACGTTGCCTAATATTATATAACATACCAGGATGATGATGGTTCCTTAGTTTTGTGTTATCATGCTTGTGGGGTGCATCGAGAGTGGCCGTAAAGCTCGGCAGCCTATCTGGTCAGCAAGATGTTGAACTGATCCGATTCAAACGGCACTAAAGCAGCCACACACAATCGCCGAAGATGACCACTATGGTTAACAAGCAAAGGCCAGATCTTAAGTCACTACACTGCGTTGTATATAAAAGTATTTAGACCTGTATTAAATTATACACCTAAACTGACTACACGTTTCTCTTGCTTTTTTCTCCCACAAAAAAACACATACATAGTATACATGGGCCTGCTTTTCTGTTTTGAAAACAATATTGAATTGGCATTGACACATCAATTTATTTACCAAAGCACTTTTTTTTCTTTTTTGGCAAATAGTACTTCTTGTCTTAGCAAAAACAAGCTTCTCCCATCCATAGTAATACAGATATTTTGTTTTCATTGATTTTTTTAAATGTCTCTTCCAACATGGCTTGTCAAATCAACTTTGCTGTGAGGGATCTTCTTCAAAACCCTGGGAAATCAGTAAATTGGCTGCTAATTCTTCGTCCTTATCACAGGCGAAATATGCTTGAATAACATCACTTTCTGGGAATCCCAGGGCCTTTAACTACAACAGAAAACAAAGACAAGATCACATTTAGATTTACTTAACAAATAAAGAAAAAAAAAAAGTTGCTTCAGGGTAAAGGGACTGTAAAGTAAAATAAATTTATTTATTTCATTGTTTTTTTTACGGCAGGCGGTATATTACACCAGGAGGAAAATCGGGAGTTTATCACCCGAGTGCCCAGATTAAGATCAACTCTATACTAAGGAGTTTATCACCACAGTGTTCAGATTAAACCACTGCCATTTGCTACTTACACTCACAAATCCAGTCTGAACTGGAATCAACCATGCATGTTACAACTGGAGACAGAACAACCGTGAAGCCGAATGGGAATGAACTCAAATTATCTTCTGAGATGAAAGCATATGATGAAGACCTTGCCTTCAGATGGTAGACGGCCCATACTGGAGTCTTTCAAAACCCTCTTTTTCTGTACTCAGTTGTTTCAGTGTCAGAAATTAAATCTACCCTAAATCCTCAGCCTATATATATACGAAATCAAGACCAAACCACAATTTCAGGGATTCACAAAAAGCATAATTATTTCTTGTCTGTAAGATCTTCTGGAAATGAATGAATAAAGATCTCATGCACAACCATGTGAAAAGGGTTGAAGAACTTAGAATATAGTGTATTACTATTACCCTTTCTATTGCATCTTTTTCTGCAGGAGTAACATGTATGACCCCGGGCATGGTTGATGGTGCCCCAGCCCCCTGTGCCTGTCCCTCAGCCTGCCCCGACCCCCCACCTCCAGACTGACCCCCAGCCACAGGCTCGTTCAGCATCTCTACAAACCTCTGCTGATTTCTGTCAATTAACTGCAACAAACAAAATGAAATTGTATCATGTGTTATCATGTGTCTTTAGCATGATGTTAGATCTACAAAGTTTTCCCCTAAAGTGGCCTTTCCTTTCTCTCTAAACACTATACTCTGAGTCAGACCATTCACTAAAAGTTAGTAAAACACTCTTTCTGTCATTTTTCCATGACTTACACCAATATTCCATGACAAAACCATAAATTTAAAGCCTTTCCAGGTCTGGAAAACCAAAACTCAAATTCCATGGTTTGTTCCAGCATATTTAAGAACTGCACGAACCCTATAAGTGGACATATCTTGTGGAAACTAACCTAAGGACGCACAATGAGGAGACAGGAGGAAGGATGGACAAGCTGAATACAGTATACAACCCCATGTCCCCCCACTGTGGGTATAAATGTTAGAAGAGAGATTCATTATAAAGGGAGATAACTCCTACAAGAAAAAAGTTACCTGTAGTAATTCTGGTCTTGTCTGACCTATTTGCTGTAAGATAGCTGGAAGTACACTGGGGTCTGTCTGAACAAGTTCTCTCATCTGTTGGAACTGTGGTGTGTTTCTAAGAAAGGCTAAAGAATCTTCACCTGCAAGAGAATAGGTGTTGATCATGATTACCTGTCAGTCATCTAAAACATCACACTCTGCTTGCTTATGGGAGGTTATTTTTTATTTGACTGGTTATTTTGTGCCGAAACTGAAGAATATTTCACCTATAAGAATATCAGCCAGCATTAAAACAGGGGGAAACCAGCCAAAACTTTGTGTAAACCCATGACCATCTGCAGGTTGCCATCAGAACTTCCCATGTATGACCCAAGAGAAATTTTTGTGCTGCTCTAACACTCCAACCATGGAGAACCCACTTAAAATTAAAATTATTTTCTAAATTATTTTTGAAATATCTATATCATGATGTATCTTTGCAGCGATTGCCAGTCTGATGGCACATGAAACATTCATATACTTATCTGAGTGTTGCAAAATAAGGTGCATATTCAATTCTAAAATTTGTAACTTATACAAGGGTGGTCACTTTAACAATGTTGAACACTGAAGAGTGTATGGTAATTTATCACATATGCAGTCCTCCACTATTCTGTTCATGTAATTATCCACTGGATAAAATATCTCACAAGGAAAGACCCTGCAAAAATGCAGCTATGGTGAGTAAGAAAGACTGCTAAAACTATGTCTAAAAATACCTTCACTGGTTTTTAAAGACATTTGTTTCCCATCAAATTATATACCATTGAATGTTTTGATTGTATGGCGAGTTTTATAGCCAATATTGATGTGTGTCAACATCACAAAACTTTTTGTACACCTATATGTTCAGCTCTGAGTTCTTGTGAATCAGTACCGTTGTAATGTGTGCCTGTGGAAGTGAAATTAATATTCTGCTTTAGAGCCAGAAAAAAGTTGGTGTGACATCATCACTGCCACACATTATCAAGGTGGCCCATTCAAACTGGCCATACATTCACAACATTTAACTCCTTTTAGGTGGTGAAGAAAAATCTGAAAAACTTAGTGAAGAAATATTTCAGATACAGTTTTTAATGGTTATTTTACTCAGCATAACTTCATTTTTTTGTGGGGTCTTTCCCTTTAAGAAAACAAAACACAGCTGATACCTGTCGAGCCTGCAGAACCAGTTGTCGCAGTTCCAGTTCCCGTTCCAGTTCCTGTGCCAGTTCCCGTGCCAGTTCCCGTGCCCGTGCCCGTGCCAGCCGTGCCTGTGGCAGCAGCTGGGGTTGTGGATATGGGGGGAGTGGGATGACCAACAGGTGCTGGTTGGGGAGGTGGTGGTTGTTGTGGTTGTTGAGCTGCTACTGCTGCTGGTTGTTGAGGAACCTGAGCTGGAGGAGCTGTCTCTTCCTCAGGAAAACCCTGTAATCAATTCAACCAGTAAAAGCATAAAGACAAAACTTTTTTTTAAGGGCTTTCAATGACCTACATACAATATCCTATGTTTTTCAGCATTTTGAAGAATTATTCAGCAAGTGACTTATCAGTATATTTCAAAGCATTGTAATATTTAACACTGAAACTTCAATTACTATCAAGGACATTTTTCCAAATAAACTCTTTTTCAAGGACTCTGAAGGTCTTGAAAAGCTGTTCCATTAAATTCCATGAACTCAAGTACTTTCAAGGGTTTTCAGGGATAAGAGGGGACTCTAATTAAAGCATAGTTTCAGGCCAAATAAAGGCATTTCAATATCAGAACCACACAATGTTCAAATGGATCCTTGTCCAAATTTGTCTATGAATTTAATTCCAATACTTCTTGCACAACAAATGTAGTAAGTCGAATGGAAAACAGCCCAATGCATTTGCATATTCAAAACTGGTCATTAAGAGGGGACAAAAATGTGTCTCTTTGATGAATTTGGTGTTCAGAACATGTTTTATTATTAGTTATTCTTTGACAAAATATCCTTTTTGCCAATGTTTAGCGAAATGTAGTATTATTTTAGCAATTTGCATTTAGCCTAATTATTTGACTATTGATTCGAATGGGAGTTTTATGCTGTACTCGAGTATTTCTGTGAGTTCACGTCCTGCTCATGCTGGCTTCCTCCCTGGCCATACATGGGAAGGTCTGTGAGCAACTTGAGGATGGTCATGGGCTTTCTCTGGGCTCTGTCCAGTTTCCTCTCGGTATATTCTTGAGTATGGCGTAAAACATCAATCAAATAAAGAAATACATAAATCAAGAATATTTTTACTCATAGAATGGCAGTCCATATTATGTTTCGAGGAAACTGGGCAAAGCCAAAACCATTCACAGGTTGCTGGCAGACCTATCCACCGTTGAGGAAGCCAGCATGGGCTTTAACTCATTGGTGAGAGGCTTCTGAGTCACTGTGCTGCACCAGCATGCTAACCACTCTGTCAACGTGTGCTAGTAAAGAACTTACACTTAGCAGATACTCCACAGCCCTGTCAGGGTTGTTAAAGCTGGCTCTGAGAGCTCGCACAACCTGATCCCTCTCGAACCCCATACTCATGATCTCCATGATCATGTTCTCATAGGCCGTCCCGGTCACCAGCGTGCTCTCGGCAGATGTCAGGCTAAGACCAGACTCCACTTCCTCGGGCGACAGGGTAGGGGGAGCAGTGCGCGCTGCTGTAGACTCCGCAGCCCCTGGTGCAGCTGCTGTGGCTGCCGCAGGCTCGGGACTGAAAACAACCAGAATATTTACTCACATATTAATGGCTGCTTTACGTGATAGTGAAGAATATTTCACATATAGAATGGCTGCTGACATCATGGTAGGAGGAAACCCACACCCATCCACAGGCTGCTGGCAGACCTTTCAATTTATGACTGAAGTGGAAGCCAGCCAAGCAGAATATGATGTGGATACAGTCTGTATGTTATAAAATTGTTCAGTGATCACGGTGGTTTCAGGGAAACCTTACTCCTCACAGTGGGGGTGCTGTCCACACTGTGTTTATTGGTGTTCATGCTTTCATTTGCATATTTGGTCTTTTATGCCGTACTCAAGCATATTTCACTTACACAACATATACGACGGTGGCCAAGCATTATGCCGGGAGGAAACTGAACAGAGCCCAGGGGAAACCCATGATCATGCACAGGTTGCTGGCAGACCTTCCCAGGTATGAATGGAGAGAAAGCCAGCATTATGGCGAGGGGAATCTAAACAGAGCCCAAGGGAAACCCATGACAATCCACAGGATCCTGGCAGACCTTCACTCAGCATGAGTCACCATTATGGCGAGAGGAAACTGAACAGTGCCCAGTGGAAACCCACGACCATCCACGTAAGAATGGAGAGAAAGCCAGCATGAGGTGGGTTTGAATGTACAGGCTCCTGGGTCATTGCGCTGCTCTAGCAGGTTAACACTCAGCCACAGGAGTGTCTGACTGGTGTTAAACACACACTGAATTCAAGAATTTTTCAGTTCTTGATGGTGATAAGCACGTACGTTGCCATGAACAGGTTTTGTTAAACATAGTTTGAATAAAGTGGCAGCATATATCTAATTATGCAATAAATCACAGGAAGAATTTGGCAGGGATCGCAGTGCTTGATAAACATGGAAGTCACATGCCCATGCATGGTTCAAACCTGGCCTGTTTTATTCTCATACACAGAATGATACTGTTAAACCGCATTACTATATTCATAACACTGTAGATTACCTTTTTTCCTTTGATTCTTCCATTTTCTCCTCTGTTTTCTGTTCTTTTGCCTCGGCATCCCCTGACGGTGCAGCAGCACTTGCTGTAGCTCCAGAGGATGCAGTGGTCTCCGTCGCTTTCCCTTCCACTGGCACTGTAAGCTGAGACTTTGGCTGAAAAAAAACAAACAAAATCACGAAACTTAAAGTGAGACAGCTCACAACTGAGGTACTGTTCATTAAAAAGATTACAAAATTCTCTTTCGAATGTAATAACTTGTATGAATGGAACGATTACATCACAGCCCAGACAGAATGGCTGCATTTCATGCTAGCTGTGGGAGCACAGTTAATTGTCAGTTTTCTCTGTCATAGTAGCTGTAAAAATACTTCACTGACATAAACATAATATTGTTCAGCCTTTTTCACTAACTTAACTTTGACTATGTGCTGTCTTTCACTTTAAAACAAATGGGTCATGTATAGGAAGATTACATGCATATCCTTTATAACCTCAATCAAACACACCCCAGTTTGTGACCCTTGAAACAGTATATCTAAATCAGTTTTCAATCATGATATAAAAGTAACTGGCATTGTAATAGAAATACAATTTTAACGTTTCTCTGTATATACTTAGTTAAAGTTCAGGATACTATAGCGAGGAAACAGACACTGGGATGAAAAAAAAGCATGGTCAAATATGCATGTATCTTGTTGATAATTTTGGTGCCAATTTGAATCTCATAATTTGGGTTAAAATTGAGATATAAATCTAATTTCAGGATAAATACGACAATGTCCAACAAGGGCAGGGTAAAATCAGAAACATAAAATCACATATTTCCGTAATTAAAGTATTCAGAATTAAGACTATTTTCTATTTTTTTAAATCTGATCTTAATAATATGGGATTTCTTTGACATTTGGCTTTATTTGGACACCCACTGATTAAGTAAACTTGCCTGCATGTGACTCTGACTCCCTGCTGCACATGAAATAAATTTTGTCATTTATAATACTTTCACTAAACTAAATCTGCAAAAACCATATGTTCTTATATCATAAAGTTTATGTCTTTATACATGAGCCAGAAGAAGCATAAATTACGTATGAATGCACACAAAAACATCAGGTGACAACAGTACAAACTACAGTAATAACTGCATACCCTAAAATATCCTCAACAAATTCCACCACTTGCAGGCTGCCGTGTATATGCTTTAAGGCATTAAAAGACTCATCGGTTATTTGGGTCTCAGTTTATATAACTTCTCTGCTGTCTCCCAGTGCCCCTTGCTCAAGAAACAGGTTTATTTAATCTTCAAAATGTTATCAAATATTTCCATCCCAAGTTATACTTTATGGATCAAATTTGTTGTGGAATTGGGGCAAATGAGATCTCTTCATCTTACCTTTGTAACCATAACTACAACAAAATTTTTCTCTTGAATATTATACTCTCCCACCGATTTCTCATCTTCCAGTATTTTTCCTGAAATTTAACAAAAGATGTGAAATAGTATAGTAACCAATAAAAGAATAGGAGACCATGAAAACATAAAAGGTGCAGACACAAAGTGCACATGTAAATTTACAACAAACACGAACATGGGGAAAAAAATAGCCATTTGCAGCATCTTACAATGTAAACATGCTTACCTTAGTGGTATACAATAAACTGAATTAAAACCGACATTAAACAAATGATAAAATACATCGTTATGCTGCAGTCATGGCAGCAATAAAAATTTCTTTCATGACTAAGTTGATCTCTAGAGGTGTGAAAACTTTGTTAAGAAGGCATGATGATATCCTACTGGAAAATTATAGATTTCAGCATCAAAAGTTACAATACATAGCCTTTATCTGCCAGTAAAAATTTACTTCTTTGGTTGAACTTTTACATCCACTAAGTAAAGCCATTATTAAAAATATGTTTGTTGTGGGCCACCCATCAGACCCTCCAAAGAAGTTCCCTACTGTAAAGTTTTTATTGGGTGTTTGATGGAATTTCTTTTTTCATTTTTCTCTATATGTAAATTTCTTTAAAATCCTTATCAATTTCATTACCATGAGTAGAAAAAAATTTTCTGTTTGAATTTGTGTGAATTCATCGCTGACGTTTTTGTTTGAAGTGTGCTGTATTTTTGTTACTGACTGGAGATCTGAAGGCACCCATGCTTTTAAGCTTATTGGAGACTGACCAATAGGAGAGCTAGGAGACATCAGCTGTGACATAAGAGTTGAATGTCAATGTAGCAAGTAATAACATGGGACAGGACAGTCTTTAGACATTATATGTTTTAATTATAACCAAAAGCTTATATGTTTTATTTCTAACAAGTACAGATGTGAACATCACTTTGAAAGTTTAGGCCATTTACTGTTAACCATGGTATTTTACCTTTGTAAGGCCATCATTAAAAATATATTTGATGTCTGTAACTTCACAGAGCCTCCATACATGGGCCCTACTCAAAGTTTTTATTGGGCTTTAGCTGGAATATATTTTTTCATTTTTCTCTCCATCTTACTTCATTTAAACTTTTTATATATTTACAAAGCAAAAATGGAAAAAAAAAAAACATTCCCAACCAATTGGTCATATTTTTTGTGATAGGTTTGTGTTACTTGCATCAATGAATTTTTTTAAGGATGGCCCAACAGGCTGGTTCACGGTATTTTACTAAACTTGGTCAGGAGTGAGTGAATTCTTTATAATTTACATTGTAGGTCCTAGGGCTAGGCAGAAATGGCCGATGAGAAAACAGCTACACTTACCAGCATATATTAGTTTTTGACCACCTGCAGGAAAATCTGTAGATCCTTTCTCCGCTTCTATTTTCTCCTTTAAAGCTTTAATCTGTTATAAAAAAAAAGAGAACATTCAGGGATTACATGTAGCTCAATAAACAATAGATGGTCATGTTCCCAGCTTCACTTGCACATACCCTTACTCTTCTAATTTTTGGGACACCTGGTGTCGTATCCGTTTCCTTTCTTCTTCAAAAAACTTGGAGAGAAATGTAAGAGGTCTCTCTATATAGAGGTATGTACATTGCCACACAAATTTGAAGATGATTAACCGACTGGACTGTTTAAGCTGATGCCCTGTATCCAATTCAACATCTACATTAAATTTTCTGATATACTAAATTCTATGTCATGACAAGTGATAAACACTGTCTCAGTCAAGCTTACACTTGTCTTATGGAGAGAAATTTGGCTTGCAGGGGTGGACAAGTGATTAATCCAGCATGCCAGTCACAACAAAAAGGCTGTGCGCATCTCAATCCATTCAAGTCCCGACTCCTTTTGTATGGCCTGCTATCCGAACCCTAAACTTCATTACACCAGCGGTGTTCTTGACAAAACTTGGTGTTTTCCAACCGCATGTCATCGCATGTACCAACAACAACGTCAACAACACAATGACATGATAAGCCAAAATGTCTTAGACAGTTAGCCAGTTTTTAAATATTTTCATTAAAATAGGTGACAGTCGCTCGGCAAAATAACATCACATAGTGTACGTCACTAAGGTTTCAGAATACTTGTACAGTATGACATGAACTAAAGACATGGCACGACAAGAAACATGTTGTTGTTGTTTACTGCAATATGAATTCAACAAAGCAGGCATACTTACGCTCGATTCATTGTCGATCTCGACCTTGAATGTTTGCTGTTGCAATGTCTTCAGTGTAATTAACATTTTGCCAAATATTTATCGAATGCGAGTCAGTAAGACGGTACAAATACACAGAATTTGAACACAAGGCAATCAGCTAACTCATTCTAGGTAGCCATTAACGGTGACGTCACGAGAACGTCGGCCAACTCTCCACGACCCGGAGTTGCTGTCTGGCCAAATCACACTCATTTCTAAAACTGTTGCGTTTCTCATAGCTTTGCTGTGTACAGCAATGGTTTATTTAGTGCAATAGATAACAGCTGCATAAACTTGAAACAAGGCGTTCAGGTTTCTTTCAGTATGACTATTTTGTTGATAATTCCACCTTAAATTCCATAGTAAAAGGAACGCCTCACAGACGTGGGACGCGGGCTTATTACAGAGTTGTTTCCCCTCCGGCTATTTTTAAGTCGAAGCTGTTATCGTACCTTTGGGCCTACATGTGGCTGTCAAAACTTCATCTTTTCCATTACCAGGGCTCTTGAGTTGCCGTAATTATTCTTACCTATAGCTGCTCACAGTTAATTCTGCTGCAAGACTTTCATCTCAAATTATGGTGTTTATATCACCATTATTTCTCTTCTCGGTTTTCCTGCGGGGGGGATTTCATTTCATCATGTTTTGACTTTCGGTTTCATAAGTCTACCACAAGCATCACTCTTAAGGATTGTTAAATCAGCTACACGGACTAAATTATGAACATCCGATAACATGTGAAATTGAAATAGAATTCTATATTGCCACACTGACATGTAGCCTACACATGTCTTACTGGGCATTCAGCATGGTCAGTTTGAATATATCACTCCATCTTCGCCATAGTTTAAGGTTAAGGCATATATTTGGCATGACATGGATACATCTAGATACAACCTGGGACACAATATGAAATCAATATCTCATATAGTATCCCACTGACAATGTAACACGGGTATGTCATACCATGTGTAATTGTCGTGCATGTTCGAACTGCTCTTCAGTAATGTTAATTTGTCACCTGTCATGTCTACTGTAGCACCAGGTCTACAGCTATAGGCCTACTGGTGTTTGTCAGGATATGCATGATTAGATTTGAAGAGATCACTCTCCTATGCATATTTGTTAATAATTACAGCAAAGGGAATTCACCCACTGTGATGTTCTAATCCACAACATTATGTTAATGGATGTGTAGAATATGTACAGTATAATTATAGGCCTATCTATCTATCTATCTGTCTGTCTATATATATGTACCAATCACTAAAAAGAACTTGAAGCTGATGCAATATTGTGCAATCAAGTTACTGGTATTTATGGCATTCATGGCAGTTGGAGCTAGGTTAAAAACAGTATTGATGGAACTTAACGTACAACATTTGTCAAGTACCGGTACTAATTTATGGTTAAACGTCTTCTAGTAGCTAGGTAGTCATTTGTTCATTTAGTTTGGTTGAATGTACATATTTGTACATAATTTATATCCTCAATAATATAAAATTTCGTCCATGACTAAAAGTTCGTAATTTTTCTGATTTAGACTTGAAGAATTCTGTTGATTTTCACAAAGGTCCAGTATATTTGAGATTTAATTGTTTGGTAGAATTGTTATATGGAATGTACATTTGAGCACCAAGGATATTTTATATCATTAATTTGCCTTCAAAAATGTACTTTTTTGGCCAAATTTTTAAGTCATATAGGGTATGTGCTAGTAAGTGTGTGTAATTTTTGTCATTTTTTTTCGTCGGTAGGGAAAATAGGTGAGTGTAACAAATATGACAGATGCCCAGTCTACCATGTCAGGCACTGCAGGAAATGAGATTGTCGTCCCTCCTGCCAAAGATGATAATTATGTCTCTGATGCACCTCCACAACCGAAAGATGGACAGTGTGCCTTTTATGTGCTAAGGAAGAAAAGATTTTGTCGATTTCCGCCGCATGCTGGCCAGAGATATTGTGCTGAGCATGCTGTCGTTGCTGGGGTAAGAAATTTTGTCTTGCAATAACCGATTTGTCACGCAGAATTTTGCACCAAGGCAGTGTAAATTGTTGCTTATATTGTCCATTTAACAGTGCAGTGCCCTCTGCCTACTTGAATTTAAACATATCAACTACTACTACTCAAGATTACTTGAATGTAGTGTAATAGAAATCTTTAATTACTTAAATTCTTTCATGATGTAATGTAGGTATAGAGTGCCGAAATCCAGGATGAAAGGTCTGGCAGAGATAACCCCAGGGACAAAACCCCTGGCAGACATATCTCAGCGGATGAAAGCTTTGTGGCCTTATTTAACCCACAAAATGTATATAGAAAAGGATAGATATTTTTATAAAACATAATATTTATAAATTACTGCCAGTATTTCACTTCTGTGAAAAACTTGACCTTTCAAAACTCATCGTAATGTGGCTGGCAAAAATATGGCAAAAACTGCACTTGTCTGATATCAAGCTACATGTGCATGTAGTGAGTGCTCTTTGCTTAAGCTGATTCAGTTTATGCTCTGAAACATAATGCCACAACTCAAGACCATATCTACTTTTCAACAACAAAATATGGTATGTATATAAAGTTTGTCAGTAACTCGCCAAAGGTCGCTGGTTTATACCTCCCACTACGATTTCCTCCACCCATGAAGCTGACCACCCATCGTAGAAGTACAAAATTTTTCAGTGTAACTTTAAACAACAATCAATAAAATGCATAAATGAATTTAAAAGAGAAATAGTTCTTACTCAAAAGTTCTTATTCAACCAGAAATAAGAGCATTCCATTAGAAAGTTCCAGCCAATCTGTGATCAACCATGCTCACAAAAGGCTACTGTCCTAAAGTTTCAAGACTCGCAGTTTGATCACTCCATGCAGATATGATCGTGGGTTTCCCGGGCACTCTACTAGGTTTCCTCCCACTGTAATGCTGGCCATGTTTTATAAGTGAAATATTCTTGAGTACAGCCTTTTCGCATATAAAAGAGCAACTTTCAGTGCAATTTATGCACATTTGTAATTTGATTGTGGAGACAAAGCTACATTGGTTGGACTGACCAGTTTCAGGGTTTCACAAAAAGTATCATTTTATCATTTAACACAGAATAATGCCTTCAGAATATGCTCCGATAAACACCTTGTAGCCAAGCGAAAAGGTTGAAGAATAGTGGAGTTTCGAGATCGAATTCTTTAATAGCTAAAGGTAAGAAAAGAGCTTCTGTACCATGTAACCTGTCAAAAATGTTAGGCAACTATTTTTAATTACATTTACTATAACATTGGCGTCTAAGAAAATTTTATAAAAAAGTTACTTAGACTAGATGTACAATAGGGAAAATTGTGAAGCGGGAAAGTTTTTAATTTAAGAAGCTCCTGATTGAAGGAGAGGTTGTTTGTACCTCCCTTACACGGCAAGACAGTTGTTTGGTAAATTAATATCAAGAAAATTGCCTGACATTTTTGACATGTCACACGGCACAGTTGAACTCTTTTTACCTTCTGCGACAAAAAAGTTCGAACTCGAAGCTCCTCTATTGCAGTACACTGTAAAACACCAATCAAATAAATGTGATCACTGTGTTCTTGTATTACACATGTATGTTGTACATGTGCTACAGGTTGATCTGGGAAGGAAGAGAGTACAATGTCCCCTGAACTCCAAACAGTACGTTCACTCAGAGCCTGTCACATACCGAGCCCTGTCACCGCACCTGTCGGCTTCCTCTCACCCCTCATTCCCCCCCACCCTCCAGCTAGCAGATGGCACTGGCATGACTAGTCTTTGTATAGAACTTGTCATCGTTTGGGCTTCCAAACTGCTGGGTGCCCAAAACTTGGTGGGATAAGCAAGTGAATTTACAGGTTTTGGTATTTGATAGGCTCTGGTATACTTGGATAAGGCATACATGTATATTAATATTTTAGTCATTAACTGTAGTTGGTTTCTGTTTGTTTGCTTGTTTGTTGTATCAGTGACATGGTCAGCTTGTCCTTCAACATTTATTTTGGTCATACCACGACAATGTGTTCTTGCAGCATGCTGAACCTAAATCCATCACATTGTACAGTTCTGTACATGTATATTGTTTATGGGTTGTTCTTTTTTTTACAAAATTGTGCATCTTCTTTCTTTTTTTCAGCACGTGTTACGAGGACAGATTGGACAAGCATCTGAAGAAATGTGTGAAGGTGACAAAGAACTTCAATGTGAGAACTTTAGTCTCCTACTTTGATTAGTAAAGAAAACTAAAAAATATAGGTGTTGCAGAAACTTTCTTACACGTACCTGAAGACAGTTGTTGGGTTTGCCCAGATGCTGCCCAGTTTCCACCCACCGTAATGCTGAGCGTTGTTGCACAAGTGAAACATTCTTGTGTACAAGTATTCGTGTAAATAAAGCATGATGCTATATAAATACAAGCAGGCCACTACGATTCCACAAACTACCAAAAGACACACCACTAATAATAAAATGCATTTCTTTGGGTTCTGACATGTGTGAGCAATATTCCAGGTGACTGAACAGTTTGTTGTGGAAAAAATGAAAGCACAATTCAAATATATATCCATTCCTGTCTTTCTAATAGGGTTAAATTTTGTTGATTTTGTTTAATAGGAAGTTACCTAATGTGTCAGTGTCATTTGTGGTTTTTCTTTAACAGTTTGTGTTTGTGCCTTCAGATATACTATGAGGAAGGAATCAATGCAGGTGATGCTGAGGGTGATGATATCCCTGAGGAAAAGGTGAGCGATGAAGCCTTTAATAGCTAACTAGTCGTTTGACTTATCATCATTGAGGTAAAGAGTTCAAATCTGGCAGCCATTGATTTGCCAAAAAATTGTACCTGTACTTCTGTTAGGGCCAACAGTATGCAAATCTTTTATTTTGTTGTTCAGAGAATGAAATATCAGTGCCATTGTATTTTAAAAGAAAATATTATTATAATATATATTATTAGTAACATTATAAAATTTTTGTCATTTACGATAAAATTGCAGTCTGTCAAGTTACATGCACTGATTTTTGCCATGTTGTTGGTATGAACATAGGAGCCTGAATGGTTGATCCTTCTGATATGGCTCGATTTTTCATTTGAATTGTTTTGTATTCTACATAAGTGAAAATGCTTGGAGTAAGTGAATACAACACAGTATTTATTGAGGGCCTCTGGCCAGGTTATTTATAGTAGCATGTTAGCATAACTCAGTGACCTATGACATCTCATCAGTGTGGTGGCTGTGAGTTCAAGTCCAGCTCATGCTGGGTTCCTCCCTGGCCGTACATGGGAAGGTCTGCCAGCAACCTGTGGATGATCATGGGTTTCCCCGTGGGCTCTGCATTTTTTTCTCCCACCCAAGTGCTGGCTTCCATCATATATGTGAAATATTCTTGAGCATCGATAAAAGTATAATAAATAATAAATGAAAATATAACACAGCCGTGTTTGTAAGTTACGCTTAACATTCACCATGTATAGCTTGTTTTTGAATTTTTCTTTAAGTTTACTGTTAAGCAAGCCACAAGGGAGGAGGTTCTAGAATTCCTGAAGAGGGTGAATTGTCTGCATAAAGGTAAAGAAATTCTGGACTCTGTGTTCTAAGAAACCAAGTACACAAATGAAGAAAGCAAACAAACGACCATCCGCAGGTTGCTGGCATACCTTCCCTGGTATTACCAGAGCTATACATGTTTCATCTACAAAAACCAGTGTTAAAGACTGTATGAAATATATCTGTCTTTTTTCACTTGTAAAAGCAGCAGCCCAGTTGAAGAACTTAATAACGTTTTCAAATTTGTGATCATTCTAGTGAGTGAATGGTGCTTTGTTGGTCAGTGTGTCAAATTAACATGGGCTTTTTACTTAACGAGTGCCAGACAACATGAAGCCCTACATGACTGTGGTTTTGCCTGGACCATTTCTTTACAGAGTATGTGGGTGATATTGTGCTGGAAGAACTAATACATGAATCTCTGAAGGAGGAGTTATCTGCCCCTAACCATGGTTTTAAAGTCATAAGACAGAGAAGACAGCAGGTTAGTGTAAAAAATGTAAAAGTCATTTTTTTCTTTACTTTGATCAGATTTCAAAATAATGAGCACAAAAAAATAAAACGCAATGGGAATTGATTGATTAAGCTTTTCTCCAAAACTTTCAAAAGGAAATCCACTCTACGTCATTTTTTTTTGTGATAAAACAAATTGTATTGACTTTATTGTAACTGTTGTGTTTATTTTATATGCATCATATCACAGTTTTATGATTTTAGTGAATTGAAATAAATTACTGCTAAATACATTTAAAAAACAACATTATGAACTTTTGTGACACAAATTGTTGAAAAGTACTGTGCTGAAATTTTGTCATAATTAAGTTAAACAGTGCTTTAAGGAATTGGCATTGAACATTTGTATCAATCTGCGAGCGAGAATTTCCTCATGGGAGGTAATTTTGTTTTGGCCTTTTTGTCAGAACCATATTTATATGTAATAAAAGGGATGTTCTTCCTTCTCTCCAGGCTTCTCTCATTGGTCATCTACAGCAGATGGGGTTCCTTAAAGACGGTCTGTGTTATGTGGAACTGGGGGCAGGCAGGGGTAATTCTGCTGTTCAGTGACTTTTGCTGAAGTGACATTATTCATTCATACAGTTATAAATCTGTCTACCTTCATATACACTGAAGCACTGACTTACAGGTTTTAAAGAAATATTGCACTGTATTTGATGAAACAACAAAAGTTGCATTTTTGCGGAAAAACATAGGTTATAAAATTTTCCTTTTCTGATCAAAAACGTACGTTTTTCTTGCCGTTGGACAGACTGTTGTGTGTGTTTGAGAGAAAATGGTAGCAGTGTGGTGTCCGGGTAAGATTTTTTCTTAGTTCAGCGATTCAGTCAACTTAAACTGGAATTTAAAGAGTTAAGAGTTAAGAGTCACATTTATTGGTGAGCTACCAAGTTTTACACAGCCCTTGTCCCATCTGGATATCATCCTACAAATTCAGCGTATCTGCCAGCAACTTGCGGATGGTCTTGGTTTAATTCCCATGGGCTCTGCCCGGTTTCCTCTCACCATAATGCTGGTTGCTGTTGTATAAGTGAAATATTCTTGATTATGTTGTAAAACACCTATCAAGTAAATGAATAAATATGTACATATGTACCTTTTAAACAAACGTCGAAATACCTTTTTAAGATCAATCACAGTATTAGAATCAGACAGAGTGAGAAGCTTTGCCAGGGGTGAAATTTTGTGTCGTATAAATTATTAGTTGAGTTCAGTTTGTGTTTCAACTTGAATCATTGGCAGGTGAGTTAGCCCACTGGGTACAACTTGCCTTGGACACCTGTGATGACAGCTCCTTTGTATTGGTTGACAAGGGAACATGTAGATACAAAGTAAGTATTATTTTCAGCATTAATTAACATTAAGTAACCTTCCGGCATCTAAAATACTTAAGGTTGAAATTTGGCCCTGGACAGTGAATTTGTAGAGTCTCTGGCTATATATATCTGTTTTGTGTGATCACTTGTCTTCCCCCAGTACCATGCGCGTCTGTGTGTGCCATTCACATTTTTGCGTGGCCCTGAAAACCTCGAACAGATGTAGATATTTTTCAGTGCACTGTTCCGTCTCCAAATGGTTACTTTTGGTACACAAAATGTAGATTAATATAAATGTTACTAACCTAAAGGTTTGCTTTGAAAGATGTAATTTTCAAGTATTTGTGTGTGTTCATTATACCAGTCCACTGTAAGCAGTAATCTGTATTTGCTTTTTTGCAACAGTTTGATAGTTTCCACAGAGGAGAACATCAAGGACCAACATTTGAGAGGTTACAGGTCAACCTGGCAGACATTAATTTGGGTAAGGATCCAGTTTAAATATGACCCTTTCAGTGATTTGTGTATGACATTAATTTGGGTGAGGCTCAAGGTTAAGCTGGTATACTTGTACATTAACTGAACTAAGTCGGTGGACGTCATGATCGTGTTCCACAAAGCCATTTCTGACTTAAGTCAAAATCTGAAATGTGATTTTAGAGCTTATTTTTAGGTGCTAAAAATTTAAATTTTAGCTGCCTTATAAATGTTGTCTTAGGATAGATGTGTCAAAATTTCAACCTCCAGTACCAAAAACTAAGCACTATGATGAAGTTTTAAATTTTGACTTAAGTCAGAAGTGGCTTTGTGGAATTGGACCCCATATTATGAAATAAGCCAGGTTAACATGGCTGACATTGATTGGATTTAGTCGAGGTTCGATATTTATTGATTTATTTATTTATCTTTTGGGTGTTTGTACACTATACTGAAGAATATTTCATGTATAAGACGGCAAACAGCAGTAAGGTGGGTAGAAACCAGACAGAGCCCTGGTGAAACCCACAACAATGGTTAGTGAACCTTCTCGTGTATGACATGAGAGGGAACCAGCATGAGTTGGACTGGAATGGTTCCAGATTGACCTGCCTGGCATGTGCGCGATATTGACTGAAGTAAAGTTCCAGGTCAATATGGCAGCCATTAATTTGGATATTTAAAGGCTCCAGGTGGAGTTGGTTAACATTAATTTTGGTGTAAGACTTCAGGATATCCTGGCTGCCATTAATTTGAGTAAGATTTAAGCTGACTGATAGGTGCATGTGTCATGTTTTCACATACTAGGTGAAACACTTCCAAGTTTCAGCTTGAGTATTTAGACTCGGGTATCATAGTTTGCCACCTTCAGCTTGTACCATTTATTTGTTTATTTATTTATTTGATTGGTGTTTTATGCCATACTCAAGAATATTTCGCTTACACGATGGCAGCCAGCATTATGGTGAGAGGAAACCTGGCAGAGCCGGGGGGAAACCCACGACCATCTGCAGGTTGCTGGCAGACCTTCCCAAGTACAGCCGAAGAGGAAGCAAGTATGAGCTGGTGGAAGGCTTGTAGGACATTGAGCTGCCGTTGTGCGCTAACTGACTGAGCCATGGAGGCCCCCACAGCCTGTACCATGTAAGCATGATAAATGAAATATATGTTCAGTTAAATCTTGCGTGCAGTTTGAACAGCCAAGCTGTACATGGTTAGACCAGCAATGAAGCTGTGTTTTTCTGTTACAGGAAAGGTAACTTCCATCTCTGACAGTAAGAGGCCTGTACTGGGGATGGGAAAACACCTCTGTGGGGATGCTACCGGTAAGTGTAGCTGTTACTTAAGAGTGTCTGTTACTGATATGTTACCTAACTTCATCAGAGGATTGCTGGTGATCTGAGCAAACAATGTACATGACAAGAAATATACATTTCAAACTATTCTGATACATGTACAATACAAGTAGAACCTAGCTAAATATACTTAGCCATCATGGCTGGATCAACTGTCAACACACTGTTTCCAGCTTCTGGTTAGTCTTGTTTGAATTGCAGGTTAAAAGTTGAATTAAAGCTGTTATCTAACAGCGTTTCCGGGGCCCACACTGTTACATAATTACAATGAAGAAATGAAGAAAACAGAGTGATTAAATTGAAAAGGAATGTGTTGGATTTGAACCCGAGACAGCTGTGTATTGTATACATTGGACCTAGTACTGCAGACAAGGCATCTTTGATCTCTCGCTCATGGCCGATAACAAAAGACAGAGAGGTGACATTGGTCCTGTTTCCACGGTAAACTGTGGTGATTTGTTTCATACGTCGACCTCTGTTTATAAATATAGATGTCAGGTAGAGCAATCCTGCAGTTTGGCCATGTACACTCTCCATGACCAAACTGTAATAATAATAACTAAAGCAGGAAAAGCGGAGAACACGCATGACAAAATGGAAAATAAATGAACTGGATTTAAATCTTAAACTGGCAAGTACCATATACATAATGTCAAGTACTTCAGACCAGCACACCTAAAATGCAGCTTGATCATTGGCTCACAGCTGACAGCAAAAGACAGAAAGAATACCTTTTTTATCCACCAAGTGGCTTAGCAAAGTGCAAAAGCATAGAAACTCCGAATAAAGAAATGTAACGCATGGTTGACGTTCTTGATATTTTGACCAAGTTTTACTTGTCATCTTCAGGAGAAGTAATTTGTACAATCAACAAACACATCCGCGCAAGTTGAGAAGTAACATTGTTTGCAAATTCTGTTGTCCTGGGTGTAATGCGGCTTACATAGGCAAAACAGAATGCTGCTTGGCAATCCGCATTGATAAACATGCAACTGGAAACAGTGAGATATACTCACACACTCAGTCCTGTGAACAATTACATGAACTACATTACATGAATTACAGGAACAGATTACTTAATTTGCCCAACATATCACTTAGCTCAGCTATTCTTCTTAGCACTGAAGTAATTGATACAGTTGATAACTGGAATGTTCTTTTGTATAAAGAAGCACTCGCCATTCGTAGAAACCATTCTGTGCTTAACCATGGTATAAAAGCCTCAAAAGAGCTTCATTTGTTTCGTTAATTAGGCCCATTCTACCCTGTTCTCCTATGTTGTGTGTACATTACATTTTTTTGTTTTTTTTTTTGTTTTTTTGTTTTTTTTTAATAGTATTATCACTATGGCTCTGTATTGACACTTGTAAATTATCCTCTTTCACATCCAGTGCTGTCTCTGATCACCCTGATCCTTATTTCACACTTATCATTAATCCAACAACAGTATATTCGAAATAGTGTCACATGCCTGGTGTTGTAATTAAGCTGTGAGTGTATATTGCTGTTTTCTCTGTATAACTGTTAGATGTCATTGTAATCCATATCTCACACCTGTCACTAAAACAATAGCAGTTTGTTTAAATAGGGTGAAATGCCTGGTGCTGTCATCACTATGTGGGTATTCTGCTGTTTTCTCTGAATGACCGTTAGATATCGTCCTAATCCATATTTCACACCTATCATTAAAACAATAGCAGTTTGTTTGTATTAGGGTCAAATGCCTGTTGCTGTCATAACTACATCTGTTTGTTGATGTTTGCCTGAATGACCGTGATTGATCCGTGTTTAATTTCCATTGGTTGAACCATTTGACCAATCATCGCAGTGTATTTTATTCAGCCTTGTAATGTCTGCTTTTCTGTGAATGTATATATATGTGTGTTTGTTGATTGTACAAATTACTTCTCCTGAAGAGGATAAGAAAACCTTAGTCGAAATATGGAGAACGTCAACCATGCGTTACATTTCTTTATTCGGAGTTGCTGTACTTTTGGACAGAAAGAATACAGAGTCCTAATGTTTAGAAGCACTTTCATGACAGACACTGGAGTGATTCAAGATTCAAAAGGTTGATAAAGCCAGGTTGATATATACCAGGAATACCGAGATGAGGCTTTCTTTATATGCCATTGAAACAACCCAGGTAAAGGGTTCATGTCATGTTGCACGAAGATCCCTTGTTATTCAAATGGGCAGGTTTTTAAAATTTTGGTTAGTTTTTTGGTCATCACTTAAAGACTATACAATGTGCGAGAATATTTCTTACATATTTGTAATCCTGCCCTAAAGGAGCACCAGACAGTGTGTTTAGTTAGTCATTTTAAGCAGTTTTTAAAGTTGAGCTAGCTTTGGCCTACTTTGACCTAACCTTAGCTGTCTGTTATAGTCTAATTTGCATACCGATCTCAAGGAAGAAAATTTTTTTAAGCTTAACAACAAAATTCAAGATAGCCACTAAACCATGTGACTAGCCAAAAACACAAACGTCTAAAGTTGTATCATATGTTCATTATCAAGACTGCAAAATTTAGTTTTTTCACCTTTCGCGCACTTGGAAATCTTGCAATTTTTATCATCTGATGCCGAATAATAATAACCCAGACTATTTCAAGAGGTGACCCCTAATTACAGAGTTACCAAGGACTTCAGAAACAAGATGTTTGCATGGTATTTGACTGGAATCCGGCTGTACTGCCATATTCTGTCAGGAAACAAAAAATAAATAAATAAATAAATGCACAGTAAATCCAAAGTTCTTTGTAGTCTGATTACCCAATAAAGAATTTTAGTTCATACCTACAACTGTCTCTGTCAATTCACACTGACTTTGAAAGTGGTGCAGCACTCAGCACTGAGAGGTTAGAGCAAGGAAACAGGTCTAGTTGGCCCAGTGTTCGTATAATGTGACTGGGTTGGGTGTCTTGTCTGGTGTTTTCAGCATAATACAGTATACACACTGTATATACATTCTAGGGACTCCTCGTCATCATATAACTAAGAAATTGTTGAATATGATGTAAAACCCAAGCGGGCCTCCGTGGCTCAGTCGGTTAGCGCGCTATCGCAGCACAATGACCCGAAGCCTCCCACCAATGCGGTCGCTGATGGGGACCTCCGTGGCTCAGTCGGTTAGCGCGCTATCGCAGCACAATGACCCGAAGCCTCCCACCAATGCGGTCGCTGATGGGGACCTCCGTGGCTCAGTCGGTTAGCGCGCTATCGCAGCACAATGACCCGAAGCCTCCCACCAATGCAGTCGCTGTGAGTTCATGCTGGCTTCCTCTCCGGCCACATGTGGGAAGGTCTGCCAACAACCTGCGGATGGTCGTGGGTTTCCCCCGGGCTCTGCCTGGTTTCCTCACACCGTAATGCTGGCCGCTGTCGTATAAGTGAAATATTCTTGAGTACGGCGTAAAACACCAATGAAATAAATAAATAAATAAATAAAACCCAAGCATAATACATTAATTATTTATACCTCAGTGAAATCCCAGTATTTTCTTCACTGATAAAAGTGATATTTTCTTCAGTTAGATATCATGTCATGTATACAACATCACGCTGAACTGACAGATCTTTGTAGGACTTCAGCTGAAAACAGTGCTTTAAACTTCTTTAAATACATAAAATCCTGACAATGTTAAAGTATAAATAATAAACAGAATACTGCACAGTGATAGTTGAATACCACATGGCTTGTGCGAGTGAGAGGTGGAAATAATAACTAGAGACGAGATGCTGCATCTCATTGGTTATCATTTCCACCTTTCAGTCGAACAATATTTATGGTATTCAGCCGACACTGCAATATCCTCTGTATATACAACTCTCTCTAGTGGAAAAAAAATCCACTGAAAAAATCCACTGAAAAAATATTATTTTATGTTATTTACACTGTATATTGGTGTCTTTTTATGTGAAGATATATAATTTTTCTGCTTTCAGACCTGGCATTAAGATGTCTCGCCCAGACACTAATGGCAGGACCAGCAGAGGACAGTAGCTGTAAAACTGGGTAAGTTTTTAGTGTATGTATAGTGTAATATTCATGGTGTTCGAGACTATGCATAGCAAGGCACTTTGCTCACATATGGAAGTGGGAAACTGATAGTGACTTAGAAGATAATATGGGAGGGTATTGGGAAATGAACAATAGTGGAGGATGTTCTGAGAACTGGGCCTGGTAATTTGAGACAGCAGGCATCTGGGTACTTCACCGTTTGAGACAGCGGCAAGCAGACAACTGGGTGAAAGATAACATGAGAAGGGACAGGAAAATGAACATCATTGGACGATATTCTAAGAAGTATGACTGATAATAACGAGAAATTGTGGTATGTTTGACTACATAACAATCTGTTTGGAATATGTGAATTGGGAATGTCAACGAAGCCTAGTTTTGGACTTATGAAGCAGAATTCTGCGTAGACTTCTGTGTTATTTAAACACATATTTTCATTGCTGTGTCTCTGTGAGTAAAGTGTGTTGGTGCGAGTAAAACTGCTAACACGGGTTTCTTTGGTCTTGAATGACTAGAAATTATTATGTGTTAGACAACAGAACATTCTGCACCCTATAGGAAAGTTGTGAAAAGAAACAAGTGAAAAATTGCAATCCACAAGCGCCCAAATGTCGACTTTCTCAAATTTCTAAAATTGAAAAACATCCATCTTGATGTGGCATATAAAGGGAGATTACTACCCTAAGCTGATATGAGTGATGAGGTGTAATGTAGATGTAATTTGTTTGGATGAGTTATTTCCCTGTACTGCTTCAGGTGTCTGTGTTTCAAAAAAACTGTTTCACTTTGGACATTTAGTTTGAATAGGTATAAAAGGGCTCTCTGCTCCTACTGCAACTCTCACTCCAGAACCGTACTTGTAAAGCCATTGTTTCACATCTAAACCATTGATGACAGAAATGCATGTGTGTTATCATTAAAATACATGGATTCTAATCATTTTGTCATTTTTAATTAGCCACAGGGTCACATGGTTCACAACCAATCACATTTTACACTCTTTTGATACAGAAGAACATTAATCGCATGTGTATAAGGTCGCCACAGTGAAAACCACCAGGGGGTTGCTTAAGTAAGTTCTTTGTGTATACATTTAGTCTAGTGTTGTCTTCTCCTTTTATATAAATGTACATAATCTCTTGCCCTTGTGTTTCAGTGTCCCTCTGGAAGGGTTAACCATAGCTCTGTGCTGCCACCATCGGTGTTCGTGGAGGAGCTACGTGGGCAAACCGTTCATCCGTGAACAGTGCGGGATGAGCGTGGCAGAGTTCCAGCTCCTCACCAGCATGACCAGCTGGGCCACATGTTCATGGGAAGGCTGGAAGAAACACGGTGCGTTTGCTATCAATCTGACATTTGTACAGCTTTTATCAACAGAGAAAAATGCATAGTGGTCAGATTTGCTAGAGTCTACAATACCCATTTCTGACTTTACTAGCAAATCCATTGCCAGCATTGATAAATTAGAAATAAAAAAACATATGTAGAACTGCATGCTACAGGAATTCTTTTTAATTTTAAAATGCTTCTGTTCGTAATCAATCCATGGTTTGACAGTGATTCTCCAGCTTTCATTGTTCATGGGAGTTTTGCTAACAGTGAGTGCAAGACAGTACTCATGGGACCATATTTAGAGTCTTCAACATATCTTTCACCATCATGGCTTGCAAGTCTTTAAGTCACATGTGAAAGCTTTGTCTGAGTTAACATGCCTAAGATGTGTGGTTTACAACAGGCACACTTGCTGCCCTTCACCCATAGAAGTGTCAGCCATCATATACTTGAAAAAAGTAATTACAGTTAGTAAATGCTAGAATCTGGATTCCTTCACACATATATTAACTTTAAAAATTACGGGTGGAAAAAAAGTTTTGACCTTGGCATACACACTTGATAAAACAAATTCATAAAGGAATTTTCGCCCTTTTGAAGTTTAAACCCAATGGAGGATTCTTTTTGTACAAGTGTAGTATGTGAGTCAATTAATAACAAACTAAACCTAGGACTATTATATATATATATATATAATAATCCCAGATTAAACTCAAAGGCATAAAAGTCAATATGTTATATTGCCGTTGTACGATGTAGTTTATATGTATTGGTCATTTGCTAGTAGGGTGACTGGGTGAATAGGGATTTAAAATTCTGCCTCATCTACCCCAATTCTCCTAATTTTGGGAACAGATATTAGTTCTGCTGAAAGTGGAAATGGATGATATTTCTCTCTCAGTGAAGTTATGGAAATGTCTTCATTACATGGATGCACCATGAGAGAAAAGAAAATTGTGCATTCCTGTTACAATTACATGCATACTGGCTAGAAAAGGACAGACCGTGCAGATGTTCTGGAAATTAGACTACCTCTGGGACTGTGGTGTGTACAGATGTTGGGCCATTGTGCATAGGACGTGTATACATAGTTTGGTTATCAACTTGCACTGTGAATTTTAGATTTTTTTTTCCCACTAGTTCCCGACCATACAAGCAAAGACAGCAGTAATCCAGATAGGGTTCAGGATGTTGCCAACATCGGAGCCGGAGATGGGCATGAAAACACTGACCAAAATGAACACTCAAAGAACAGTCAAAGAGAATTCCAGTCTTCAAATGGTTTTGAAAAGTATGTCAATACGTAAACATGTACTTTTAATTCCATGTATTTTAGGCCAGATTTTTTTTTTTTTTTTTTTTGCTTGGCAATTTGCCTGTGTATGCATGAATTCACACAAAGTGTGTTAATGAAAACACCATCACATGATTTTAATAGATGGATTATTATGATTAATAAAGTGTCCTCTGTACCAGATGCTGGACTTTGATATTATTATGTAGTAAAGCAACATTGTATTAAGAACCACCTTAACTTCACTCCTGTCATTTGCAAATTATTTCTCCATTAACATTTTTATTCCCTTGTATCCATATTGTACCCCCACAGACATTCACCGCCTCACCCCCCACCCCCTCACCCCCATCGGGATAGGTATGCTGTGTTTAGCTTCGTGTCCATCTGTCCATCTTTCCTTCTGCTGTCTAATTCCATCAAGACAAGCAATTCCAAGCAAGGGGTGGTGTCAAGGATAGTAAATACCAAAATTTCAGACTAAGTAATAAAGTTTAAGTAGAGATATTGTGTGGAAGCCAAACTGGGGATGGAGTTTTCTCTCTAAAATTGTTTGAGCACAATGTTTATACACCAATCAGAAAAGAACATACATGTGTAGATTGCTGTATTTGTATTTTAATGTTGCAGGCTTGACCTTGGTTTGACCTTGGAGGAGAGGGAGAATCTGGGGAGGAAATGCAAACAGTTGATTGACATGGGGCGTGTCTTGTATCTCAAGGACAACAAGATGACAGCAGTACTTAAGGCTTACATTGACCAATCATACACACCAGAAAACATAGTGCTTTTAGCAAAGCCTGTTTCAAGGTAGCAACACCTCAACGTTTGGAACATTCTGGTTTTAATAATGATGCACAATGAGTGAATGAGCATAAAATTTTAAGAGACATTGATCTTGATGCCTAGCTATCCTTTTCATACAGTAGGACAGTTCCAGGTATAAATGCAGTCATTTGTCAGTGATCACATCTGAGAAATTCCTACTTTGATAAATTCGGGGCTTCCGTGGCTTAGTTTGTTACCATGGAAGTGCAGCGTAATGACCCAGACATCTGCCACCAGTGTGGTCTCTGCGAATTCAAAACCAGCTCATGCTGGCTTTCTCTCCGGCCATACGTGGGAAGATCTGCCAGCAACCTGCAGATTGTTGTGGGTTTCCCGTGGGCTCTGCCCGCTTTCCACCCACTATAATACTGGCCGCTGTCATAAAAGCGTAAAACACCAATCAAATAAATAAATACTTTAATAAACAATAATAATAATTGACACCAGCAATTACAGGTTTGTATAAGACTTGAAATCATGGCAAAACAATTTTTAACTAAAATCTAAACTTTTAAACCTAATTTTACAGCTTATTTGACACTTACTGATGTTGAAATGTTGTGTCACTTGTGCACCATCCATACCTTTATTTTAAGAATTCAAAAATCTTCAGATTTATTTTTATACATTTGAAAGTTTCACTTGAGCACAAATTTGCTTTGTGGGATCGGCCCCACGTCTGGATCAAGCCATTGTTTTAGCTTATGTGGGCTTCAATTCTTGACATCCCAAGTTAATTGGAACCACACTGGAATCCCTCAGTATTTTCATATGGAAGGAAACCCTGACTATTTTTTGAGTTGTGAGGAAGTTTGCCCAACTTCCAGTAACCAGTAGGGAAGTTTTGAGGTCAAACTCTTTTATGGCTAAAGGTAAGAAAAGTCTTACTAACATTTTTGACAAGTCACATGATACAGTAGGCCTCTTCTTACCGTTAGGGACAAAAGAGTTCCAACTCAAAACTCCCCAATTGGCACATTGGATTTTTGGCCATATTAAACAAGTAGAGAATGTAGCTGCATTCATGGCTGTGAGTGTTAGTTGTGTTAATATTACTCTGCATGTATGTTCTTTTCAATAACTTTCTCTATTTTGTTGCAATGAGAAAATAAATTTTCCTTTTTGGTAATTGTCACAGGAGAAAGTGAATCTTTTTAAACTGACTGTATCTGGACAAGTGTAAGACGGCTTGGAAAGTGTTTATTTGCTAACAGGCATTTTACATCAAATAACATCTGCATGTTTATTATGTAAAATGTTCCTTACGTGAACTAAAAGTTATGTTTTCAGGCTTCACCCTAATTAAAGTTGCTGTAATCATGCAAAAAATAAAGTCAGATTTAAGTCCATGTGTTCATAATTTAAACTGTCTTTAAGACAACGTGACATTCTTTATAGTAAAGTTCTGCAAACCGTTTTCAGATTGTTTTACATATGTGTAAGCTTTAAAACTTCTGTCACTTGAGGTGACCTTTTTACATGAAAAGGTCGATACTGGTAAGTATCATATCTTGACAATTAATCTTTACCTTTACCTTATTAACTTTGATGCAATATTCCTGTTGGAGTTTTAACTTGTAAATATGCTTTGAAATTCGATACGTTTTATACATGATGATAATTGACATGTATTGTGTGTTAAGTAGTCTACTAATGTCTTTCTTAATTCGCAGAAACTGAAATGAAAAATAAAATGAAAATAATTTTGGTGTAGACATGAAACTCAAGGCGTTTTTTGTTGGTTTTTTTTGTGTACATAACCACTAGCATCACTACCAGTAAATACAGTACAAATCAGGCTAACCTCCATTTCTCCTGCTGACTGATATTTCCCGAAAATATGATCCTTTTATAAGCGTGAATGACCAAGCATTGTGGAAGTATTGCTTTCACAAATCCCCTGCAAAAATGGCAGCTCTGCCCTTTTCCCCTCCCACCCTAATGCTGGCCTCCATCGCAAATACTCCTCAGCAAGGCGTAAAACATCGATCGAATAAATACATTAATGATCAAGCCGTCATAATTACAACTATGAGAAAGCCCATGGGAGGACACATTCGCCATTAACAATCTACTATTTTGAAAATGAAACACTTCCAACCATGTTTGAAAGCAATCTGTTCTATGCAATCTGTTATATTAGTCCCAGGTTAGACCATGTCAGCGTCGGTTAGGTTAAATTCCGTCTGAAATGGGGGGATGGTGCGCTCAGTTAAAAGGAATCTGCCAAGAAGTGCATCCATAAAGTACCCCCAGATTAGAAAAAGATTATTTCTGTGATCTTGCATAACCGAGATATTACAGGTCAAAGTAGGTGAAACCTCGCACACTGACAGAATCGAAAGAGCAGTTAAAAGGAATATGCCAGGAAGTGCAAAGTATCCCGACATGAAGCTTAAAAAGTGACCCTTTTTATTTTGTGATCTTGCATAACTGACACACTGCAGTTACAAGGAGGGGAAACCGCGCACACGGAGAGAATCAGGCGTAAGATAGTCTACTGGCGGAAAACGAAACCGTTGTGTGCTTCAACCGTTTATTTGCCAGAACAACGGATAACGCGACATCGTGTTTCCAGCTGCTTTTTAACGCGACCGCGCGCAAGCGTTCTAGATTTAAAAAGTTGATTGATATATACACAAAGAACTTAATTAAGCACCCTCCCGGTTTAAACTGTGGCGATTTTGTACACATGCAATTAATGTTCTTTTCAACAATTGTGTCAAAAGAGTGTGAAATGTGATTGGTTGTTAACCGTGTGACCCTTTGGCTAATGAAAATCGACAAAATGATTGGAATTCATGTGTTTCAATGATAACACACATGCATTTCTATCATCACTGGTTTTGATGTGAAACAACAAATTGACAAGTATGGTTCTGGATTGAGCAGCGTTGAAATTTCTGAATGAAAACGTCATTTGGTATCTCGTAAAGCGTTTTACGACAGTAACGGCTGTGCTCCCCATATATAGGTATGACCTGTGTCAAACCTCGATGCCCGCTTGTGATGCGGAGCTATGTCCTCCATATATTGGTGGGACCTGTGTCAAACTTCGATCCCCGCATATGACCCGCAGCTATGCTGTCCATATATTGGTAAGACTTGTGTCAAACTTCGATCCTCGCATGTGACGCACAGCTTTGCTCTCCATATCTTGGTGGAACCTGTGTCAAACTTCAACCATGGCATGTGACGCGCAGCTATGCTCTCCATATACTGGTAGGACCTGTGTCAAACTTCGATCCCCGCTATGCTCTCCATATATTGGTGGAAGACAAGTATTTATTTATTTATTTCATTGATGTTTTACGCACGAGCATTGTGATTAAAGGAATCCGGGCACGGCCCGGGGGAAACCCACGACCGTCCGCAGGTTGCTGGCAGACCTTTCTACGTTCGGTCGGAGAAGAAGAAAACAGTGTGAGCTGGCCTTGAACTCACAGCATTGGTGGGAGGCTTCCAGGTCACTCAGCTGCCCGATCGCGCTAACCGACTGAGCCACGGAGGCCCCCTGGAGGACAAGTATAGTCCTCAACGAATATTAGACTGCACAGTCGACGACACGAGTGTCCTTGACCATTAATTATTAATTAAAATAACGACTAAGCAGTGATCTAGAACGATCGAGAGATTCTACAAAACCCGTGTCAGAGGCTGCTTTGATCCTGCACCTATGTATAGTGTATAAAGCTTGGTCCAGATTGCAATACCTTGACTCCATGGCTGAAAGATGATATTCACTTGTCAACTTCAGACAGGCGTTTCAGTTGAGGTTTGGTCTGCTACAAGTCTTGAGGAGCATCATCGGTGTTTAACCAGAATTACGGGGATCGGAAGTCTTGGCGAGATAGCATATTTCAGACAACTAGAGTGTATATTTCATACTTAAAGGGATTACGTACATCAATGTGCAGACAAAGGGATTGCCTATATCAGACAAAATGATTGCATATATCAAACAGTTGATATGGAGTTCATATCTACTTTGGATATTGTAGCAACACTGATGTGCATAAACGTATTTTGAAGTATGGGTCGATCTCAACTATTTTATCAACTTTACGCGCAGTTTCATGCTTTCACTCGGAAAGGGAAACAACTGAACAACCACCACTACATGCATGTACGATGTGTTTACACGATCAAAACGAGCTGTAAAACCGTGCTTAGAATGCCCCACACCCTGTCTACACAAACATAAGATCAGCGTGCAAGGCCTAAATAGCCATGCGTCAGAGTGGTTAAATTATAGCCCATGCAGGCGACCTACATACACATCGGAGGTTGCCCGGAATAGAATCCCTCGCACGCGGTGTGTTATAAGTCACAACCGCGCGTCCTCCATACAACCCGCTAGCCAAGCGTCTGAGGGACTCCAGCGATAAGGTTCGATACAGCTCTTTGCAAACCACTAGATCGACATTTTTTGACGCTGTACAGCTAGCTTGAGTCAGCTTGATCAAAACACACATGCAATATGGCGCTGAATGTACAGATCAGCTTTAACCTGAAAATGTTGGTCGCCATTATATTAGGCGAACTAATCAGCGGTCTGTGGTACTCTGGGTTCCAGCACTGGGGTCGGGACTTGGGAGACCGCTACCTCATCACCGCTATCATCTGTGATGTGGGCCTGGTTATTGTACTACAGAATCTCCGTGGGTAAGTGGAAATGCGTCGTCGGCTGTAAAGCCCTTATATATAGCTGAGGATGCCTTATAGGTCTGTCTTTTGCAATTCCCTAGGTTAAGGAATAGCCCTAAAGGTAGATATATATGTATTCATATTGCAGTGTGTCCATATTAGTAAAAACGTATATACGTTGCCTATGTGTATGGACAAATTCAAGACAGATAGGCCTTTATATAGGAACAGAAGTTGATGACAGATATATATATACCCCAGGATAGAGCCTATTGTGCAAGCTGTGTCATAAACGTAGATGTCCAAACCTATGCCCATGTTAATTCTTACATATTACGGTACACATGGGATTGTGATGAGCACTCAATTTTCGGAAACTCATATTATTACTGGCCGCTCACGTGAAGAAAAATCATTGGATGCGGCGCTTGAACATCAGTCAGATGAATACGAATAAGTAAATAAATAAGTTCAGTGGTGTCAGGTGCGAAAAATATATTGGCACGGTGTTTTTGATGTTGAGAAGCGATTCAAATGGGTGCCTGCTTATATAGGCTACAGCTATAGTCCCCCACAGCTATAGAATCTGCAAACGTTCTGTTGCCTTGTGTTGCGATTGCACGCTTGACGAGGCCCATGTCCTCTGAAACTGACACAGCTCCAGCAACCAGTTGTTTTTGATACTCTGTATATAGGCTATTGTGTGACGTTACTCATGCGTAACCATGTCTAACGCCTGATTTATGCTTTTATTTGTTTTGTTTACTATGGTCCGGCATGTAAAATTAAACCTTAGCTTTAATTTTTTTATAATGTAAAGTCATAATGATGTGTTGTTTTCGTGCGCTTATTTGCTTATACCCCACATTTTTCGGAACCTTTTCTGTACATCTGTAAATTATGCTTTAACCTGCGCAATGTTATTCTAAATACAATTGCAAGTACCCAAGGGAGAACTTACAACTGTTGGCCTATACCAAACATCCATATGCTTTCATCAACACCTAAAGACATGCAACATAAGCCATGTATACCAACATGTGACAAGTTCTTACACATGGAAGCCGTGGATGATGAAAGTGTCTACACTTATCGGACTATAATTCTTATAAAAGCCATGAATGGTGTCAACACTTAGCCGGAATGGTGCCAACACTTGTCTAGCATAGATAGTTCCTGTAAAAGACATGAATGGTGCCAACACTTTTCTGACATAGATAGTTCTTGTAGAAGACATGAATGGTGCCAACACTTAGCCGGAATGATGGCACACTTGTCTAGCATAGATAGTTCATGTAAAAGACATGAATGGTGCCAACACTTTTCTGACATAGATAGTTCTTGTAGAAGACATGAACGGTGCCAACACTTAGCTGAAATGATGTCAACACTTGTCTAGCATAGATAGTTCCTGTAAAAGACATGAATGGTGCCAACACTTCTCTGACATAGATAGTTCTTGTAGAAGACATGAATGGTGCCAACACTTAGCCGGAATGATGGCACACTTGTCTAGCATAGATAGTTCATGTAAAAGACATGAATGGTGCCAACACTTTTCTGACATAGATAGTTCTTGTAGAAGACATGAATGGTGCCAACACTTGTCTGACATAGATAGTTCCTGTAGAAGACATGAATGGTGTCAAAGCTTGTCTGACATAGGTAGTTTTTGTAGAAGACATGAATGGTGTCAAAGCTTGTCTGACATAGATAGTTCTTGCAGAAACAATGAATGGTGTCTTCCGTTTGTAAGCATGTTCTGATGTGTGATGAAGACTATAACCCTGTACTTACAGGCCCAGTATTATCAAGATGAAAATGGTGCATAACTTTGATCGTTAGGAGCTCAGAATTATAACTATTGATTGATTGTTCAAGAATTAATTATTCAGCATGAATTTAAGACAAAACCCAAATAAATCCCCGCATGGTTGCCAAAGATGTTGGTAGAGATAAGCCTACATATACGTGCAAGCCTGGTATTTGGAGTGATAATTTTGTATACGGATATGTCAAACGTCAGACTCACAGCATTAGATGTGTATCAGATGTCCGCGTAGGGGTGAAACGTAAATACGAGCACCGATCTAGTGGAGCGCATGTATATAGACATTATACCTATATAAGCCATGCCCCACCTTGCACAAAATTGAATTACTGTGATACAATTACTATTCTTGAAAAGTAGGCCCCTACCTGTATGTAATGGTTACAGTGTCTCAGTCAACCGTTTAATCGTCTGAAGGCCAAAATATATCTGTTGTTGCATAGATATGAATTTTTAATCTTTTATATGACATTCATTATAGTATATCAAAAAGAAAGAATGATTATGGTTCAACGCCAAGTGAGCGCAACTGAATCGCAAGTATATTCAAAAGCAGATGTGAGGCATAATTAACGCATGGCAGCTGTTTGCAAAGGGAGATAACCTGTCTTGGAAGCACCTGCGGGAAATATCAACACTAGGGTAGTATGTTGTCGAAATGCGATGTGCCATGTTGGCATGCAGTTCACCCTAAATTAAAAACATGTGTTTGGTGTATTATGTATGGAGGCCGCGATGCTTAACTCTCATGAGACAAGGATTTTTATGTGATATACGCTTCTTTCAAAAAGAGAAGAGGAAAAAAAATGACTGGCACAAACGTACTTATTAACATCCCGTGTCAAACAACTTTTACCATCCCAGCGTGGTAACCTTGCGTTGGGACCAGTTTCACGACGCATACTTAATACTAAGTACCACTTAACCAAGTGTACTTCTAATCTGTTTAACATACGTTGCCATGGTAGTTGGTAGTTAAGGCTTACCTAGCTTAATTATGTCTCATGAAATTGGCCCCTGTGTAGGACAGCCTTACTAAGACAGCTATATTTATATGGGGCTTACATATTATACATGTAAGTATGATTTTGTTGCGTTGTCTGTCCAGTGGCTTATCAGCCATATTTAATGTAGTAATAGATACAGGAGTGCTGGTACTCTTGGCTGTGATTCCGAATGGTTACATGACGATAAAACCGACATTAGGTCTCTCACCCCAAATATCTTAATGCGAATTATTGTTAATAGTACTGGTTACCGCTATTAATAATTATCTTAAAACACGACAGTGTGGTAGTGTTTTCCTGAGGACACAGTCTGTACGCACACCTGTAAACCCGCTTAGAACTACAGGAATTTTGCTTGAGAACAGACTTAGTTTACAAATGGCACATGTTCTGTGTGGCTTCGTTCTTAGAAGTAGCGGATAACTTAAAAAGTGTTAACTTTAACTTTTCCCATAGCACTGTTTTCGTGTATGTTATTACTTCTGGACCAGGGACCTGTAATAAATTGCAGTTGACATCGCATTTCTTTTTATTTTTAGCTAATTCTGCTTGTATTAGTATAATGGGCACAACGAGGGAGCGCTGCAAAAGTACCGTTATTAACTGTTACAAGAAGATACCGTCGTAATATAACCTATACATTAATGTCAAACCGATGTTAAACCGGAATAAATTTGCGTATTTATAAGCTATATATGTGAAACATAGTTGTTTTGCATACTCTTTTAATTTCGATATCGTTAACATATGAGAAATGGTTGCAGACTGAGTCTGCCAGACCGCATGTGGCCTATTATATAGGCTTATATCTCATTTTACCTCTGTTACAGCCGGTTCATCTCGGTGCACCAGTGGGAGGACGCGATCCGGTTCAGCGTATGGATGGCCCTGGGCTTAGCCGCCTTGGAAGGACCGCATGTCGTCTACGGTATCAGTACCTTCAGCTACTTCGTCCTCCACGTTCTGCACAAATTCACCATGGTATGCGTGATGTTGCTCGTTATGATTTACTTCAAATACTAAGATGAGCCGTTCAAGATTAAGGGATTAGTGACAAGAGAAACAGTCAGCATGGTAACGGTGTGGGATAACGGAAGGATATAAGCAAAAGTCTGGATCATTTTTATATGGAATCACGGGATTATAGTGGGCGTTCCAACGGAAAATAAATCTGTCATCCGACATACGCATTTTTATGGCAGCAAGGCGTAAGGTAAAAGCTGTTTCTTAAAGTTACAGAAAGAAATTGTCGACCATGCATTTTCAACGGAAATAATTACCAACATCGGACTTTGCAGTGGAAGAACATTCATTTGCAGAATTACGGGGACGGAACAAATTAGTTGCGTTCAGGACAAACCGTTCATTGTGGATGTTCTGAGAAGGAATTATCTGAGAAAGAAATCATTTTTAACGGAATTTTAAAAAATACTTTGCATGAATTTTTTCCAGGTGATGCAAGTCGTCAGTTTTGTTGCAGTAATGTGTCGTTTGACCATAGAACGTGTGGACGTTTGTAATAGTTGATAACGTCCCTATGTATATGCAAAATTCCATCATATGAGAACTTTCAACGTTGTATTTCCATATGTCTTCAAATGACTGATTCGTCTAAACTGCTAAGTTATTCTTGCACACTTCCGTTTAGTAGTCCTATCAACCTTTCTTTTACCGGAACCATGCGTCTCTAATCACGTGAAGTGCACGTGCAACTACCATGACAATCAGCATTGCAGGCATTAAGGCGCCACGGAAGATTGCGTGATCATAACGTTTATAGGACTTCGTGTAAGAGGGCACATAATCTTCAGTTAACTGTATTTAACTCCGTCCATCGTTTTGAAACTATACCCAGCATGTAGGTAAAGGATATTCACGTAGGCTACATGTAATATGATATGTAGGTTATAAAGATCTAAAATGATATGTAGATTGTAACGATCCAATATGATAATTGTTTCAGAACTGTTACCGAATGATGTGTTTAATTATTTCTTCATCATTTAAGAATAAGTAGGTACCGGGAGGGCGTAGTAGCAAGGGGTTAGAGGTGATTTTTAGGAAAATGACTAGGTATGTTTGATTGCCCATTTTTACTTTCGGTGTCTTTTTTTCCACGCTGTCCCTTCACTGTTTATATCCAAAGGCGCATAATGCATTGATGCAAAATATTCAGATCAATCTCGTGTTACATTTTGTCTGTTAGTTAAAGGTTTTGCAATACAAATGATTAAGAGATGACTAAGAGACGCTACTCGACCTTAAACGCCAAAGGCCAAAGTTGGAAGAGTTGTCATCCTTTATTCTCCTGGTTCTCACTTTTTGTTCATGTAAAGTGTTGACCTCATTTTTTCATGACATGACATGTTTTAATTATTGACAGTGAGAGTTTATGTATATCCAAAGCTGATATTTTATTGCTGCTTTTTTGTTGACCATATCTTGCTATGTGACCCTTCAACTCAACTGTAATTGCATAATTTATTCTTCTTATCCTCACCTTGAAATCGTTTTTGCACGTTAAACTTATCGCATTTATTTTGTACATTAATTGTATATGGATTTTAAGGTTGTCTTAAAATCTAAATCGTGTGCTTTTCCTGAAGTTGTGCTAATGCTTATACGTGTATACTCGTGTGACATATTTCACTCCTTATTTTGAATACACTCTCCTAATGATTTCTTTTTAGCTGACAACATTCTTGTAAATGTTTACTCTGTTGCATACAGCGATCTTAATAAGGATTACTTTGTGGCATAATGTACTCTTAAATTGAATAATTCTCCGTATATTTTATAAGGATTACCCGGTAGCATACTGTGTTCCTCACACAACTGTGAAGCTTACTTTGTGGTGTACTCTTTATAATAACCACTCTGTGGCACTTTGTACTCTCTTTAGTGATTACTCTGTGATACTTTGTACTCTTTGTAGTGATTACTGTGTTACACATTGCAGTCCTTACACTGATTACTCTGTGGCATATTGCACTCCTTAGACTGATTACTCTGCGGCACATTTCACTCCTTAGACTGATTACTCTGTGGCACAGTGCGCTCCTTATACTGAATACTGTGTGATACATTGCACTTCTTATACTGATTAATCTGTGGCACATTGCACTTCTTATACTGATTACTCTGGCACATTGCACTCCTTATACTGATTACTCTGTGACACATTGCACTCTTTATAATGATTACTCTGTGACACAGTCTGTAATGATTACTCCGTGGTACATTGTACTCTTAATAATGATTGCTTTGGCACATTGTACTCATTATAATATTGAACTCTTTGTAAAGATTACTTCGTGAATTACACTACTGATGATATGGGGTATAAAGGTCAATACCACTATGTTCTTTGTACTTCACAACGAATAACGAAGGTGTATTATACTTCACAACGGAGAGAAACAACCAGTTGTTGTGTACAAGGCCTTGGTTATATTTTAATAACTTGTTTTAGCCTGTAATTTTCTTTATAATGAAGTCAGTGAGATTTCTGTTAACAAATTACCTCCGATGTACAGCGTGAAGCATATGACTGACATCTAATCACGAAGGGCATTATAATGTTTAATTCCACAGCGCTATAAGCCGCTTAAATATATATTCTTTTTTTAAGGTGTAAGAGGTCTTGTTTTAGCCTGTAATTTTCTTTATAATGAAGTCAGTGAGATTTCTGTTAACAAATTACCTCCGATGTACAGCGTGAAGCATATGACAGACATCTAATCACGAAGGCCATTATAATGTTTAATTCCACAGCGCTATAAGCCGCTTAAATATATATTCTTTTTTTAAGGTGTAAGAGGTCTTTCTTTGTTGATTATTGGCAATTAATTTTGAACCCGAGATCTAGGTCTATAGTGTTTTTGGTGACATACTTTCACATTTTGTTATGCCAAAACCTTGTGTTGCATGCGAGAAACCACTTAAGGGTTTCACCACGCGGTGATACAGAAGTTCTGATCGCTCGTGAGCCATAGTAACCGAAGTCATGGCATTAATTTGATCGGTGTTTTATCTCAAATTCAAGAAAGTTTTATTTGCATGTGTGTGGACAATGGAAGGTGCCTCGCCAGGTACATGTACCTGACAAAGCTCCCGATGACAGGCCAGAGCTGAACGAGCAAGAACTAGATTCGAACTCATGACGTTTCTGAACATGATCTAGTCGTCGAGAAGACATTAGGGGATGGGTCAGACACTTCCAAATTGTACCTATGGCATGTCGGCTTTAGGGAGGAGCGATTGATTTGCATGAGACTCTTCAATGATAAAGGACCGATCCAAGTTGGATCATGCGAGGATGGAGTGTGTGTGTGCGTGTATGGAGACGTCCTCGCAGCTTGAAGGCTTGTGTTATCTGTAAAATGTGTCATTGTTCGCGAGACCTATGCCCAAGTGACAATATAGAAGCGGTGATGGCGACCAACAGGCCAGGGTGAATAGAAACTGACAGATTTCAGTATTTTATTTCATGAATATATACGTACAGGAGCTAAGCACATAAATTTATGTTTAAAAGCAATCATTATTGTAGTAACTTTCAGCAAGTTCTCACAGAAATGTATTCAAGACTTTTCGCTTAAGGCTGTTATACTAGTCCATATTCATCCTTATTTTTTTTATTAACCCATGAAAAGTTAGCAGACATGCGCATAATAAAAGTACATGTTCATAACTATTTATGCAGTTTAACTCTGAACGGTGTTCCAAAAACCAAAACCAGAGTACTTGCTTCTGTGTGCTCAAAAGGGACAATACACTCAACTTGTATCTGAATGTTTGTTATTATTTTGACCGTTACCGTTGGTTAAATATATAAAAAAACAAGTACGTAGAAATGGTAACATGTCGGGTATATGCAATATACAGGTTTAAGACTATAATTGTAATATGTAGTTCGCAAAGCTTGAAATATATAGCTTAAAACCCATTATATAATACTGCTTATTTGTCACCGCAAAATTTTTAGGTTAATTGTGTTTTACCAAATACATGTTACCGGTATGTATTCTTGTTCAAAATACCGACATATATATAGACCCCTATAGTTACCGAGATCCTGTATTTGTGAAACATAAATAACGTAAAATAGTATCGTGGATATCAAGGTCATTAACATGTGAAACCCCTTCTAGCACTCCGGTTTTGCATTAAAAATGGTATATCCTTACCATTTAAGCAACATTCATATTAATATTCATACGCAGCACACTATACACGTAATGACAGTCTGCATCCTGTATGTTGACATTCTACTATATACTTATAGGAAATGTTTCTATGGTATTTACACAGACAGTATCCATGCGTGTATATACCACGCGTATCGTTGTATGTACACGTATGGTGATAATTCACAAGCTTCATACCACTTTTCCTTATCATCCACAAACTGTATACCACGTTCCCTTATAATCCATACGCTGTATACCACGGTTCCTTTATAATCCACAAGCTGCATACCACGTTCCTTTATAATCCACAAGCTGTATACCACGTTCCGTTATAATCCACAAGCTGTATACCACGTTTCCTTATAATCCACAAGCTGAATACCACGTTTCTTGATAACCCACAGCTCTGTTGTACTCTTTCTTGATAATCCACAACTGTATATCACGCTTGTTGATGATCCACAACTGAATATCACGCTTCTTGATGATCCACAACTGTATACCACGTTTCTTTGTAAACCACAGCTATCTGGTCTATTCCTCTTGATTCCTCCACCGCTTTGTATACACATCCTTTCTCGATAAACCACAGCTGTATATGGCCTGTATTGTGACAGTCCACACTCTGTATTTTCCTAATCCACAACTTGCATTATCATAACTGACTCACTGTATACGGTACATCGAATGAAGGTATTATAGTCATAATCCACAGACTGCATAAAACAAGCATCGATCACGGTAATACAAGTATGTGTGATGACGGGGGGGGGGGGGGCAATATTCAAACACATGTTGTGTCGTCAGTGATATTTCCAAAAATGACGACTACACAGATTGGGTTAGATTACTCGTCATCGTTAATTACATATTCTTGCCTCGTTCTGTAACAAATTACTGCTCAAAGCATGCGCCACTAAATCAGAGAGGCAAAACTCTCCAAGCATTATAGATTTATTATTAAAAATATGGTAAATAAATAAATTAATGAGGAGTAGAGAGAAGTGCACTTTTCGAGCATCATTTGTAATCCAGCCTCACATGATAGAACGAAACGTTACACATTATGTATTGCACATCTAACGCATATATACCTTTGTCAAGAGGCCAATGTACATGCTAGCGGCAAGACACGTGGACTGTTTGGTCGCAATAAAAATCACAATCACAATCTCCATCGAGGAAGGAAAGCTTTAAACAGCTGTTACCCGTACTCGCAGTCAATCATATCTCTTGCTGCCGGGAAGGATTTCTACGGAAGTTCGTAATAGTCATCTTTCAGATTCAGAGCGGTTTCTTTCTGTCCGCCAAACCGGCTGTGTTCCACGATGACTCGTTCCTTGTGTAACCCGTCCTTTGCCAGCGTTCCGACCACACCAGCAGCGAAAGCGTCACCTTGCACGTTAACAACCGCCCGAAAACGATCTCTGTTGCCATAGAATATACACAGATTTAACATCCTTGCAAGATTTACACAGTTGGAATTTTGCATTATAGCACCAAGATCTCTGCAATCATCAACTATCAAGACGCATGGGTGGAAGAACATTCTCACGTTAAATTTGTCTAATTATGGCATTTACCTGTTGAAACATGCATATATACAACGACATTTTTAGATTAAAACAGAAAACAAAAAAAAACTCACAGCAGCCAATCAATGGCGGCGATGAGTGTGATGTCAGTGGGAATCCCCACTGACGTCAGCACCATCACGATGATGATGAGGGAGCCGCTCGGCAGAGCTGCAGCACCTACGGAAGCCGCCACAGACGTTATTCTGCAAGAGACAATAGACAAATTTAAGCAGCTGCATAGAAAATCTATTGACTGAAAACCTGCATGGTTCTTAAAATTAAAAACCTGTTGACCAAATTTCAGGTTTTGATATTTACGCCGTGCAGAGTCTGTGTTGGTGTATAATTATACACATATTTGTGTAGGTATATTGTTGTGTGTCTGGATAGAATTTTATCTATAGAATGAAACGTTAAAATATTCAGGTGATTTGGTCGAGAATTAGTAGCAGGAAAATAATGTGTTGGGTAAATGAGTTCCATATGACCTTCTTTAGCAGTGCCATAGTTAATGCCCTTAATCCCGGGGGGCATATATTTTATTTATTTATTTTTTGATTGGTTTTTTACGCCGTACTCACTTATATGACGGCGGCCAGCATTATGATAGGAGGAAATAGCCCAGCGATAGCCCACGACCATCCCCTAGTCGGAGGCGGACCTTCCCACGTGCGACCAGAGAGGAAGCCAGCGTGAGCTGTAGCAATATAGCTATAGCTGTATGTTTCTCTAGCAATATACGTCGCTTCATGGAAAAGTTCTTCCAGTTCTAGAAAAGTATGTGATACCCTTGGTAGGCCTATATGGTTAATTACCCCACTGTGACCACCTGCCCCGCGCTCAGCTGTATTCCGCTGTACTGAGCCAGGAAAATGGCGGCTATCGCCTGATAAATCGCCGAGCCGTCCATGTTGACTGTGGTCCCCACGGGGGTGACGAAATCCACGACCCTTCTGTCAACACTGTTATTGTCCACCAGGCAGCGCATGGTTACCGGCAGGGTAGCGGCACTGCAACAGAGGTAGGAGAGTTAACCATATTTTTATTCTGGGCGGACATGCTTGGATTGGCATTGAAGGTAACGGTGAAAGCTAAACAATAACGCTAATATATAGTGTCACATCTGGCAAACACAGGCAACTGTTAGAAAACAACATGGTCATTTCGGTAGTATTACCATACACTGATATTAATGCATGTTGCAAAATATGTTGTCCTAATAGTCAAAAAGTCTTACTATTTACGTGTACTAAAGCTGAAACATGGCACATGTAACAAATAGACCACAGATGTTTCCATTCTTACTTTCTTTCTCGACACACAAAGATGAGTTTGTACTGGTTATGCACATATCCGAAGGTTTTGCCGTTCACCAGTGTAGAAGCCATTGTACAGGCTGCGAGGATGGTTCCAGGTATGTCACATGTAGGTCTATATACCGAAACATTGCCGATGTGGCGTTAAGCCATAATCATTCATTCATTTGTTTTACACGTCCAAAGCCAAATAGCTGTTTCGACTGCGCATGAACTGAATTTCTTTGCCGCCGTGTGTTTGATTGGTGTGTATCCATGTTAAAGCATTGTAACCCTCCACTGTGACACACAATTGGGCAAATTTGTAGTGCACTTCATGTGCCTTTGTGACACCTAAGACTTTTTATAGGCTTACAAAATAACGGGAAAAAAAAAGTAAAAATCAAAAATAGAATACATTTAAAGAAAAGCTAAAACTGAACTGAATCCTATTCAGGATACGTAAAGTCTTTTAGCATAGGTGTATTTTTGCTTATTGTTTATCCCACCTATGACCCGCTCTACGCATGCGTATTGATGCACCACTCAGAACAGCTACCTGGCCTATGCATTTCTCGTAGCTGATGGCAAAATGTCAAATACACTAAAAATGATTTTGCACATCTTGAGGATTTTTATCCCTTACCTCGAAGCCGTCGAAAAGGCCGTGATGATCGCTTCCAGCATGTTACAAAGGTAAGAAAACGGGTTTCTCCTGGCGAACAGCACGAAGACCAGTGGCAGCACGATGAGGCCGTGGATGGCGAAGCCCAGCATAATTGTCATGATGAACCAGCTGAGCTGATGAAGAACCAACTTAGGATCGTCGATCTCGACGATCTTTGAGGCGATCAGAAAGACAATGCCGATAGGAGCATACCTGTAAAACAGAGGAGCGAAATGTACCGTTGGCGCAAATAGCACGTATTCACCAATGTTTTGCTGTAGAAGATGATCGTGTGAGTCGCATGCATTCGCAAGGCTGTTCCAGAAGAGAGTCTTTATATGTATCACGTTAAATCCCCCACGGTATTCGAGTGGAGGGTGAGGGTGCATATCACATCACATCACACCGGCATAGTATTCAGGTAGAGGATCGTTATGTCAATCGTGTAAATGCCCCAGGGTACTCGAGTATGGGATGATGGTGCAAATCACCCAAATTCCCAGGGTATTAGGTTGAGGAAGTGGATATGAATCACATAAATTCCCAGGGTATTAGGTTGAGGAGGTGGATATGAATCACATAAATTCCACAAGGTATTTGAGAAAGGATAATAATGTGAATTAGATACATTTCTCAGGGCATTGCAGTTGAGGTTGATGTATTTTGCAATTCGCACCATGTCCCCAGGATATTCCATAAGAGGATGATGATGCGAATTATATAGATTTCCCAAGGTATAGAGGATGATGTGTGAATTCGTGAATCGCACGAATTCCCAAGGGTGTTTGACTTGAGAAAGATAGTGCAAAGATCACCAGTTCCCCAGGGTATGCGGAGTATAGGATGCTGATACTGATGATGATGTGAATTACATAAACGATGCGAATGGTTTTAAGTGAAAAACCCAAGATAATGCGTGTAACATTTTTATATATTTCCACTCAAGTTTATACTATTATGCCCAATACATAGGCTATTTGTTGAATATATGGCGAAGTTCAGAGTTACAAGTTGGAAAAAATCATGCCAAAAAAATTCACTTAAGTTATAACTCTCACCACAAATGCTAAGTATCGAAAATCAACAAAAGGAACACAAACCACAGCCCATTTCTGAGAAACATTTCATTCGTAAATAGAGTGATTTATTATTGCAGTAGATTGTAATAAGGTATAAAAGCAAAAAAGGACCCACCAAATAACAAGTGTAACCAGTTTCATAACTGCCAAATTCAAGGCTTCGAAAAAGGCCGCCAGAGGCCGTCCGTCATCACCCAGCTTTGTGATAACAATTCCCAGAGCGAGGCTGAAAGTGATGATTCCCAGCACATTGGTGCCGTCCTCCTTCACAACGACTGGATCAAAGACAGTTACTGTCTCTGAAAGGAGATGTCAATTAAATAAGATTTAGTTATTTATTTGATTGGTGTTTTACGCCGTACTCAAGAATATTTCACTTATTCAACAGCGGCCAGTATTATGCTGGGAGGAAACAGGGCAGAGCTCTGGGGATACCCAAAACCACCCGCAAATTGCTTTTAGACCTGCCCATGTGCGACGGGAGAGAAAGCGAGCATGAGGTGTACTCAAACTCACAGTGACAGCATTGGCGAAGGGGGCCTACGTCATTGCCCTGCCCTAGGGCGCTGAATCCCTCGGCCTCGGACGCCCTCCCTCCCAACTGAATAAGACGGTTAAGCTTTTTTCCTCGCAATGAAAGACAGGCAGCAAATGTGAGTAAAATAAGTAAGGAAATAAATTATCATTTGCGTGTTTGGTTGGTTATCGACAAGTATCGACAAAGACTCCTTTATAGCGATCGCTCAGTGAAACAAATTGCGTGCACGTAAATATATTAGAATATATTAGAGATGAAGCCCCCGAAGCTCTTAAACAAAATACACCCATCATTTGTCTTCGTTAAAAAATTTTGAAAAATCACCAATCTAATTTAAATTTCTCTGTTAATTCTCAAATAAGATCTTGTTGATTGCCTAAGCAGATGAGCTCCAGAAAATGCTTATTGAGCACGTGGTTTTACTAACACGTGTTCATGATAAATCTAACATGGTCTTGTATTACACATTACATGATCAGGAGAAATCACGTCATTACGCATCATTAATAATATAAGCGATAATGATACATACCCTGTGACCCATTATTGGCTCCAATCTCCCGTGACAGTTCCTTCGTAGTTAGCTGCAGGTAGTAAATTATAGGTTTTTCAAGCACGGTGTCTGTTTAACTTCACTTCATCATATAGCTCTCTTTCACCTTAATTCTGTATTCAAATACCTTTGTAAGGCAATCTCATTATTTGATATCTAATTGGAATTACAACTGCAAATTGAAAATCAATCCGGCAACACAAAGGTAACATTGAAAATCGTTGACTAGAAATAGAAAACAAGAAAAAAAAGGAAAAAAAAAAATCATTGTTCAATACATAGTAGCCTAAAGTTATACTGGTCAATGGAAAAACTCAGGAAAGAATATACATAATTTTTCTGTAATCAAGACTTAGGGTTGAACCAAAAACAGGAATGAGTAGGTATGGTTGACATATAGTTGTTGTGGTCATGACTCATGCAAGTTTTTTTTTATATATACAGGTAAATACATCGATCTAGTTTTCTGTAGACCCGATTGTAGTACAAATATGGCACATTCGTCTGAAGGGTATGTCAGTGTACAATGTGTATGTAAGTGTTTTTTTTTCCATTGGGAGATGTGGGGGAGGAGGGAGGAATTTTGCATAAAATAATAGTCGTTAGGTTGTGGGAGCAAATTGCAATGAACAGTAAAAATAAGGCTGCGGTGTTGGTGTTTAGAATCTATCTCCATTCGCAATCTTTTACACGTTACAAATGTACTCCCCCTAATTCTAGACCTCTTACCTCTAATAAATTGAGATTAACATCGCTGCAACTTTTTGCACATGGACCTTTTTTTGCTTCCGCCATAGTGCTATTAGGCGTCAGAGTTCCTACCATTTAAGCATTTAAGCATTTAAATGTACAGCCAGAATAATAAAAACCCTCGCTGAGGTAAATTGACAAATGGCTAGATTTCACCAATAACGGGTGGCAATTCGAGAATCCTCTCAATCCAATCATTGCCTTGCCTTGCCTTGTACTTTCTATGTTGTAGCCTTTTATGTCGCGATATTACGAGGACTTTAAGTCGAGGAACATTTTTAATGTATAGACATGCTAACGTCCTTGTTGCCATCAAGTGGCCCATCTAGTTTTTCTTTTTTTAAAGTTTTTTTCTATGATTCAAATACAGTCATTTATTTTAAACTAAGGTTGCCCAAGGGAATATATCATCCTCAAAAAGTTCATTGTTTCGAGATATCGGGCAGTCCGTTATATTCTTCGTATATAATAGACATACCTGTATTCTCAAGGTGCATCAAAAAAACTTGAATAGATGGTTTTGTTATTTACGACCAGAAACCTATAAGCTAACGAAATCATAATGTAGGTAAATTTTAACTGTCGATACAACACAGTCATCGGTTTGTGGCAAGGCGAACACAATAATAAATTCTTTACCAAATGCATATAATACCACTTTTCAGGGTTACAGCATAAACAAGATATATGTCATTGACGAACATAAGCACATGTACATGGGTATACGTACCCTTCGAAAAGACGCTTCGATTAAGTTGCTTGGAAACAGATTTCTGCAAATATATAGAATATATCAACATAAAGCCGTTCGTGTTATACAGGTTTACATATATGAAAGTAATTCACAACTGAACACATTTAGGTCTGCAGTGTCACTTTAATCTGCCTGAAATAACTGACCTGCCATAATATGTCAGCCAAATTAATATACAGCTTCGTAGAAAGGTCTGCCACATGACGATATCCAATCATCATTCACAATCGGGTTAAGTTTGCAATTAAGCTTTTAATTTATTTTTTATCACCTCCTCTATTTTGGCATCTTGCAAATATATCTACACACTGTAAATAAATTAATTGCATGTGGCTTACCGTACTAAATCCAAAAGAGTGTCAATGGTTTTTGTCCCGGTATCAGACGACTGGTTACTGCTTCTGACGTCACTGCCGACGTCCCCACCGTCATCATAATGCGCAGTTCCGGGTTGTATAGTGACAGCCAAAATAATTCCTCCAATAACAGCCAAAGTGGTGGTGGAGAGGTAATACACAAGGGAGACTACTCCCATTTTACAGGTGGAGCTGGGATTAATTGAAGTGGTGGCGGTAATCAGACTGGAGACGATGAGAGGTATCAGTAGCATCTCCAACATCTGCAGGAACAAATCTCCAGGAAAACGCAAGTACGAAATTTGACGAGAAGTAAATGGGGGCTCCACCTGGCGGAGACCCGCCCCGAGACCAATACCAGTCGTCATCGCGGAAAAGATCAGGATCAGAAAAATATGCCTCCTTACCGCCTGTTTGCACCTTACACAACATTTCTTAGCCTTGTCATCGGAATATCTTCTTGGGAACAACGCTACCTTTTCCGAAGGTTCACCAGCCCCTCGCTTCCTTTTCAGATGTTTTCCCGCCATTTTGTTCTTGTGTTGACGATTCAGCCAAGGCAAAGCCAGTAGATACGTTGCTTTTACATACTAAACAACCGTTTTGGGCGATCGTTTTGGGGGATCTGTGATTTCAGACACGTTGCATGCTCGACTCGTCTTCAGAACGACTCAGACTACAAAAATCTTTGAATTCATCACCTGGCCGCTCCTGACGTTGTAGTAAGTGTGGAGATCCGCTAGGTTAAAATTGACGTCCCAGTTTCAGCTCTGGTTACGGATTTCGTATGTGCACGAAATTTCCTGCCACTTTTCATACGTGCGACACCAAAGGTGTAAATCTTCACCGAGACTGATGAATCTATCGGCTAAGCAATATTGCAAACTCTGTGATAAAGTCCTGCGTTCAGTCAGATAAAGTTCACTGTGGATTGTTCTATAATAGTCTCGACAGTACGCTAGCACACAACTATATAACAGTATACAGCTGTGTTAGATATCTGTGCTATGTAGGACAACCCACAATATACTCGAGTCCATTGTGTTTGGCAAACAGCTGTTACCAGCTGTTGTTGTTATGTTAGCGGATTTATTCACTGACGATGGCTACAGCGCCTGGTGTACCCAAAGCGACATTAACACGGCCTAGTGCGTAGTCGTATATAACGCTTGACTGCTCGACATGTTTTGCAACAGCAAAAACAAACAAAAAATACAATATATGGAAGCAGTGGGAAGAAATATGTATTCGTGAATCAATGAATGAATGAATGAACAACCAAATATATACTGGACCAAGCATAATGTATTTGGTCACTGACATCAACGTAGGCCAATATATATGTCCATTTGCATATAAACTTTGAATGAGCAAACTAGATAAAGAAACAGGGTATGAACTCAACAATAACAACAATTACATACTGGTTTTATTGCTGCCCAGAGTGTTTCATTTTGCGGACCAACCAGTTTCTCTGTGCAAGAGTCATGATAAGAAGTGTATATCTTCAGTTTGTAATGGAGTTATATGCTGGTTATCGCTCATGGTGGTTGAAAAAAATCAGATCATATCGGTTAAACCTTCTTTTATATTTCTCCGTAGAATCAACCTATACAAGTGGCTCGAAATATACGAAATATCTATTCTACAATATCTTCGTTTATACTAAACATAACACAACAAATAAATGTTCAAAATAATCTTTGCAAAACAGCAAGTATAATACGTTGTCTATAAACCGACCGGTAATTAATATATGCCAACAACACGACAGGGACTTAAGGGCAAATCTCCTTGTGTACACATTTTCTTTTAGAACAGTCCATATGAATGCAGGACACCTGCTATGCTTTGCCAACATCAGAGTTCAAACAGCTACGGACATGTTACCGGCATAAACAATAAAGGTTGATTTGACACTTTTGTGGTTGTTAGAAAAATTCGAAATATATGTAGAGTGTATGATCTAGAAAGATACAAAAGGCTTGTTTTATGTCTTCAGATCCTATATGTTCTTGTCCATGCCATTTTTTTTACAAACTGTTATGACAGAATCAGATAGGACTTAATTAGTATAAAATCTATGTAATAATACTATTATATATAGTATATAATTTCTGTATGTTCCATGTTCTTTTAATTGGTTATTTTAATTGGCTTGGTTCCGAAGCTGTGTAAAATAGTTAAAAAGGTAGAGTCAGATACAAATTTGCACATTTTCTGTCGTGTGTCAAAAACATGTATGCATGGATGCACCCAATTCTACTTTTATTGAGTCTGAGAAAAAGTGGTAGCTTGAAGGCCATGGTTATTATTTATTTATTTGTTTATTTATTTATTTATTTATTTATTTGATTGGTGCTTTACGCCGTACTCAAGAATATTTCCCTCATACGACGGCAGCGAGCATTAGGGTGGGAGGAAACCGGACAGAGCAGGGGGAAACCCACGATCATCCGCAAGTTGCTGGCGGACCTTCCTGCGTACATCCGGGAGCCGTGGTTTTTCGATGTCGGCACAAAGAATATTATGTACTGTTTGTAGAAGCTTTGAATTGAAAATATTTTTGACACAGGAAGTTTCTCGAGACATGCTATGGGACGTCACCTAACTGATACAGTTTTTTATTCTGCTTTTACTCTCTCTGTTGTACTTGTTTATACTGCCTGTATATCGTGTCTGCAAACATGGCATTTTCGTGCAGTAGCACACTATAAAACACTGAAAACAATCTGATATCATTGGTATTCCATTCATGCTTGACGTCAACACTGAAGTAATATATAAATTAGTTCAGTTTCAAACAGGAAGGAAGTGTATTTTTCCTGGGTTCTGTCTCGCTCTTGTATTTATTTCAATGGAGAGGCTGACTAATAAGCAAAAGACGCATATTTGATTGTGACTACTTTCCTAGAAATCTCGGAGATGGTCTACGATTGTGAAAAGTGTACTTGTCTTCTTTATGACAAGATAGCCGCGATGCAGCAAACGAGGACCGATTTTAATACAACTTGCATCCTTTTTGTTCATACTGGTTTTATCCAGCATACTTCTAGATATTCGTTTAACTGCCATGACAATGTATACTATAAAGGTATGGGAGCAGTTTCACGAAGTGCACATAGTGCACGTAAGCCTGAACTTTCACAAGAACGCATGTTGTAGAGAAATAAAAGTGCACTCAGATATAAGGACTACTTAACACTAAGTACGCTTCAAGAAACCGGTAACAATGGTCGATTACACAAAGCATTTTTTGACTTAAGTCAAAACCTTTTAAACTCAAGTTTACAGATTACTTGATACTTACTGGTTCTGAAATTTGTGTCACTTGTGCTTCGGCATGATGTAAAGCACCATTCAAGCAAGCCTTTATTTAAAACTTTCAAGAATGTTTCGTTCTAAGTTAGTTTTAAAAGTGTTTTACTTAGTTACAAAATTCCTTTGTGGAATCGACCTCAGATTAATAAAGTAAAGGCTGATTCTTTGTGACATATTGTTTGTTACATGCTGCCAGTGTCTATACATACTTTACCACGATAATCGTATGTGGAAGAATCTCTGAACTTAATTCAGTTTTACTCCAGCTTGACGACTTCCAGCATTAGGGTAGGAGACAACAATGCGAATTAGTTTGCATTCGAAGACCATTAGACGCATTTTCACTACTGCCAAATTCGTATGTCGTTTCTGAGTAGCTTGCTCCAACGGTGCTGTCAAAGCATCCACCCTACCGAATGCATACATGATACATTCCCACATCAAGCACACAACACACACACACACAAAAGCAACAACAGAAAGCCACTCTGAAGATTACATCTGATAAAAGTAACTTTATATAACAATCCTATAAATTACAATGTAAAATATTTTTACAATACCATCACATTAGCGCATAATCTGTACAAACAGTTGGAAGCAATATGTGAAAAGAAATATATCATTATCATAGTCATGCAAGAAACCCCAGAATTAAGCTACTTGCCATGATCTTCATTGTCATGAAACATCAAATTAAACAAAAAATATTCACTGTATATTTAGCTATTTGCTCAGTTGATTGGTGTTTTGCGCCGTACTCAAGGACATTTCACTTCTACGAAGGCGGCCAACACTAAGGTGAGAGGAAACCGGACATAGCCCAAGGGAAACCCACGACCATCGGCATGTTATAGCGTGATGGATCATTCATAACACAATTCACGTGGTAAGTACAGCATACATGACGCAATAAGTATAATCAGGAGTGGAAATTCTGCCACTACACATTTAGTAACATGTTTTGCTCTACAATGCTATAGAATGATTGCTAAGTACCTGACAGTAGTCGGTGGTTTACTCCGGTTTCCTCCTCCCACAAACATGACCATCATCATATAAGTGATAGAAGAAAATGATAAAAAAACCAATGAAATAAATAAATAAATAAATAAATAAGTAAAAGAAAAAAAAGGTAAAAAAAAAAAAAAAAAAACCAAAACAAAACAAAATTACTATGTGATAATATGGTTTTCCCTAACCATGTCAAAGGAAAACAGCCCATCCTCAATCCCCTAAACTCGCCGACCCACCCGCTTCCATCCTGCCTTCTCCCGGAGCGTTCCCGCCGGTGGGAAAGCAAGTGTTAAGAATTTCAACAATTCATCATGGTTCATAACAAAGGGATAAATGTGATGCTAAACTTGTTCACTTGCTTGTCCTTTAACCTGTCCATTGCCTTGTCCTTTAATTTGTTCATTTATTGTAGAAACTTTGGCATAGCTCGGTTTTATAGACCCATCGGACTGCACTTCTAACAAGGACTCATCGTCGTCGGACTTGGAGAGCTCTTCCTGAGACAGATGATCAACGATAGCCGCGCCAATAGAATCCCCGAGTATATTTACAATTCCGCGGCCTCTGTCTCTGAAAAGCAAAGAAACCAACACCGATAATGTCATAGTTTTAGCCACCATGCATGCAGTAAAAGGGAAACCAAAAGCAGTCAAAGGAGTATATGTAACAGAACTGCGGCAAAGAGAACAAAACCGGAGTGTCGAAGATAGTGTGAGAGTTGGAAAAATGGTCACACGTAACCACTGAAATCCGACTTCTTGTCTGTTCACCCCAGTTAAAGATTTATTCTGTCTATTGATGTAAATGTTCAAAAACTAACGACATATTCACCCCCCTAGCACCATGGGTAGAGCACAATTAGGTAAACAAGACAGTGAAGTTAAATACAACTTTAAATTACTCAAATGCCGTGTTGTCATCACATTTCGTAAACAGTGACAAGACAGCAATGTCAAGGGCCGAGAGCATCATGTGACTTACAAGTCGACGTAGTAAATCTTAATCAGTATTGTTTTTCGTATGTCGTTGTGACAGGCCCTGTATTCGTTGTGACCGATACCACCTTTAATCAATTGAGGGCTATACTCACAGGAGCCAGTCCACAGTAGCGATGAGGGTGATATCTGTGGGCAGACCCACAGACGTTAAGACCATAGTGATGACGACGAGGGATCCGCTGGGTACGGCGGCCGCCCCGATTGATGAGGCCACTGACGTTATGCTGCAGCCAAAGAGACAACAATAGATACCTCTAGCCTTGCAGTATGTATGTTAGTACTGGGGCCAGTTTCGTTAGGTATACTTACGCTAAGTAAGCCTTAACTACCATGGCAGCGTATGTTATACAGCTATGAAGCACACTTAGCTAAGTGGTTCTCAGCACTAAGTATGTTTCATGAAACGGGCTCCAGGAATATCTGCCAGTTTATATAGATGGTAGACCGCTTTTGGTATTGAGAACGTGAGTATGAATTGCGCTGACAAGGGTTCATTTTATTCAACTCCAAATGCTAATTTCAAACGGCGACGGCTTCAAAGAAGGTAATAACAGAATCAATAAATCCAAACAGTCTCAAGCACATCTAAGTATCCTGTCGTTTTAAGATGATAGAAGAAAAAAGAGAACATAGGAATGAATGAAAAATCTTGTCAGGTGGGTTTCAATCGTCAAAAGAAGCACTGTACTGCAAAAAGAAGGCTTATAAAACTTTAAAAGTTTGAATCAACAGATTTAAGACTAACACCACTAAGTGAAAAATCAAAAGTCACGTTGACGTCACAGTGATTTATTTAATATGCACATCAAATGTGACGTAGCAAAGAACAGTTTACTAAGAGCGTGATTGTTCTGTGACGTTGCGTTCCCAACGGGTAAAGAAGCACCAATTCTGAAGTAGTAATGTAACATTGCACTCACTTTCGCACAATGATACGTACATATAACAATGCATTGTAAAGCCTATAATTTTCAAAGTCTTTACAGTGGATTGTAAAAATAAGAATGTTTCTCTATCATGATCATGATCGATTATGCAAAAACTGACTCGCACCTCAAGGTTATCTCTATAAATGATCCATGCATGTACTTGTCAGTGACATTTTTTCTTTCTTTTTCAATTTCACCATCATCGAAATGAAGGTTCAAGCGCTAACATCAAGAATTTAGTAGACAATGGTAATTTTGATTGAAAATATCGGTCATCGTAGTTGACAATCCCTTCCATCTCGTGGACAGGAAGTTTTCAGATTCCACCTCTTTCATTGTTGCTGGTTGGAGAAGCTGGGGCCTTCATCACAATAAGCGGGTTGAGTGTGATTGAGGTGTTCTGTTTTCAGTCTTACATTCGTTGAATACAATTTGTCTTGCACAAATACAGTGTGCATATCTACGCTTGACACGTGAGAAAGTCCGTCAGTAATTTGCCAGAGTTCGACGTTTTACCCCGCATCTCTGGTTCCCGCATCCATATGAAATTCACTGCCATCGCATATTAGTAAATAAGTAAAGTAATCTAAAAAATTCATGGCTATGTTTCCGATGTTGTATTGAAAACTTAAACAAATTATACTTACGCAATAGTCATAATCTGGCCGACATTAAGCGGTATATTGTTGATCTGTGCTATAAACAGAGCGGCTATTGCCTGGTAGAGTGCCGAGCCGTCCATGTTGATGGTGGCCCCCACCGGAGCGATGAACATCACCACACGGGGGTCCACGCCGTTATTTTCCACCAAACATCGCATTGTCACCGGCAGGGTCGCCGCACTGTGGGAGAAAACCTCACATCAAAACACATTAAGTCATATCAGCGGAAAAAACATTTACTCGTGACTAAGGACCACTTCTGAAGACCTTCGAGCCGTGACTTTGTTCCTTAGACATGTTAAATGACGTTGATACATGATACGTTGTTAGGTTCGAACACTTCCATTTGTGTTAGGAGCATTCTAACTTTAAACTCGTTAGTTGTATTATGTACTACCTTTAAGATATCTTTTATCTGGAGAAAATATACAAGTCTCAGGACATAACAAGCAATCTGCTTGGGACTTTAAGCGTTTCTTTACAAACGCAAAAACATGCAGTTTAAGGGATGCAGCACAGAAGGCAAGATCTGTGGCTGGTTTCATGAAGAATACTTAGTGCTAAGTATCACTTAGCTAAGTGCACTTCCTATCTCTACCACATACGTTGTCATGGCAGTTAAAGGAATACTTAGCTAAGTGCGCGTCATGAAACTGGGTCAAGTCACCACGGACAGATCCACCACATGCGACCGTGACGCCATGAAGTCCCAGAAAGATTCAACACTTGTACTCATTTTGTGGGACATCTGGTTGACCTACTTGCAACAGTATTTATTACCATTGGTCAAATGAGCGTTCTTGAGTGACAAGGTCCAAAGATGTGAAAGCCAGCATAGTTTTAGATATGTGAAATAATGGAAAGTACAAGAAAACGAGTCGCTTACCTCGAAGCCACGGCTAACATGGTGACGAAGGCTTCCAACATTCCGTATATAAACCTCAGGGGATTTTTCTTGACAATGACCAGGTAAATAATCGGAACGATGACAAAGCCGTGTAACAGGAAACCGACGAGGACAGTGACGGCGAATAGAGCTAGCTGTGTGAGGACACGTTCCGCGTCCTCCATCTCCACGATCTTAGCAGCGATGAGGAAGAGGATTCCAATGGGAGCATACCTGCCGAGTAATTAAGCAATCAATTAGTAATACACACTGTAAATTTCGATGTTTAATTTATAAACACTTTGTGTATCAGATATTAAACCCTTGGAGACTACAGCATTATATTATGGGCCTATATACATGTTTTAAACACTTATGTTTAATACTTAAATATATGTGTATATTTATTAAACACGTTTATTTGAAATTTAATCGACGATTAAACACCTTGGGCGATGGTCATTTTACAGTATAGGTCATAAATGATCGGTAGCAGGCGAAAACGAAAATGAAAATATTTACATCACAACTGAACTCAAGAGCCCTCTTCAAAGGGGAGCAAATATTGTAGTGTAACCCAAGAAACAGAAGTAACAATGCCAGGTGTATTCAAGTATGGCTGCAATCGGTATTGTTATTTATGTATGTAGGCCTAAAGGGTATTGTATTGTATTTTTTCATGTGGTACAAGATTTTCTCCCCTTCAAAGAGGGCGGTTATTCTGAGCATGACAAATTAACACCTTTATACAAATCATGTCATTGTTTACCATTCCATCTTGGAATGTAGAGAAAGGAAAACTGCATCAACGTCTATTGTTGCAGATCAAATGGTGGTGTGGCTCTCGTTAGCCTAACTGTATAACGAGATCCCTGGCCCCACGATCACGAAACTGTCTTAGACTTGACATGTGGTGCTATTCCTGAACTGAGAATTGAACGTAAAAGCTAGTTATCATTTATATCATAAGGTCTAGGACAATTCTCGGTTACATAGTCTCTTTCCTGCCACAGCCTCTGACAAAAATATAATCATGTAAATGAAATATTCTTGAGCACGGCGTAAAATCCCAAAGGTGTAAATGGCCTTCAAAGCCACATGCGTTGGTTGCATGATTACCAGATTGCTAATGCGATCATCTTCATCGTGGCTTTGTTCAGGGCCACGAAGAACTGCTGTAAGGGCTGCCCGTCCTCCCCCAGGGCTGAGATGATCACCCCCAGGACGACTGCGAAGAGAATCAGTCCAAGGACATTCATTCCTGGGTCGGTGCCCACCTCTGGCTCGTAGACTGTAAAACACAGACATACAGAGTCATTATAACTGTGCAGACATGTAATAACTAGAAATTTCTATAATATACATTTATCTCGCCATATGCTACAGTCTTCCAATGTTTGGATGTATGTATGTATGTATGTATGTATGTATGTATGTATGTATGTGTGTGTGTACGATTTTGTTGAACGTCGTGTCCAACCATTTTTTGCAGACATATGACGACGAGTTGGAATGTACATATACTGTGCCTTCTTGTGGCAGGGTGATTCCATGCCACCAAAGTGCTTGTTTCCTTGCTTTAACCTCTTACGCCGTTTGGGTGTTTTGAGTGGTGGGCATGAATAGAACGGGTCATGTATGGCTTAAATAAAATGTACATGCACTGGTCATTTATGCCTATAATACAATTCAGTTGAGATGTCAGTTATAGCGACAGCTATAGTGTCAGCTACGCTTCTCTACACTTTCGACATGAAACTTTTCTTGGGACGATATAAAATCTAGGAGTCACAAAGACTCACATAAAATGCACGCTAATTAAATTTATATATGACAGCCAACTTTACAATGCTGTTTTATGGCCACTTGGGTTTGCTCGTCCCTCATCTAAGACATCCCAGCCATGCACACTAGAAACAGCCATCTTGCTTATTATTTCTATAACGAGTATGAAAAAGAAGACTCACCCGTGGTGTTTGTGTCGTTATAGTAATGCGGAACTTGTTCTGTGTCTATCTGAAAGAAACAATTATATTTATTTATCTATTTGACTATTAAAGGAGTGTACGCCTTAATCAAGCATACCTGTCAAATGCGGTCAGTTTTGTGGGTGAAGTAAAACGGACCTTTGGCAAGTAACTGAAGTACACTCCCACGTGACCTGTAAAGATATACATGTATATCGTACCGCTGGAAGATGAGTGGTCGCAAACGAATTTTATGCAAGAATGTTAACTACGGCAAACAGCACAGTGTAGTCGTTTCGAGGAACCTAATGTAGGACCACATGAATGGCAACGCATGCGCAGTTTGACTGTTCACTGCCGCCAAGGCCCCGATAATTTGTGTGTTTGAACCAACAACCCGACCACCCGTTGCATTCTACAATTATCTGGAAATTCAACATCGAAATGTTCTACTACTGACACTGGAGGCCTTATGCCAAAAGTTCTTAATGGTTGTTTACTTCACATCGAAGTCTATGTCAAGTATTATAGCTAAAACATCCCTTCATGCTGCATCATTATTTGCATCATTGTGTAATTAGTTGCAAACATTTCACTGTAGGAAAGCCCATATGTGTCCTTGGTAAGAAAGGTATTTCATACGGTATAATAAAAATCATTTTGTCAATTGTATTTTGGCAACAACTTTCATCATCTGAGAAACGGAATTGCTTAAAATGTTGCCCTGTGAGAGTTGTGTTATGGAAGTGGCAGTAATTTTTAAATGTCTGTGACAGAGCGCTGGCTTGGCTTCTGTAAAAGTCTCATAAAATCCTTAATAATTGTTTGTTTCAACATGCAAGCTCGGTTAAGCAACAGCAAGTGTTTGATGCAAAATCTGTTCATGCTTGAACATTATTTTCATCATGTATGAAAACACATAACAAGTAAGGTTTTGACAATTTTTTTAAAGCTGTATTAAAATTCATTCTATTTATTACTTTTCCTGGCAAGTATTATCAATGTTGTTGTGGTAATTAAACATAAGTATAGAATTCAAGCGTTTTCCGATATATCTGAACCTAGCAAACTAAACCAATTTTTCATTGAACTCACCTTCAAAAAACACGCTTCTACCAAATTGTCTGGAAAAAGGTTTCTGAAATATGCGGAAAAAAATTAATTTGGAAATTAAACTATTAGCTATGAGTCTTTCAAAATACACACAATACAACATAACACAAATTCAGTGCTTACTGAAGGTAATAATGACAACTGCCCTTAGGGCATTTGTTTGCACATCCAAGTTAATGATTTGCTTTCGAATGTAAGGGGGCACATCTCTCACTACACGCTACCGTCTGTAGGCAAGAAGTCCTTCAATTGCCTAGACTGTATAATGACATTTGATATGTCAACAGGGAAGCCTAAATCAATATCAGTGAGACCTCTTTATGTTATAACATATATTTGAATTTTCCCTTCTTGAAACAATCAGATGAAATATTCGAGGAATCAGGATTAAAAATACCACAGTCATAAAGGATTCAAGAATCATTAAAAATACACTGGAATATACGTGAAAATAATGTTTCAAATAGCTCTGCTGGGCCTTTCATTGTTGACGTTGGACATACACATTATTTAGATACAATCGCACATTCTTCATTATTAAAAATCTTACCTGATTAGATCCAGGAGAGTGTCGGCCGTGTTAGACGGGGCAGACTCCGTCTGGGAGGACGGGGTGAAACTGCCCAGGTCCCCCGGTCGAATAGTGACCGCCAAGCCCACCCCGATGACCGCGGCGATCACAGTCGTGGTCATATAGTACACGATAGCACGCATCCCCATTTTGCCGGAGGAGCGCGTATCCAAAGACGACGTGCCACATATTAAACTGGAAAAAATCAGGGGCAACAACAACATCCGGAGCATTTGGAGGAACAAATCGCCGGGAAATCGGAGATACAAGATGTCTCTTTTGCTGAACTTGTGGTTCACATGACGTAGCCCGATACCAAGACCGATGCCAATCAACATGGCCAGCACAATTATAACCAAGAAAACATTTTTCCTTATCACCTCTCCGCAGCTGGCCAGACATGGTTTCCTCGGCTTTGTTTCCTCTTTCGTCATGGGTGAAACTTTTGCGGACATTCAGTATGAAATTTTCTTACAGCGCCCCCTATCGCATTCCATAAAATGCAGGTTGGGCGTATCAGGCGTAACAGTTATTTGAGAATTTTCGCAACAGTTGTCTCCCTTCCTGGAAATGTAGAACAATCGATGAAATTGACCTAAGGGAAAAGAAATAAAAACATCAAAAATTTTGTTTACTCACGTAGACATCGTTTTGACTTCCGCTAATTGTTTTTATTTGATTGATTGATTGTTTGATTGAATGTTCTTTAACGCTATACTCAATAGGTTTTCCTGTGCGACGGCAGTAAGTTTTAGGGGTGGAGGAATTCGGAATGCCCTGGGTAAACCACCGACATTCGGCAAGCTATTATGAATCTTTCCCAGAGACATGTGGGTCATATTATCGAAATACAAGTGACAGTAAAACTGCACGAACGGCTCTACAGGTCCTGTCCATCGCTTATTGGTACCAAGGCCTGTGCGAAGAGAGCTAGGTTATCTACAAATTCCCTGTCCAAGTCTGGGATTGAACCTGTACCTCGTGATTGTGGCTAACACTGAACAGAAGTTTCCTTATGGATAATGATTTTCCTTCTAGATATCCACATCTACATATAAAGTACATATTTTAAATTGTATATATACTACAAAATATTAGAACTTTTGTCATCGTTTGAATTAAAATTGACTTGCTACAACAACAACAACAACCACAAAACGCATATATGCACATCAATATTTTGTCAAGAACTATTTAGAAAATAAGTAAATGTCTATGTGTCCTTTTGTATAAAACTGTTAAAATTCGAGTTCTGTTTAGCTAACTTCTGTGCCTGTATCTGAAAGAACACTCACCAATAGCCTATTTCGGGAGAGCATGATGGACGTTACATCATAACAACGCCCGTGGAAACGCCCTCAATTGCTTGCGCCTTGTGCATACGATATAATGTTTGGGGTATGACACCAAATTATGCTGTCATCTACGAGCAACGTAGAGCAATTTCTGTTGTCGGTACATACGGAGGCAAAGAATCCGCAATGTTACTCGGCGTTTGTATAAAATGGGTACTCAACGCGACTGCACCCCGAGCAAATGGGGAAATTTAGCGAGGTTACGTCATCAACGCTCATTACACTTCACAGAGAACATTTAACGACGTCATAATAGCGACGTCATAATGGCGACGTTAGATGACGTAGAATCCAAAGTGAGATCTGATACATCATTTTAGTGACGCTAACAGTTCTACGGCAGCCTCAATGACGCAACGACACGATGAGGCACCTTCACAACGTCAAGGATTCCTATTCACTTCACTACCGGAGGGATTACCTCTGGCGTGGCGAGAATACGGTGAGGAGACCATGCTATATGTTGAGAGGCAAAGCTCCGACGGAGGTAGTCAGCTTGGGAAGTGAACATTCCTCACAGAGTGCGTATTAAACAACTGATTGTTGTTGTTGTAGTAGACACTGGTATGTTTTTGTGGGAGAATTAATGGAAAACTGCTGGGTCGATTTATCCGTATTATGGTTTTTTCCGCGCAGATAAATGGGTATTTGAAAACTGGAGAAAAGAATATGGCGCTATGATCGAAATTGGGTGAATACTTATCAGCATAAGTCAGTGTTTTTCTACATATTTCGAACGTTTCGAGTCAAGATGTGTACTCCTTGAAGATTAGCACATGACGGGAAGTGTATGTATGATTTTTGCACATGGTTATTCTTGCAATTTAAAAACGTATTTTGACCGGTCATAGAAGTAAGAGTAATAGGTCAGACTTCTGTCACTTTAGTGATATGTTCAGTGAGTGCCTCTTTTTTTTTACATTCCAGGGCACTAAAACTATAGACTGTTTTCTCATTGCACGTTTCCTGCCGTACATGGGAAGGTCTGCCAGCAGCAACCTGCGGATAGTCGTGGGTTTCCCGCACGCTCTGCTCGGTTTCCTCCCACCATAATGCTGCCCGCCGTCGTATAAATGAAATATTCTTGAGTACGGCGAAAACACCATTCAAATAAACAAATAAATAAACCTTAGTGTATGTCTTATAAAACCCACGAAAATACAACATGCTTCACTTTGTGTCCATGTCTGTTCATAAATCTGTACTAGTTCAATGTCTGCGTGCTGTTATTATAAAGTGTGCATGCGAGAGAATTCATCTGTACTGAGTTTATGGTCTAAGTGCCGATACAGTGGTCGTGTTCTCTGGCCTTTTCGGGGATTTTTGTCCTACTTAAAAACTGAACGCTTTTTTGAACCACTGACCGAATTATAACACTCACTTGTATAAAGGCTTTTAGCAACATAAAGCAATAGCTCCGGAACATGCTCAGCACGTGATTTTGAGTGTGTATAGTGCATCAATACACTCCTAAGATGCCTGTCAGGGAGCGATAAAACGCTGACAAATGAACGATCATTTCCAGCAGACATGTTTTCCTGTTCTAACGTAACCCCGGGGTTGTATACATCTTCATAAGAACTTGTCTTGCACCCCTCTCCCTCTCCCCCAAATGCTGAAACCGATGCACAAAGGCGTACTCACTCATGCACAAACTCGTGACAAACTGAGGGACAACTCATACCCGGTCATAAAGCGATGCACAAACTCTACTCAGACTCATGCACAAACGCGTCAGGTTTCTTGCACAAACGCAGGGGCTACTTTCACACAATCTCATGCACAAACCCACAGTGGCTATAAACGTATGTAATAACTTATGCACAGATCGTGCTCACACTGATGCACAAGTCCGAGGAATAACCCAAGAACGACCCACACACAAATTTATCCACACACACACCGACGAAATCATGCACAAACTCGCCCACAAAGTCGTGCAGATGCCCACCCATGGACAATCCCATACCCAAAGTAGTACATCATCTCAGGCACCATCTAACACACAAAAGCATATGTGCACCTCGGGTTACATTAGTTCGGTTTATTTATATATTTATTTAACTGGTGTTTGAAGCCGTACTTAAGAATATTTCACCTATACCCTGGTGGTCAACATGTTGCTGGGAGGAAACCTTGTAGAGTCCTCGGGAAACCCACGACCACCTGAGTTGTTAGCAGATCTATCCACTTGCGGCCAGGACAGCCTCGGTGGCCTGGTGATTAGAGCGTTCGCTTCGAGGTCGGATCATAACAAAGTCTTTAAAAATGCTACATGTTGCAGCCTCTCTCTGGTCGGCCCGGTGTCAGAATACTGTTATTGGTTGGGGTGTCATATCTGGTGTCTTCGGCATGATATTTCATTGGCGGCAGCACACTAACGGCATCAACTCGCCCTGCTGCAAGAAGACACAGTATATACATACATTATAAAAACAACTCGTCGTCCTATGACTGAAAAATTGTTGAGTACCTTCTTATAACATTTTTATTAGATAAATTATGAATTTACACCAGACTTACACCATCAGAAATTTGCCATCAATTCTATTCCAGGCATTCCAGACTCAAACCGCTGGATCATAACAAAAAGTGGTTTACTTTTTTGGAAAAGCTGGCTTCAGCATCAATGCCCTGTGGCACATTAGAGCAATCACGTGGAAAGTAAAATACCGAAGCAAAAAACTTGCTGATGTATTAATTGTTCATCTTGAATGGGTTCATTGATCCATGGAGGGAATATGTGTTAATTTGACTTTCCGGTGGCTTGAGTCCGGACAATATAGGGCGTGTGACGCTCCGGTCATCTGACCTTCGGGAATTCATCCGTCAAAAAGAAGACTCTCGATATCTCGACAGCGAGATATGACTCACTAGAAGTATCAATCATAGTGAAAAACAGATGTGAAAAGTGTCACTGACATCCAACATCACATGCCTAGCGACAACTCCTGACTCACTAGAGGCAGGAGTCACAGTGAAAGAGCACGTGTGAAATTGGGGACAAGATTTTCTTTTAGACTTTTTACATACAATATTGTAATTTGTTTTCCTGTAATTTATGAAAATTTCCCAATGAAAAATCCTGGATGGTTTAATCTCTTTGTAAGGATGGCAAAGGAACATATACTGGTAGCTACATGAAAGTACATAGTTAATAGTGTACAAGGTGAAAAGTTTGCGAATATTTATATATCTTTATTGCTCAGTATAAAAAGCTCATTCTTCATATTCACATAAAAATACATAAGTGCCTGTATGAAAGAGGAAAATGTATATAAAATGTATTTATAATCTATAAAACCGACCTTCACCCTTTCCTTTCAAAATGTAACAATAAACTTCCAGGGTTAAACTAAATATGTAGAACATTATTTAGAATGTAGAATATTTTTTGCATATTCCTCGTAAGCAACATAATAAAGAACATATAAAACCGACACGGCGTGCTGAATTGAAAGTATTACGTATACAGACACGTCTCAATTTTAGAGCTACCATATTTACATTTGTCCATACATGCAGTGGGGTTACTATTGACAGTCAGTTGATTTATGCACGTGCACACTCGTACATTTATCGTACTACATTTAACAGTTGTCCGGTTAGAACGTTGTTATGATAATAAATGTTAAACGGTTGTTAAAATATATATTGCAGGGAATAAGCACCATTTACAGTCAATCTGAACACAGTGTGGGCTTCATTCTCAGTTAGACATCATATTCATAACTCATTCTCGTCGCAGTGCTTCGGCTTTCCTTATACCTTCGCTTTACATAACTGTCACCAATGTAAAGTTTTGCACCGAAATCTTGAACCACTCCAAGGTTACCGGGTCACAGTGACCGTCTTGAACAATTACACCAGGGCCACAGAGTGACGAAGCAGGAAGCGATGTCAGGAATCACATGAAGACTATTAATGAGTGTTGATTCTGGAACTGCGCACAGACATTAGCGCATAGTTGGGCTAAGCCAAAGCAAGCCTATTATAAGTCCCTAAAGCCAGATAGCCGTTTCAAGTAGCGCATCATTGCGCATGAGCAGAATGGGTCGTACGTGGGATAAACTAAACCACATGATCATCTGTGCCTGTGCTTTAACATTACAGATTTCGGCGACAGCCCAGGATTCCGCTGAGTTCTCCTCTTTCATGAGTATTATGCTAAGTTTTAGACTTGAAATTGCCATATATAGCCCATGTAAGTCTCAGACGTCACACAGACTCGCATAAAATGTCCGAAATGGACTGGATTCTCTGCCACGTCAGAGAGTTACAATGCTTTAACGCAGCCACGCGGGTTTGCTTGCCACGCAGCGAAGAACTTCCGGTTAGGCGTTCTCAAGACAGCTATTTGGCTTGGTGTGTCGCACGAGGTTAAACGAGAGAGAGAGAGCGGTGCATGCGTTGTGAGGAACATGTTGTTAATTTTCCAACACACATATACACAATAATATCACGTTTGTATATTTAAGACATTTCCTAATTTCTACATCAGCTTTTAATGTACATCTTCTTAGTGACTTTCTTTCGCTGCTTTATCTTTGTGGACAGAATATGTAACGTTTACCTTGAGTGTGACCACTAGATTATAGCTTTGTGTTTTCGTCACCAACATATGAAGCATTGTGTACTCCGTTGACGGTGACGTCACCATTAGCCAGGTCTATGCTCGTAATACCATTTTTCTTGTCCACTTGGCCTTTTTCCTCACGTTTATTAGCGTCCATCTTGGCAAGTTCCTTCTGGGATAGCCCGTGGACAATCCCCGCCCCCAGGGCGTCTCCAAGGACGTTGACACTGGTACGGCAGCGATCCCTGCAAATAACGTGTTGGCATGAAGTCATTAATGAAATGTCACTTCCGGCGACGTGAATATTTATCGCACGTATAATGAGAGGTTAATGCATTCATTTCATATGTGTTGATAGAAAATCATTTGGAAGTGCAGAATGGGAGATATCAGGAATAACGTACATTCGCCCAAGTATTGATGATTACAATGCATACCATTTCGCTTGCTTTACATATATTTTTATTTATTTGATTGGTGTCTTACGCCGTTCTCCAGAATATTTCACGAATACAACAGCGTGCTAGCATTATGGTGGGAGGAAACCCGACCTTACCCTGACCATCCACAATTTGTTGGCAGATCTTCGCTTGCCTCTGAGCGTTAACTGAAATACTTCAGTAGAGCGCATGGTCGTGTTTGAGAGTTCAGTCTATTTATGAAAAAATTCGTCAACACGAGAAAGATGTCCACTATATACTTACAAGAACCAATCAACTGCAAGAATAACTGTGACGTCTTCCGTTGGCAGACCAACCGCTGTCAAAACGATCACCATGGTCACAAGACCCGCCTGTGGTACACCTGCTGCTCCAATTGCTGCGGCTGTAGCAGTGACACTGTCAGAAATAAAAACATGTCGTACAGCTGCATCCGAACAGGCTTCCAAAGTGAGGCCTGAGAGGAAGCCACCACGAGCTGGACTTGAACTCATAGCGAGTCATGGGGTCATTGCGCTGCGCTGGCGCACTAAACCCTCGGCTACGGTGGAGCCGTCGTGGTATAAGTAAAATATTTTGGAGTATGGAGTAAAATACAAATCAAATAAATAAATAAATGCTGTGTGTAGAATGTACATAGGTAACTCGGGACACGGTGAGATAAAGTGAGACACTATAGGTATCCAGTCCATAAACTCACAAAGAGACCTCTATGTCAGGGTCAAGGTCTTCGGGGTTCTTAAGTGTGGAGAACCTCTCACATGATGCTTCGAGGGAAAAATAAAAATTCCTCAAGTAACTTAATTCCCTAGCTGGATGCCTTCATTGGGTACATAGGTAAAACAAAACCCCCTAATTATTACGGAAATGCATCCAAATTTACCAGCATTAATGACTACAGATTTCATACACGCCTGTCTTATTAACCGATTCTCATAAACCGTAAAATGATTTATGTATTTATTTAAGACAGATATATAAAAATCGTTACCGGCATTTGCGAATTCACTCACTAGATCGAAAACAGATGTTCAGGAAAATGGCCGTCATTGATAGCTGAGTTGAAATCAAGGGATCGGGGCACGATACTAACCTGACAGTGATGACCTGTCCGACTGACAAGGCGATGCCATTAATCTGCGCTATGAAGATAGAAGCGACGGCTTCGTAGAGGGCGGTCCCGTCCATGTTAATGGTGGCTCCGATGGGAGCAATGAACTTGGCCACTCGGACGTCCACGTTGTTGTTGTGCTCCAGACAGTTCATGGTGACGGGCAGCGTTGCTGAGCTGCAGAGAATGACAAGATGTAAGACATTATCTGACATTGCACTGTGCTGAACCGAACGAGGATGCAAATAAGCAGAGATGATATAATGTGCAAAAGGATAGGATGCAATGCATGTCATAAAACAAAGCAATATTTATTTTTTTTACTTGATACTAGTAGTTGTTTAATTCCACACTCAAGAATAACGGTCAGAGTGACCGGCGTGAACCACAGACTTTTGACAAGTTAATGACAAACTTTCTCACGTCCGACGCACAGATGTGCACAGGATATTGGTGGGAGACAAATGGTCTTCAACAAAAGTTAACCTGCTCAAACGATCATAAGAGCGTCGGAGAACGCTTATTGTCAAATGCACTGCACAATGCTGGGATTGAACCTCATGCATATATGTCATCTTTTTGACAGAATGACGAACGCCTTAAACTACTCGGCCCAGACCCTCTCCCACACCATCATAACGTAATAGGACACAATCGGCGATATTACACAATGCAAAGCATTGTGATATAACATATAGCAATGTTATAAAATATAAACCATGCCAAACCACTGAAAGCACTGGGATACAATACTACACAGTGTGATGTAAGCTGATACAATATACTGTAACGCATTTTATGATCGCGATATCATGCAAAGAAATGCAACACTCTTATTTAACAATGAAATCTTAGTTTATGGCTATGGCTACTCTAAACGATGTTTATACAAGCACACCATATTTAAATATAAATAAAAGTGTATATGCATGAGAAGCTACAAAAAAGGTATATACATTGCTTTACTGAATATTTTGTCCCCAGATATATCAATGCAAATCAGTTCAGTACAGAATTTAGTTATGGTCTTTTGTAAATTCAACAGAATAAACTATTCTACACGAGGTAGTGTCTCACAGGAACAATATTTATGGTATTCAGGCAAACAATGTTAATAGAATTCAAACTTTAATGTCGGAAAAAAGCCACGCACCTCTAATTGCTCAGAGGGTAAAACTGCTTACCCTAAAAAAATCTTCCGTTAAGTCCGCTATTTGAGGGATGACACATTGCCCTAGCGGATTGATTTAGCGGATTTAATCCATTCCTGGTAAAGAATTCAAAGAAAAGACAACAAAAAATATGACCAAAGCTATTTCAGAACAGGGATCCATACAAAGTTTTTTGAACTATGAATAGGATTATTTATCGATACATATAAGCATTTGGCCTAGGGTTGTCTTTTCTTTAAAGCGTTCATGATTACGAATTAATCCGTTCCCGATAACTAATTAAATCAACGGAAAGGCAATCCGTCATCCCCAAAACAACGGATTTAACGGCGGATTTTTAGAGGGTATAGATGTGCATGTATAGTGTTTACCTCGAAGCTGTAGCAAGTGCAGTGACGATCGCCTGTATCATGCCGTATATAAAGCGGTAGGGATTCTTCCTTGTTGCGATGAAGTAAATAATGGGGAGAATTATGTATCCATGAATGATCAAGCCCACGATCACAGTTACGCAATACAATCCGAGCTGAGTGAAAACCACTTCCGGATCATCCATCTCCACCATCTTGGCTGCTATCAAAAACAGAACTCCAATCGGTGAATACCTGAAAAGAGCAATTAAAATACGGATAAAACGTCTGGGATTTTCGAATGCTGAAATAGGTCCGAAAAACGGTGACTGTGAGGTCCACTATGAAGTACCCATTTGATTATTTGACTGGTTATGATTGTTTCTCTCTAATCTCGAGAGAGGCGTAAGCAGCTAAAACAAAAGCAACTGAATTTCCGACACCATCTCCACAGTGTGAGAGGCGTTCGCATTATTGCCTGATGCCATTTCTTAAATACGTCGTTATCACATTTTGCAGTTATAAGACGGCTGAAGGTGTATACATATAGGTGGAGAAACCAGTGCTCTGGAAAAGCCATGATACGAAATTTGGGAAACTGAGCAATATTATTGCTAATCTCGCGCAGTGAAAAGACGCGAGTTAAGAACTCTACAGTAACATGTTTTCGTTATATTCGCGCGTTATTTTTTCTTTCTTAGTGAACTGCGCTAGATTAGCAATAGTATGGCGCGTTTTCACTAATTTCGCATTAATTCTCGAATTCTCACATTTGCCTACTCCGTCGTAAACTCGAGGGTCGAGATTAGCAACAACAGCACGATTTTTGTTAAATCATTGAAAGTCGCGGACCGGTAATGCCAGTGGCGGAAAACATCTTCCATAATAATCATTTAAATCCAGTGTCCAAGCTGGCCTCATTGGTCAGATGCTGACGGCTACGGTTTGGAACAACGGTGTATAGCTGATGACGTCAGATTTCTACCCCTCCAAAAATGTATTAATCAAAACACTGTACCGATCATTTCTTTTAAAGGGAGAGACCACACAAAAATAAAGTAGTGTTGAGAGAAAAAACCATTAAAAACTCTATCTTAAAATACCTTCATTGAATTTTTTGTTTTTATTTTTGCACTAAACTGAACGTAGTCAATTTTAATTTGGTGAAAAAAATCTAAAACATTCAGTGAAGGTATTTAAAGATACAGTTTGTAAAGCCCTTTTCACTTAGCATAACTTCATTGTTGTATGGTCTTTCCCTTTAAATTCGATTATGTATGCCTGTTTTCATCTCACGTATAAACGTACAGCGTTAACATTTCACGTATGAATACAGGCTATATTATATAGCAGTTGTCAAGTTTAAAAGTTAGTATAAATGTATTTTCTTTTGCCCTGGTAGCGTAAAGTGTCTTTTTGAAAGAGGTGGTGGTGTAGCGCGCTAATTAACATTTAGTCCACATTGGTGCTTTCATGCAGTTTGTACATCTGGATACCAGACCAAGAACGTACCAAATGACAAGGGTAATCAGCTGCATTGTGGCCTCGTTGAGTGCTTCGAAGAACTTAGCAAGAATTCGGCCTTTTTCCTTCATACGAGAAATGATACAGCCAAAAAATATGGAGAAGACAACCAGTCCCAAGACATTCATTCCTGATTTGGTGACAACTTTTGGTTCGTATAACTGGGGTTCCTCTGAAAATAAAATCATACACGAATGGCATTCGCGTTGAGTGCGTAAGATGCTAGGGATTAACTGGGTCAGAATTACCATAGACAAATATCATAAATCATGATATCGGTCATATAGTGGGATGTTAGCTGAGGTCAAGGTCGAACGTCTAAGACGCTTGTCTTATCGTCAGTAAACCAAATATGCAAATAGGTATTAAACGTACTGTTACCAGATCAAGCCGTCGTACACAAGGGAAATATTCTCGAGTGTATGGGCTAAAAATAAATAGAATCTTGGGCTTACTGCAAAGGGGTGTATGAGTTGCTATAATATTTAAGCATTTACATAAACATTCAGGCTGCTCTGGTTTTACCCGCCATACTGTAGTCTTGTGTATTTTAAACCACATTTGTTGATATTTTTTTTCATGCTGCAAAAGTAAGCACCAAACCGTTGCCTAATAACCCTCCTAATTCAAGTGGCAAGATGACTCCGCTACTTGTGGCTATATATGGTCATAATTTTCTCGCCTTCATGGCGTTGCTCTTCATCTATGAGGCTTACACATAAACGTAGACGCCTCTTTGAGAAAGTTCTGGCATTCATTCAAAACACTGGTCTTGGAAACTATCGTTACTGAAATTTAAAAAAGAATTACCACTGAACAAAAAAGAGAAGAATGAATAAAATAACAAATACATGCTAACCCTCCTCCTCCGTCTCATTGGTAACGTTTAATTTGTACATGCTCATCGTTGTCAGATTGCCCGGGGCCTTTGTCGTTGTCTCTGTCTTCTCCACTGGAATTCGTTCCGTAATTTTCTGGGAAGGAAAATTTGAACATTATTTTTCAGTCACTCTCGTACAGAAAATATATGTATGAGCTGTGCTGGGGGTGGGGATGGGGGTGGGTGGTGGAGACTGCTGATGGGGGATCATTGTGCTCTTTTTCATGACCCTTGTATACCCACCGGTATAGGGAGCTCACAGCTGTTCTACCTATGATCTCATGCAGCTTAAAAGTATATATTATCTCAGCCAACGATATCCCATGGAAACAGTTAGAATATTTCATAAATTTTCAGGTATAGCTCTTGCCTGGTCTGGTTTTGTCTCGTGTGTATGTATATAGGTGTTATTATCTCTCTGTGGGCAGTTATTTAGTCCTAAATCACCGTTATATTTTCAATTATTCCTAGTTTCTTGTGTTTATTTAGGTTGTTATTGTTATCGCAATCACTGGGGCGTTGTCGTTGTCTGCTGCCTGATCTGTTCTGGGCTCATTGTAAATGTGTAAGTAGTCTTACTTAGCGTAAGGCTAAAAAGCTAATTAGGGATTTACATTTCATTAGTTTAATATCTTTAGGTTAGCTCTGAATTGCTAGATGCCAAGTTCAAGTTCTACCAGTACATTTTACATGTCTGCACTTTTTTTACTATGGCTTCTGTTGTCTTACCCTCTCCCTGAGTAGCCTCAGGATATTTTCTCTCTCAAAACTGTGTGTATATAACGTTCCACACTGTTCAGTGCACCTAACTGATTCTAACACTATTTAGAAATAGGCACTGTAGTGGTAGAGTTATCTGCAGATTACAATGGGAAAAGATAATGACAATTCAAACATGGAGGTCCAGGTTATCGCAGTAAACGGGACAGAGATCGCCCCCAGAGTACAGACTGGGAGTATGAGAAAAGGGGCAGGGCTCTAAACCGCAAGGAACATCAGGTAAAGAACCTTCGCGCAATTATGGCTGCGGTAGGGGTGCCCCTATTGCAAACATTAACCGTATAAAATTCGGTAGTGCTTTACAGAAAGCGGTGGGCAACATAAAATACGTTAATAAGATTCAATCCACAGATTACCTTGTTTCATGCTCAAACCAGGCACAGGTTAAAAAAATACTGAATCTCGATCATATTATGGGTAGGCATATAAAGTGTCGGTTACAAAGCAAATCCACATCAAGAGGTGTTATTTACGGTGTTGGGAAAGAAGTTACGGAGGCGGAAGTACTAGCTTGTTTGAAAAAATATAAGTGTTTTCAGGTTCAGAAATTGTGTAAATACAAGAGCACTACTCGTAATGACAGCCTGTTGTTGTCTTTTGCGTCTGACACTCTCCCAGCTGAAATTAAGCTTGGGTAAAGAGTTTTTTTAAGGTGAAACATTACATCACCTCTGTTTTGCTCTATTTACGGCGCCTGAACCATAAAGGCACAGTACTTTAAGGTTACCGATAAGGTGTCCTTTGAAGAAGCTTTGAAAAACCTGCGCGAGTCAAGTGTTTCCTTCGATCCGTTAAATTGTTCCCAAGATCCAGTCTTTGTAAGCGCCCATTCCCCCCTCCCCCCAACCATCACAACTTTTGCGTCCCTCTGTGGTGGCTCAGTCGATCTCCTTTACTTAATGGCGCTGACGATTCTGCAGCAGAATATGCAGTCTCTTTGTGCCCACGGCCAAGAATTTAAATTGTACATGTCCAATATGGAATCCCTCCCTCATGCGACTTGTCTACAAGAAACATTCCTTAAACCTCATTTGGATTTTACGATTCCAAGCTACTCAGTCAAAGGAGCAGACAGAGATTTTTCTCCTAGTCGTAGGCCAGCTATGTTCATCAAAGATGACATTTCATACACTGAGGTAAAGCTTCCTGTATTCAATTCTTTTGAATGTCAAAGCTATCAGTTAGCTCTGTCCTCACGCAAGCCAATTAATGTTGTTAATCTGTACAACCCTTGCAACAAACTATGGGTAAGTGCTATGAATATCCTGATCGTCGTGGTCTGAAGATCAAGAGTCTCCATGTGGTAGTGATCATTTTACATCGGTTTCTAGTTTTGAAGTTGAAACAATTAATCACTATGTGAAATTAATAATATTAAGATGTCAAGGTTGTCTGACTACGTGTCTGTTTACTCTGCAGATTCAACAGGTATTCTAATGGCTCTTCAGTTTCTTAACATGTTCAAAGCATTGAAAAGTGTTATATTAAGTGACTCCCTTTTTCATTAGTTTGTGTCAGTGTGACTATGATAATAATACAAAAGAGAGGTTTTCCCATCAGAAGCTTGTGACCTCTCGGTTTGTGCGGCTTCCTAATAGACGAACCGATGTCCTTGTTCTCCGACTGGTCGGGTCATTTCCCAGTGAATTCATATTTACACAGGTTCAGTTAGCAAGACTCAGGTCTTTGTGAAGCATGTTTAGTAGAAGATTCCATCTCACACCTGTTTTTCCACTGCGAAACCTACAGTAATGAAAGGCATTATTTGAACATCTTAGTTTTGAAGATTAGAAAATTAAAGTTGAAGTCACTAACCCTTCCTTAGAAACTATGTTCAGATCATTGAATACTGAACGCCTCCAGGCTATTGCCCCTATTTTACTACGCGGTTAGAAATTCTAAGATAGTTTGTTGGTATTATTTCAGGGTTTAATGAATTGATATAATATTGGTCTAATGACCATCTTTTTCCAGAGAAGATTTCCCTTTCCATTGTCTTTGCATTGCTCTCTGCATCCATTTGTGTACCCGAATCTATGTTAAATCCCCACTTCTACACATGTGTTTATAAAGGAGACAAACCCAGAAGTTACTAAGCTGGCGATGCTTTTATTTTTTTATTTCTTATCATCTTTTTTTTTACCATTGGCATTGGCACATATCAGGCTAGCACATGGTGTATATATATATATATATATATATATATATATATATATATATATATAAACTCTAACTGAGTTAAATTGGCCAAAGGCCAAATTTATCTTTTAACTGCGACCATTAACCAACTATGATACAGTGGTCACTGCTCTGGTTTTGCTCTCCGTATATGGTGTAATATTTTCAGATTATCAGTTATCACCACCTCTGCTTTCTAAATTGTTTTATCGAGTGAAGTATAGATGTACCTGTAATACTAAAAAAACTATAACAAATTCAAATTAAAAGATGCAATTACCTTTCTGAAACACGCCTCGATCAAGTTATCTGGAAAACTAACTCTGCAAGAAAAATGAAAGAAGAGTTAATTGGGTTTTTTTTTCATCTTATAGAAGGTGCTCCATTCGTTAAATTAAAGTGAAACACCACACAAAAATGAACTTATGGTGATTGAATAGAACATGAAAAACTGTATCTAAGAATACCTTTACTTATTTTTGGGGATTTGTTTTTCACCAAATTATACGCAGTGGAATCATGTGATTATATCGTGGGTTTTATGGACCATATTGACCACGTGGTTATTTAGTTTGTATAGGCTGGCTTCTTAAGTCCATCACCTCAAGAGATAAGCAGAAGAAAAATTCACCTGCACTTCACCTGTTTTTTCGTTCGCAAGTTACTTTTGCTTCTCTTTCAAAGCAACTTTAAAATAATTGATGTTGAAAAATGTTTTCAGATTAATCGTTCTCTTTACCCAGTGCAAGTTTATTTGCTGCTGGACAATATGGGACTTCGAACTGCAGTCTATGGAACACAAAGACAGTTATAAATTTCAACCACCGGTTTCACATTTCCCACGCTCTGCTCATGCTGGACAAATATTCATTTTTGTAATGCAATGGTTTCTTTTCTCAGGCCCCGGAATCTCAGTTGCATTTAAAACGACGTAATTGCCTTCTGCGCACCTAAATAAAGCTTAATGAATATATTATGTAGTATTGAATGCTTCGAGGCCACTAACAGGTTCTATTGCAACAGCCAGTTGCCTGCGGTCTCGCGTTTGGAGGTCAGTCAAGATAGATTATAGATTCATTCATTTTATGTTTTTTTATCGGATTCCCCCGCTCTCACAGTTCACGGGGCCGTGGTGACGAAGTCAGTTTGCGCGGTCTAATGTTTCCACAGAAGGCCACTTATATCATTCCACAAATATCCAGTGCATATCTGTATATCGCGTGTGGGAGATAGATCCTCCGTAGCTTGGCAAAGGTCAGGGATCTGCGGAATGCCACCGTCCAAGTAAGAAAATTTTGAGTATGAACTTAAAAGGAGAAGCCAAATGAATAAATCATAGGTTTTAATAAATCAATGCAGCCGAAACATAGACAATATTGGTGTAATTCCCGCAAATTATTCAACACTTATAAACAGAGACAACTGTATACGTCTCGGGATATATTTTAATGTGTTTGACTCCAGTAATCCCAGTGCAGAACTTTGGAAAATGGTATCGCTATTTTGTCAGGGACATCTGCATATTCTACCTTCCATGCGCATTACTAGCGTGTGAGCACATGGGAATCTGCGTGAATAACTATGTCAGACCTTGTGATCGTCGAATATCGGAAGTAAGAGAGGATGGGAAAACCTAACCTAAAACCCATTCAGTGAGGTGGCAATCTGGGCAGTTTCATTTCATGATAAATATTAAAACATTGTGAGTTCTCGAAGTTGGCGACATATACGTATTTATTATTAATGGTGACTTCGCAACTACCCGTCAGGCACGATTTAGAACATCCCATGCTTCTTATAACCAGTACCAGTTTAAGCTGGCTTCCTCTCCGGCCGCACGTCGGAAGGTCCGCGAGCAACCTGTGGATGGTCATGGCTTTTCCCCGGGAATCTGCATGCCCGGTTTCCTGCCACCATAATGCTGGGCGCCGTGGTAAAAGTGAAATATTCTTGAGTACGGCGTTAAACACCAATCAAATAAATAAACATAACCAGAATTTTTGAAAACCATTATTTGTTTTCCTTGGCCTGGGTCGATCCTAATTCCTTAATTTATATACATCGATAGTTGCATCGTGGATTGTTTTAAATGTTACTTTACTTCCAATAGAATAGAACGTCCAATAGAATAATTTATCCCGCATTAGATAAAACCCTCTGCTTTTGATTGGACATTAATGGTCACGTGGGAAATGTGTATATCTCTATCCTCTGCGGCAAATGCTATATGCGTCTGATGACTCAACAGTTACAATGTGACACAACAGTGACACCAACGACACAAGGTCATAAAGGAATGTTGACACAATATTCTCACTAACGTTATGACGTCATAATTCCCAGATCATTGTATGGTAATTCAAAGCTCCTCGACGCGACAGGAAATTACTGTTGAAGCTTCGTTTGTTTTTCAAGATAACAATTTCAGTGAAGTGTAGTTTTTAGGGTCTTCCAGTGGATAAATTCGCCACATGGTTACTGAGTGAAAGGATACGAAACTGTGTGGGGTGACTAAGCCGCATATTGGGCCCGACTGACCCCATTCATCAAACATGCGCACCGGTCGTTCATATAAGTCAGTAATAAGTGGGTTCGTTCAGGTAGATTGGCTACGTTTCTTGTAACTCCGTATTTTTTTACCCGAGAGTGATCCCTAATAAACTGTACCAGAGAAGGTCATTCCAAACATCTATTTTTCTTCATTATTTCATATTTAATGATGACCGCCACTGTGGGCTAATGATTAGGACTTTCTGTTCGGGTCATAGTAAGGCGTTTAAAAATGGCGCCTGTTGCTGCATGATTTGGCGCTCTGCACTGAGAGGTTAGAGCGAGGAACAGGACTGGTGGTCGGCTCGGTGTCACTATAATGTGACTAAATGAGGTGTCATGTCATGATGTTTGGTAGCATGGACTCGCTCTGCCACAACAAGATAGAGTATATGCATATATTCTAAGGACTTCTCGTCGTCATGTAGCTGAACAGTTGTTGGGTACGACGTAAAACCACAAGCGTACATATTTAAAAAATTATTGTGGAATGTACACCTTGGATATACAAACCACAAATGCACCCCTTTTTTGTGGTTGATAACATTTAAAATACCTGATGGTTTGGCTTTTCACCTATTTGTTTAGCATTGGGGAATTTCTTTCATCAATTTCCTTATTTATTTATTTCATTGGTGTTTTTTGGATATATTTCAAGAATGTTGCACGGATACCACGTGAGTGGAGTGGAGGGTGTAGCTTTAATACGACGACGTGGCTGTCAGAGATATCACATGGAAATCTTAACAGTTCAGGTCCTATTTTTTTCTCTCTTTTCATGCATGACACAAAATAACCCATTGCCTACTGAGCACTCCGCTTTCCAAAATCCACTAAATTGAGGGCATAATGTCACAGCGCCTTGCAACAGAAAATTTTTGCTGGCATCACGTCATCTGCACATGAATCACCTTACGTGTGCATATAGGCCATCTTCACAATGGGGTTGTGAATATTTCAGCATCCCCTACAACTGCATGCATATGAGCTTTCCGTCAAGCAGCGGTAAACCTGCATGCTACGTATTTCCCCGAAGCACACGGTGAATTGCTTCTTAGCTTAACCTCTAGCGTCTCGATATATACTGCCCGAATGTTAAATTACCCTTTAAGAACTACATGTAGCCAGCTGTGATCAGCGGTCCGTAGTCATTGAAACTATCAAGGGACAATACATGACGTACCCTGTGTACTGTGCCGTCGAAAGTTTAAAATACCCTCTAAACAATCTTCCGTTAAGTTCTTCCCATGAGTGATAACGGGTTGCATTTTCGTAGCACTAACGGATTAACACATTCCTGATAACGGATTTGTTCGTTAGATATATAAAAATGCAATGCGTAATGGTAATGAATTTAACGAAGATTTTTTGAGGTATGGGTGAATTACTATTTATTGTACTTTTTTCACTTGTCTAAATGTGAGAGACAACGTTTCTGCAGTTTTCCACAAAGTTTTTCACACATGCCTTTATTTTTTCAAAAGTGGTTATTTTTGTCTTTCGTTGTATATTTATTTGTATTCTGTTGTATGCTAAAACGTACAGAGCAAATATTTAACATGGTATTGGTTACCCCTTGCCAGGCGCCTGAAAAACACGGTGACGTAAAGCTGGGGGTAAACGGTTAGAAGGTCTCTATTTGAAATAAACCTACTGAACGGATCAAGCGCCTATAGAGTGGTTTGTTAGAACAAAGGCATCGTATTTTCCGCTAGTATTTCATGCAGGCGTCCGGCATCATAATAAGATTAACACTACAACGTGAAACCTTTTTGTTTGCGTGACCTTTCATGTCTGTTTTATACTTTATAATTTGGGTCATTTGATGACGATTTCGAAGTTAAATATGGCAGTTCCAAAGCTGTATGTAAATATATAAATATATGACACTAACCGGATAACTAAGATTTTTCTTTTATGTTGTCGTATGTTTGGGTTGTATGGTGGTCTTCATTGACCATATTAGTGACGGTGGATGCCCAGGATGTTGCGACATCATTAACCCTTGAACCATCAGGTTACAAAAAAGTAAAGCTTTAGGTTGAATTTTCACCTTTCAAGATCTGTTTTGTTCAAAGGTGGAGGATTTTCATTTTTAGGAAAGTTACACAATGATATATAAATATAATAAGAAAGACTACAGCACAGAAAGTAAAACCAGAGCAGCGACGACAGCGTAATAGATGGGACATGGTCACACATTACCGGTGAAATCCGGCCTCTTGTCAGTTACCTCAGTTTAGGTTTCATTCTAACTGTTCGTGTAAGTGTTTAAGAAGTGACAACTTACACGCCTCGCAACACCATGGCATAAGCAGTATTAAATAAAAAATAATAGTAAGTGCAATTTATTAGACGTCACTGATCTACAATTACTCAAAGTGCTGTGTTGTCATCACATTTAACATATGTATACACCATAACATGAAAACCATGCTAGTAACCCTTCTGATGTAAAATCAGACTGTCAGGCATCATGAAATAAGCAGCAGAATCTCATTCAGCCCTCACAGAAGATCACAAGTGGACGTCTTTGGCAGAATTTGGTCAACTCAGGTGTCTAGCTTTGCTTTCATTGTTTTTTTTTGTTTTTGTTTTTGTTTTTTTGTTTGAAAGTATATCTCCCTCAGCTAAAATGAAACTGAATGGGAAACCCTGATCGGCCGTACAAAAGGGTTCAAGTCGCAGAGAAACACGATGTTTCCTGCTGTGGCGCTTCAGCGTTCGTGTATTACCTTAGTGCTTTGTGAGCACATATGCACCGAGAAGTGAGACGTAATTCACGGCACACGGCTTTGGACCCCTTTGTGAAAGGTGAGGAGGAGTATTTTTTAAGAGTTCCAATTTTGCATGATTAAAAAATGGAAATAATGTAAGAACAGCATGAAATAAGACCACTTTTGGTTATAGTTTGAATTCAGTGGTGATTCCACAAAGGCATACTTCATGTTTGGGTATTCTTTAAAAAAATCCTCCTTAAAGTCATGAAGATGACCTTGACCCAAGCAATTATATTTACCTTCAAAAAATCTTCCGTTAGATCCGTTATTTTAGGAACAATTGCATTTTTTTTCATCTGACAGATCTATTCCGTTCATAATAACAAATTAACCAGCTCCGTCATCAGGAACGGATCAATACGTTAGATCGATGAAAATGCTATCCGTCAACCCTCAAATAGCGGATGTAACGGAAGAGTTTTTTTAAGAGTGTAGCTTTCCATATACACAAACTGACCTGAGCAAGTCCAGTAAAGCGTCGGCCGTGTTAACAATCTTGGTGCTGCCACTTCGCGTGATGTCGTCTTTATTCCCATGGTCTCCAGGCTTGATGGACAAGACCAGAATTATCCCCATGATGACCGCGAACAACGTTGTGGTGATGTAGTACACGACGGCTCTCAGACCGATCCTTCCGGATTGTTGAAGGTCCAGGGACGCCATGCCCGACACCAAGCTGGACACGATCAATGGTAAGATCAACATCTTCAGCATCTGCAGCAAAAGGTCACCGGGAAATCGCAAGTAGAATATATCCTGCTTTGTAAGTTTAGGCTCGACGAATCTTAGTCCCCAGCCCATGCCGATTCCCACGGCCATGGCGAGGACCATGAGAATTAGTAATAGATTGCTCTTCACGCCTCTGAGCACTGCGCCTCTGCTACACCTTCCCATCTTGACGGCGATCCGATCTCAACAAGCGGTAAAAAGTCTTAACCTTACGCCAACCTGAAGAAAATAAAATGTAGGTTTTAATTTGGTGGTTTTACGCCATACTCAGGAAATTTCATTTATACAACGGCGGTTAGCATTATGGTGAGAGGTAACCGGGCAGCAAGAGCACTGGAGAAACCCAAGACCATTCGCAGCCTGCTGGCATAGCTTCGCACGGAGAGGCATCCAGTCAGAGCTGGACTTGAACTCACAGCGACCGCATCTGTTAGGGGCTCTTTATTCATTGTGATGCACTATTACACTAATCACTCCGCCATGCAGGCCCCGAAAATAAAATGAAATAAGAGCTTAATCTGAGCGACGATATCATCGTCATGAAAAAGATATCTGCTTTTGACAAACTGTTACAAAACTTCCGCTAACATTACGAGTAAAAGCAGTGGTGACAAGCCATACCCCATAATGCTATTTCCTTGTTAAAGTTAAACGTATCAATATTTACTTTGCCGATATTATTACATGTACATTAACAGCGTTCTCTTCCTAGGCTGAATTCTGTGCAAAAGTTTTTAACAATTTGCAAACGTTGGGTTGTGCCTCGATCCAGTTCATTAAACTGGTCTTTCCAGATCTAGACTCCTTAGCAGACATTCTTATACCAATGAATAGTAAACGGTCCTGGCCAACAGTCACAAGGCCCATTTCATGAGAATTTTTAACACAAACCATCATATAAAATAAGAAATTAGGACAGAATCATGTAAAGAAAAGCACTTCACAGTTTTCCCTAATGACGGGAAGGGGCGAAGACTCTACTCTGGTCGTGTTCGTGTGAATGTATTAATTGGAAATGCGTAAATTTGAACGGTTACCCAGAAAACTGAATAGAATTCTAAAGTTTTAAAAGATAATGAAAGAAAATAAAAAACTATATGAAAGAGAAAAACCAACAAACCTTAGACAAATATGCGTCAAAGTGTTTACATGGCTTGTCTCTGGATCTCTTGAGTTTATAATGCTCAAAAATTTCTAAGCTGACTTTGGATTATACCAAAGACTCATTCTAAGAAGGGGGTTATGGTTGGAATAAAAGCCAAAAAAAATCCTGTTGTTTTTTTCTTCTGAGGTCACTGTATTGAGCTTCACTGAATAGCGACACGTTTTTGTTACGGATCAGAAATACTCAAAATTATACGGTGAACAGCATAATCAATCTATGGCCACTTGCCGCCCTCCATCACCAAACCCAACCCCCAGTTATAAATGGATCCACCCGTTCGTATTCAGCTGCGAAGCGTGTAAATCGTACAGAGATCTAAGGCTACAAATAAAAGCTGACCTTGCACAGCCTAAAGCAATGCGAAGGCAGCCCAAGTTGTTATGTGAAGAGGGTGAAGTTTTTGTTCAGCACAGGAGTTAACCCTAGTGTAAGGTTGGAAATACGACGTATCAGTACGACACTGCCTATAGTGCGAAGGAATTAAAGGAGGCTTTTGGTCGATTGATTTTCTTCCCCACATGTACACTCACATATATGGCACGTAATACACACAAAGTCTGTTGTGTTTAGTCATATGTCTATAAACATGACTAAACACATAATTTTTTAAATCAATTATATAAATATATTTTATAAACCGACAAACTAGGAATTTCCTAAGACCGCATTTTGGTGTGAAAATGCACTTTTCTTGTCAGTACCAAGGTCGTCCGGATTTCTTTCAACTATACGAAAAGTGGAAATATATTTTTATCGATAAGTTAATCCTATAATACTGAACTCCTGAGAAAGCTCATAAAAGTTTTGAGCCTATTCAGACAGGACCCTCTTGACGTTTTCACAATCTCTGTCCATGTGTGATTTCAGCCTTCTGTGATTTTTTAGCTGGCGAGAACCGACCAAGGGAAGGAATTCTGTTCTGGAAGTGCAATACTGTGATTTTCTTCTCCGTTACATTGGGAAAGAAGTAATGTTTCCCTTTGATGTCACTTGACAACCATACGACAGGTCATTGGGGTACTTCATGCATGTATAAAATACTGCCAATTAAGAGCCTATCAAAAAAAAATGCTGTTTTCTCGTGAGCATACTCAAATGTTCACGACTATGAAAGGAAGTTTTCACCAATTCTACAAAACAAGCAAATTATTCGAAATGAGAAATCGGATTCAAGACAAGGAATAGCCTAACAAAATAAATAAATGAATAAATAAAGCATTAGGACATAAAAACAAAACCAATACGTCCTTTACTCCAGAAGATATTATTAACCTTTTCTGGAGACAACAACATAGCATTGAAAAAATTACCTGCCCTACCTGAAAACCAAAACACGAAGACAAGTATTATTACCCTCCCTACATCAAAATCATAACAATAACACAGGTAACGTTACCTGCCCTACGTCAAAACCAGAACACTAACACAGGTAACATTACCTCGCCTACCTCAAAACCAGAGCAGTCATACAGTTAATTTTACCTGCCCTACCTCAAAGCCAGAACTATAACATAGGTAACATCGCCTGTCTTCCGTCTAAACTAGAACAATGATACAGGGAACCTCTCCTGCCCTACGTCAAAACCAGAACAATTACACAGGGAACATTACCTGCCTTATGCCGAAACGAACATCAAAACCATAACAATAACACTGGTAACGTTACCTGCCCTACGTGAATACTAGAACAATAACACGGGCAACATTACCTGGCCTACCTCAAAACCAGAGCAGCCACACAGTTAATTTCACCTGCCCTACCTCAAAACAAGAACACTAACACAAGTAACGTTACCTGCCCTACTTGAAAACCAGACCAATAACACAGGTAACATTACCTGGCCTACCTCAAAACCTCAAAAACAGTCACACAGTTAACCAGAACAATAACATAGATAACATATCTGCCTTACCTGGATAATAATGCTGGAAACATTGCCTTTTTTAACTCCAGACCATAACAATAACATACATCACATTAGACGCTAGAACAATACCAGAAGCAGCATTACATGTTCTACCTCGTAACCAGAACACTAACATTAGTGACAGAGCAATAATATAAACACGTTATTCGTTCTAAAATTTCATGCATTCATGAACGTCAAAAACCAAACATAACGTCATTTCAAAAAATCCCCTTAGCTTTATAGTTATATTACGTAAGAAGGCAAAAAATAAAATAAAACACGTCATAAACGAAATGCCACCTTATGAAAAAAACAGTGGTTTCAGATAAACTCGTTTTCATGTATACATACTAATCGCTCATTGAGAGTGACATACAGGGTATATTTTTTAAAATGTGACATGACGCGATGTCTATTTCTTGAAGTTCATCCATGCATGAGATATAAAAAATGAAATAATGCAGACAATGATGCTGTCTTTCTTATAAGGGACAAATAATATTTGCATTCTCGCGTACCCGATGGTATCATAATCTGTCTTACAAAAGATTCTCAGTGTCTGTGTGGGGCCTCCGTGGCTCAGTCGGTTAGCGCTCTAGGACAGCGCAATTGCCCCAAGCCTCCAACTAATACTGTTGCTGTGAGTTCAAGTCCAGCTCATGCTGGTTTCCTTTCCGGCCATACGTGGGAAGGTCTGCCAACAACCTGCGGATGGTCCTGGATTTCCCCGGTATCCTCCCACCATAAGGCTGGCCGCCGTGGTATAAGTGAAATATATTGAGTACGGCGTAAAAAACCAATCAAATAAATCCATAAATAAATAGTATCTCGGCTATTATAGGCAACACCGAAAAGAAATGTGGTCGCGTGTCAGAACTCAGATTGTACCTGTCCAGTGACATGACGTGTGTTCATAACGAGAGAGAGAGAGAGAGAGAGAGAGAGAGAGAGAGAGAGAGAGAGAGTATCGAAAGAATTTTTGACGCCCACTGTGGTCGCTTCTAACAACTCAGATCCCACTGTCTCGATGGTTTTATGAGACCGAAAGAAACTTTGACACCTAATGTGGTTGTTTGTATTTATTTATTTATTGGATTGGTGTTTTACGCCGTACTCAAGAATATTTCACTTATATGACGGCAGCCAGCATTATGGTGAGAGGAAACCGACGACTATGTGCAGGTTGCTGATGGCCCTTCCACGTACGGCCGGAGAGGAAGCCACTATGAACTGGACATGAACTCATATCGGCCGCATTGGCGAGAGACACAGGCTCAAAACCTGGAGTGATATTGTATCTGAGTGCGAAATTTATAAAAACACCTAATAAATATAAGTCAAATATTTAAAAAAAAAAAAAATTAAATAAAATAAAACTGAGAACGTTTAAAGTTAAGTTCATAACTTCTGAACAGCCTGTAACACATTTCTGCTTTCACGGTTACTTCATTCATTTCCTTATGAACATCAACAAAGTATACACAGGCCTATATAGTTCCAACATCAGTTACATTGAACAAAACGGTTAAACCTTACATCACAAACAGATTTACTTCCGCTTATACCCGACACTTATCAGTTCTCCCATAAATTAAGTATGCACGGCACAATCCCTATGTAATCGGTGGGAGACCGGTGAATGCGTGCGCTACATAGCTTAAGTCGGTTATACAAACATTAAATACACAGTGTTAGAGGCAGGAGATCTTTGTGTCCTTGTAAAGAATAGACTTTGTAGAACACACATATTTTACATGATTGTTTACACATCGGAGAAAGTCTGTTTCGTTGAGTTTACTCCGACAAAAAGCATTTAAAAATAATCTTCTGTTTTCAAAGTATGTCTCTTCACTGAGGTGATTCTATTGGCCATGCTAGGGGAATTGAGATCACATACTTGAAACTCTTTGTTTTAATTTAATGGATTTCTGAATTTTTAAGCTGACTGACTGCGTTAATTGCCCTTGTGGTGTCCATGTCTGCTACCGCTTTTATAATTTACAGTTTTCTCCGGGTATATCGTATCACAGTTACACTTTTAATATTCACCACGAACAACATGTGTCCAGTGTCGAGTCTCTTCAGGTTCTGAACATTATAACCCCTTTCGTGAAAACGGAAAGTAGTAGATAAAACAGAAGGCCAGTTTTATGAAGCTTACTTAAGCTAAATGTAAATATTAAGTACCACGATAACGTATGTTATACAGATATCATCGAAGTACGCTAAGCTAAATCATACTTCACACTAAGTATGCTTCATGAAACCGGCTCCAGTTCTATGAAGCCTACTTGGTGTTAAGTAACTGTTGGTTAAGAGGACTTCATATGTCTGCAACATACATGAACGTTGTCACGATAGTTAACAGTTTACTTAGCTAAGTGCGCTTCACGAAACTGGGGCCTGCATGGCTTATACATAGGCATTCTTATACATGTATGTATACATTCCCGTGAAGAAAACGACGATCTGCATTTCTGCGGTCGTGTCTCAAATTAATTTCATTTTTTATTCCGAGTGCAATTGTTTTGCCCTAAAATTAGAACAGGCCTGAAACTACTGAGCAAGCGGTGACGTGTTTAAATATACATACAGGCTGATGGAGAATCCGCGTTAACTCCAAGTGACCAACTCCCGCTGACATTTACATACCGTACATACACTGTCGGGAACACGCACAGGTCGCTCAAAAGCAGCTTAGAGAGATAGAGACTTCGAGAACAGGAGTTTATGCATATACATATATTGATAAACTTGAGAAAAGATTCTTACGGTTTTCCTCTAACAATATGTATTGATGACATAACGGGCATTGTAAAGTTTAACGTTCTTCTTAACCCTACATATTGTATTGGCCTAAATACAAAAACGCACCCTATGCAGTTCTGCGTGAAGCGGAGAGATAAATGAGCGCTATATGAACTAAATAATAACTACAGGTATATAGGATTACTAAAATACCAACTTCATTATCAGTTATTTAAAGTTTCTATGTACACTGTAACAAATGCGAGAGTCAGTTCTAATACATGCTAAATGAGAGCCGACAGAACTCTGAAACACCGAAGGGTCTTCTCGAAAAAGCACGAAACTTCTTTCTTGTATATTCACAAAACGCTATATACAGTGCTTAATACAATACATCAATAACAATAGTTAAATAACATTATTTAGTACATCATCGAATTCGACTTACCTGTGAATGCAGTGATGAAACTGTCTCCAGCAAACCAGATAAATTAACCTACAGGCTTATTCCAAAATTCGACCCAGTAAAATCCAGACCAGGTGAATAGGACACGTATCTCTGATTTCTGTTTGTTCCGTGTCCCACACAGACTGTGGACTGACTATGAGAGCATTGTCAACCCTGTGTCATACCTCAAATACGCGAATATCCGGCATCCTGGCTAAAGAGTGTTGCACGTCACGTGATCGGGTAGTGTGTTTTTGTTTTTTTTTTTTAACCGGATGAAGCAGAACAAGCATCGATGACGACATTTATACCTGTACATGTTTAGGTCTTTCGAGTAGTAGAGTCTATAATGAATCAAAAGATTGGAGGGATTTTTTTTTTGCTTTTTGTTTTTTGGCTAGTGTAAGGTGGATTTACTGAATTAATATTATTATAATCAAAGGTTTTTTTCATTTTTTATTAGCAAGTAGGATACGAATGTCGAAAACGGGCATAGACGAAGAAAATCACGTGCACGTAAACAGATTTCACTTCTTCTCTCTAATTTATAAAAAAAATATGCCGATGTGTCACTTTGTCATTAGATTAAAATCGATTTTTTTTCATGACATAAAACAAACCACATCACCACATGTCGCCGCCGGGACATTAGCTCTGAAGTGGTGAACAGGAGTAGGGTCAACGCTGTGACATCACTAGACATATGTAAATCGCTATTTCTGAAATTTATAAGGGAATCAGAAATTCCCCGAGATCTATAGTTCAACAAAGTATTAAAATAAAAACTAATTTCTTAAAGGGATAGACCGCACAAAGATGAAGTCATGGTGAGTTAAAATATCATTAAAAAGCTATATCTCAAAAGACCTTTACTTCACTGATTTGTTAAAACTTTTTAATTCGCCAAATTATATGCAAGTCAAATGTTTTCATTGTATTCTGGACTTAATGGATCGTATTGAATAGACTGAAACACAGTGACGTAAAACAGTCCTATTAGCTGATAAACAGCCTATTATTGTTATATTTTTTCAAATTAAATGCACATGCAAGTGTAGTTCATATGAACATATAGATATATCAATTATAAAGGCTGATCCAGATGCCTCTCAGGAATGAAATCGTTGTGAGTTCAAGACCAGCTCACGCTGACTTCCTCTCCGGTCGTACATGGAAAAGTCCACCAGCAACCTGCGGATAGCCGTGAGTTTCCCTAGGGCTTTGTCCTGTTTCCTCCCAACATAAGGTTGGCGGCTGTCGTGTAAGTGAAATATTCTTGAATACGGCGTTAAACACAAATCAAATAAATAAATGAAATAAATGGTTCTTATGTAAAATGTGCATAGGCACAACACATTGGTAGAGGTCTGTGGTCTGACTGCATATATGGCCACACAAACGTCACCAAGGGACTACAAACATTGAGTATGTTTGTATGTATGCTAGGGTTTCACGTCGTACTCAACAGTTTGTCAGTCATATGACGACGAGGAGTCCTAGGAATATATATACAACGTGTCTTAATTTTTGTGGCAGGGAGAGTCCATACTGTCAGGGTGCTGTTGCCACTGCAGCATCTTGTCGAAGACACCAGATATGACACTCCACCCAGTCACATTATATTAGCACCTGGCAGACTAGTCCTGTTTCCTTGCTCTCACCCCCGAGTGCTGAGCGCCGAGCGAGGCAGCCACCAGTAGTATTTTAAAAGTCTCTGGCATGACCCGACCCAGGTTTGATCGCGGATCTCCCGACTCTCAAAACTTGAGGGCGGGAGTAACTGTAAAATGTAAGTATCTATGTATGCGTGTGTTATTTTTCTTGCTTTCACAATCCATTTCTTAAAGAACCATATATGTGCCATAAATTGTGCTCTCCCTTAATTTGAACAGGGTTCAGGTGTACTCTGTGCAGGCCTTCCCCAGGGAAAGACAGTCGCCTAAGGAGAAAGAACAAATAGCTAGTATCTGTTGATTTTTAGATTGTTATAAACACACTATGCTTTGTGAGGCTCATGAGCTATTGTAGACCTATCTGCATGCATTGTACACATAACAGAGAAATACAAAATTATAATACAACTACACTGTGTTTAATAAAACATGATCGAATGTTGACACGATATGTACATGGGTGTCTGCCATTTTTTGTCTACAATGAACACACTGGTCTGGTGAATTTTTCCTTTGTGTTTTCTTTTGTCCAGTTATTAGCTTGTTTCCATGTAGATAAACTTTGCATACTATTGTTTTAGTACTTTCCCTCCCATTTGTATATATCGTCATCCACGACATGGCTGAAATACTGCCGAACCCATATAATACCCTTCATTCCATTTGTTACCCAGGTGCCCCTCTCCAATGCGATCACTGTGAGTTCAAACCCAGCTCACGCTGGCTTCATCTCCAAGCGTGCGTGTGAAGGTGGTGGCCTCGAGCTCTGCCTGGTTTCCTCCTACTATAATGGCCGCCGTCGGCATAAAACACAGGTACAAACACAAATCAAATAAATAAGTGAGATAAATTCCATTTGTATATGCTCACCCAACAACTGAAATCTCTTTTTACAATCACACCCCTCTCCTCGCTAACCACGCCACCACGAAATGCAAATGCCCTCCGTGTGTCCGAGTATCAGTCAGCGAGTCACGCCTGAACTTGTTAACAAGGTATTTTTAATAGTCCGTCATTTACCGGGTCAAACGTAATCATCATGACGACATATACCGCAAAGATATGTCGCCATGGTAGTTATGTCTGAGAAAACGTTACATCCTCTTCCAGAGGCCCGTTTTACAAACAGGGTTTAAATTATGTCAAACGCAATTATCACGACGACGCATATACTGTAGAAATTCGTCGCCATGGTAGTTACTTTTGACAAAACGTTACACTGTCTTGATAAAACGGGCCCCTGCCGTCGTCACACCTTTCTCTTTGAGACGTCAGTACATACACAGAATGACAATTTGTCTCGCAGTAACATTGCAGAGAGATCTGTCAACCACTTACCTTGCTGTTATTGGTCGTATCCAGCTGTCACTAATTCGTCTGTCCCTGAAAAACAAACTTTTTCATGCTTAGGGACTTGTAGGCATTCATGATAATTACATCAGCATGATGCTTTTGTGACCACTTGCAATCAAAGGGGGACTGAGCTTTCTGTATTCGTATTCAACCTGAAAATTCTCCACGCACTTTAACTGACAACTGATTGCTTTTCTCTGATATATATTACCAGCGTTATCGATTTAATATTTATATATACTATTTCTTCCATATCCCCTCTGACCGACTCTGTGGTCTGGTGGTTAGAGATTTCTCATCGGGGTTGGAAAATGCGGAAGCAAATCCGGGTTGGTTCATATGAAAGACTTTAAAAATGATGCATGTTGTTGCCCAGTCATGCGCTCAGCACTCAGAGGTTACAAGGAAACAGGGTTGGCCCTGTTACAAGGAGACATAGCATGTCTACCTTCTAGGACACTCCGTCCTCATATGACTGAAAAATTACACACAAACATACATACATACTCAAGCACACACGCGCAATCGGGCACACACACACTCATACATACATACATATACCAGAACATGGGAAGGGTGCCTAACAAGATCAAGGGGAAGTCACTAGCATCCTCATACCTACCTCACACTTTGTGCGTTATCGCCCCAAACTTCAAACTTTCAGCCATAAAACTCCTACCTGCCCAAAAGATAAGACAATATTCATCATTTTGTTACCAAGCAGAAAGAAGAAACCCAAAAATCTGGCTGGCAGCCAAAACCGGCCACAATACACAGAATTACATTCGTGACAGGGTAAAGATTCCAAATATATTGGATTGGGCCGAAATTTTCAAAACGGGAAACAGGAATTATGAAAATTGAGACAGTATGATTTGTCCAATATAAGGCATGGACTGAAACATTGCTACTTGCGTGGCTTTCTTACATACGCAGCTCTGTTATTTCCTTAGCTGAATTTGTCGTTTCAACCTTGACATTTAATCTCACGGATGAAAATACACTGAACTTAAACAATATTATTTTGTGTGTTTTAGGACAGCAGCTATATTTTACAGGGAAGTATAACATATTGTGATTCTCTGTTTACTGTAGTACACGACACAAATTGCTTGACACTCGATAGAACAAGGACGATGAACTTGTTTTGTTACGTCAGGGAAGACTGCGTATATGATGGTCTTGACGTACAGGTAGCTTACTTTTTTTTGTCCGGAGCAGAGTTGGATTTCACCGATATACCTGATGGCTTAGAGACTGGAACTGAAGAGGTTTTTGACGGGGACTCCCCTATTATTCCCGTTAAATTAAGTGTAATTCTAGTTCAGAAAGATTTCTGTCACTAGACGGCATCCGTTGTCAAGAGATTAGCCTGACATTTCCACGCAATGACCCTGTGGCCTATCACTAATATGGTCGCTCTCAATTCAAGTCCAGCTTTGACTGGTTTCCTCACGGAACGTACATGGGAATGTCTGCCAGCAACCTGCGAATGGGTTTCCGTCAGACTGAAAGTCAAAAAAGTAAACTATTTTTGAGTACGGCGTAAAAGACAAATGAAATAAATAAATAATTTTTCTTTGTCGCCATGATGTCCCGAAAATTTCCCGAAGGTATGCCACCAATCCGTGGATGGTAGTGGGTTTCCTCCGCGTCTGACCGGTTTCCTCCTTCCCTAATGCTGGCCGTCGTCGTATAACTGAAACATTCTTGAGTATGGCTTAAAACACACACACACAAAAAAAAGCAAAAAAATCGCAAAGGACCTGAACGCCCTACATTGTCATCAAGATCCATTTTACAGCCCGATGTGATAATAATAATATTGGTGACAAACTGGGCAATGCAGGTGGAATTTATTTATTTATTTACTTATTTATTTGACTGATGTTTTTCGGTGTACTCAAGAATATTTCAATTAAACGATGGCAGCCAACATTGTGGTGGGAGGAATCCGGACAGAGCTCGAGGGAAACCCACGACCATGCACAGGTTGTTGGCGGACCTACGAGCTCAGAGGAAGCCAGCATGAGCTAGGCTTGAACTCACAGCGCAGGGCAATGGTGAGAGACCCCTGATCCATTACGCTGTCCTAGCCCGCTAACTTCCCCTGCCTCGGAGGCCGCCAAGTGAAATTTAATCACGGAACATAGATATACATGTATAATATTACACATGTATGAATAAAGAAATATATACAGAAGTTGTTTAAACTAGCGTTTCTATGGTCATACGCAGTGAACAAGTTGAGACCTTATATAAAGACCAAGATGTGGGGCAAGACATTTTTGGCATTGTCTGGATTCTTCACCACGCTGCAGTCGAAGATAACCTTATTTATCTGTATACTTGTTTAGCCTTTACACAAAGGCGGTCGCTAACTCGATAGCTGGAATCATTGTTCGGGAGGAATGTATTTTTGTGTAATGGAGCTAAAGTTTAGCCTTGCATTGTGATCATGTGTTAGATTTATTTCTCAGATAAGTTTAAGTTTTCACAGTAATGATGTGACCTTTGAAAAGTTTTCCTTAAGGCGGTATCTGGTACCATATAAGTGGATAAGCCACTGACTGTCTGTATAGTCAGCCAGGTAAACACAGGCTATTTTGTCGTTTGATGGCATCTCTGTGTTACAAAGAAACTAACTAGCCAGAGATGTTCTATTGGTCATGTATAATATCACCAGGGTGTATGTCGGTTTCACCTGGACCGTAAAAGTATCAAAAATCGAAAAAAAACAAAACAAAATGGTGGTCAGAAGTACTATTTAGTCCCTTGTCTGACAATGTTTATTTTCTTATTCAACACTCCACTGAATATATAAAATGGCTTTTTGGGACCCAATATAAAAAAAAATAATATAATTTTCAAAAGCAGGGCAATGACAAGATATTTTAAAGAAAAGATGACGTGACACAATTACTGGCATCAACATTCTCCAAAATACAAGATATGCGCCCACAGATATTTCGATAGTATAATTGGGCCTTATGAACGTAGTCGTGTTGTCTTCGGTTCATATGACCAATGAGATGGGCTGGAGGAGACATTAGAATACTTTTCATGCGGTACAATGTGTGTTTCTACAGTTCGGATCACCAATACACACACTTTGGAATTCTCCCGGACGATTTCCCAGACTTAAGGATTCACATTTAGAACAATTGACTCATCCCACATCCAAAAACTACTTCAGCTGGAGCGAAAGGCCCTAAGAATTTTAAATGGAATTGTTGATGTAGAAAAATGGGATCAATTTTAAGATCAACCACGTTGTGGTTCCAGACAGGTAGATGTTCTAACACTGTGTATATGCCGATCCTTTCCTCTCCTACTGATGCAACAATACAGAGATAACAGTCCTCAGCCTGTTTTGTGAAACTCCAAAGGGGCGTAGCCCGAAGCACTTGGTCAAAATTTGGTCAAAATTGGAACTAGGAGACCAAGCAAGGTACTGCAAAACCAAAGAATTGATATGGACTAATCTGCTGATGATAGCTTGCATGGAGTGTCTGCATAAGGTGGGCATCATGGTTACTGGCTTTGAAAAAAACCGCCCGGGACATGTTGTTCAAACCATGAGAGGAAAAACTGGTGGTCAAGGAAACAAATGCCCATTTCAATCAAAAACTTACTGACCATTTGTTCCAGGGCCATTTAGAAATTGGGAACTAAGTAGAACTGGAAAACTCTTTCTTATGGATATACAACTTCTTGGTTTATTATCAGGACGTTTCGATGTAGTTACTAAAATCGTTATCAAGTGAATGACATCAGAGCATTGATGCCCTTAAATATAACAATGAGAGAGATACAAATGTCAGAAAGTAGAACAAAGGAGTTATATGCTATAACAATACTCTATGGCTTAAGAGAGAGATACAAATGTCAACAAGTAGAACAAGGACATATTATGATTAAACAGTACTCAGGGGATTAAGGGGTAAATGGATTAGGTCTGTGGGGTTCCAGTTCAGATTGGAGAAATAACAGGTCATTAGCTGAAGGGAGATGAATGCCTTGATCTCTGTGTAAGCTTGGCTTTAATCTCCTGATCTGGATCACTTCCTGTAGTTTCCGTGTCTTACCGTTGAGCTGATTAGAGTTCAGTGTTCCGAATGTGTATCAATTGATGCTGTGGTTTGTGATTTTTCCGGATGTGGTAACTCATGGCGGCTTTGGAATCAGATTTTTCAACGGATGACTTATGCTCTTTAACTCGAGTTTCTTCCAGTTTCTCCGATGTAGTGGATGTACTGGTCAGAATGGGTTCGTTTGCGGTGGTCTGTAGTTCGTAGGTCTTCTTTGGTTCTCTGTACTTAGACGTCTAATAGGGGTATTTGCTGGTCTTCCTCTCCTTCCATTGTAAATTTCATGTGTTGTAATAATTCATGTTTCTTGAGATAATGCAAACACATTCGGATGTGTCAGATGACCTTATGTGCTAGATGAAGTTCTCAGCGCTTGCGAATTCATCGTAGGTGGAGATTTTGCCTTCATTAAGAAAGCTTCGTCAAGAAGAAGAGGCATTCTGACCAGTTTGAGCCGGTCATAAAGAAACGAGTACCAGAATTATTTTTCATGAACCGGAAAGTGCGGATAAGAGAGTCTTAGTCCATTGCAGATACACATGTTGTCTGCCTTCTTCTGTTGTATATTTTCGAAGAAAGTCTTGTTTGGATAATGGGTGTAAGTTCTCGTGATGGATAATGTCTTCGTATTCGCAATGAGTAATAGACCGTAGGCAAAGAATTTGTTCATCCCTTGTTCTATGCACCGTATAGCCAAGTGTCACATGGCCTTTCCACCCGTAAACTTCCCGCCCACAGAGCATGCCCTAAAATCACACTTGAAAGGAGCAAGGGCCTATACTCACCCCCTGGTGGGTGGTGAGAAACTTAAAGGGGACTGGAATAATCTTTGACCAATGCAAGCGAATGTGTGGAATTTAGAACATGTAGTTCCAAAACAAAGGGCCAGACTGCTTCATGCAAATGCCTCAAGAGGCAGATGTACAGAATGTGAGTGAGAGTACGAACGTTGCTTTATCACAGCTACCAATTATTAAATGCAAACAGCTATAGTTACTTTTATTATTATACTGGAAGTGACTCTTTGCAAAAAGCTGGATCCAATACAGCAATCAGAAGTTTGTACAATGAGGTTCCATTTCATGTCTAATGTGCATAATGCTCTATGTACTAAAGAAACTTTATGGCAGCCATTTTAAAATACATATGTTAAATTAAGTTCTAACTGTTTAACTGCGATAATAAATATAGCGCAAACACGCGTCAATTTTTACTCAAAATTACAAAATCTGATGATTATCGCCTTGCTTCACATAGCATTGTACCACCATATGGCGGCCATTTTGAAATGGAAAATGAAATTGACATCCACCCGTGTGACCATTCTGGTTACCTTATGGGACGATCTGGCTAGTTATTTTGTTTGCAACCTAGGGATGCCATCAAACCAACTTTTAGGCACATTTTCTTGCCTTGGCTGGCTAACTGATATAGTATTAAAGAAGTCTGTCTGAAAAGCACCGGTTTTTTATCGTCCTAGACAATTATCTTTATAAAAGCAGCCCGTTAAAAAAAAACAATAACAAATTGCTTAACTCATAGTGCATGTCACTTTTGTAAACCGTAATTCAACCAACTGATCATTACCTAGGTTTATCTTTCGATTTTATTATTTTTTAACAGAAATTATGCAAAATGCGTGTTTGATGTACTGAAAAGAAGAAACCATAAATGTCATATTCCTGTCTTTATTTGTATGTGGGATTGACAGCGGTTGCATGTTACCTATATGTCCATTAGTATATTATCTGGCTGAAATAAGTATAGTGCTTTATTTGTGTCAGTACTGGAATTCCTTGGAAGACGGGTGCACGACGTGCATTTTATGTATGGCGTGCTTGTCAAAATAAGCCTTTATACAGGGTTAAATTTCTAGTGTTTAATGGTGGGTAAACAAGCTCTGTGTTCTTTTCAAAACAGATCATTTCCGTGTGTAACGTAATCCCAGTTGCTTTCAAACATATACTGCATGGGTTACCTGCCTGCCCGCTTCAGATAAGGAAGAGTAGGGTAAATTCAAAAGACAGTGGAGGTCGATTCCAAGGACCTCTTCCCCCAAATGTATCACACAAAATACATGTATTTTCTATGCGTTTTAGTCTTGCCAGTTTATTGTTTTACGATGCCCCCACAAGTACTACGACAAGTAAGGAATCTTTGCCGAAAAAAGGTATGATTTTGAGAATTTCTGTCTTTTCCAAAGAAAGAAATATACACCAAAATTGATAAATACATCCAATTAACCTGTGGGCTCTATGACTTTGTTTTTCTTTTGTTCGTTTTTGTATTCAGCGTTATCTCACTATGAACCTGGGTATCAAGTACCTGTATCAAACATCAAACCATGACACTATTCCATTTTGATGTACACCTTATCAGGGATGTACACATGCACACTGCCAAGTTTGTACAAGCCCTAGGAGATATGTGTGTATTTGTTTGGGGTTTAACACCACCCCTCAAAAAAGTTCCTTGTGTATGGCGGCTATCAAATTTTGGGTGAAGGAAATGGGACACATGCGTTGCATAACTATACCAGTCAAACCTGTCGACTAAAACGCCCAGCCAAAACCACCGGCAGCTGGACTGGAGCACGTGAACTCACATTGAGTTGAATTGTCGGCAGTGAGATCAACGTGCGTTTTAGCGTCCTTTCCGTCCTTCCACACAGGGAGTTTGTAGATTCCTTCGTTTTAACGGTGACAATAAACGACTGACCATACCCATTTGTGCGGTCTAACATTTGATAAGACCACTTGTCTTCCACTAATGGCCTGTGGTGTGTCTCTGTACAGCACATGTTGGAAAGTTCGTCACTTATTTGCCAGCGGCGGATGGTTTACACCGGTTTCCTCCACCTATATTACTGAGCGCCTTGGAATTAGTGAAAAAGTCAGAAAGTGTAGAGCTAAGCAATAAATAAATATGTAAATAAATAAATTATGATCATGAATAGAGTTTGCATTTAGCCATTTAGCCAATAGTCAAGCAATACAACAGAAATATATGGAAGCAGTAACAGCGATATTCGAACGCCACTGCGAGATTTAGTGGAGATTCAGGCGAGATTGGGACAAAACCGGAAAAGACAGCATGGCCACATCCGGCTTCCATAGAAATAGCATGTACGTGTCAAGTCGGGAGAGACAGAACCCATACAACTTAGTTCAGTACAAGTTGCACGGTGATCTTTGTTATGTGGAGTTTAGTGGGCCTTAAGTGATCAATCAAGGTGTCAATGCATCTACCACTACACTTTTCAAACATCGATCTTCTGATGGCTCTAGTCGGCTTTTAGTCATGAGGTGTGCCAATTTCAAGAGATTGTACTTTTTCCCTTGTCTGAATTTCTCCAAGCGTTTTCTATCACTCAGGTCAAAGAGTCTTGTCCGCGTGCGGCGCTGAGCACCCATCTGACATTATTAGTTATTAATGTTTTAATCAGGGTGTATGGCACGCTATGACCACGTACTTGCACACCCTGGGACGCAAGGATGCAAGCTTACGAAAATCAGCAGGCCCATAGAATGTCATACACCTTGGTTAAAATCGTAATAACAAATTTATTGTCTCAGAAGCCTATCAGTTCCATGATCCTTCGTTTGGAAATGAAAAAAATTTCAACACTGCTACGCCTAGCTAGGCCTGCCAACATTAAAAGCTGAAATTGTAATTAAATCAACTAGGTGATCTCTAACACAAGAATTTTCGCACAATAATCCTGTGTTCCACAATAATCCTTGGTACAAATATGATGAACAAAACAAACTACTGAGCGTTAGCTGAGAGTCAATGTATTGGACAAGAGTTTATGACAGAAACCACTTGTTTTATCGGCGGTTGTTCTGAAGAGGAGTCAGAGTCCGAGTCAGATGGGAATGAGTCTTTGTGTTTAAACAGAGCTGGAAAATAGATGCTACATGCTGTTGGGCATATTGCAGAGTGGACGAAATATTGGGGGCACCGAACCGAATATGGCGTTCCACTTCAAACTTTTCCACGTTTTTGTTGACACGCTAGCAATTGGGCTTCAGACGTGATTGCTATGATTTTATTGCCGATGGAGAGTTTCTTTAGGGAAGGATGATTGTACAAGTTGTTGGTGCAGCATGCGTTTGATTTCAAATTATTTTTGCCTGTTTTGCTTTTAAATTAGCCTGTGTTCCACGAACTATTTCCCTATTAAAACATATCGATCGATCGACGACCGTTTTTGCTGTGCGGAAAGTTATAAAAAACACTTTGAATTTGTAGTTAACTGGATGAAGCAAATGAATATAGTATTTAATTATGTCATATCTTAAAATATCTTAGCCGAAGCTGTTTTTCTGACAAATAACACATCTTTTGTGTCATTGAAAGAAGTTATCGAGATGTTAAATTTGATATGACGCGTTAGACAGCTGTCAAAACGGTAATACGAATCGCTATGACACGTTTCATTAGCCAAACAAAATGGTGCATTGGCAGAGAATCTTGCATGTCGGGTAATAAACATAGGTAGGCCTACATGTACAATGTAAATTGTCATATACACGCGTAATGAAAAAGACTCAGACTGGCTTCCCCTACGTGGAAAGGTCTGCCAGCAACCTGCGGATGGTCGTGAGTTTTACATCGGACTTCTCGCAATACCCTGGATCCTCCCACAGTAATGCTGGCCGCTATCGTGTAAATGAAATATGCTTGAACACAGCGTAAAACACCAATCAGGTAAATACATGAATAAATTTAAAAAGCCGTTAGACTATGAAACACATATTATGATGTGGGAAACATGGAAATGTTGTTTGCTCGAGTGTGTGGGTGTCACTGTGTTTACTTTTATTTCTTTTATTATTTATTTTTTGTGTAGATACATATCCCTCTTTGAACTTTGATAAACATAGTTACATGTATGTGCTTGATCAAAATCAGATATAGCTTTATGGTATACTGTACATAGCCCGTTAACCCAACCTTACAGGCCTGCTAATTGTCGATCTTTGAAGAGTGGAAATAACCGACCGTTCTCACTTTATACATATAATAATAAGTATTCAGGCCATTCATTTTGTTTGTTTTGTTCTTCAATTTTTGTATGCGTGCTACTGCATGCTACACCGTAGTCTGCTCAGCGCGCCACAGGTAATAAACATATGGTGTGAATGGGATAGTCATCTGTATCCGGGAGCCATATCGTCATTATTATATAGTGTAAACGAGAGTGTATACCTGCACTACATCTTGTAATAAACTCATGCAGGTCATAACAAAGAATAGCAGTGTGATTTTGGAAAGGATATGAACCACAAAATCCGGGTTCATATTAATAGCGGACATCAAATATATATCAAATATATAGCACCGAGCAGGTACATGTCTGTCTCACCACTCCTGTATGTCGTATATGAACAAAATCCCCTCGAAAAGTTTAGTTGTCTTTATTTACCCATGAATTCTCTACGCATATAGGGCCTCTGCGGAAATACTGGCACAGGGAGTGGAAAAGTTTAAATTACCCGAGGCTTTTATAGGTGTTGTCAGTTTATAGTAAAAAATACAAGCACGCTATAACACAAATGCATGTATACAGGTAATGCTGATTGTTTCGTGAAGTTTCAAGACGTGTACGTGGTTTAATTAAGAAATAATGTTTTTTTTTCTAGTATTTGTTGAATATTTTAATACAGTAAATGTAGAAACTGCTGAATATTTTTAGGAGGCTTCGATACCTGACTTCAGCAAGAATTGTGGAAAAATAACCCATCATGTATCGTGAGTCGCTAATATTTTCTAATTTAGAAATATTTCATTTCCGTTCTATTATATATATATCTACTTTAAAACTTCGGCGTATTAATATGTCACTTAGGCCTACAGTTCGCAAACGCAGCACAATTTAAACAACCCTCTTCCCCTCTATGTTCGCTATATTCACTTATACACTGTAAACAACTTCAAGAGCTTCAGGAAACACCAACTTCCCACTCAAACGGCAGGGTAAATCGTGTTGACAGCAATTCTCTTTCCAAAATTTCTAAATGCTTTCGAATAACTTTGTCTACATGCACCTTGATGTTTTCTTCATTTGTTCGCGTGAATTTCTTTTTGTTGGCGTTGATGAGTTTGATTGACAGGTGGGATGAACAACTATGATAATCCCTTAGCTTAAAATAGCGTCGTCCAAAGTCGAGGGTTATGACGCGCTTCGTGGCGTGAGCGTGTGCTGATGCGTGTATCTCTGAAGATCATCGTTAGGAAATTTCGAAGTATACACAAAATGATAATTATAGTATCTTATGTTATGAAAAGGTATGCTAAAGGCATTTGATGACAAAACAAATTCTTACCCTCAGCTTTCTTGAAACTCCTGTACATGTATATTTAAGCACACGTACATGCGAGCAAAGACATCAGCTATGTTTAATTTATCGGGAAGATTGACATTCCTGTGCCAAAAGCGCAAAAGACTGAATTCCATTTCCCTAGGACGTGTTTATGTTACTCCATAAAATAACGTGAAAGTGATTTTATCGTGATTGTATTCTAATACAATATCTGTCTAAAAATCTAATGTCAAAGTTGTAACTGAAGTTGTAAACGAAGCCAGTGTTGAAGAACGCTGTCTGGATATCTGTGATCCGTGTATATTGTGCTAATGAAATTGCCACTTCAGACTGTACGTTTTATTTATGCCGTATTTTGGTGTACAATTGCCGTTAATGTACAATCCATTCATTGTCAACAAAAGTAGCTTATGTAACATTATACTTATTAGTGACGTCTAACAGAAAAGTAAAAAAGGGAGGGGAGGGGAATGGGGAAAGTGACTTTCTGTGCTGATTAATTAGGCGACGGTCCAGAGAGGGGCCCGAAATCTGCGCCATCTTGGATTTGGAAGGCGGAGGAGGCTCATGAGAACCCCCACTTTCCCCAACCCCGCTCTCGTGCCTGATGATACTGCTTATTAGGGTGGATAATATGGCACATTTGTCCTAGGAATAGTGAATTTAAATAGAAGTCAATCAATAAATCAAATTTTCAATCTTGGTCAGTTTCCTTTTACCCTATGTCACAACGCTTAAGTTAAATGTGTGTTGAAAATAATGAGAGTTGACTAATCTTCATATTGCGTGGATGTATGTATGCATGGGGTTTTACGTCATACTCAGCAATCTTTGAGTTTTACGGCTAAGAGCCCTTAGAGTGTATATTTGTACTGTGTCTTCTCGTGGTAATTCGAGTACATGCCATCAAAGTGCAGCCCCCACTGGAACATCATGCCGAAGACACCAGACCTGACACTCCACCCAGTCACAATATATTGACACCAGACCGACCTGTCCTGTTTCCTGGCTCTAATCTCTCGGTGATGAGCGCCAAGCGAGGAAGCAAGAAGCACCATTATTAATCTCTTTGATATGACCCGACCAGGAAATGATCCCAGATCTCCCGACTCTCTAACCGCTAGGCCACCTAGTCTTTATATTGCATACCAGATACTTACTAACGTTGAAAATGGTAAATATTTAATATAGCCCACTTGGTTATTGTTTGCCAGGTGGTTGAACTATAACTGACTGAACCATGTGGGTTATGTTGTTTCTTCACAACTCAGGCTTATCTCTGGAGGTGTTGATTGCTATATGAGTATAGCGTCTGTCAGCCTGGAAACCAATGTGGGCAGTTTCATTTAATAACAGAAATGAAGCACACGTCAAATCTCCCGGGGAAAACGCGTTAACAGCATAAACATGTTACAACTATATGATACACATCATGCATACGAAATCAAGAGCCTGGTTTGCAACATTCACCAACCTGTTACTGTTTCTGGCTGCCTGGAAACACTGACACTCAATAACCTTAAATAAGGGTAACTTTACTTCAGTAAATGAGAGGCCGTTCTTGATAAACGTAGCAAGCTCACCTCTGCTCCCATGCAGTCTGTCTTCTCTAATGATAGCATATCCAGGGAAACTAAAATCATCCTCAGGCTTCAAAAATGTTTCCTGTAAACAAACTATGTCTAGTTTTGGATCAAGGTTAGAAAGGAGGAATATGTTCTTGCCCATGGGCATACAAAGACCGGATGTTTTGTTACAAGATGATGAAGGACATAAAAGTAAGTAGACAACCCTACATTATTTATGCGTAAAGTTTCTCTGCTGCATTTCCCCTACCACAGTTCCTTAAAATTAAACACCGAACTGCTAAGACAACGCTCTGCACATTCAGCAATATGGTCAGTTACTTCTTTTTCCCATTTTTACACTTTGATATACTGAAACAGTATCTCGGTAAACAGAGTAACAACATTTATTACTGTAGACGAACTGCACATTTCAATCTGAACAGCCTCAGAATCGGTTTGGGTACTAGTGCTTTTCTTTGGACATTTACCAAAAGATGCCTCCATGGGGTGTGGTCTACACTGGGAACTACATGTATTCACGTGCTCTTCACCCATTGGGATATCCCAACTGGATTCGTCAAAACCAGGATTCTGTGAAAAATTGATGGGCTCACACTTTTGTGTGAGTGCCTCAGCCAAGGACACTTTTTCCTTAACTCTAATGAAGTGGGCTTTGTTCACCTCTTTAAGTTTTGTTCAACCCCGGTATGCTGAGCTGTGGAGCTCTCTACATTTTACACACCTAGGGGCACTTTCATGAGGACAATCTTTATACCCATGCCTTTCCCTGTATCGATGGAACATCAGATTACCACGGCATTCGGAAGCTACATGATTAAATCGTTGGCAACGGAAACATCGAATACACGGGGGAATATATTATTTAATCTGGAATAACTCATTAGGCCACCTCATCAGGAATATTAACATTATCAAAATACAGCAGCATACATGATGTGGCAATTTTCTCCTTGCATTTGGTCGTACGTTCTACTTTTAAACACTTAAAACTTTTCATTGCGCCCAGAACTTCACTCCCAGTAACCTCCTCCCCAATACCATATATTACACCTCTGGAGAAAGCATTTTTTTTAACCCTGCGCACGGCACCACGCCCCATTACAGAAGCGTGTTATCCCCTAAACTTTTCAATATAGCCATCAACGATTTACCAGCGGTCCTCAACTCAAGAATAAATTGCTCCCCACTGGCTGGCGCTAAAGCTATTGGGCCAAGTGCTAAGAATATGAACATAGCAGAGATGTATTTACAGCAGGCCTTGAATGAAATTACTGGATGGGGCATATTGTGGCGATTTCGTTCTCTTGTTTACCAGAAGATGGGTAGAGTTACCCGAACCACTGCTCATAGGGTATAGTGCAATCTTTCTGCATCATTCAAGTATTTCGGAGTTGTAATTGAGAAGAGGCTTACATGGTCAAAACACTATTGAAATGGTTGTTACAAAATGTCGGAAAGTTCTCAACCTGATGCGCTCTATATCTGGAGTCTTGGCGGGCAGATAATTCCTGCCTGTTGTTTTGAAGCTTTTGACTGTGCTTGTGTAATGTAAATGTAAATTGGATGCTACTCAGTGTGCTGCCCTCAGGATTTGTACAGGGACGCTTAAGACCACTCCGCTTAATGTTTTAAAAGTGGTTTGTAATGAGTGACCGTTGGATCTCAGTCGATACATGCACATTCTGAAATATTCTCTTGTATTGAAGGCATCTCTTAATAACTCAGCATCCTCTGTCTTTAACCCTTGTGAATGTGACAACATTTTGAATGCTGATGACAAGAAGTATAAGTCATTTAATGTTAGAACAATGGATATAATTGAACGTTCGGGCTGCAGCACAAGTTGCCTTCAAAAAATCTCTGTCCTTAACTTTTCACTTCGGCACTTGGTTCCCCCCCTACGTCTCATTAGATCTTCAAAGTGTAATGAAGAAATCTGATCCTGTAAATGTCATGAAATCCTTCGAAAAGAGTTTCGTCTGCTAAAATTTCAGACACGGTTTAAATATTTACACTGATGCATCCAAATGTCCAGAGAGTGGCAAAGTGGGGGCAGTATTTTGTATCCCAAAACTTAAGTATAATAAAAGCTTCCGCTTATCCAATTTTAATTCAGTATTTGCTTCTGAACTTATGGCTGTTTTAATTTCCCTGTATTTTGTGTTGGATTTTAATCAGAATAATGTTGTATTTTACGGACTCTTTGAGTACTTTGCAAACCATAAGAAACTTGAGTTGGAATGTATCCTCATCCATGATTTTAGAGGTTTTACACATCTGTACAGTGTTACATTTCAAAGGAGTTAACATCCTTGGTCTTGGTTGGATCCTAGGGCATGCAGGTATAGTTGGAAATGAAATTGGCAGATATCTTAGCAAAACAAGCTAAAGCTTGCACCAGTGTCAGCCGAAATATTTGTTTTACACCATCAGACATTATTAGCAACATGCAGTCACATTTTATTGGTCTGTGGCAGTCAGTGGAAAGCCATTGATACAGGAAGGTTCTTGTTTCAATTCAACCCCAGAGTTTCGTCTCAGTTGCTAACATTCCCATCACATAGAGCCAAAGTTATGTTCTATAGATTACAAAATCCCATTAAATTCATATCTCCACAGGTTTAAATTACGTGATTCGAGATTTTGTCAAAGTTGTTTTGTTGAAGAAACTGTTGAACATTTTTTGTTTAAATGCAGCAAGTTTACAACTTTAAGAACTAAACATTTTCATGATTAAATTTGTGGAGGGGTACTTAGACCGTGTATGGAATCTGTGTTCAAGCCGGTAAGAAACATGCAAAAGGTGTTTCAAGCACTTAGAAATTACATTATCGGTTGCCGTAGGTTATGATTTCTTTTTCTTTTTGTTATTGCTTTCACGAACAGAATTCCGTTCTGCATGTTTCTGGTTTAGTCTGTTTGCTTTTGTGTGCTTTTGTCAAGAACTGTATTTTTAGATAATTATAATTATAACTATAATTTTTTTTCTGTGACGTTCTGTTGCATAACCACAATTACTCTCTGTATGGTTTTGGTTCGGCCTATTTGCCTTTGTGTCTTCTGTCATGAAATATTAATTTTTTTTAAGCCTAATTGGGTTTGTGTGTTTTGCTATGAACTGCCTTGGCGTGAATCGTTTCAATGAATGGAACGCCAATAATATAACATTTGTCTGTCTGACATTTATCTCCCTTGAGAAAGTACTCAAGTATTGCTGGTATGCTTGACTGGTACTTTGCTAGAGTGCTATTTTGTGGATGCATGGATAACATAGAACTGTAGAACTTTCCTTATTATTTATGTAGCAAATTTTAGCAAACGAACTTCAGCCCCCCCCCCCAATAAAAATATATATCCCGCGCCATACCAACACATGCAGGTTGGACTTTTCCCTACAATATGTCAAAAAATCAACCCAGCATGACCACCACATTCTTTTAGCTGTTGCTGGTCGAAGTGACACATTGACATTTTGTCACCATGGTAACCTCCCATGGGTTGGGTGAAGGGGATTGCACGAAGTTTTCACTTGCAAAGCAAACGAAATTCTCATAGATTTGAGCTAGGTGTAACATGGCAGTGTAGAAATTAATATAGTGTATTAACTTCAATACGGAGACCCAACTGCCCGAACTGCGCATGTATTATAAACGTTCAGACTGTGCCTCGCCTTGTCACCAAATAGCGGCTTTGTGGTTAACGACCATGCTGAAGATCTTAACACATCACGCTTATGATGGTGACAGGCCATCTAGAATTCCTTGCAGGTCCGCAAGCGCGCTCATTTTAGTAGTCTAAGAGCGAATACCGCTTGAGGCCTCTGTTATCCAGGCAGTTACGGACTTAATGCACACCACACTCTTTCTGGAAAACGCCGATTGGTTCATTTTACTAACTTCCTAGTAGATACTTATTCGTTTGGAGTAACCCGTGCTCTAGCCTTAAGGCAAACATACCTTAACCCTTAGGGACTGGATGTACAGTACAATGACTTCCCTGTGCGGATAATGACAGGATGTAAGGAATACAAAAGACGCCCGGTGATTTTTAGTCCTTGTTGATTGGCATTTGTATAGTCCTCCAAAGCTGTTGAGTTCAGTACGGCACGGACCCAATGCTGAAACCTTGCGATACACTGTTAGAAAAGTTTGTGTTTTATCCACACTATGACTCCGGTATTTCTACGAGGGTTTTACCACTACGGTCGCTGTATGTGTGTCGCGGGTGAAGGGCAACACATATTAGGTCTATGTCAAACGATGATGTTACAGTCAATATGACCAATATGTTGTAGTGAAAACACTTGGAAACTTGTTGTCAGGCCTTTTACTCGTAATTTTAAAAACATTTTATACAACTGTATGTACACTTGGCGTGCGTGGCGTACGTCTTTTTCGAAAGTATAGATAGGTCAAATAATGAACAGCCAACCATGTAATGTGAGCATATTTTGACTGTCATTCATTTAAGAAAGCATTGCAAATATAAGGAGACCCCCAATATATGATCGACATATTGCGTTATTACAGCGATGTTGCACCCAAGCGAAGAAAGCAACTGGCTGTCGCGCTCTCCTTCAGTGTACATACAGTACATCATGTACTTACTTATAATGGAAAAGATGGAATCATGACATAAGCCAATATCATATTTGTGATTGCTTAGGTAAATAGTCTGAACCTAAATGTCAATGGATCCATATATCGATAAATAATTAATTCAATCGATCCACTGGTCTAACAATCATCAAGCAATCAATGTCGTGGGTATCCCGGGCTCTGCCTGGTTTCTCCCCACCATAAAGCTGGCCGTCGTCTTGTAAGTGAAATATTCTTAAGTACGGCGTAAAACTCCACATAAATCAATCAATCAATCAATCAATCATGCAATCAATCATACAATTGATCAATCGATCTATCGCTTATTTTATTTTGTTTTTTAATTTTTAGCTGACCTATAGTCACACAGGTTAAATTCTCTTTTACCTAGCTTGTCCATCGAGGTGTTGCAATTGATTGCAACGCCGTTTCATATAATGAAACAGCGTTGGGCAATGTTTCATAGCGATGAAAATTCCAGCGCCAGAGAACAGTGTGATGTAGTTGGCAAATGCCCCCAAGTAACCTTTAAAACATAGTCTCTGGCCAATTTAATCTAAGTTAAGGCTTTATTCTGTGGCCCATTCCACAAAGCCAATTCTGACTTAAGTGAAAATTTGAATGATCAGTGTAGAGACTATTTTTAGGCTCTTAAAATTCAAATTTTCACAACCTCCTTAATGTTATCTTTAAGTAAATGTATCAAAACGCCAGCTTTTCGCACCCAAAACTAAGCATTTGATGAGGTTTTAAATTTTTTGACTCATGTCAGAAATAGCTTTGTGGAATGGGCCATTGTTCATGTAAAACTTTAGATATAACAGCCAGTTGCAATTATGACTCCTAAACATATATGTCATGGAGCTATCGTAAAGGCAAAGTGTAGGAGCCTATCTCTTCAGACGCATTTGAGTCATCGAAGGTTTAAGTTAACAGCCAAGATGATAGACGCTTGGTGAAACAACTACCTTATGCGTGGAAATCAGTTTCATTTAATACGAGTGATGGAACTCATGGCAAATCTCATGGGTATACTCCGAAATGGTATAAATGCGTTACAACTACATAAAACGGATCATGCATATGGAAACAAACGTCTGGTTTGCAAACTGTTTGGGTGCATGATGATAAAAAGTTTCTGTTGATGTCTTGTAATACCAGCCATTTACCATCATTGGAAATCAAGGATTCAGTTTATACAGACGTAGGCATGAATCAGATCATGAATTATACAGCACTGAACGGATTTCTAGGGAAGAAAATAAACGTACACATGCTTGGAGAGAAAGGGTGACACACACGTTATAAATGGTCTGTGAAAATCAGCTAATCGCGACTCAACAGCTGTCCGTCTCTGCCATGAACGACTCGCACTGGCTACACTTGGCATCCCGTATATAGGAGCCTTCACAGAGTTGTTATGGGGGGTTCACTTTGACGTTTATACCCTTGTCGCTTAAAGTCAGCGTGCGGAGACGGAACGTTAAATTGAAGGCTGGACCCATGATTAGCTATAGCCGCGGGCATGGTCAAGCGGAATTCGAGGCTTTGGCATTAGCCAGTCCGCTGGTCAGCCAGACTGAGGAGACCGTGCACACAGTCGGTACGATCAGCTCTGCAGGGCCTGTACCGCATATTAATTCGTCTCTGCTTGTCTTCGGCAGAATGAAAGTTGACTAAACAGCACCAGTTCGACAGGAGCTTTCAATAGCGGTGTCAATACTATAACGGCAAATTGTCATGGGCTGCCTTTATACCCTGGTATTCTTTCCTACATACTCGACAGGAGAATACACATAACAATGTATATGTATACTGACGGGCGAGTGTTACATACAAGGTAAGATGATTTTTTTTTATTTACTAACTAATTATACATTTCCCGATTCAAACTCCCATCTCAGTCGGTGTCCATGATGTACGTCAGTATAGTATCCCCCGTCCCATGCTGTTGTGTTCACATCTGTCGTTGGGTCCTTTGATAAATTACGCTACACGTATTTAAACAAACCTCCACAGACATCCAAAGGCATTTTTGTCACAAGTATTGAAATTTATTCATGCAATGTATGCAACATCATAACACTTCTAATTGTTATAGATGACATGTTAAGAGTATAAAGGGGGTAGTTTAACAACATTTACTGGGAGAAAGTCTACTGCATTCTAAGCTTTCTCAGCTGTAATCAGCGTGTGATAACAACATGCCAGTTTATTCACTACTAGACGGTTAGCGGGATCCTCGTAACTTGACGTGTCCATGCGGTCATTATTTTTCCCCCACCTAATCCGGCTTGCTTTCGTCGTAGGTCTACCTCACATTTGCAGTCATACAGTCCGTATAGCGGTTTCCCTACCTTACAATATAACTGCAAAGCAACACATTTTCCAGCTACATGTATTATCGAACTTGAATACGTGTGCAGTGGGTGTTATCTGTGTCAAATTGCACTCAAATCATTTAAAAGAAATTCGTTCTAAGTGCATGCGGTTTTATGACTCTTTTCGTCATTTATAATGCGCGGTAAATCGTGAAACCTTTCAACTGGTTCTTATATAAATCATAACAAACATTAGTCTTTGCTATTCAAAGAACGTTTCTTTTGACGACAAACACGCAATGTATGGAAAAATCAAGGGCTTATTTGCTTCTCTGTAGAATATTATACAGACAAATTTTTTTCTTGCGAGCGAATATAATATCTTTTATCGTTTAGCACCATCTGGGCAAGTGTGAAGGAGGTATTTTGAGAATGGTTAATTAACTCGCTTGTTTGCTGGAAACATTCCGCTTTGACGTCAGTACTTGCCGACATCTACGAATGGCTTTCATCTGGAAGGGTCAAAATATTCTATATATGTTGCTGTGTTATATATCTAGCCTATATATTTTGTTTATACAAACAAAAAAGTTGTAAAAATCAAACTCCAAACGTTATACGTGTATATTTATATATTTTATTGATTAGTGCTTTTTGCCGTAACCAAGAATATTTCAGTTATACCACAACGGTTATTATGGTGAGACGAAGCCGGGCAGAGCCCAGAGGAAACCCACGACCACCGGCAGAATGGCAGTGCTGACAGGCCTTCCCACATAGGGCCGGAGGGGAAGCCAGCAAAAGCTGGGCTTGAACTCATACCGACCACATTGACGAGAGGCTTCTGTGCATTTACATGTATGGATATAATGAAATTTTAAGTTACATCCATTGAAATATCCCCTATACAGACTCTGAAGATATGCATGTGAATTTTTTTCCTTTAAATATAAATAATAATAAGATAATAATAAATAGAAAAAAAATAAGTACTAAAATATAAAGTGACTGGAACGTGTATTGTTTGTTTACATTTATGCTATCCAATAATTCACTGAGAGAGTATATCGGTGAAAGGTTGTATTGCAAATCTATCCAATATCCACCCAATATATGCAATAACATACTGAGCGAGAGAAATCCACGCTAACAAACTTGTCATACGTAAACTAAACCGGGCAAGCCCTGGTCGATTGGTTAGGGCGCTCGTGTCTCAATCTCCTAGCTAAGGAACACAACATTTATATAATTCAAAGTTTTTCTAATTATGTGGATCATGTCTCCGTGGAGATTCTCGTAAAAAAAGGCAACAAAAACACAAACACAGAAAGAAAACTACAGTATTAACCATTTCTATATGTAGCAAAGGGATCATATTGCCTCTGTGACAACGGATCTGAAACCACACCTTTACACAGTAGTATACAAAACATTAATTGCCGACCCAAGTTTCAGTCTTGACCATCAGCGATAAAAAGTTCTAGCGGATGAGACACTTTTTATTTCTGTTGACCATATTGTTTTTCCGCTGCATATATTTTTTTCCATTGAACAAAAGATTTTTGGCCATCATTCATTTGGTTAGAGACCTGTCGATCAAAGTTGTTATGGTCGCAGCAACCAGATCCTTCTAATAGTGTCAGTTCAAAACTGGGTCATGCACTTTCCCCCGAAATCTCACTGTTGTTAAGTTTCTGTGACAATAGTTAGTTGATGACGCTCGCTTGGCGGTGTTTGCAGATCACAAATTTTGTTGAAGTTCACATGTCTTCCACCAGTATGTCGTGGATATCGACGATATCGTGAATGTTCGTCAGTAACTTGCAAAATGTCCGTGATTTATACCCTATTCCGGTGGGCTTCCCCACCTCATAATCAGCATGAATTCATAAAAAAAACTGCTTTAAGCGGTCCACTGGACTGATAATGTCAAGTACCTTTAAATAATGAGAATGCATATATATAGGCCAAGGGATGCAATACCTTGAAACAGGAAACATGTTCTTATTTAAACCCGACGTCTCGCTTATACCCGACAGTTGTTTATTTTGAACTGCGATGCCTTGGTTATGCTAAACTACAAAAAATAAAATAGTTATCCTTTTAAATTTCATGTGGAATGCTGTATCTATGCATATATATAGCTGGTCTGGTACTGTCGTTTTCTTAAGAAAATAACCTAAATTTACATCTTTATCAGTGTAAAAGATGATGTAGAACTGTCCGTGTTATACATATTGGTCGAGCCGTATCATATATAATTGTCTTCCAAAGCGTTATATTTGTTGCAGGGTTTTAACAGAAACTGTGAAGTATTGTACCCAGTTTGAATCTCACGGTTAGGCCGAATATTCAAAGTATGCCAGTCACTCGCCAACATATCATAAGAACCTTTCAATCAACTATTCCCATATCAAAAGACACAAATGTCCGTAGCAGAATATCAACTATTACACTCATCACTCACCTCATAAAATACGGTGCCTCGCAGCAAATAAACTACCACCTATTTTCACTTATATCAAGAAGAGCTTAGTCCGTGTTGGAGGCTTGAAATCCAAATTAGATTTGAAACTCAACGTCGTAAGGTACGACATTAACCAGATTTATTACCAATAGATGATATTTTCAGGGTTGTGGTATTGTTCTCTTTTAGAGGGAAGTGAAACCATGGATACACTTTATCTCTGCTAATACATGAATAGCATTGATAGAGAGAAGATACGACATTCCTCGCCCACACCGTCATATCACCGGCGCTACCATTGTCTCCAGATAATTGAAACTACTGTAACTTACGTGGTCAATTAATGTCTATGGAAGAGTACGAGCGCTCTGTTGAAGTACATGATCAAATTATTCTGCGCTTCGTGGTGGATCTCAAAAACTGATTGCTCATCAGTACGTGGGAAGGTCCGCCAACAACCTCCGAGTGGTCGTGGATTCACTACGAGCTCTGCCGGATTTCCTCCCACCATAATGCTGGAGGTCGTCGTATAAGAGAAATATTTTTGAGTACGGCTTAAAATGGCCAATCAAATCAATAAATAAATGTCGTCAACGGGAAAATGATGGTAGGGAGTACAATTTACAGCTTGGACCAGAAACAGCATTAGCAGATCGATAGTACATCTAATCATTTGAATACTCTTGAGCATGGCGCAAAACACCAATCAAATAAATAAATAAATAAATCTGACTGCACTAACACATGTTTTGGCCAACAAAAACCGACGTCCGAACTGAGTTCCAACACCTAATACGCCGCAGTGCTTGTGAACTGCCTCTCTTTGTTTCCCGGGTACAGCGACAAACTTCTGTGGCCTAGAAGTTGGAAGATCCGGGATCAAAAATGGTGTTTGGCGATCGGAACTGATAGGCTAGAGTAAAGAATCAGGGCTGGTCGCCGAGGCTTCAGTATAATGTGACTGGGTGGGGTCTCATGTCTGGTGTCTTCCGCAAGATATTTCAGTGGCGGCAGTACTTTTGCGGCATGGACTCGCCCTGCCAGTACGACGTAAGAATCCAAGCATATAAACAGACATACATATATTACAAAAATGAGAAAGAAACAGTTGCGAGTCACAGGGGAGAACACAAAGGTACACCGCATGGGCTGACATGTTTCAGGCTCGCAGTGTTCTCCTTGGGGTATGGTGCCGCTTTCATCACTGTTTCAACCATATCGCGCCAGTCAGACCTAATCCAAAGCCGACATATATACCATATTCCAACTTGCGGATGGTCGTGGGTTTCCCCAGGGGTCTGTCCGGTTTCTTCCCACAATAATGCTGGCCGCAGTCCTATAAGTGAAATATTCTTGAGTACGGCGTAAAACACCAATGAAATAAATAAATATAACCCAGTCCATCGAAGCACTGCAATGGGAGACTCAGATGGGCCACACAAAAAGGTCCAAATCGCAGAGAAACGCAATTTTTTCTGCTGTGACGCTGCAGTGTGTATGTACTACATAAGTGCTGTCTGAGCACACATTCACCTAGGCGTGTGACGTCATCCAGGAAAGAACAAAGGACGGCATAGCGTTGGACCCCATTGTTAAAGGCAGGAAGCAGTTTTACGAGTTTCCCAACCAATGGCAGCCCCTGGTTAACGAGGTCGCATGCTCGAGGCAGTGGTGTACACGGAACACTCATATTTTCGGGAACCCTTACCGCCGAGTATTAAAAGTGACTAAATAAAAATTGATACTGTGTTAATAGTACTGTTTAAATGCTATAGTTTTTCTACGACAAAGATAAAAGTCATCCTCAAGTAAACTGGTTAGTTTTGTCCCTCTTGTTGAATAAATGTGGGGCAGTTTGTTCTCATGTGTGGAATCATTGTTTAACAGCTCGGTCCCACTTGTGGAATCATTGTGGAACGGCTTGGTCCCCACTCGGGGAATCACTGTGGAACAGATTGGTCCTGCTTTTGGAATTACTGTTGAAGAGCTTAGTCCTACCTATGGAATCATAGTGGAACAACTTGGTCCAACCTGTGAAATCATTGAGGAACAGCTTGGTCCCACTTGTGGAAGCTTTGTGGAACACTGGGGAAAAGTTTCCTGTGGGAGAACATCACGCTGGCTGTGGTTACCGGGAGCCCGGTTAACGTGGGCTATTAATAAGCTTGTCACATGCTTGTGAAAACGTTTTGTTATTGGTGGATTTGTGTAGTTTTATTCGTCGGACATCATTCCTTTCAAACGACTTTTACACACGTCTTCTAGTATCAGAAATTTGTCTCATTAGTATGGTATGAGAGCTGCCGTCAAACCATATTTAGACATAATTCTTTTAGTATCTAACATCCAACCGATTGGTAAGGTATCTTATAATTTACACCGTTTCTCTCTTAGAGAATCATTGTGGAACATATTTAAATATATATATGACTTACAGTATCCCAAATCTGGCCCATCGGTATCGTATGTCATGAGGTACAAAGTTCCTGTCACATCATATTTAGTCATAAGTCTTGTAGTATTTCAAAATTGGTTCCTGTCAAACCATTTTTTTACACAGGTCTTATAATAACCGAAATTTATATTGTACCTATATCTTATGAGCTACGTCATTCCTGTGAAGCCAATTTTTTCTCACATGTCTTATAATGACCAAAATTTTGTCAAAATATTGTATAAGCTACCTGCACATCATTCCCACCAGAGCATTTTTACACACAGGTTTTACAGGCACCGAAATTGGATTCTTACTTAGCATTAACTTTCAAAATGCTTAACAATATGATATACAGAGGACGTGAGATATACTGAAACCGCTTGTCAGTGAACGGCAACGTGTAACAACTTCGTGTTCGCTTTTGAATCGTCCAACGTGAGTATGACATCCAACGTGGGAACGTGGTGTTTCACTTACACGACTTCGACTTGAATCACGTTGCCGCTAAGTGATTGCAGATCGTGTTTGCAGTAATTGTGGAACAGTACGTTGTCCAAGAAGGGTTTGCCAGGCATGCACTTAAAGGCCATTTGGCTGAGGCAAGCTTTTAGCTCTTGTTCACACCGGGGGCAGTGTCAAAAACACAGAATGGGTGATTAATCGCATAAAATCTGACATTGTCAGCAGTTAAAGTTCCAAGAAAAGCCTTTCGTCGGTAGAATTTGCACCAGGATATCTCTCAGATGTATCGAATTTCTATTGCCATACTGTATACGAAGAAAAGATGGAGTATAGGACTGGTTCTTCAGCCAGTCTTTTATAAGTGTGACTCTTCTTACAAACCGGATGATGCTATTAACATCCTGTTATGATTAGGTGGTTTTAGTGCTTTCACACAAAACATTTTGACACAGGCCGAATATGGCTATTGATATCGTATGGTATATGTAGGGCAAATGTTTAGGAAAACGTTAAAAAGGCTGAGGAACGACCGAATAGTTTAATGTTATCTTAACTATAGACGTTTGTGCAACGATATTATCATTTAAAGACTACACATTAATTATATATAACAACTTGGAACAAAGATTTTAATGTATTAATGCGAGCCACACAATCACAAGTGTACAAAGTAGTACACATTTGCATTTTAGCCCTTGCTCTGACCTAACTGGCCCGTCAGTGCTGGCTGTGTGCTGGTAGCACACCACATGCTTAGGTGTCACCTTCGAGTTCAGAGAACCCAGTAACAAAATGTCCAAACCAGGTGCAAATTTGTTGATGACGGAGTGGCAACGTATAGCTGATCAACACACAAGGTAGATACAGTCTAATTATCACCAAGAGCATACCACCAAGTAACCACCGTCCATATTATATAACAGCTTACACTGTATAGTTGATTTTATCGTCCGAAAACTGTATGAGAAAGTAGATGAACGTCAGGAAAAAAGCTTTAGAGAAACGCAGTTGAATAGAAACAGAAAAATGAAGAACACATTCCGAAATTTAAGGATTTTTAGAAAATGATAGCGAAATATCTCTGATTAATTTGCTAATAACCGTAATTTTACCCTATAAAAAGGGTGTAGTAGAAGGCACGGTTATATGGTTTCAGATTAAAGAGTATATGGCATATTGAAAAATTATAGTGTTTATGTGAAGGAACATTTCCTGTAGGCACTTGATCTGGCGCTCAGTCTTACATTTAATCCTCCTGCAAATATCGTAGGTTAGTGTTTTGTTGTTTTTTGTTTTTCGTTTTTTAAATGGCACCGAAGTTAGTTCACTCTGGCTAAAATGACCCAAATCTCATTTTACGTTGTGTGTAATACCTCTCGGTTACCCCCCCCCCCCAAGATACACTGATCCAGCAGTTCAGCTCCATGGCTTGGTTCTCCATGCACATTTGAAGAAACTAAGTCGTGGAATAACGTTGTGATCGATATAGTCAGGCAATGTGTTGTGTCGGACCTGAATTTTTACTGAGCGGTGTCCAAATTTCGCTTCGAAATTTCTCACCAGCTTTACGACTATTGACGTTGAATGTAATTGTTTTGGGAAAGTGTGTGAGAGTGTGAGTTGTGCGGACGCAAGCTCACAAAATAAACGGCATTGAGGACAAAAAGGGGATTGGCGGTATATTTCTATTTTACAGCCAGTCACGCCATTCCGACTCATACCTACTGGAAGCAGGATGATGTAAATCAAGACTTTGTTTTATGCGCAGGGAAAATTAATCCTTCGCAAAAAATGATTATTTGCGCGAATTCGGCGCAAATTATTGCCAACAGCCCCGACTTGTGTGCAATTGCAGGACAGCTGAAAAATGTCCATCCCCGGAACACACTCAGTCATCGTCCTTTTTTCCCCGTCTTTCGTTCAGCCATTCGAGTGAAAATTACTCGCCTTGTTTTTAAGGGAACCTATAGACAACGTGTGGACTATGTATATGGGTGTTGCACCAAAGTTGTATATATTGTTAATTATAGATGTACTACTCGCCTTGAAGACTGATTAAATTCGTCACAGTTTTGTATTAAGACGTGATAATTTGGCAGGCCTTTGTGGCGTAGCAGCAATATATCATCTTGCCCGAGAATGCGCATCGAAGGACTTTGGAAAGAGTTTGTGTAACGTATATATTTGAAAAGTGTATATATATGACCACCTCGTTGTCTCTGTGATACAAAACCTCAATATCTCCATTGTACAAAACCTCGCCGTCTCTGTTGTACAAAGTTTCACTGTCTCTGTTGTACAAAGTATCGTATCAAATCCTGGACCTATGGGTTTGCGTGTTCGATTCCAGCTCCCGTTAAATTTTTCTATCATTTCGTCAGGATAATCTGTGTGGGGCTCACATATAATTTCACATGATAATATTACAGCCATTACAGCCGTTAATTTACAGAGAAAACACCTGGCAGCTTGTTGGCAGGCCTTTCACCCTCAATTTTGCGAAAATTTTATAACAGTGTCGATATTCGTTATACGCAAATCTGTGCGTTGCAGAATCCGTCATGATGAGCAGTTCACGTGAGAGTCCTTGCCGCTGAATACGCGTACATAGCTGACAATTTATTTCTAATGAAACCATTCTAATGTCGAAAGACATGTGATGGACCGAGACTTCCCGATGTGGATTTTTCCCCTTGTGGAGTGGAAACATTATACGTAAATGTCATATTGATCACGTGCTTCTATTACGGATGATTCACCACTGTGGTTAAATACCGCAGTTAGTATGTTGTAAAAACACGGACTTTTCTAACAGTGTACGTGTGACGATAGGGCGAACATAACTGAAAAAAAGCTTTGCGATGAACGTTTGTAATGGATTTACACCGGAAGGGATTACCAGAGTGGGAAAGGAAAAGAAATGTGTTAACTGGCTACAGCAATCTGTTTGGGGGTGACATGTGTTAAAAAAAACGGCCAACATTGCAATGCTTCCTTTGAGCAATCGCCAACATAGCGAAGTTGTAGAAATTCTCTTTGTGAAGATCGGAAGTCAGCCGCGGAATTTTTACAGGCTTTTGGAAGGGCGAGGTACAGTGCCGAGAGTTTAAGAGAGTGGCGTGCTAAAATTCCATTAAGCAATCCGTAACGGTGTAAAGGAAAAAAACGCCTTGATCCGCAGCGGGTATATCACACAGCCAGCACGCCTTGATCGCAATCCTTATTGAGGAGAGAACTGGGAGAAGACAGCCTGGAGGAAATGCAATACTGTGATCGATTTCTTGGCCGCCGGATTTATGAAGGTGGAAAAAAATCTCATCTGGCGTAGATTTATACGAATGAAGACGTAAACTTGTGAATTTAATTATAATTAAGATTCAGTTGCATCTAGTGACACGAACGCTGGCATCTCTCTTTTTAATGGCTGCATACAATACGCGCTTGTTTTTAAACAACAGGATATGATATGAATGCATGACAATTTCTCATGTTGCATAGTTCATACACTGTAAATTTCGATGTTTAACTTATAAACATTTTTGAGCGTCAGATATTAAACACTTCGAGATTAAAGTTTGATAGCACAGGCCTATATACATGTTTTAGACAGTTATGTTTAATACTTATTTAAATGTGTATATTTATTAAACAAGCTTGTTTGAAGTTTAATCGTAACATTGTAATTCACTGATTTCTAGAGATTTGAAGACAACCCAGAAGACACATCTGACCTTGAACTATTTCACAATATCTGTCTTTATTTAGAGCTTAGTAAAATTTCTCGCCACGGTATAGCTACAATACTACCCATTTTGCGTTAAGCCATCGTCATTCATTCGTATATTTGAACAGCATTGTACCGAGGCGTATTGCAAGGCCTACAAACTCGTACTTGCAAAAGATCGTGCATTTTGTTAGATCCTGTTGAATTATCTGTAGACCTAAGCTTTCTTCATACCATGGCTCCAATCTCGGCCATATCTTTTCAGCCACGAGTTATACTTTCCTTGACCACCAATGCTTTCGCTCTAAGTTCAAGTTCAAATTCAGTCGAGGTTGGCTTCTTCTGCAAGGCGGGAGGTCTGCCAACAACCTGCGGATGGACGTGGGTGGCTCTGCCTGGTTTCCTCCCACCATAAAACTGGTGGCCGTCGTATAAGAGAAATATTCTTGATTATGGGACAAAATACCAATATATATAATAAACAAATGTACAAATTAAACTTGCACAGGCTACTCTGTTGGCGAAGACGTGCGCATAACGTGGGAGAAAGTTCCCCATTTACTCGCCAAATTTTTGTGGTTTACTCCGGGCATTCCAGCTTCGACGTCTAAAAAATGACCACCATCGTATAGGTGAAATATTCATTCGTGCAGTGTTATACATGTGCCTGACTCATATGTATCACGTTACCTGGTTAAATGAAACAGCTAGAAATTCGTGCAAGACAAAATCACATTGGCTTTTTAGATCGAAATTTACATGTTCTCAGATAGTCTGTTATTTACGTGTCAGTCTGATCATTTTGAAGATTATTCAGACATGCTGAGAAGCAGAATGTGACAATAGCATGTGAATTGTACATGTATCCCAAAGCAATGGAAAACTCATTTAAGCATTAAAGTCAGAAGCCTCGTACGCTTAGAAACAATGTATAAATCAATTTTTGGAAGTTTATCAAAACAGTTACTGACACACGAAAATGTGACGCGCTGCCCGTATTTCATTTCCGGAATTTCAGCGTCGGGGTTTCAGCTTCCATTGTTGCTCCATGCAGCCATCGTTTACGCTCTACAACCCGGGAGACATGACGGTTCCAGGGGTGGGGGGTTCGTTCAAAGTAGTATCGTGCAGTGTTAATTTGTTTCCAGATTTTAATCTCCTCATTTTTTCTTTATGTTAATAGTCCTGATTACCCTCTCTATTCTATTTCCGGAATTGTCTCTTTTCTCAATACAGTTCTTGCATTCATGACTAATTACGTCTGCGTGTCTCATGTCGTGTGTATTAAGAGGAAATTGAACCTTCTGACTCTGATCGTGGATACTTCGACTTCCATTTCTCACGTTCCTTGTCGGCATAAATGCTGACTGCTTCATATCTATGTCACTGCTTCACTTTATAAAACATTCCAGCATGTTAGTACTTCAGTTTCACGTCCCATGTTCCCAATGTCAAGGTATTGGTTCTTCGATCTAAATCTCACTTATATCCTCATCCTATTGCCTCAATCCCAGGGGGCCTCTGTGGCCGAGGGGGATAGCGAGCTAGTGCAGAATAAGGACCCAGGTGCCTCTCAGCAATGCGATCGCAGTGAGCCTCCTGTATCGATGAAAAGTTTCACTCTAAAGCACATCGGAAGACTGTTCTCGATCTGTCACACTTACAGATCAATATGCTGTTGCCTCCAGGTCTCGCCCTAACACATGCCAGCATCCTGATTCCACATCTTGTGTCCATCTCTCACTCTATAACACGTCAACAAACTGTTGCCTTGATCTCTCACCTGAATATACGTCAACATAATGTTGTGTCGAGCTATTGGATGTAATGCACAGACTTACATACCTGTATTATTGCATGGTGAAAAACATGTGGTCAAGCAAGGTAAAACTGCGCAAACGTCCTCATGTGCACAGATAACTTATTGTGATTGTGGAAATTCCGCGTATGCCCTTCCTGAATCACATATCGGAGCCATACATATACCATCTGTTTGTTGTCCTCTGTATATACAGAGGTGTTTGTTGTAAAAGAGATGTAAAGGTGTTGAGCGATATTACACGGTTTTGTGGGTGAGAGGAAAAGTAGTGTACCATTCACTAGGTTTATTATTTGTGACCCTGAATTACAGAACCTGGGGGAACCAACGACTACCCGCAGGTATCTGGCGTGTTGACTTTCACACGTACGGCTGGGGAGGGAGCCATATCTTATGGTTACTGGTTTCTGATCATTAGCCCCTTAGGGTATCAGGGAAGGAGCAATAGGTTTACACCACATCTGACACTCTCTTATTTCGTCACTTATCAGTTTTGCGGTATAGTTTTTCAAAAAGGTCTTCGTCTTGATTTGCAAGTGGTAACATGGCCTCACATGACAAATTACACACAAAATACGAGTTTCGGTCCAGTCCGTTTTCGACAAAATTATGGCCGTTATGTCTTGTTCTTCGAATTGGACTTGCTTCCGTTTTCTTCTTTTTTTTCTTCTTTTTTTATGAAATTGCGTTTTGCAATGACACGACTGAAATGAGACTTGGTACAGGAGTTCGTCGATTTTCAATAAAATTTGGATCGTTTTTGTTCTGTTACTGGCCTTAGCACAGCAATAATTCTATCGGCTCTGTCTTAATCTGACAATACTTTCAGAATGCTTGCCTCATTGGTAATTTATGGTTACGATTTCTTGCTCTTCTTCTCAATAACAACAATAACAACAATAATAATAATAATTGGCCAATCTAAGCGGCCCTTAGTTCGCCTATGTTTATGAATGTTTAAGTTTATTGTATACCTGGGCTCCGTTTTACAAACATGATGTAAGTTATGTAAAGAATAATTAATATGGCGACATATATTTTAGATTTGACGACCACCTCGGTGGTCTGGTGGTTAGAGACTCCGCCTGAAGGTCGGAAGATCCATGTTCACCCTGGAGTCGGATTATACCAAAGACTTTGAAAATGGTACTGTCTGTCGTTCAGCATTGAGAGGTTAGAGCAAGGAAACATGACTGATGGGCCTGGTGTCAGTAGAATGTGTGATGTCTGGTGTCTTCAGCATGAAGTTCAAGTGGCGGCATCACTTTGGCCGCATGGATTCGCCCTGTCACAAGATGACACACTGAATGCACACACCAGAAAGACTCCTTGTCTTCATTTGAGTGAAAAATGGAAAAGTATAACGTTAAACCCCAAGCACTCACTGACTCATGTCACTGTGGTAAGTTGCGTTTGACGAAAGGTTACACTCTCTTCATAAAACGGGTCCAGATATACCATTTAGGAGTCAGATTCACTAACCGCCGCGCTGACCATCACAGTTGATCGCTACGAGCTAAATTTTTAACAATCCGCGCAACCCCCTGTTATAAACGTTAAAGAAAAATCTTATTCACACGGTCACTTGCTGCTGTGGAATGTAAATAACTGGCTGATGCGATACTCGTGAATGCAATCTATCCTAATGACGCACACAGGCTTCAAGTGTTAATCATTTCGTCTGCGACTCGTGGCAATATGTTTTAATATTGCACGCAATACTAGTGTTTGACGTCGTCACGACCTATGGCCAAACAAATCTTAAGAGGTAACTAATGCTGCTCCCATAGTTCCGGCCTCTATGGTCAGTTGCCATAGTTAT